>JAGXJF010000324.1:0-600000 GCA_019208055.1 Stipa capillata | reverse complement strand
TCTACTGGCCAACCGCTGTATCAGACGCCGAACACATCGTCCGCACCTGCGAGGGATGCCAGTACTTCGCCCGGCAGACACACTTGCCGGCTCAAGCCCTCCAAACTATCCCGATCACCTCGTCCTTCGCGGTCTAGGGTCTGGACATGGTTGGTCCCCTCAAGAAGGCCCCCGGGGGCTATACACACCTTTTCGTCGCAGTCGACAAGTTCACCAAATGGATTGAAGCCAAGCCGGTGGCCACGATAACTGCAGAAAAGGCCGTCGAATTTTTTCGGGACATTGTCTTCTGTTTCTACCCAACAGCATTATCACAGACAACGGCCAGTTCTCTGGGCGAGCTTTCCTCCAATTCTGCGACGACTACAACATCAGTCTCGACTTTGCCGCCGTGGCACACCCGCGCACCAATGGGCAAGTCGAGCGGTCCAATGGTCTGATCATGCAAGGCCTCAAGCCTCAGATCTTCCAGCGACTAAACAAATTTGCAGGCAAATGGGCAGCCGAGTTACCATCAGTGCTTTGGAGCCTACGGACTGCGCCCAACCGATCAACGGTTATACACCCTTCTTTATGGTCTATGGAGCTGAGGCCGTCCTCCCGACTGACTTGGAATACGGCTCCCCATGCATCCGCACCTTCAATGAGGCCGAGTTAGAGGAAGCAAGACAAGACGCTCTCGACCAACTCGAAGAAGCGTGCGAATTGCGTTCCTCCGATCGGCTAAGTACCAACAGGGCCTACGACGCTACCACAGCCGACACATACGCGGCCGCTCGTTCAACGTTGGCGACTTGGTTCTACGCCGAGTCCAGTCCAGCAAAGAGCAGCACAAACTTTCACCACCATGGGAGGGTCTGTACATAGTCGCTGAGGTGCTACGCCCGGGGGCTTACCGGTTGAAGGACAGCGACGGCAACGTCTTCACCAACGCATGAAACATCGAACAGCTACGTCGTTTCTATGCTTAGACCTCTTTTTTCTGATATCTCGAAAACATAAATAAAGACACTTTTTTCGCTTCACTTGAAACAAATTCCTTTTCCCGACTGCCCTCCAATGCCCGTTTGTAGCAGGGCACTCGGCGCCTACACGGTTTTCTCCATACCCGTAAATCATTTTAGTACTGTGTATACAATCCGACGTTAACTCTTTGACTCCAATCGCCGGTTTACGCTGCAATCCTATGCTATACGGGACACACGCCCACGGCTAATCCCTACGCAAAGGAGGCCACGACAGGTTGGCAAAGAGTAGAAACGAACGACCAACATACACACGAACAAAATTTTTTACGACTAAAATAACATTACTTGCATATTGCAGTAGTCAGTACAAAAGTCACTCGGCATCCCCGAGTCCATGCAAAAATCACTCGGCATCCCCGAGTCCTT
The DNA here is from genome assembly GCA_019208055.1 of Stipa capillata. Taxonomy (NCBI): domain Eukaryota; kingdom Viridiplantae; phylum Streptophyta; class Magnoliopsida; order Poales; family Poaceae; genus Stipa; species Stipa capillata. Next base: position 598,606 of record JAGXJF010000324.1, on the reverse strand, counting down.
ACAAAAGTTACTCGGCATCCCCGAGCAGTTCACAACTACTGGCCCGCGGGATCCAGGAGGGAGTCCGCCGTAGACTCAACGATATTCATCATCTCCAGAATATCTTCGTCTGGGACGTCAGCAGCGTACCCCTCCCCGATCGCCTGCATGTCAAGCAGCGGATAGTGGGACCGCGCCACCGCCAGGGCTATGGTGGCCCCCGTCCGCGCAGCTTCCGCCTCTAGCTTCTTCACCTGTTCGGGTGCTTGCTTCAGGCGCTCCGCAACCGCCTCCACAGAGTCCGGCGCTGGCTCCTCTACCTAGATGGCGCCGCACGCTGCCCGTCCCGCCGCCTGCAACGACTCGGCCAACTCACGGGCCTTCCTGAGGTGCGCTTTAAACCCTACAATGACAAAACACAACCGTGAGCAAAACGACCAACGGGCCCTGACAAGCTCCAAGCCAGAGTCAAAACGCTCACCAGCTTCGGCGTAAGCGGCTCTCTTCTCCGCCGCCTCGGTAGCCGCCATCGAGTCGGCGGCCCTCTTGGTCGCCGACTCGACCGTCCTCAGAGCATTCCACAAACTGCCATCCAGCATGTTCGCCCTGCTCTCGAGACTCTCCGTGCGGGCCTTCTCAGCCGAGAGCATCTCCTGGAGCTTGCCGGCTTGGTCCTTGGCGGCGTCGAGCTCCTGGGTGCGGGCCTTCACCCCCTCGAGCTCCGCCCTAAGCTTCGCGGCCTCATCTTCGGCGGCTGTAGAAGACAACCCATCAGCATGCCAAGAGGCGAAAAGGGTAACAGGCACCAGTCGGATTCCTCACCTTTGGTACAGGCGATCTCCTGGGAAAGGCCCGCCTGCAGAGCAGTAATTTCAGCCCCGCGCTTGCGGGCCATGTCCTCCGCCGCCTGCCGACTCGCAGTCAGTTTATCCCACTCGGCCTTCCGCAGGTCGAGTCAGTCGAGGACTGGCAGCCGGTCCTGGAGGAAGGCGGGCTTGTCTTGCGAACGTTGATTCAGTTTCTACAAAGAGAAACCGCAAAAGTTAGGCCACCCGGGAAGATTATCAAGACCCTCCACTCGGTCCCACGCACCCAGTGGAGGCTCGGGGGCTACACCCTCCGGGTGCACTGTTCGTGCACCCAGAGTCAAACCTACAAACTAACCCTCCGCCCGACTATCCCAGTCGAATGCAGGCTCGGGGGCTACACCCTCTGGGTGCACTGTTCGTGCACCCAGAGTGAAAATACATAAAAACTAAGGGTCCTTCGCTCGACTACCTTAGCTGGGCAGAGGCCCGGGGGCTACTCCCTACGGATACACTCCTCGAAAGCAGAGGTGACTCACCTGCATCAACGGACGCAACCTGCCGTTCAGCAGGTTGGCTCCCTCCTTCATCGTCTTCAGCAAAGCCGGGAGCATCTCGCCGAGTTGAGTGGCGATGTCCATCGCGTCGCTCCATTCCTCCTCCTTCCGGACGTCATCGATCTCCCGGATAGTCATGGTCGGCCGCGTCGGGTCCGACTGCCGGACCTGGAGCGGCCGGAGCGCCAGCTCGGAGGACGGCCGGGGAGGTGGAGCAGCGCTGAACTCCTCGACCAACGAGGGCAAGTTGAGATTGCCCCTACGGTCCGGCGGGGCGGTTCCAACCGACTCGGGGCCTGCTCCCCCCTCCCGCCGCTTCCGAGCTCGGGCCGGCGTCCGCAGGTGCACCCTGAGCTGACGCTCCGGCAGAGGGCTCATCCCCCCCGAAGAGCGGTAGGTGAGGCGGGTTGTGCACTAACCCGCTCAGGAGATGGCCGGGGAGGCGACGACGTGGCCACACGCGGAGGCGACGAGGGCCGGGCGTCCGCCCCTGACGGATCCACGATTCGGCTGGACCCAGGGGCGCTCGATGGAGCCTTTGGAATGTCTCTCGTCCTCTGTGCCCTGCAAAAGGAAACCCGGACCCGTCAATATTCAAAAAGCGCAGACGAACAAGCAGTCACCGAAACACTTACTTAGCCGATCGAGGGACGGGACGCGCTTCTTAAGCCCCGAGGTGCGCCGCCCGGTCGGGGCAACAGTCGGGGCCGACGATGTTCCCGATCCACCTTGATCACCGAAGGTGGCGTCGGCGTTTCTCTTCTCCCCCCGGTCGGGGAGAACGTCATCTCCGGCCGCCCGAGGAGCTTCACTCGGGGCGGCAGCCGGCGCCACGGGTCGGGGCCAGTGGAGGAGCCACCCTGCTCCACCGGGGCAGCACCCGTGGCGGGGGGAGCCGCCGAGTCAGGATGGGTGGGGGAGCCACCCTGCCCTGACGAAGTGGTGCCCGCCGCAGCGGGCACCGCCGGGTTGGGACCCGCAGCAGAACCGCCTTGTCCTCCCAGGGTAGGACCCGTCGGCGGCCTTCGCCTCTTAACGCGGAGGGAGACATCATCATCATCCTCGTCCTCCTCTAGGGCCGGCGTGCTCGGCGGGGGAGGGCGGGGCGCCGCGGTTGCCGGCGTCTTTGAAAGGACCTCAGATGCCGACTAGAGGGGGGTGAATAGGAGGCTAACAAAAATTACTTCTTTTAACTAGATTGTTTAGATTAAGTCTTGTGCAGAAGCAAGGATTAGCTAGCTGTGTGACAGGTGTGTGACACAGGTAAGTTGCGATGTGTAAATTAGCATGCAGCTGTCACACAGGTGCCTAACACAGGTGGGCTAATGACTTAGCAAAATGATGAGCAATCTCAGTGTCTGTGTAACAGGTAGCTGACACAGGTGTGAGATATGATCTATACCAACTGTGAGACAGCTAACAAGACGCAGGTGCAAAGGTGATCTAAGCAGATAAACAGAATATCTATATGAGCATACAAGCAAACAGATATAGCAAGAATCGAGAAGTAAAACAGCAAGTACTCAGGAGACAAAGTGTTTTTCACCAAAGTTCCTAGCTCTTTGCAGAGTAGTACGTCTCCGTTGGAGAAGCTACTCCGAAGAGGTCGTCAATATTGAATCGTGCTTGTTCTCCGAGTACCTGATCTCAGGCCTCTTCCTTTGCTTGTGGAAGTCCTTTTGCTTGCAGCAGGTAGACTTCAATCACCCTCACAGACTACTGGTCCAGCCCACATAAGATTGGGTGGTACCAGCAACTCCTACACTCGTCTAGGAGTAGACACTCCAAGAATAATAGATTCAGCAGTAACAACTCTTGGAGGAACCAATGCTCTTTGCTCAAGAACTCTAACCCTTCCCGAACTGACACTTAGGAAACTTGGCTTTCGTTCGGTGGAAAGAGGCTTTGCAATGGTCGAATGTGAGTTACTAATTAGCTCATTGGTTGAGGTCGAAGACCTCCCCTGGTCCCCTATATATAGGGTTCACAGGCACTTAACCGTTACACTGTTGCCACGTAGGATTAAGTGAATCACCGGTGTCAGCCACCGGTGATACAGCTAATCACTCCGCCCAATTATAACCGGCTCAAGCAGACCGATACCTGTGTCACCAGCGGCACACACAGGTAAATCCTAAACTGACGCAGCCGCACTACTCAGCCCGGTCTTGGCACATGACATGCCCTCAGCACACACACTCTCTGAAACCTATAAGGAGAGAACCTCCAACAGCCATACGACTCAGCAGACAAGCTATCGCAGCGCAGGTTCCTTAGCGTTTTCAAGCTCTCCCCTGGTACAGAGATGTACCTGAGTCATAGAGCGTTAGACCACCTGTGACACCGCTGTGTCACACCGGTGACTCTAACCCCTAGGGTTTTCTACTGCTAGCACTGCAGAGTGCCAGCTCCAACCAGTTTTATACTTATACAAAACTGCTGACACAGGGCCACTAACCTCAAAGTATTAGTGTCACTATCCAACATCCTGAGCATTGAGCAACTAGAACCTCCACATAGCATCACTGCTTCATCCCTCTTGATAGTACATGCTTTTCCTATGGACTCAAAGAAACTAGCAAATCTAGGCTTTACCTGCCCACCAACTGTAGTCACGGTCCTTGACGCATCAAGCCACCATCACCTTGCTTGCAACTCCTTGCACAGCACTGGCTTCTTCACAGCTGTGGCACAGCTGCCTAGCACAGCCATTCCTTAGTCCTGGAAACCACCCTTGTACCCTTTTGGTGGTCATTCTTTCCTTGATGACCCTTCTTCCTGGAACTTACAAACCTGCTTACACTCACGGTAAACGTTAGATTCCAGTTTGAGTTGCCATTAACTATCAAAACTAACTTGGGGCCTAGATGCTCTTTCAACCCCTTAGAAGAGCCAGCGTCCTTCGAGGACCCGGCGCCCTTTGAAGACCCGGTGCCAGAAGAAGACGCACCAGTCGTCCCCTGCGGTGGCGGCCCGCCGCTCGGGACATCGGCGTACCACGGCTGGTTCCATATCTCGTCCTCCGGGAGGGGAGCGTTGGAACAAAAGCCGAACAAAACCTACAAAGACAAACCCCGAGTGAGACTTGGCAAAGAGCTAAGAGAGAAAGGTCGGGGTATCGGTTACTCACCTGACTCGATGGGTTCACCCGGCTGAAGGGCGGCGGCCGCCCGGAGAAGTCCAGACTCGTCCCCTGAGCCAGGAGCTTCTCGAGCCGGCTCTGGACTTCCCCCTCCGTGAGCCCTTCGGGGACTCCCGAGTTGCATCGTCCTCGCCGGTGTACTCGAACATGGGGTGCGCCCGTAGCTTTGCAGGCTGCACCCGCCACCGGACGAAAGTCGCCACGACGACCATTCCGGTAACTCCGGATTGGATCGCCTCGGCGAGCTGTGCCATCAGGACTGCAATGCTGTCCTGCTCCCTGTCGAGTGGCGGTTCCGACCAGCTCGGCTTGACCTCCGGCGGATGGCCCGAGAATGCCGGAAGCGACGGGTCAGGGTTTGGCGCAGTAGAACCAGTTGGCATGCCAACCCTTGTTCGAGGATTGCATCGGCGGGGCCAGGTAGTTCTTCGCCGCTCCGGACCTTAGCTGGAACCCGGCGCCTCCCACCACGGCCGGGTTATCTCTGCTCGGCTGCGGCTTCACCATGAATAGGTGCTTCCACAGGGCGAAGTGCGGTCGGATGCCAAGGTAGCACTCGCAAAGCGTGATGAAGCACGCGATGTGGAGCATGTTGTTGGGGTTGAGGTTGTGGAGCTCCAGCCCGTAGAAGTAGAGCAGCCCCCGCAGAAAGGGGTGGACCGGCACCGAGAACCCTCGCTCAAAAAAGGAGCTGTGGACGACCAGCTCGCCGGTGTTCGGAGTGGGGACGGTTTCCCCCGCGGCGGCGCGCCATTCAACCAGCTCCTTTGGCGGCAGCATCCCTAGCCGCACAAGGGTTTCCAGCCGTGCCTCCGTCGCCGTCGACTTCATCCACGGGGCCATCGGGTCAGCAGAGAAATCTTCTTCGCTCAGCAGCTTCCACACCAAAACATCTTCTTCGGCTTTGGTCGGATCAGCTTCCCAATGCGGGGCTTGCATCCGAAGTGGCCGGAGTGGGAGTTAGGTTTTTCAGTGGAGCGGTGCACACGAGTCAATTTGGGCAAAAGAAAGACAAAGGGTTCGGGCGCAAAAGGAATGAGAATGCGTGTTAGGCGAGAACCGATCCCGCGACCTCTTCGGAATATAAAGGGGAACGGATTGAGCGGTTCGGCTTCCCCACGTCCGCACGCACCCGGATTCTCCGCGCCCACGATGCGCCCCTTCGGATTCCACTACGCGCTTTGGACGGGCCACGTCGCGGCTCTTCCGCGTCCACGATTTAACGGCGCTGCGATTCATGCCGCTTAATTGAAAGGGGATCCGACGCTTGGCCTTCCGGGGTTTAATAGCCGTTCGGAATATACCCCCGCAAACGGCAACTGCAATGCGTTTCCGCAAACCACTAGCCGGTTACCGGCAGAGTCGAGACCGGGCGTTACGGTTGTGAAGGGTTTCAGTGGTTGGCCTCAAGCAGGAACGCAATCACTTGAATACACCCGAGTGAAGGGCAGTAATGGCGTGCTTTCCGTAGGCCACAAGTCGGATGCCGAGCAACTCGGAGCTATCGGATTCTCCACCTGGACCTCCCGAGATTGCCGTTCCTGAGGCTTCGGGATCTGGAATTTCCGGATTCAGTGGAATGACTCGGTGTAAGGCTTCGTCACTCGGGAACCTATGCGCCATTGCTTGTTTCTCTGGTTCTGACGTGAATTTCGGAGGTATTCCTTCAGGGGACACTAGCTGGACTTAACCCACACTCGGGAAGGCTAGGTGCTACTCGAAAATTCAGTCGAGATTCATGGTATGCCCCACGCTGGGCTATCAGTTGGTCTCTGTCCATCAGGATGGATCGGGTACCACCAGAATTTACCCGCTATTAGCTCACCCGCCATGATATTCCTACTTTACAGGTGAATATTACTCGGCCTTTTATTGTCTTTTTCACAGGAGTTCTATCAGTCCTTCGCAATCTCCCTGCAAGCAGAGATCACTCGGGAAGCTTGACCAGAAGTGGAGACCGATAGCAGTAAGATCGTGAAGGACTCGGGGGGCTACTGATGATAACATGGCACCCGGGTATCATCAAGGAGGACGAATTCGGCCCTCTGGCCATAGCGTAGGCCGGACCGACTACTCGGAGTCTGACTTCTACACGGGGGCACCTCATCAACGTGGAGTACAAGATATGGACTAGTACCTGCCCGGCATACCCGGGATCTGTTGTAACTAGTTAGAGAATCAATCTGTTAACCGATCCGGACTCTTGTAACCCTATCCCGGTCGCCTATATAAGGCCTGGTAGGGGACCTCCGATCGGTAAGCCTTTAGTCATAGACAATCTCCATTGTTTCATAGCTCAAACCGCCTCGAGATCGATTCTCCAGGGCTTGCGGCACTCGGGATTCAAGCTATACTAGCCACCAAACACAGGACGTAGGGTATTACCTCTCCACGAGAGCCTGAACCTGTCTAAATCCTGTCTCCCATGTGCACCCATCCGGATTTGCTGTGCTCACACCGCCCCATATTCAGTATTGCCGGAATAATACTCCGACAGAGAGAGACAACCATGATGGTTCCTTGGGTGTGAGTGAGTTCCTGGGTGAGAATGAGGGGACGAAACTGACTTTGAAGGAAGCGGATGAGAGGTTGCGAACGACTAAGTTTCGTGTTTTGACTTTCAGGTGGGTCCATTAGTTTTATGGCCCATGTGTCAATTACTAAGTGCTAAAAAAATTCTTAGCCAGTTGGCTAGAATAAAATAGATTCACTTCCAAGATTACTTTACACCTTCCTGCATTTTGTTATTCATGCATTTCAAACGAGTTTTTATGAAAATTTCATGTGTTTTCTAAAATTTTCCATTGTCCACGTATATTCCTTTCTTATTTCTATGTTTTTTTCCTATGATTTTCCTATCATGCTTTCCAAATGGGGTCTAAATGGTTCTTATTATCCGTGTGCCTAACCGCCCAAGATGACAATTTGCCAATCTGCCCTGATTTCCTACCATTTTTTCCTCGAAAGCTCACTTTGTTACCTCAACAAAACGTAAAAATGGGTCGGTCAAATTTCAAGCCTCTTAGATTCAGATCAATTATCTCTATCTTGGTTGAATAGTTTCTTTGGACCTCCTATAAGGGCATGTACAGTGATTGAGAAGCAACTTTTTCTCATACCTTCCACATCATTTAGATATGGAAATAAAAATATATTATACAATGGGTTATCTCTTAGTGTCATGTTTAGCAATTAATGTCTGCATGTATCTAAAACTATTTGATGATTAAAATTAAATTTGAAAAAGAGTGAATAAGGAACGCCATATCATACAATGGAGAAAATAACCTTTTCTTAGACTCGAAGGGATCATCCTTTAACTAAGAGAAGACACTCTCTTTTTTTTCTCTCTATTAAATTAACAATTATCCTATGTGACTTCACGAGAGAAGTTAGACATCACTGTTGGTGCGCTAACCCCGGAGAAATACACGTACCATCATCTGTTAGCAACAGAGCCATGCACTGTGCCATGCCGCTGTGCACGCCCCAAATGGCCAGAACTACTGTCGACGACGCGGTGAAACACCGATACCGTCGGTGCCGAGAGGTTGTACATGTCCTGAACTCCGAAGCGCACCAGTTCGTCTTTGCCTTCAAAAAAGTTAGGGATTGTTTGGAACAAAGGAATTTTATAGGAATTTCATAGGATTGGAATCTTATAGGAATTTTTCCTATAAAGCCATTTGGATTGTAGGAATGGACCTATGAATTCCTATAGGTAACTTTCCTTTCCTCTATATTTTGGAGGATTTCAAACATGAGATTAAACCTCATGTTACAATTTTTTTTGAGAAGTCTAAGGTAAGATGAGTCTTTCTCTCCCCTCTTATCTCTCCAATTAAAAATATATTTCAATAAAAATTTATAGGGCATCTAATTCCTGTAGAAATCTACTGACACTTATTTTATATTTCTTTTATTTCTGTACCTTTAGACTCGTGTGTTCCAAATGGGCCTTTATTCTTTTGCCCCTACGTGGCCGGTGAGTTGTCCCTCCGGCCATCCCAACGGCGTCTACGCGTCGTTCCCGCTTTGCTTCCGGTTCCTTTCTTCCAAAGTCTTCTCGTCTATCGGGAACACGGATCTTTCTTTACCATCACCATCTCTGTAGCTGCTGTTGTGCCCCCGTGAGTGCACGGCTGAGCTGCTGCCAACCGTGGCAGCCGACCAGTTCCGCGGCAGCGTCGCGAGTACAGAAAACCTACCTCCACGTCCTGAACGCCAGAGCGAATCAACCGTCGCCTTCACCAGTTCCGTCCCCATGTATTAAAATCCCCCTTCCCCCATTTCATCCTCCCCGCCTCCCCTCTCTCGATCTACGAACGGTGACACGACACGGCCGACCAGCGAGCAAATCAGCCATGGCTTCCGCCTCGAACACCAAGCAGCAGGGCCTCTACCCCGAGGTAGACCAGTCCCACCCCGACCGCAAACACCGCCTTCCTCGCCAATCCCGCCGCGGCCACCGCCCCCGCCACTGACGCCTCGCTGTACCCCACCGTCGACCCCCGCGAGCTCGCCGAGAACCTCTTCCCGGCCGATGCTGCCGATGACGCCGCCCCGGCCCCGCCCACCGTCGAGGAGACCCTCGTCGCAGTGCCGGGCGCGCAGCTTCACCTCGTCGACCCCGACCGTAGCCTCGACCTCGGCGCGGGCACGCTCTCCGTCGTCCGCCTCCGCCAGGGCGACCACTCCGTCGCCGTCCTCGCGCGCCTCACCCCGGAGAAGTCCCAGCAGCGGCGCGGCCTCTTCGGCTTTTTGAGCAGCGGACGATCCAGCGAGGCGCAGGAGCCCGTGCAGTGGCCGCTCACGAGCGACGTCGCGGCCGTCAAGCTCGACGCCGCGCACTACTTCTTCTCGCTCCATGTCCCGCATACCGACTACCCCCACGACAAGGACGATGCCGAGGAGGCCGAGGCGGAGAAGGACGCAGACGGGGAGTCGGCGCTGAGCTACGGGCTCACGGTCGCGGGGAAAGGGCAGGACAAGGTCCTGGAGGAGCTGGACAGGGTCCTGAAGGAGTACGCCACCTTCTCCGTGAAGCAGGTGGACGCGGGGGCGGGGACGAAGTCTGAGGTAATGGACACGAGGGCGGTGACGGAGATCACGCCGGAGGAAGCTGCCGGGGACAAGAAGGAGGTAATGGAGGAGCAGTCGGCGGCGTTCTGGACGACAATCGCGCCAAACGTCGACGACTACAGCTCATCGGTGGCGAGGCTCATCGCGAAGGGCTCGGGGCAACTGGTAAGGGGCATCATCTGGTGCGGGGACATCACAGCGGGGGGCCTGAGGTGCGGGGAGGCGGTGTTGAAGAAGAGTGTAGGGTCGAGCGGGAAGCCAGCGCAGGTGAAGCCGAGCTCTCTCAGGAGGATGAAGAGGTATGGCTTACTGTTATCTCGTATGCTACAGAGTAGCTGAGTTGCTTCGATGCATTTTTTATCTGGAATTTGATGAATTCGATGATTCACTTACTTTAGAAAGCGACTGTTCTTGTTAGGTTGTAGTATCAGATGATTTAGAATTTAATGAATATTATGTTTCACTTTAGACAGTAGCTGCATGATCTGAGATCGGGGTTTGAATAACCAGTTATAGCTTCGCAGCATGTGCTGTCGAGAATAGGAAATGGTTCTTAATTAGTACCCCCTTTGCACTTAATAGTTCATATGTTGAATAAAATAAACAGAAGCTATTGATATGAATTTACATTCTAGTAGTTATTTTCAACAGAGCAGGCTCTTCTGCATGGTCAGACATCGACAATTCCTTTTTGCTCATGTAAAACAAATGTCCCACTCAAATGTAATAGTCTCAATTGTTCCATCAGATGGGGCCCATTCATCTTTAGTTGATTATGAAGAATTGACCATGAACTTAGCCAATGCCACCAGTATCAATTATTCACTGATTGTTTCCTATCCTGGAAGACACCTAGCATCTCTTGATAATGACCAGTGATATTTTGCCATAGCCCACTTGTTGTGCATTATGATGATATATTAATAGGGAATCACTGCAATGGCTTGGAGTGAGATGTTCAACAAATCCGGATCCTTATCAAGCATGTCTAACTAGACTGCACACTACTAAACCTAGTATTGTGCTTTTTAAATGGAAATATGCATATGTAGGAGTTTTACTTTTACTTCGACAGTATGGGCTGGTATCCTCATCTCCCTTTTTGAGAGAATTCTCATTTCACTTTCAGTTGTTTAGTGTTATCATGTTTATTGAACTATTTTGAGGTTATCAATTTTATGAGCATCTCCAGCCTACTCCATGTAGTTGGCTTATGATTTTCTGCTCCGTCTTTCTCAGGGCAAGAAGGGTCACTAAAATGTCCAACAGGGTGGCAAATTCGATCCTCTCTGGTGTTCTCAAGGTTTCCGGGTTTGTTACCAGCACTGTGTTGAACTCCAAACCTGCCCAGAAGTTCTTCAAATTAATGCCTGGCGAAGTTATTCTTGCTTCACTCGACGGATTTGGTACGCTTCTATCACTTGCTCTACATGTTTGCTTGAGAAATATGAAGTTTAACCGTTGCTATCTACTCTATATTCTTTAGAAGATTGAATATCAACACAGCTAAGATGCTAGGTGTTTTCTAGTTACTGCACTGTTAAGTTAGAAGTCTGGATAGTGTGATGTCCCAAGATGAACACACCACAAATCGATATCACTGTGATACAGATACAAGTCTCAAGGAGAGATTTGGGGATACAAGGGAAAGAACAGCAGGAGACTGGGAACAGAGAGATACAGGGGAGAGGGGATAAGCTGAGGCCAACAATTCATTCGCTGCTTAAGCCAACAATTCATTCACTGTCTGCTCTGTCTGTTGATGCTTGGTTTATATAGCTCACCAACAGCTCTAATGGGCCACATCCCAGTACCAACTCCAGCCCATGTCATGACTTGCCACTGGCTTTTCTGTAGCCATGGTCATGACAGTGTGGTAAGGAACCATGGCACTGTGATTCTCTGTTTTGAATAAAAATAGAATTGGTTTTCCCCATATTTGATCTTAGATATGCTCCCTCCATCTCATAATATAAGTCGTATTTTGATTGGTTAAGACAAGACTTTGACCAACAATTACTCCATTAGCATATAGTTTATATGACATAAAATTGATATAATTGGATTCGTATTCAAAAGTACTTACATATGATTGTGACTTTGTATCACATAAACCACATATTAATAAAGTAATTAATGGTCAAAGCCTTGTCTTAACCAATCAAAATACACCTTACATCATAGGACGGAGGGAGTATTAGTGCACCCTTATAGAATGGACTGGGTTAAGATGTCTTCAATTAAGTCAAGGATAAGTTACTTTCCTAATTTTTCAGTGTGTTACTATTTCTTTTCTTTTCACTACATTTGCACATCTTGAAGAAAGCTGAGGGTTAAATTTACGACCGAGAAGTGACTTCAAACAAAATTCCAAGAGCTAATGTGCTCAGAATTTAGTTTGTACGAGTACAACAGAGTCAAAAAGAGTCTAACGTTGGCTGCAATAAGATTTAATAGCATGCCACCTCTTTAGATTTGATATGTATAATTCTTGCTTCATCACAAATTATTGTTTGTTGATTCACACTCAACCAATGTTTCAGGCAAAGTATGGGATGCTGTTGAGGTGTCTGGCAAGAACGTGATGCAAACATCATCAGTTGTTACAACTTCAGTTGTAACCCACAGGTACTGTAGACTTATCTATACTTCATTCCTTGTTGTTTTGTGGAAAATAAGCTTGATTGTGTGATCTATTGGAATTCCACGTGGAAAGTTTAAACCCATTTTTTGGTTAACATATATTCATATTTCCTGTGGCGGAGATTTAATAAGAGGGGACCAAACTAATGTGTTGTGTGTTTGTCCAATGTTACGGAATACACCAAAACATTTATACATCACAATATCGATTTTTCACAACTTCTTCATATGTGTAATTTTAGACTTACACTAACTTATGCAATGTAACAGCAAAGTTGCAACAAAACAACCATAGTTTAACGGGATTCTGTGACTGACTTTTATTTTGACGGACCATCTTAAAAATGAGAAAGAAGTGCTGAATTGGGGAAAACATTAATCTTCTAAATGAGATAAGTGCTTGCAGAAAATTCTTCATTTTGAACGTGGTTCAGCAACGAGTCCTAAGCAGATTTTTTTGGCTCAAATGAGTGTTCGATGCTGTTTTGACAAAAAAACCGAACTGCCTAATACCGGTTGATAAGATCCTTGATATTGGTTTTTGCAGGTACGGTGACCAGGCAGGAGAGATAACACAGGACTACCTTCACGCCACTGGAAATGCTCTTGGAGTTGCGTGGGCTGTCTTCAAGATTCGGAAAGCACTCGACCCAAAGGGCAATTTGAAGAAGTCGTCCCTGGCGAGCCAAGCAGCCCACGCTGTAGCTAAGGAATCACTAGGTCGGGAAAAAAGAAAGTGAGCCAACGCAACCAATGGTTCCACTGTCCTATGTCGATGTCAAGTTTATTGTGTGAGCTAGGTGGTTCCGGTGTACTATGTTGATTTCAAGTTTCTTGTGTGAGCTATGCCGCTAGCGTATTAGTTGAATATACCACTAGTGAGCTGTGACTTGTGACTGCTGCCATGATGTTTCTTCGTGTTTGTGTTGGGCTCATGTTGTGTGTACATGATATGTATCTTGCGGGACTACGATACAGGGTATAACAGAGAGCGATGGCAAAACGGTTCCGTGACTATGGGAGCGTAGATGAGGTTTGTCCACCTCAAATACATGACTATGATGTTTATAAGGATACTGAGGTGCTGCCACACGTGCCAAATAGCGTGGAGAAAATATGTGGGTCTCACTTGTCAGTATACTCTCCCTCCTCTCCTATTTCTCTCTCATCTTTCTCCCGTTCCAGCTCTAGTCTCCGCAACCATGACTGAAACTCCACTAGACCATCAAGTGACTCATCCGACAAGCCGAGCCTTCAACCATCATTGCCATTGGCATTGGCACCATCTCGACATGACACCAACTTGTAAATTAGCAACATATGACTTACCTCCTATCGGAGGATTGCTTCATGGTGGAGTCCAATTTTTGAGGTGGCCGTCAGCGTTGGGGCAAGTAACCATAGAGAGAGGGAGATAGAGATAGGAGGAAGGAGAAGAGAAGGGGAAGAAAAAGACGTGAAGATTGACAGGTAGGGCCTATGTCTATCTCAATATAGTATCCACGTGAGTGTCTGTGTAAGCATTGATACTCTTTTGGCGCGCAAGCCGCAGGCAGCAACATTCCTAAGGATTTCCAAACGAGTTTAGTAATCTCCCTACCGTGATACTATGCTTGAATTTCCGTCATCAGCTTATATGTGTTTCTGGACCGATGGTAATTGTCTGAGCAACATTTCTTGCATAAATGCAATATCCATGTGCTAATATGTACTGCCACTGCCAGAGTCAAAAGGAAAAAAAGAAAAGGATCCATCCCGGGAATGAGCATCTAATTTCCTGATCTGGTTCTTTGGTTCAATAAAAGCAACCAGCCAGAAAAGGTTGATAGCCTGATACAAAAGCCGTTTAATCAATGCCCAGCAAGCTATCGTAGGACCTTTCAATGATGTTTTGGAAAGCACATAAAGAGATAAATGCATTCTGGGAGAACCAGAAGCATCAATTATAAATAACATTTGTCTTTCCCTGGATTATCTTTGCATATCATCTTCCAAATTAACAAGATCCAAAATAGCAGAGATTGTTCAGGAATTGCTGAATTGGTGCTTGAGCTCAAAAATGGTTAACATGGATGCAAGAAATGATATCTTAAAAGACTATATCTCTTTGCAATGCTACTTTTCTTGGTTCCTACAGCCGCACTCAAATATCAACCAGACATTTTTCGCATGAGTAAGAATCACATAAAAGCATTAGCCTTGGTAACTATGCACGTGTACACTTCTTATTAGTTCATTATAATAGACAAGCAGGGATTGCAATAACTACATGTGAAAAGAAACACTTCTTCTGTCCGCTACACAAATTTGAGGCATCCTTTTCTCTTTTCCTTGTCTACTTTCTTGTGCGTTGGAATGACAAAGCATCTGGGAATAGACGATTAATTTCCATCAACAAACCTGCTAAAGCATCAAACCATAAATTAGTTTTGATCAAGATAGCTCCCTGTAGATACATTTTCCTTTTTGCAGCGCAGTTATTATTTATGACAATGATGCACAGAAAGCTGAAACCATAATGTGTTCGGCAGTATTATGAACTTGTTGGAATTGATCTCGGTCAAACAAACCGAGAGAAAAAGGGGAGCAAAACCCCCACATTCGTGCTCTGATCGGGGGCACCAAGCCCAACTATTGGACTCGGTCCCGGCTCCCTAGCACCCAATATATAAGGAAAATAACTCCCTCCCGTTGGGGGTTAACCACTCTAACAACCGATCATAATGGGGTGCTGAGGGAGACGAAGACCAACTCCACCACCGGCCACCACGAGATCAGTGCCGGCGGCGCTCCTGCACCCCTCCAATGTGAGATTACCTGCACCACTACATCACGGAGAGCTCGACGCCTGCATCTACGTCCCGGCCATTCTTCCTCACGCCATCATCACGCTTGCATTGAGCAGGCGGAGGTCTTCGCATCGACTCTAATGGGCTCGCCCATCTCCGGTATTCTCGCTTCCGCACTCACGTTTAGGTGTTCTAGTTGGAGATTAGGCCTCCATCAAGTCAATGCTAAAGATTAAGTTCTAACAGAGCTATGATAGTTTAGTCAATCTAGTTTGGTTTTTCCATGAATTTTATTATAGGTATTTTTTATTTCTTCAACATTTCTCTAAATCAGCATTTATCAGAAAAGGTAAAACGAATACTTTAATTGCAGTTAGCATTTGTGCATGTCAATATGAACTACTCTAGGGACAGCAACGAGTATGACAGCTTGCTGGTATCATTTAATTTTTCATTCCTCATTTCCTTGATCAAACATGAGACACAAGACATTTATCAGTACCTTTTATACATAAATCTATGTGAACTTACAGAAACCTCTTATCATAACTTAAATGTATGTTTTTTTTTATTTGAGTTTTTTTTGGGTACGGGGAGGGGGGGGGGTCTCAAAGAACACATAATTTCCTGCATCCTGTTTTCTGTGATGATCCTACTGTTTATTTTAGCTTGCCTGTCCTCTCACCTCCCCAGAAGACAATGTGAAGTCCAACTGGCCAAAATTTTGTCATATGTCATATTATATCACACAATTATGCCATCATCAATTGCTGTTTGTAGCATAAATTCTATCATTTTTAGTAATTTGCTTTAGACTGCTTTAATTACTTCCATCCGTTTAAGATCATGACTGTCAGCGTGATTCAGTAATGTTCACTACTACAGAACAGGTCATCTCTGACGGGCAGGAACAGCCCACCTGTGACGGGTGGAGCGCCCGTCAGGAACTAATCGTCAGTGGTAACATATGTTACCACTGACGGGTGCACCCGCCCGTCACAGATAACACATTTCCTCTGACGGGCAGGAAACACGGACCCGTCACATATGACCAGTTCGGGGGACGCCATGGAAGACCTGTAGTAGTCATCACTGACGGGGATGAATCACATCACTGACGGGTGAAGTATTATGCCCGTCAGTGATAACGTTTTCAGAGGCGCAAAAAAAGCCCTACCCGGGCAGTGCCGGGTAGGGTTTCACTAAAATAGCTGTAACTTTTGCATACGGTGTCCGTTTTGGGTCCACGACCACTCAAAATGACCGTATCGACGAGGCGCATCTGAAAAATCTACACGTCTTTAGACCTGCACACGTTTTCACCTCCAAATTCGCCCTCTAAGACTGACTTTTGCCCCTCCGAACGAAATGTCGCCTCTTTCGACCCTCCGTTGAACTTCTTCCCGAGCTCCAAATGCAGTAATCTTTGCGTATTCTGAACCGTGAGGGAGTAGAGCTGCTAGAAAAAAATACGAGAAAAAATTTTAAAAATAAAAAAATTTCACTCCAAATTCGGCCTACCGAATCCTTCGAACGAATAATCTCGCTACCGAACCCTCCATTCCCTCCGTTGAACTTCTTCCCGAGCTCCAAATGCAGTAATTTTTGTGGATTCCGAACCGTGAGAGAATAGAGCTGCTACAAAAAAATACGAGAAAAAATTTAAAAAATAAAAAATTTAGGCACTAGTAGAAGGATGAGAAGGAAGAGAAGGGTGGAAGGGTGGAAGGGAGGAGAGGAGGGTGCTCACCGTGACTCCATGGAGTTGGAGAGGAGAAGGGGCCGGTAGTGGGCATGAGGATCTGACAGTGGGATGCTTGAGGAGGGTGCTTCTAGGAAGGAGAGGAGGAGAGGAGGAGGGTGGAAGGGAGATGGAGAGAAATATGGATCTGGATTTGAGTGGAGTTGAGTGGAGTGCGCTGCACTGAGGTGAATTATATACCCGGCGGGATTCTACAATTTCGGGTTTTGAAATTTCGGAGTTGGGCGGGATTCACATCACTGACGGGTTAACTTTTTAACCCGTCAGTGATAAGTGAAAAATTTTAGGTTTTGAAATTTCTGAGTTGGCGGGATTCACATCACTGACGGGCAAACTTTTTGCCCGTCACTGATATTCTTGACATCTCTGACGGGTCTACCTTCATGCCCGTCAGTGATGACTTTTCGTGAAATCTCGTGTTTTCGCTGAAGTCATTACTGACGGGCAGACTTTTGTGCCCGTCACTGATATTTCGACATCTCTGACGGGTCTACCTTCATGCCCGTCAATGATGACTTTTCGTGAAATCTTGTGTTTCTGCTGAAGTCATTACTGACGGGCCGACTTTTGTGCCCGTCACTGATATTTTGACATCTCTGACGGGTCTATCTTCATGCCCGTCAGTGATGACTTTTCGTGAAATCTTGTGTTTCTGCTGAAGTCATTACTGACGGGCCGACTTTTGTGCCCGTCAGTGATGACCTGAAACGGAACATCTGATAGAGTCACCACTGACGTGTATCCGGCTGCCCGTCAATGATAAGTGATAAGTCTGACGGGCTTTTTCCTGCCAGTCAGTGATAAGATATAGTGGATGACCTTTTTTGTAGTAGTGGTTGTTCAAATAAACTAGAATTTGTTAATTGTTAGGTAATGCCTCTGTCTTTACCAAATTTTGGCATTGCCGCGATGTGGGCCTGCTATTCACGGCAAACCAATCACTATATTCTTTGCCAAAATTTGGCATTTCAATATGTGGGCTTGCATATATTCGCTTGGCAAATTTGGTTAATGAACCAAACTGGCCCTTAGTGGTCTTCCATCATTTTACCTTTTTACCATACATGCCTGTGTAACGTCCTTTTGAATGAGTGCCATCTCGCGCGCCTGTCTGGGAGTATTATGTACATATCATTTTTCTGCTACTACCTCTGCATTCTTCACCTTCGCTGGATAATGGGCAAAATATATATCAATGCAGTACAACAGGTATGCTGTTCATGCTTCTCAGTGACAACTGACAACTATAGAGTTAGCTTTATGTCACAATTGAGAAGGTTAGCTTGCTAGGATACAATATGTGGACCAAAAGAGGTCACATAAGAAATTTGCTTTTCTTAAAGGAACTACATAATGCACTAATATGCTAGTATTATGATATTCCTATGGATTTCTAAGGCTTTGAGAGAAAGACCAGAATAAACATGACCAGTTCTAATTATTGAACTAATTTTAAACTCTGCATTTTTTTGGAAAAGATACTGACAGCGGGATCCCCAAGGGATAGGCCCAAGACTAGGAGTTGGCCCAATAAGCCTGGGGTGGCCCACATCCACTGCAGGAGGCCCACTCAGCAGAGCAGCCTCGCGCAGCCCACTCGGAAGTAACGGCCGGGTGCCATCAAGTCCAGGCGTTACGACCACATCAAGACAGACGTTACCCGGGCGCAATAAGTAGAGTAATGGCGCACATTAAATGAGCCATAACCGCGACCTAGCCGACTGGCCGAGTCGCACTTGTAAAGCCTAACCTTGCCGACCCTATATAAGGCAAGGCTAGGGCTCCCACGCGGGACACATATATTGGCAGAGAGAGAGAGAGACTAAGCTTTTCTTCTTCCTCTGTTCAAGTACAGCAACCACCATTGTTGTAATCCTCCTCACACAAGACCAGAAAGATATTCAGCCGGAGTAGGGTATTACCTCTTCCATAAGAGGGGCTGAACCTAGGTAAAATACTTGTGTGAACGCCCTTGGATCATCCTCTTGCGCCCCCAATCCTACATAAAAATGAGTATTGCCGCGAAATCCCCGCGACAGTTGGCGCGCCAGGTAGGGGAGCCGCATGCTGGAGCTATGATCCGAGCGGGATTTCCTCTGGCCACCGGCGGCAGGCTCGTGGCCGACGCCACGCCGCTGCACTCTGCATCCGCCGTGCTCCTTGAAGGCACGAAGCTTTTCTTCAGGAGTCTGCACTTCATGGCTGACGCCTTCGGCTAGCTAAGCCTCTAGGATCCGGTTCCCCGTTCCGCGATGGAGCCGACGCCCAGACACTCCCTGGGATTTCCATCTGCCCCGTGCGATGACGAGACGTTCTCACGGCTTGTCGACATGGTTGGCTCTGACTCCCTCCTGCCCGTCCTGGATTCCACGTCTGACAGGTACGAGAGCTCACATAGCTGTGATTCCGCAGCGGAAGTGTACATGGTCACGCCCAGTACCACTGACACCGCAGGAGCGTCAGGCGCGACGGCTAGGGCAATGGACGAGCTTTTGCACACGCCCATTACCGGTCAGTCGGAGGCAGAAAGGGCCATCAAGGCTTCTCGTCAGACCATCCTAGCTGAACGGGATTGCGTCGACCAAGAGAGAGTGGCTCTCGAGGTGCGCGAACGCGAATATGACAGGGCTCCGGCTCACGGGTCCCGCCAGCACCTGCGCCGCGCCACTTCATCAGCTGTTCGGAGGGGCCGCGACGTCCGCGACTCCCTTTTGGGTCAAGAGCGGGATGGCGTCCCGGTTTACCAGACTCCGGCGCAGAATGTCATCGCGGCTACTGCGTTGGCCGACTCGCTTCCGCTACTGACGGATGGCCCCGCGGCAGAGACCTACCGCCGAGTCATCACCTTGATGAAGATGGCAGTGGAACAACAGAATGAGGCTACTTCGGCACGCGACCGGCTGGACTCCAGGTCCGCGCGGAGCCAACCCTCCGCGGCTCCGAGTCGCCCTATCACCATAGGATCGTCGCAGCCGAGCCGCTCCACGAACCGACGCCCCAACGCCCGCCAGGAGATCAATCGAATCCAAGCGGAGCGACGTTGAGCCGACTCCCCCCGAGCCCGGGCAAACAACGCCCGCGACATTGAAGGGCTTCGGGCGGCCAGGATGCGGGCTGAGCATCGGGGTGGCGAGGTTAACCAGCCGGGTGGCTCGGCCTCCACCGGTCCGCTGTGCTTTAGCAGGCGGATCCGCACCGAGCCGTTTTCGGATCGTTTCTGGATCGCCAACGGTGTCGACAAATACGACGGTTCCATCAAGCCGGAGACTTGGCTCGCCGACTACTTGGTGGCGTGGAACATCAGTGGGGGCGTGGCTTAACAGCCTGCCTGAAGACAGCATTTACGACTCGAGGGACCTCCAGGAGGCTTTCGTCAAAAATTTTGAGGGCACGTACAAGTGTCCCGGGAACGCACAAGACCTCTGGCTCTGCGTTCAGGAGAAGGGGGAGTCGGTCCGTGACTACATCCAGCGCTGGACCCAGCTCCGCAACTCCATTGAAGATGTCTCTGAGACTCAGGCCATCCAGACCTTCTCTCAGGGAATTCGGTACAAGCTGCTGAAGCATAACTTGGCCAGGTCCAACATTCAGACCATGGGCCGACTCATGGAGGTGGCCAGCAAGTACGCGACTGGCGAGGAGGCCATGCGCTATGAGGACAAAGGCAAGTAGAAAGCCGAGTCCTCGGGGCGCAAAGGTCAAGCCGACCTGAGCCGGAAGCCCAGCGGCAACCGCCCCCAGAAACGGAAAGGTGGCGGTGGAGACGGAGTCGGCGGAGCCGACTTGGTCGCGGCTGCAGAGCACGGCAGCCCGCGCGGCGACGTTGGCCGGAAGAAGGATCGCCCTTGGCAGCCGCGCAAGGCACCAAGGCTGACCTTCGAGGAAATCCTAGACAAGCCCTGCTCCTTCCATAGCACCCCCGACTACCAGGCGGGTCACTCGACCAGGGAATGTAGCTTCTTAAAGCGCCGCCGGGAAATGAAGCAACCCGTTTCTGACACCAGCGATGCGGGTGGCCCACCTGCGGGTAGCAGCGCCCCGCAATATCCCCCGCAGAATGGTGTCCTCATGATCTTCCAGGGATGCGATTCCAAAAGGAATCGGAAGCTGCGGTACCGTGAAGTGAACGCGACCGTGCCTGCAGTTCCCCAGTGGTTGGACTGGTCCGAAGTGCCAGTTGGTTTCGACTGGCTCAACCACCCGGACCGCGTCCCGCATCCAGGCAAGCACCCTCTGGTGGTGGATCCGCAGGTCGGTGGTTTCAAGCTTCACAAAGTCCTTACGGACAGTGGCAGCAGCATCAACATCATCTTCATGGACACCCTAAAGAAGATGCAAATCTCAGAGTCTCAGCTCCGTCCCCAGTAGCACTACCTTTCACGGGATAGTGCCAAGGAAGTGCGCCAAACCACTGGGCCAGGTCTCCCTGGAGGTTGTGTTCGGCGAGCCGAACAACTTCCGGGTCGAAACCCTGACCTTCGAAGTTGTCGACTTCAAGAGCGCCTACCACGCCATCTTCAGCCGCCCGGCTTACGCCAAATTCATGGCTAGACCGTGCAACGTCTACCTCAAGCTGAAGATGCCGGGTCCCAAGGGGGTCATCACCGTCACTGGCGACTTCGAGCGTTCCAACGAGTGCGATATCGCCAGTGCAGACATAGCCGAGTCCCTGATCGCAGCTGAGGAGCTGGAAGGCATCAAGAGGACTATCGATCTCGAGCAGGCTCCACCAAGCAAGAAGGTGGCAACCGAGTCCGCTTTCCAGTCGGCCAAGGACACTAAGATTGTCCAGGTCCACCCTAATGACCCGTCCAAGACGGTCCAAATCGGGTCCGACCTCGAGGCCAAATAGGAAGGCGCGCTCGTCGATTTCCTTCGTGAGAATTGGAACATCTTCGCATAGAAGCCAGCTGACATGCCTGGAGTTCCAAGGAAGTTCGCCGAGCACTCCCTCAACGTCTCCAAAGATGCAAAGCCGGTCAAGCAGTCCCTCCGCTGCTTCGCCGAGGATAGGCGCAAAGCCATCGGAGAAGAGATAGCCCGACTCCTTGCGGCCGGGTTCATCAAAGAAGTTTTTCACCCGGACTGGTTAGTAAATCTAGTCCTGGTTCTTAAGAAGAACAAGACTTGGCGAATGTGTGTAGATTACACCTCGCTGAACAAGGCTTGCCCCAAGAACCCGTTCGCACTACCTCGTATTGATCAGGTAGTCGACTCCACGGCCGGATGTGAGCGTTTATGTTTTCTGGATGCCTATTCAGGCTACCACCAGATAAAAATGAAAGAGTCGGATCAAATAAAAACTTCTTTCATTACCTCATTTGGGGCTTATTATTATATCACTATGCCTTTTGGTTTGAAAAACGCTGGCGCTACATATCAGCGATGTATGCAGAAATGTTTACATGACCAGATTGGCAGGAATGTCCAAGCTTATGTAGATGACATCGTAGTGAAGACAAGAAAGAGTGTGGATCTCTTGACTGACTTGGCCGAAACCTTCGCCAATCTCAGGAGATTTCACATGAAGCTCAACCCGGAGAAGTGCGTCTTCGGAGTTCCTTCGGGCAAGCTACTCGGTTTTATCGTTTCCGAGCGAGGAATCGAGGCGAACCCGGACAAACTTGACGCCATCCTTAAGATGGGCAAACCGAAGGACCTGAAAGCTGTCCAGCATCTAACCGGATGCATGGCTGCACTAAGTCAGTTTATCTCCCGACTCGGAGAAAAGACTTTGCCTTTTTACTGACTTCTCAAGAAATCCGACTCATTCGAGTGGACCGACGAAGCTCAAAAAGCCTTCGACGACCTCAAGCGACTGTTGTCCACGCCTCTAGTCCTCGCTGCACCGATGGAAGGGGAGCCCATGCTGCTCTACATTTCGGCCACTAATCAGGTGGTCAGCGTTGTTCTGATGGTAGAACGGGTAGAAGAAGGCCGAGCGCAGAAAGTGCAACGACCCATCTATTATGTCAGCGAGGTCCTCTCCGAGTCGAAGCAGTGCTACTCGCACTACCAGAAGCTCGTCTATGGTGTGTTCATGGCAGCACGGAAGTTCGTTCACTACTTCCAAGCCCAATCAGTTATCGTGGTGAGCCATGTTCCCTTGTCAGACATCATCAACAACAGGGACGCCACGGGCCGAGTCGCTAAGTGGGCGATTGAGCTCATGCCTCACGACATCAACTACGAGCCCCGCAAGGCTATCAAGTCTCAGGCTCTCACCGACTTCATCGTCGAATGGACAGAAACCCAGTCCCTCCCGCCCCAAGCACACTCGGAGCACTGGATCATGTACTTCGACGGGTCAAAGATGCTTGCGGGCATGGGGGCTGGAGTCGTCCTCATCTCCCCCAAAGGCGACAAGCTCCACTATGTGCTACAGATCCATTTCACGGCATCCAATAATGTCACGGAGTACGAGGCGCTGCTGCATCGCCTGCGTATAGCCGTTTCACTTGGTATCCGCCGACTCCTATGTCGTGAAAACTCGGATCTGGTGGTGCAGCAGGTGATGAAGACGTGGGATGCCAAGGACCCCACCATGGCGGCGTATTGCGCTGCCGTGCACCGACTCGAAGGTCATTTCGAAGGCCTCGAGCTTCATCATGTACGCTGAGCCGACAACGAAGCGGCTGACTCCCTCGCCCGGATCGACTCCGCTCGCGAAAAGGTACCACCTGGCGTTTTTCTGCGACAACTACATCAGCCTTCCGTCAAGATGGAGTCCGTAACCGACTCATCCGAGGCCATGCCCCAAGATTCCGGAAACGCTGACTCGGACCAGGCAGGCGTCCTGGCCGTCATCCCTCTCTGGACTCAACCGTTCCTCGCTTACCTCTTGAGGAAAGAGCTCCCTGAGGATCAGGCCGAGGCACGTCGCATCGTGCGCCGCGCTGGGGCCTACACCGTCGTCAACAACGCGCTTTACAAGCGCAGCACCTCTGGCGTTCTCTAGAGGTGCGTTTCACGGAGGAAGGTAGAGAAGTCCTTGAAGAAATTCACTCGGGAACCTGCGGCCACCACGCTTCGTCGCGAGCACTCGTCGCCAAGGCTTTCCGCCACGGTTTCTTCTGGCTTACTGCTCTTGCCGATGCGGAGGAGCTTGTTCGCACCTGTGACGGCTGTCAGTGGTATGCACGTCAGCCGCACATGTCGGCTACCGCGCTCAAGACTATCCCCATCACATGGCTCTTTGCAGTGTGGGGACTCGACATGATGGGTCCGCTCAAGACAGCGCGAGGAGGGTTCACTCACCTCCTCGTAGCAGTCGACAAATTCACTAAGTGGATTGAGGCCAAGCCTATCATGAAGCTCGATGGTCCGATTGCTGTCAATTTCATAAAAGGGGTCATCTTCCGATTTGGCATCTCCCACAGTATCATCACCGACAACGGCAAGAATTTCACGGCTAACGTCTTCCGCCAGTTCTGTCGGGACCACGGCATCTGACTCGACTATGCCTCGGTGGCCCACCCACAGTCCAACGGGCAAGTTGGGCGTTCCAACGCGCTCATCCTTCAAAGCATCAAGCCGCGGCTGCTGGTTCCTCTACAGCGGTCCACGGGTGCTGGATTGACGAGCTACCCTCTGTCCTTTGGAGTTTATAGACTACTCCAAACCGGTCGACTGGCTACACGCTCTTCTTCATGGTCTGTGGAGCTGAAGCTGTCCTGCCGAGTGACATCCTCCACGACTCCCCGCGAGTCGCAGCTTATGTGGAAGCTGGTGCTGAGTCGGCAAGACAGGATGACCTTGACCTCGTTGAGGAAGCACGGGAACTTGCTCTTTCCCGCTCAGCCGTCTACCAGCAGAACTTTCATCGCTACCACAGTCGACAAGTGCGAGGCCGAGCTTTCAATGAAGGCGACTTGGTCCTCCGATTTATTCAGAACACGACAGGCATGCACAAGCTTTCCCCGCCATGGGAGGGGCCGTTCATCGTCAACCAAGTGCTGCATAACGGCGCTTACCGACTCCAGGACCCGGCAACCGGAGTGGTCACCGAAAGGACTTGGAACGTTGCCCAGCTACGTCCTTTTTTCACTTAAAACTTTGTATCTACAATACTTGGCAGTTTTGATCATGAATAAAAATGTCTTATCCCGAGCAGCACTTGGAGGAAACATTTTTTTCCAGCATATCAAGTCAGAAATATTTATTTTACTGTTAAACTGGTTTGTTCCCTTGGGCAACCCCCGGAGGCTACACCAAACATCCGAGTGGCTTGACTCCCCCGGGCAAGCCCCGGGGAGCTACCTCGACCCACTGGGTGTCGCCAGTCGGCTCAAGTTATTTTGATTCCTATAAATTTGTTTTCTCCGCGAACGTCTAAGTAAATATGTACGGTACCTAAGGCCCACTCTTCGTCCCCAACTACAGTCGCAACCCGGCTGTCTGGCTGGCAAGAGCAAAAGCTAAAGGTCAGCCTGCATACGAAAGGACTTAACGTAGAAACAAAACTAAGACGAGCAAAATAACTTGGGCAAAATGATACAACACGTTCAATGCAAAATAACATCTATTCAACTTAGCAAGTTTTTTATATCGTTTTACTCGGCATGCCGAGTCTAAATACAAGCGTTTATTCTTTTGGAGTCGCTTCCACGCGCTCCTCCAGGTCGGTAAACCCGGCGATCCGGCTGGCGGCGCGGCGCACTCGGGGGAGCAACTCCAAAGGATCAATCATTGACCCTCTACATTGAGTGGAGCTCCGGCGGAGATCGAGTCAACGTCCGCGTCGGGGTGGTGTGCCAGCACCATCGCTAGCGCCATGCTGGCTCCCGAGCGTGCCGCCGACTCCTTCCACTTCTCCACCTCCACCGAGCCTTGCGTGAGGTTGTCGGCAAGGGCGAAGATGCTGGAGCTCACTTCCTCGTTGGGCCACAATGTGGAGCAGAGGTCCTGCGAAGCCGACTTCATGCGCTGCACCAAGCTCTTCACTTGGAGGAGTCGGTCCTCCAAAGTGACGACACAACTGGACATCAACTCGGGCGTCCAGAAGGTCTTGAGCGCCGCTTCGGCCGGCTGCGACAGCGCCCAGAGTCAGAGTGCCATTTGCCTCGCCTCCTCCTCCAGTTCTGGGCAAGCGTCTAGGTGCGAATTATTGCAAGGAAGTCGACAAGGAAATGTATGAAAGAAGCTGGTAAGGGACTCGGAGACTTACCAAGCAGGGTCTCGTTGGCGGTCTTGAGGTGCCCCATGAGCTCCGCCTCGCACTTCTCTCACTCGAAGATGGCCGTTGCATGCCGTTTCTGCGACTCGGTCATCTTCGAGTAGAAGCTGTCGACCTGCCCCTGCAGCTCGCGGTTGGTGGCTTTTAGTTTCTCGAACTGATCCACCAGCTGATGGTGCTCCGACTGCAGCAAGGCGGCGGTCCTCGTGCTCTCACGAGCTTGCTTGAGCTCGTCATGGAACTCGGCCTCGCGGGCATTGATCATTTCCTTCGCCCTCTCCAACGAAATGGAGGCCTTCAGCTGTCCTCGAAGGCGGGCGTTTTCGACCTCAACGTCTGCCGATTCAAAAAGATTAAATCAACAAAATCTCAAGGCGAAAAAAAATAATATGACTCAGATACTTACTCCCTGCGGCGGCGAGCTTCTCTTCGAGCTGCTGAGTCCTAGTCCTTTCATCAGCCAGTGCCTTCTCGAGAGAGGCGTTCCTCTCCATGAGCGCCTGGCTGTTTCCTCCGAGTCGGACCACCACCTGGACATAAGAGAAGTCTGGGTCAGCGGGACCCGAGTAAGTAAGTCTCAAGCCGGCTCAAATAGCCAACTCGAGACTCGGGGGCTACACCCACTGGGTGCACTGATTGTGCTCCCAGCGTTAAAAAGGAAATTCGGTTGCGAAGACTTACCCCGACGGAATGCTCCACAACGCTGGCCGAGTCCACCAGCGTGCCAGCCACGTCTGCGAATTCCCTCAGCTTGGCACCAAGGGCTGCAACTCGTTGCGTGGCCACCTGCGCCGCCACGCGCTCCTCCGCACTACAGCCTAGCAACGTAAGTTGCGGGACGAAAGCGGGGGCATTCAGCGGACCGAGTGCTGATCCTTCCGTCGTGGACGAGGAAGCCAACACAAGGCATCGCTCAACTGCCGAGGGGGACTCGGTGGAGAGCTGACCCTTGTTTTTCTCTGCCGGCTTGGAGGAGTCGGCGCCGACAGTGACCGTCGGTGCCGGATTCTGCTCCGGAGACGGCTCACTTGCCGGAGTTGGCGGGGGCTGCGGATCTTCAGCCGGAGTCGACTCCGGCACCTTTGGTGCGGGCGCAGCAGGTGGCTGCGCGTCCGGTGCAGCAGCAGTCGGAGCCGGGAGAGCTGGCTCCGACGGTTGGGTTGTCACAGCAGCAATCGGAGGCGGGGGAACCGATTTCGACTGCTGAGCGGAAGTCGGCCCCGAGGTTGCGCGGGCCTGGAAGCCTCCTTTGTCGGAGATCTTCCTCTGGACGTTGCATCAAACAAGTTCCGCATCGAGTTTAGAATGATCGTAAATCTCTACGAAAAGGTCAAGGGCAAGAAAAAGGATGGCGTACCTGGTGGTCGTCGGGATCGACTTGACCACCGTCTTCTTCTTGAACCTCCCCGGGGTGGGCGGAGCTCCGGAGGAGGAAGGAGGCGCCGACTGGGCAGTAGCCGGCGTAGAGGCGCGGGCAGCAACCTGCACCGTGGGTCTGGCGGTGGCAGCCCGCGCTCATTTGGAGGCTGACTCGGCCTGCTCCGACTCTGCCGCAGCCCGCGAGGCTCCGGAGCCGGAAGCGTCGTCTGGTCGCCTCCGTTTCGGAGCCAGAGAGGCCGAGCCTTCGGCCTCCTCGGATTTGTCACCCGAGTCGGCCGGACCTCGGCCCCGTTCCGAGTCCCTGCTCTCGGGGGCATCTTCGTCGACCTCCACATCATCCAAGACTCCCGGAGCCGGATTTAGCTCGGGGAGGGGCGGCATGGAGGTCAAGTTCAGCAGAGTCTAAAACATGAAGAATTCGGTTTCAGAAGAAAGCAAGAAACCAAAATGAAAAGAGTTTTGACTCGGAAGAAGAATTACTTACAGCCGGCGGAGGGTTGACGGCAGAATAGGGCACCACATGCGGCACCCTGTTGAGACCGGAGCGCTCCTTAGTCAGATTCTTCAGGAGTTCCATGAAGTTCTGATCCGAAAACTCCTGCGCCGGCACCCTGGTCGAGTCGGAAGCACCCGAGTACTCCCACATCGGGTACGCCCTAGCCTGCAGCGGCTGGATCCGCCGACTCAACCAGGTCATGATGAGGTCGACAGCAGTGAGCCCCTTGTCCTGAAGCCGCTGGATCCTCCTCATGAGGCGCTCGACTTCGGGCATCTCTGTGTTGGAAGGCTTGGCGCCCCAACGCTTTTGCCACACCGGGGGACCCTCGACGTACTTTGGGAGCCCTTCCTGCGCACGTCGGCGTGCGCTCGTCCGGGCAGTAAAACCACCCGTTTTGCCACCTCCGCACGGTGTCGGGGAGTTGCAGCTTGAAGTACTTCGCGTCGGATTTGACCTAGACACCGGCTCCCCCGTAGATGGAAAGGCGCCCGCCGGCCTTGATCGGCTGCGCCTTCACCACGAAAATCTTCTTCCACAGCCCCCAATGTGGCCGAGTCCCCAAGAAGCATTCGCACAGCGTGATGAAACACGCAATGTGCAGAATGTCGCTGGGGTTGAGGTGGTGAAGTTGGAGGCCGTAGAAGAACAGCAGCCCCCGCACGAAGTCGTGAGGCGGCAGCGACAAGCCCCGCTCGACGAACGAGAGAAGCAGCACTCGCTCGTGCTCGTGCGGGGCGGGCTTCACCTCCAGGTACGGCGACCTCCAGTTGCTGATCGCCCAAGGTGGAAGCATGCCCTCGGTGGCGACGCTGGCCAGGATCCGGTCAGTCACCACCGACGGGACCCAGTCGCCCTTTTTCCAGTCATCGGGAAGTGTCGCGGCGGAGGAGGACCCAGCGTCGCTCTTCTTGCTCTTGTCGGCACGCGACATGATCGAGGTCGGGGGAACGAACGAAAGAGCGAGCGGAGTTTTGAAAGAGGAGGAACAACGGTGCACGGTGACGGGCGCCGAAGGTTTGTGGCGGTTTGAGCGAGGAAGACGAAGGAGCAGATGGGAACCGCCCCCCTCTGCGCACGCTTTTATGCAAAAGGAATGCGAACCGCCCGCCTAGAAATACACTCCACGTGGCTACGAAGTGATGCGGCAACGGCCGCCCCGTGCACGCCTCGCGCGAGATTCGAGGAGCAATCATCGCGGCTCGGCGCTCCAGGCGTCCCGTCACGAAAACTTCGCCCAGTCGACTGAGCACATTTAATGCGGCAGTTGATGTGACAAAAAGCTTCCGCATGACGTCGCCTGCAGTCGCATCGGTTCATATGACCGTGAGCCGGCTTTGACCGGATCGGACGAGACCAGGTGGCAACACAAGCGGCTGCTGAATTGGACAGGAGTCGGCCTCGGCCCGCAGCACAAAGGCTGCACCGGCTCTACCAAACAACCCGAGGAGCACCGGCTGCGCACACTCGGGAGCAGACCAGCTCTGCAAACGGGTGTCGATGACCGACCCGACTGGGTTCGCAGGTCACTCGGCAACACCCAAGCTAAGGACGGACTCGGCATCCCCAGTGGCACAAGATGCTCTTTGATTCAGAAGCAAATGCCAGAGTTCGAAGACTCAGATCCGAAGCTGAACGTCGAAAGCGTTCCCCATCGGGTACAAGCTGGCAACGACCAACTCGGATAAGCCCAGACGCTGTTCGAACTCACTCGGAATTTATGATATGCCTCACAGCAGGCCACTAGCCGACTTCCCCAGCAGGAAAACACGGGTATCACCGGGACTTAGTCCGCTATTAGCTCAAACTAACCTTTTCAGGTACTTCGGGAGTCCATCAAGGTCTCTCTACGGTCGACTCGGAGGCGCGCGCAGCTCGCCCTCCAGACGGCACTTGCATCGAGACCCCGAAGCACTCGGGGGCTACTGACAGCGGGATCCCCAAGGGATAGGCCCAAGACCAGGAGTCGGCCCAATAAGCCTGGGGTGGCCCACATCCACTGCAGGAGGCTCACTCGGCAGAGCAGCCTCGCGCAGCCCACTCGAAAGTAACGGCCGGGTGCCATCAAGTCCAGGCGTTACGACCATATTAAGGCAGACGTTACCCGGGCGCAATAAGTAGAGTAATTGCGCACATTAAGTGAGCCATAACCGCAACCCAGCCAACTAGCCGAGTCGGCACTTGTAAACCCTAGCCTTGCCGGCCCTATAGCAAGGCTAGGGCTCCCACGCAGGACACATATATTGGCAAAGAGAGAGACTAAGCTTTTCTTCTTCCTCTGTTCAAGTACAGCAACCACCATTGTTGTAATCCTCCTCACACAAGACTAGAAAGATATTCAGCAGGAGTAGGGTATTACATCTTTCATAAGAGGGCCTGAACCTGGATAAAATACTTGTGTGAACCGCTCTTAAATTATCCTCTTATACCTTCAATCCTATATAAAAATAAGTATTATCGTGAAATCTCCATGACAGATACCAACGTGACTTTTATCTAAAATATGAGAGAAGGATCAAGCATGACATTGCCTTGTCAGCTCCCACCTGTTTTTGTTCTATAAAATAGGCACTAAAGATAAAACTGAATGACAGTTATGGCAACAGGGCTATCGTGTAGGCTCTGTAGCTAGCTGTCCGGGTATTATCTGCTTAGTCAGTGCTATCACATCCTTTTCGTCCTCCAACACAACTTTGTGACCCTATTCCCAATCAATATAATACTGCATTGATAAACTTCCCGAGTGAAATCAGTATTCAACACCAGGAAATGATATGCTTGATCAATTGGGCTGCACACCTTTTGTACTAGGGAAAGAAATCAATGTTGAATAGGTCTATATCAAATTCATGGTCCTGGTTGAAGCCTTGAGGACGAACTCTAGACACTATCTAGCTTCTAATTTTCAGCCGCGCAAATGAGTTCCAACATTTATTGTCCAGAAAAATCAATAGGATATTCTGCGCATTGTCACTGTCATTCGAAACATCACTTCCTGTCCACCGCCGTTACAGTTGAAGAAATCTGTATGGTAACAATAATATAAAAAGAAAAACAACAAGAAGAGTATTTCTGGTTAGCCGTTAGCATTTCTGCCCACCGGTTTATTTAGCACCTTGTTTCTGCATGGTTCATCCACAGAGAAAACTCTGTTTTGCCATTTCTGGTTTTGTTTTTCATAGTTCATCCATGAGAGACTGCTAGTACCTCCACCATTGTTGCATGCACATCATGTAATTTTTGACATGGCAACAAAACTAAAGTTGATCCCAGCTGAACACAGAACATCATGCTGTGTGTGTGAATTGTATTTCGGAAACCACATAAAGGTTTGAGATTGCATCAGAAGCAATATGCATTTATCTAACAACCACCGACGTGGGGGAGGGAGAGGGAGACGAAGTGGTGCTGCTAGCTTTAATGCAGCCCCGTGACACATCTCGTTGGGGTGCAGCACTCTTCGTGCGCGCGATGTCTCACCCGATCCATCCAATAATCGTCGATCTGATCCTGCCTAAACATTAGGTCGCAGATGGTTAAGTGTGCGTGCTGTTCTTCGTCTCCCCGTCCTTTTCTGATGGACATTTCAGCTCACTTTCGCCAGTAACCTAACCATCCTGCGTGATCGATCAAAATAGACATGGTGTTTGTGCGTGTATTCTGTTTACGTTGCATGCCGTTGTGATTAGGCAAGAGGGAAAGCGAAATCTTGAAGCATCTCTGGTGGGTGTGTGCGCGTGTAGGGTGCGTGCTCCTTTTATTCTAAAAGGAACATTTTGGTGTGTGAATTGAGTTTGTCTTGGTTAGTACTTCAGCCTGCCGTACGTGGCATTCCATCGGTTGGCCAGGAGTTTGCGTATGTTCGAGGGGATAATTTAGTAGACAATTACGTTGAACCTGATGGATTAGTCAGGTCGCTGTATGGAGGTAGTTACGGAGAGCTTCTGAGAGATGCTATTCGCTACTCCACGTCGCTTTTACTTGGACCCTGTCTTGATGACCTAACAGGGAACTACAGAATATTGCTACTGTTGTTGCATTCCTTCGTTCTTGTTCTTGTGAATGATTCTGTCTCTTGATGAGTTTTCACCTGAATGCATGATCAAAATTATTACAGTTTCTGTTATTGATTGTACAAATTGTTTCAGAGGTGGAAAATTCTTGCTGATTAGTACATGCCCTGCACCGTAACTACTATGGTGCAAACTGCTTTGCGTGCGTGCAGGATGCAGATAGCCCTTCCGTTGTATTGTTCAATCCCGTGGCACCCTCGAGAAAAAAATAGGAAGGGTTGTGTTTGGTTTTGCCCTAAACCTATCTTACTAAAAATTTAGCTAGCTAAAATTATGGTTAAGATTTTGTTTACTATGATTGATCAATGTTGGCAAAAAAATGAAGTAAAATTGGCAAAGAGGCATTGGCATGCCAAAAGTTTAGCAACCATCCAAACAATGACTAAATATTTAATCACCAATCAAACATAGCCGAAAAACACAAGCAAGTTGAGAAGTTTTTATGGTATCCTATTGTAGGATCATGCACCTTTCACCTCAATGTTGAGAATAACTTTCTGCTGCAGCTAAGTTGGCGGCCATACATGCGTTGGTTTTATTCGGATAGTGTTCCTTTCCTTGAAGAAAATAAACGAGCATAACCTATAAACGACAACCAATAATGCGCATCTGTAAGCGACTTGGTAGCGTCCAAGCCACTCTCGTTGCCTCCGAAAAGAAAAAAAAGAAAAACACTTTCCTTCGCTTTCTAAGTTCCGAGGAGTGATTGAATGTGCCTTTTGATCTTTCTGACCTACACACTGCAGTTATGTTCCACGAAAAAGAAAAGGCTAGAACAAAAACACTACACCTATTGTCAATATTTTGATCCAGCAATACTGAATATGGGGCAGCGTACACGAAGCAGATCTAGATGTGTACACACGAGATATAGAGTTTAGACAGGTTCAAACCCTCGGGGAGAGGTAATACCCTACGTCCTGTGTTTGGTGGATGATATTGCTTGTGTTCCGAGTGCCGCAGGACCTTGAGAGGAGCTCTCTAGGTTGCTTGAGTTTTGCTTCTATATTGCTTCTATCTCTATGAAAGCCTACCGATCGGGGATCTCTGCCCTACCTTATATAGACAGCAGGGGCAGGGTTACACGAGTCCAGATCGGTTTACAAGTATATTTCGTAGTCGGTTACAATCAGGATCCGAGATACCGGGTAGGTACAAGTTTATGTCTTGTACTCCAAGTTGATGAAGCGCCCCGTGTAGAAGTCGAACTCCGAGTAGTCAGCTCGGCCCACCCTGTGTCCGGGAGGCCGGCTTTGTCCTCCTTAACGATATCCGGGTGCTATATCATCGTCAGTAGCCCCGAGTCCTTCACAATCTGGCTGCAACTGGTCTTGGTAACGCCTTCGCCCAAACCAAGTGTTTTTTGCCTTCTCACTTGGGCAAGTTTCCCGAGTAGTATCCGCTTGAGCGCGCCTCCTTGTTGCTTGCAGGGGGATTGTGAGGGACTCATAGAACTCCTGTGGAATAAAAATAATAAGCCGAGTAATATTCAACCATAGGGCAGGAATATCATGGCAGGTGAGCTAATAACGGGTTAGTCCTGGTGGTATCCGGTCATTTCCAGCGGATGGAGACCGGCTATCGACCCAGCGGGGGGCATACCATGAATCCCGACTGAATTCCCGAGTGGCACCTAGTTACCCGAGTGGCTCAGGTTCAGCTAGTGTCCCTTTGGAGGAAATACCCTCGAAATTCGCGTCAGAACCAGAACACAGGCTGTAGCGCTTTGGTCCCGATTCGTTCGGAGTTCGACTAGTGGCCCGCTGGAGGCGCACTACTGCCGCCCTTCATTCGGGTATATTCAAGTGATTATGGACCCCTGGAGGTCAACCACCGAAACCCTGCAAACTGTAACGTTTTGGTCCCGAATTGTTCGGTAACCTACTAGCGGCCCGTTGGAGGCACGTTACCGTTGCTATTTATTTGGGGTTATTCAAACGTCCGTTAACCCTGGAAGGCCAACCGTTGAAACCCTAGTCAAGCGGCCGCTGGAAGCGGAAAGTCACGCCGTGGAATCGAAAGAGTCGCACCGTGGAAGCGGGAGGATCACGCCACCCAGGCTGTCTTGTTTTATAAGACAGGAGAACAGTGCAGACCGCTCATCTTCCAATCAATTCACGCTTTTATCTCCTCAGCGCCCAACAACCTCTTCGTCTTCCTCGCACCCCACTGAATTGAGAACGCCGCCACGCAGCAAATCCAAATCGCTGCCATTTCTGCATCCATCTCACCTCCGCGTAGAATCCGCCTCGCCACCGCGTAGTGTTCCGTGCATTCGCCTCTCCACCTCAGCCGGCCAAACCCCGACCGAGAATCCAAAACCCTAGATCCGGTCCGCCGCCGTTGGATGCCCACCATCATCAAGGAAGTGAACTTGTTCGGAGAGGAGGAGGAGAGCTCGGTGCCGTCATCCGCATTCAGCGAGAAGGACTTCCTGACCGATCTGATGGCGCCTTGGGTGAAATCCATGGCGACTGAAGCCAAGCTGCAGGCCATGGTGGAGGCGGGGGAGCTGCCACCGAAGGAATTAATCGAGTGGCGCACCGCCGATGGGGAGGACTTCCCCAACCCGAACACCGGTGAGGTCGTCGTCCACGCCTCCTTCTTTTCCCGGGGGTTCTCAGTGCCAGCCCGTCCCTTCCTGCGTGGGCTGCTGTACTTCTACGGGCTGGAGCTGCAGAACCTCAACCCGAACGGGATGCTGCACATGGCCTGCTTCATCACGCTGTGCGAGTGCTTCCTCGGAATAGAGCCGCATTTCGTCCTGTGGAAGCAACTCTTTGTCGTCAAGCCGCAGCCGAGCCGGAATAACCCGGCCGTGGTGAGGGGTGCCGGGTTCCAGCTAAGGTCCGGCACCGTCAAGAACTACCTGGAGCTCCCCTTCCAGTCATCCAACAAGGGATGGCACTCGGACTGGTTCTACTGCTCCAACCTCGAGTCCTGGCTTCCGAGGTTCGAGGGCCAGCCTCCCGAGATCAAGCCGAGCTGGACCGAACTTCCACAAAATTGGGAGCACCCTGGGGTCGAAGTCCTCTTGGGGCACCTCGCGCAAGTGCTCCAGACTGGAGTCACTGGAGTTGGGGTCATCTCGACCTTCATCAGCTGGCGGATCCAACCTGCGAAATTAAGGGTGCATCCTATGTACGAGTACATCAACCAACAGGATATGATCCGGGAGTCGGCCGACGTGCTCTCGGAGGAGGAAGTACAGCGCCGAGTCGGGAGGCTAGTGGCCCAAGGCACGAATCTGGATACTTCCGGGCACCCAGCGCCTTTTAGCTTAGCCAACCCCCTAAGCCAGGTGAGCGACCAATCTTCAGACTTTGTTATTTGTAGTTTGTGCTGTCGTCGAGTCATACTTGGTCTGCGTCTGTGTGCCCCGACTTCACAGGACCTCTTCAGATTCAGTTCCAATGCCCCTCTGCCAGAGAAAGAGATTTGGAACCAGCCACAGTACGCCGACGTCCCCAGCGGCGGGCAGCTACCGCAGGGGAGTGCCAGACCATCTATCGCCAGCGCTGGATCATCGAGGGGAGGGACACCCACGGCGGAGGAGCCCAGCGCCCCTCCACCGACTACGATGGCGCCTGAGGAAGACCCTCAGGAAGTGGAAGATGACGTCTCCCTCATTCGGAGGAGGAAACGCACGGCTGATGCCGCCTTCGGGAGGCAGAACGGCTCTTCGGCACCGCCGGCTTCGGCGACCACCGCACCGGGGCAGCAGGTCCCGAGGCCCAGGAGGCGCATCCCCCCTTCCCCGGTCCACCAGGTATGTCGCCGAGTGAGCGTCCCCTGCTTTTTATTGCGGAAAGTAGTAACAATCTAGATGTCTTTGTAGGCCGAGGAAACCGGTGGACCTCCCAAGGAGCAGGCCGAGTGCCCCAGAACCCGCTCGGGGCGGAGGCAGATCAGGGCCGAATGTCTGACCCTCGTCTCCCTCGAGGACTACGGACGCTCCTTCACCACAGCTTTCACCCCGACAAGGCGGTGCGCCCCCCGACCCCACCGCCTGCCCCTCGGCCAGAGGAGTCCAGCGCTGGGGTGCAAGGCCCCATCGCGACGGAGCAGGCGGGTTCGAGTCGGGCGCCGATTGTCCCGCCGGATCACCGGGGGAACTTGGTGTTGCCGGTGGAAGAGGTGGAGATCAGCTGAGTGCCGCCACCGCCGCTAAGCTTCCACGTGGACGTCCAATCGCTTCGGGTCTGCCAGATGGATCCCTCGAAGCCACGCGAAGTCATGTGGGAGATCGACGACGTCCGGGAGTCGGAGGAGTGGGAGGAGGCAATGAACACCGCCGCCCAACTCGGAGAAAAGCTCTCAGCGTTGTTGAAGACAGTGAAGGAGAGCGCCAACTTGGTGAATGGCAAGATACAGCCGTTAATGCAGGTATGATTTTCGCCCTTGTGTTTCTTTTTTTTTGCCGTGAGTGCGTAGACGGTGAACTCACTGAGGAGTAGCCCCCGAGCCTCTGCCCGACTGTCTCAGTCGAGCGGAGGCTCTTTATTAGCCTGTAGATTCCGGACTGGGGGCACGATCAGTGCACCTAGTGTGTGTAGCCCCCGAGCTTCCAGCCGATTGGAACAGTCGGGCGGAGGTTCTCTTTGGCTTGTAGATTCCACACTGGGGGCACGATCAATGCACCCAGTGGGTGTAGACCCCGAGCCTCCACTCGGTCGGTCCTTACGCTTTTCTCGAGTAGCTGATTTCTTTTGTTGTCTATGCAGAACTTAACCAGGAGGTCCAAGGACAAAACCGAGTTCCTTCAGGCCAAGCTCCCGGCCTTCGACCGACTCGGCCAGCGCCAGGCCGAGTGGGAAAACTTGAAAGGCACCCTCCGCACAGTGCAGGAGCAGGTGATCGTGAAAGAAGCACAGATTGAGTCCTTGAAGAAGGACATTCAAGGTAATGAGTATGAACTTCTTCAGTTGCTTTCGTGTGGGTTATGCTAACTCTTCGTATCCTCCTCTGCAGCTGCTGAGAGCGAGGCCTCCGGGCTCAGAAAGGAGCTTGAAGAGACCGCCAAGCTTAGAGAAGAGGCCTCCAAGCTCAAGGAAGAGCTCGAGGCGATGAGGGCTCGTGTTGGGCAGCTTGAGGAGGAGGGGGTTGCCGCCGAGGGCCGCCTGAGGAGGGCCTTGGAGAACACCGAGTCCGCCAATAAGAGGGCTTCGGACTCTGTCGCCGGTAAGGACTTGACCCTCATCTGCTCAGTCGGAGCGTGCCGATTATCTTGTTAATGTATTTGCTTTGTCTCCACAGCGTTCTAGATACGCGTTGGGAAGATACACGAGACGGCCGAGTCCTTGAAGCCGGCCGGTCGGATGGCCTGCGACGCTTTGTGGGAGGACGACCCGACCCCGGACCATGCGGAGGTGGTCGTGGAGCGCCTTCGGCGAGCGCCTGATCAGGCGAAGGCCTTGCTGAAGGAGTCCACCCGGGCCGGAGTCGTGTCTGCGCTCGTGGTGGCTAAGTCCCACTATCCATCGATCGACATGAAAGAGATCGAGGAAGGACTTGCCCCTGACATCCCCGACGAAGAGGTCCCGGCACTGATGGAGGAAGTCCATGTTGCCGCGAATTCCCTAGCCGACCGTGCCAGCCTGTAGAAGTAGGGATATGTATATGAACTGTTCGAAATGCATGTTAAGTACTCGGGAAGTCCGAGTGTTACTCTTTTATGCGTGTCTTTGGCGAACATGTTCTGTGTTTGTTAATCTCTTTAGTAAAGATTCATTCATGTGTAAGTTAGCTCTTTATATGTGCTCTTGCCAATCAGTCGTAGCTCCCATGGTGTAAAGATTAGTCGTGGGTTATTTCCCATGTAGCGCAGGGTTGTGGCGTAGACCGGCGATCGAAGACAAAGAGTTAACGCCGAGCTTTTTACACAGTACTAAAAATGATTGTGTGAAAGAGAGAAACCCGAGTGCGCTTAGGCACACCCAGTGTGGTGTAACCCCCATGTGTCCACTATGCGTAGCTATGAGCGTGCATAGTGGGCCAGTCGAAAACCCCAAGATTTACTCAGATGGAGCAAAGAAAATTTCTATTCATGTATTCATACTTAAACTAGAAAAGTACAAGGCTTAAGCATAGAAGCGACATAGCTGTTCAATGTTCCAGGCGTTGGTGATGACGCTGTCGTCATTATCCTTCAGCCGGTAAGCCCCCGGGCGTAGTACTTCAGCGACCACGTACGGGCCCTCCCACGGTGGTGAGAGCTTGTGCTTGCCCGTGTTGGACTAGACTCAGCGCAGGATCAAGTCACCGATGTTAAATGCGCACCCGCATACATGTCGGCTGTGATAGCGCCGTAAGCCCTGCTGGTATTTGGCCGATCGAAGGGAAGCGACCTTTTGTGCTTCTTCAGGCTGATCAATGGTGTCCTGTCTTGCTTCCACCGACTGGTTCTCATTGTAAGCGCGGATGCGCGGGGCTCCGTGATCTAGATCAGTCGGCAATATGGCCTCGGCTCCGTATACCATGAAGAAAGGAGTGTAACCGATTGACCGGTTGGGTGTAGTCCGCAGGCTACAGAGTACCGAAGGCAACTCTACTGCCTATTTACCCGCAAACTTCTTTAGTCGCTGGAAGATCCGAGGTTTGATGCCTTGCATAATCAGACCATTGGCACGCTCAACCTGCGCATTTGTGCATGGGTGTACCACTGCGGCGAAGTTGAGCCCAATGTTGTAGTCGTCACAGAATGGAAGGAAAGCGCCACCGGTGAACTGAGTGCCATTGTCTGTTATGATGTTGTTCGGGACGCCGAACCGGTACACGATGTCCCGGAAGAATTTGACGGCCCGCTCTGCCATGATCATAGTGATTGGCTTGGCTTTAATCCACTTGGTGAACTTGTCAACAGCGACGAAGAGATGCGTGTAGCCCCCGGGAGCCTTCTTGAGGGGACCGACCATGTCCAAACCCCAAACAGCAAAGGGCCACGTGATTGGGATAGTTTGGAGTGCCTGAGCTGGCACGTGTGTCAACCGGGCGAAGTATTGGCATCCCTCGCAAGTGCGCACAATGTGTTCAGTATCTGAGATGGCAGTCAGCCAGTAGAAACCTTGTCGAAAAGCTTTCCCAACTAGCGACTTTGGCGCCGCGTGGTGCCCACAGATCCCCGAGTGAATGTTGTGCAGCAGCTACTTCCCCTGGTCTGGAGATATGCACCGCCGGAGAATTCCACAGGTGCTCGTCTTGTAAAGGTCATCGTTGATTACGACGTAGGCCTTGGGAGCGTGTCCCGGAGGATGTAGTCGAGGAAAGGTGTCATCCAATTGGGAGTGATGACCAAGACCTCTTGCGCAGTGTGTTGAATGCTATTGGATCCCTCGGGGTGTGGTTCTTCGGTCTCGGACGCCATCTCCACCTTGATTGAGGGCGTATGCAACTCTTGGAGGAAAACCCCAGCCGGAACGACGTCTCGACTGGACCCCAGTTTGGCTAGTGCATCCGCGGCCTCGTTGTCTCGGCGGAGGACATGTGTGAGCTCAAGGCCGTCGAACTTGACAGTAGGCTTCCATGACGGGGCCTCTGCACGACCATGCCTTCATGACTTGCCTGACCACCAGTTCGGAATCTCTACGGGCAAGGAGCCGATGAATTCCGAGTGAGGTCGCAATGCATAGCCCATGCAGTAAGGCTTCATACCCGGCGTCGTTGTTGGACGCCGGGAAGTGGATCTGTAGCACGTACTTAAAGCGTTCCCCTTTCAGAGAGATGAGTGCGATGCCAGCCCCCGCACCTTGAAGCATTAGCGAACCATCGAAGTAGAGCATCCAATGTTCGAGGTCGACGACAGAGGGCGGGGATTGGACTTCCGTCCACTCGGCCATGAAATCAGCAAGAGCTTGGGACTTGATGGCCGTGCGGGGAGTATGAATTATGCTGAATGCCATGAGTTCCATTGCCCACTTAGCAATCCTTCAAGTGGCGTCACGATTGTTGATGACGTCAGTGATTAGTAAGGAACTGACCACTGAAATCGGGTGTTCTTGGAAGTAGTGGACCAACTTCTGAGAAGTTATGAACACCGCATAGATGATCTTCTGTATCTGTGGGTACCGCGCCTTGGACTCGGAAAGCACTTCACTGATGAAGTAGACTGGCCGCTGCACCTTCTGTATGTGGCCCGGCTCGGAACGCTCAACGACCAAGACAGTGCTAGCTACCTAGGTGGTCGCTGCAACGTAGAGAAGCAGTGGCTCGTTGGGCATCGGGGAAACCAGCACCGGGGACGTGGTCAGGAGCTTCTTCAGCCCGTCGAGGGCGTCTTGGGCCTCAGATGTCCAGGTGAAGTTATCTGACTTTTTCATGAGTTTGTAGAGGGGCAGGGCCTTTTCGCCGAGTCGAGAGATGAATCGGCTGAGGGCTACCATGCACTCGGTTAGCCTTTGGATATCATTGAGGCTTTTTGGTGGTCCCATCTTGACGATGGCCTCGATCTTCTCCGGGTTAACCTCGGTCTCTCGTTCGGAAACGATGAAGCCGAGTAACTTTCCCGAGGGGTTTTCAAAAACACATTTCTTCTGGTTGAGCTTCATGTTGAATTGCTTGAGGTTGGAGAATGTTTCCCTAAGTCGGTCAGGAGATCTTCTTTCT
Source organism: Stipa capillata (assembly GCA_019208055.1). NCBI lineage: Eukaryota > Viridiplantae > Streptophyta > Magnoliopsida > Poales > Poaceae > Stipa > Stipa capillata. Next base: position 558,121 of record JAGXJF010000324.1, on the reverse strand, counting down.
TCTCGGACGTGATCACCACGTCATCGACGTAGACCTGCACGTTCCTTCTGATCTGCCCCTGGAGGCAGCGCTGTATATATCGTTGGTATGTAGCGCCGGCATTATTCAAGCCGAAAGACATGGAGACGTAGCAGAAAGCCCCGAATGGAGTGATGAATGATATCTTGATCTCGTCGTCCCCCTTCATCTTGATCTAATGGTAGCCCGAATAGGCGTCGTGAAAACATAAAATTTCGCAGCCAGCAGTGGAGTCAATCACCTGGTCAATGTGAGGTAGTGTGAAGGGATCTTTGGGACATGCTTTGTTGAGACTCGTGTAGTCAACGCACATCCTCCATTTTCCTTTTTTTTGCAAACAAGAACTGGGTTGGATGGTACACTTCTTTAATAAAGCCAGCTGACAGAAACTTGGCTATCTCTTCTCCTATTGCTCTACGCCTATCCTCAGCAAAACGCTGTACGCGCTGCTTGACCGGTTTAGCATTTGGCCGAACGTTCAGAGAGTGCTCGGCAGCCTCCCTAAGGACTCCAGGCATGTCTGAGGATGTCCACGCAAAGGTGTCCCGATTGTCACGGAGGAAGCTGACGAGCGCGCTTCCTATTTGTCGCCGAGCGCAGTCCCGATGCGTCATCTTGGAAGGATCTTCCGGATCGATTTGGACCGCCTTGGTGTCCCGCGTCGACTGGAATGATGTTGATGCTGAAGTCTTTTTAGTCAGGGGTGCTTCTTCTACCACAGCCGATTTGAGGTTATCAAGTTCGGCTGCTGCAGCCATGAATTTGGCGTAGCAGGGACGCCCCAGGATAGCGTGATACGAGTCTAGGAAGTCGACGGCCTCGAAAGTGAGGGTCTCGGTCCGGAAGTTGTCGGGTGTACGGAAAGTGACCGCCAAAGCGATCTGCCCGAGTGGCCTTGTCAGCTTGCCGGGCACAACCCCGTGGAAGGGTGTACCGGTGGGCGTGACCTCTGAGCGAGGGACCTTCATGTCGTCCAGAGCCTTGACGTAGAGGATGTTCAAACCACTCCCTCCATCCATGAGGACCTTGGTGAGACGGACGCCGTAAATAATTGGGTCCACCACCAAAGGGAACCGTTCGGGGTGAGGTATGTAGTCGGGGTGATCCGAGCGATCGAAGGATATTACCGACTCAGACCATCGGAGGTACCTTGGCTCCGGGTGCTCGCAGGAGAAGCTGCGCGGACCTCAGAGATCTCGGCCTGCTGGAGAGCTGCCTCTTCCATCGGGATTCGGAGCCATCGGAGATCGTCGTGACCCGGGGTGCCCTCGGGGATATTGATGGCACGTGCCGCCACCGTGGCGGCGACGAGGTTGTGACTGGGAAACGGAAATATTGTGATGCCGTCCCTCTCGCGCATGCGGAGTGCATTGTTGACCTGGCGCCCTCGATCCCGCATGTCCTCGTTGCGCTGTCGTTCCTCATGCTGGTGAGCAAGCACGGTTTGCTAGCGGCGCCGAGCCATCCATGAAAACCTCCCAAGAAGGGTGATGGCTTCCCGAACTCTCGATGCCATCCGAGTCGTAGTCGAGGATGGGCAAGAGAGATTCGATTACGCTAACCAATCGGGAGCCCTGCTCGACAGGTGAAAAACCCGTGTTTAAGCAGTGGATCTGATTGTTGCGTGGCTTCGTCCTCAGAGACAGTCGCCAAGGCCATCGACTCGGAGGGGAGTTCCAGTGAGGAAAGCGATAAAGCCTCCATCGACCGGCTGGAAGCCGAGTCGCAGAGGTGGAGTTTGCCGAGCTTGTCGGCGATGAAGTCCAATTTTTTAAAACGGAAAATTTGTCCTGGATCGGCGACAGAATCCAGGAGACCGAACCTCACGGATTGGCTTGGAGCGAAGTCACTGTTGTCGTTGGAGAAACCCATCTGGATCTGTTCAGACGGATCTATGCGCACAGCCCCTACCTGGCGCGCCAACTGTCGGTGTTTTGATCCGGCAATAATGAATATGGGGCAGCGTACGCGTAGCAGATCTACATGGGTGCACACGAGATACAGAGTTTAGACAGGTTCAGTCCCTCGGGAAGAGGTAATACCCTACGTCCTGTATTTGGTGGATGATATTGCTTGTGTTTCGAGTGCCGCAAGACCTTGAGAGGAGCTCTCTAGGTTGTTTGGGTTTTGCTTATGTATTGCTTCTATCTCTATGAAAGCCTACCGATCGGGGGATCCCTGCCCTGACTTATATAGGCAGCAGGGGCAGGGTTACACGAATCCAGATCGGTTTACAAGTATATTTCCTAGTCGGTTACAATCAGGATCCAAGATACCGGGTAGGTACAGGTTTATATCTTGTACTCTAAGTTGATGAAGCGTCCCTGTGTAGAAGTCGGATTCCGAATAGTCGGTCCGGCCCACTCTGTGTCCAGAGGGTCGGCTTTGTTCTCCTTATCGATATCCGAATGCTATGTCATCGTCACCTATATACGAAAAAGAAGCACTACATCCATATACGAAGGACAAAATTACTGTACGGGGTGGCCAAATTGACAACGTGCTTTATCAAGGTGATCTAAAATATTTTGGGCCACTACATATCTTCATCAACTTGTTGTTGGTACAGAACTTTGCTTTTTCGAGTCATCAACAAAAAGGTTAAGGAATAATACTACTTTTGTTAGATTATCCTAAGCTAGCTATAATAATAAAAAATACTGGAAAGAAAACAGCTTATTGTCCCAGAAATTAATCATCATATCGAGTAGTTGATGATGGTGATTTAAAAGAACATACGAACATTCTAAGCTCAACAGAATAGAGTCGAATTAATCATCTCTGTGGATGTTTCGAATTAATTATCGGCACCAAGAGGCCATGCATTCATAGTAGCACTGCTGCTGCAACCGACGATGGATCGATCCAAACTAGCGTTCCGTGCATGCTTGCACTTGTGGACTTGCCTTGTAGAGTTGTCGGTTGCGCAACCTGTGGTACTGTAGCTGCACCTCTGGCAACACAGCGACCGGGCGGTCTGCCACGCGCGTCGCCTCGCTCGCGACACCAACTGACCAACCACGAATCCGTGGATTTCCTCCTCGTACGCGCACTAGGTGTGTTTTGAGTCTGGACGCGATAGGTTGGTTTCGTGGGTTTCAGACGAGACAGGTGGGTTTCATGGGTCTCGGACATGACAGGAGATACATGGCTGCTATCTGAATTGTTGGTGATATTTTTAACTTTAGTTTTTTAAGGAGGCTAAAATTATAATTAATGTTGAATGGAGGCTAAAAAGGGTATTTTTCCACCTCGGAGACAAACCACGCGATCCAACCCAAACATCCGCGGCCTGCAAGGCAGCCGCGCAGGCCGCAACAGCAACGCGCACCCCCACCGCGCCCTACGTGCGTATAGCCGTGGCCTCATCCTCGCGCCGGCACGTACGTGCGCCACCGACGGCGCGGCTTAACTGCGGCGACAGCGACCGGCCGGAGGAGGCCGGAGGACGGACGGATGGCAACTCGATCCCGTCCTCGCGCTCACTAGATGATTGGCGGCATGCATGCATGCATGCATGTACGACACGCATGTGTGTGTGCATGGGGCCTGACCTGAGTTCGCGAGCGATCGTTTTTGGTGCAGTTAATAGCTGCGCGCTGTTATGTTATTGTGACATGTGTGTCGTTCCTGTTTCTGGTTCAGGTTCAGGTTCAGGTTCAGGGGAGTGGTGTGGTGTTTGATCGATTTGGGCGCGCCCCGCCCGTGAATGATTGGTCGTCGGTCGGTAGGGGATGTGTCGGTGGCCCGGTGAGGAGAGAGAGGATTGCACGTGCTCGATCGGTCAGGTGCGTGGTCGGAGAAGTGAGAATCTTCGGTTTTAGGATCAGAGAATGATAGCTAGGCTAGCTAGTCCACTATTCGTACTTCAGATCTTGCACATGGAAAATGCCACTAGTCCGTAGAACGCCATGCGTACGTGGCGATAGGAGCACGATAAGGCCTTTTTCAGAGAGTGGAACAATTAATTGGAAGTGAGCACAAGGCAGCATGTATAGGATCACGCAGGAACTTTTCGTTTGAGTGCGATTTGATTTCATGTAAACGGTACGGCGACCGGTGGATGCTACGTACCAAGAGATCTAGAGGAGGTGCATCGGCGACCGGCGGCACGAGCAAAGACGGCATTCGGAGGTATCGGCCGGCGGAGCCGTGAAGACTGTGGTGCAGTGGTGACGCCAGCGGCGCAGTCGTGAGGTCAACCACGATATCGTAGTAGTACTAGCTAACAAGCCTCTCCTCTTCAACTACAATGAAGATGCCCTCCGAGAGTAATTAACACCATCGTTTCCCTTGATAAGCCACGAGCTACACGTTGCACTTGCTTCGCATCCGTTCTACGAGAGTAATTTTTTTGGCAGCAAGCCCGATATTTTTTGTCAGAAAAAAGGGGCATAAGGAGAAGGCAGCAAGCCCGATTTTGAACGATGATTCCATCCCTACAACGGCGTTCTTTATTCAGCATGCAAACGAATCAAAGGTGGTGGTGTCCACGATGGCATTCGAGGCAGGCTTCCAGTGATCCCAGGAAAACCTAAACAAAGCCAGTACCAAAAGAGACGAAGGTGAACCGCTCGATCCGTACATGTGCAAGGTAGCAGGCTCCTCTGCTTCTGCTATCCCCAAATTCCAAAACAAGCCCCGGCTTTCCTAGAATGAAAAGAAGAGCGAGTGAGGTCGTGTCCATCCCAAGGAAAGGCACGTAATTTATGGCGCTAGGTACGAGTTAGGTGCCCCGCGCACTTCCCGAGTTTGTCACCGCCCCGTCAGTCTCGCGCTGCGGCGACCGCATTTACTGCGCTCCTCCGCGCGCCTCACCTCGGTTCAATCGCCGCCTGTGCCGGGGAAGAATCTCTGCCTCGCGTCAAGTCGGTTGCGGTTTGCCACGGGTGGGCGACCGCGACCTGCCGCTCGCCTCGCGTCACCGCTCCTCGCCGTAAACTCCATAGACCGTGTAGCCGCGGGCGCGCCGCTCGCACGTGAGTACACGGCGAGCGCGGGAGCGTGCGGCGGCCACGGCACGCTTAGCCGCCGGACCGTCTCGGCGGCAGGTGATCGATAGCCCGGTGCGGGAATTCACACGGCGGCTGCTGCGGAAGTCCAACGCAAGTCAAAATCACCTGGGATTTCTAAACAATGCGTGTACGTATAGCCGCCTATGATAAGTTCATAACGTACGCAAGGATGTACCAGTATCGGGTCAACAAATGTGGTGTTTGTAGGATTGTGACCGAAGTGTTTCCTATGCATAGCAGCTGGAAAACATTGGATGTGACCATTGTCGTGCTTAGATCTACGCACCACCAAGCGTCAGCCAGAAAAAAGATTATGGTATCCTTACATTGTCAGCACCTATCCTCATGTCATGCTTTAGGATGTTTTGACTAAAGCAAAGTTATCGTGCCGATCAACTCTTGGGATTTGTACAACAAACCACACCGATGTTTTTCTTTTCTCCAGCTGATATTCGTAGCGTTACCCAGTAAAGACTCCCCGGTGACCAAGCACACTAATGGTTGCTTAACTTATTTTTGAAGAAGAGATCGTAACAAGCTTGATCTTCAATACTCTCTCTGTCTGAAAATATAAAATATATATGTCTTTTAAATTTATTTTGATTAAAAAATTATTAATAATATGTGGATTATATGATCTTGGTTAATAAGTTATGCAATAATATGTGGATTACGTAATACACAATTGATATTATTAGATTTATATTAGAAGTATTTTTTAATAATATTAATTTTATATCGATAATCTATATATAGCTGGATTAATCGTTTAATTAAAATTAAAATTTGAGAAATATTTAATTCTTATGTTCCAGCGCGGAGGCAGTACTTACGGACTTTAGCTTTCAATTTTTCCCGTGCCTTTCGTTTTTATATGAAGATGTGTTGAATGACATGAAAACGACGTTTCATGGACCGCCACTGGAGGCATGATCGCTAAGCACATATCCCGAGGGTTGAGACTAGCTAGAGTGCTCTGAGACACGCCTCCCATATCTGCAGATATCCTGACGTGGCAATACAAGTAGACATAACAGGATGAAGGATGGGGCCTTCAAGGTTGAAATCATTACTCTAAACCACCAGCAGTCCACATCAGCAAGATCAAACGAAAAATACTATAAAAATGTTCAAACGGACGAACGAAAGTTACTAAATGAAAACGAGCCCTATCAGACATGATGCATGCCTTCGCCTCTGCGTGCATTATTGATTTTGTAATGCAGTGTACAATACGGCAGTACCAAAGATGTCGCTACCAGAGTTAGCATTTTTGCAACGAGGCCAGGAACTAAGTACTCCCTCAATCCTAAAATATAAGATATATTTTATTTTATTAAGATAAAGTTTTGATTAACAATTACTTTGTTAATATATGATATATGTGACATAAAAATGATGTCATGAGATTCATATTCAAAAATACTTGCGTATGATTGTGATTTTATATCACATAAACTATATATTAATAAAGTAATTATTAGTCAAAATTTTATATTAACCAAACAAAATATGTCTTACATTTCGGGACGGGGGGAGTAATACAATTCTACTGATGTACTCTCCCTTTCGCAACTTATGGGCATCCTGCTTGCAGAAAGATAAATCATGTGCCAAATCCAATCCTGATCATAGTCTATAATCCCAAGGATATTAGTAAGATGCCTTTTTCTTTCCGAAAGAGCACTCCAATTTCTTTTCCCTTTCGTTTTATCTAGCCATGTGGGGGACTACTTCCCTCTACTTTTCCCTTCCAAGTTTGTGCACCAATCACCAATGGAACTTGGCCATCCCCTCTCCATTTGCTGCTCACCTTTCCCTTACCCCTCCAATCTCCTCCACTAAGTTCTTGTTCTCAGATCACCTTTCTCCCTCTCATCATCACAAATCCTGTTGCACACATTCTTCTCTCCCATAGGCCATAGCAGCATTACATCACCTCCACTTCCCTCTCCTCTGTTTTACCTGCTTGTCTTTGTCACCGTCTCTGTTAGCTAGCCCCGGCTTACCGGCAGCGCAGAACAGCAGCCCAGTTCGCTCGCCGTCCTGGACCGCGACGACGACGACCGGCTCATTCATTCATTCAACCTTCCTCATCTCCGCGCGGCCTCGTGCTTTTTCTGCAGCATTTGTAGTTGGAGTGGTTGAGCCGAGCCCGCCCGCCGATGGCGACGACCCCGCGGGCCGGGGCGGCGTGGCGTGGCGCCATGAAAATTAATTTTATACGCTCCCCTGCCGCAGCTGAAGCCTGACAACCTAACCAGATTTTCGGTAGTTACGTCTGTCGCTTGCTGCCCCTGCCCCCTCTCCCTTCGCTCCGGCACATCTTTGCGCTTAGGATATATTTGCCGCTCTGGTTTCTTGCGCTTGTACCGTATCGTCTTCACCTCATCCCTCCTACTTTCTGTTTGAGTTAGATCAGCTGTAAAGCGAGCGGAGGGTGGCTTCGGGGCGATTTCTCGATAACGGAATTCGCTTTCCAGGCGGCCGTCGCCGCGACGACCGCCTCGCGATTTTCTATTCCGGAAGAGCCGTTCCGGGTCGCACATTGGTTGCAGCAAGCAGGCAGGATCGTATCAGCAGCGAGCAGGGGAGAAGTCCACGGCGGTTAGTGGTTGAGCTAACTGCGTGGGTGCTGTGAGCATCGTCATGGTGGACGAGTGTGTTTTCTGCTGATTTCTGCGAGCTGCCGGAATCGATTGGAGAAGCATGGCGGGCGAGCAGGGGGAGGGCGTCGGGCGGTGCATACTGGTGGGGCTGCACATGGACGCCGTCGGCAAGGACCTGCTCCACTGGGCGCTCAACCAGGCGGCGAGGAGCGGCGACCGCGTCGTCGCCGTGCACATTTACCGCAAGTCCGGTAGGCATCCTACCCATCAAGAACTTGGCAGCTCGATCCTCGATTCATTCACCCATGTTAATCGTAGTGGTATCTCCTGACACGATCTTCTCGTTTCTTGAAGGAGACCTCAGCAAGACGAACACGCTGACGCTGATCAGGACGCTGGACGAGTACCTGGCGGAGTACGAGGCCATCTGCAGCAAGAAAGACGTAAGCACGGGCGCAGCTAGCGCAGCAGCGACTGCTATGGACCTCTACGCTTGTATTCGGAAGCTAATAACAATTTGATGGTTTGTGTCAGATTGTTCTTGTCGGTCGGGTGACGCCTGGGAGCTCGATCCAGAAGGTGCTGGTGAAGGAGGCCAAGCTCTGCGCCGCGATGGTGGTGGTGATTGGCGCCAACAAGAAGTACTCCTTCGGGTCAGTAGCATTCGTCACTAGCAATCTTGGCATGATCTAACTGTTTGTTTTTCTTAAATCATTCGTTAACACCTGCAGAAAACAAAATTCGTTTTCTTTTTGCGTGTGCCCAGAGGCTCGACTTGCCTTGCCAAGTACTGCGCCAAGAAGCTCCCGCCGACGACCAGCGTCGTCGCCATCCAGAACGGCAAGGCCGTCTTCGTGAGGGAGGCGCCCAAGCCACCACTTGGTGAGTGCGATTCCTCTTAATCTGGGCTGTTAGTATTGTGTTTTAGGACACTTGGGTAGTGACTGATTAATCGTTCTGTCGCTTCGTGTTGTTGTGCTCGTGCAGGAGCAGAGCCGAAACCGGTGCTCCGCACGGTGCTGCACCCGAGCGTCGGTATGGAGCCCAAGGTGATCATCCCGAACCCGAACCGCAGCGCGCGGTCCATGGACTTTGATGCCATGAGCTGCGGCCATTGCGACGCGCCGGTGAAGTCCTACGACGACGCCGCCGCCAAGCTCGCCGTCGGTGGGGCGGTGGCCGAGCACAGGCTCGGCTGGCCGCTGCTCCGCCGCGCGCCCGCCGCCGCGCAGCCCAAGGGGGAGGAGACGCGCAAGCAGTCGGTGGTGCACTGGGTGATGAGCCTGCCGAGGCGGTCCTCGCCGTCGGAGTCCCCCGAACTGCAGGCGGGGCTTGCCGCCGACCTGAAGCAGATGCTCGACGGTGTCCCCTCGCGGTGCCGTTGGTTTCGCTACGAGGAGCTATACGACTCCACAAACCACTTCTCCCCAGGTAAAGCTCCCTTCCTCCCCTCGCACGCCGATCAAATTAAACTGCCTCTTCCATAAATCTTGCATCTCTCGGCTCATGATTCCTCGTATATAACCATACCCGTGGTTCTTGCAGAGAATCTGGTCGGGAACGGAGGGCACAGCAGGGTGTACAGGGGCAGCCTGGCGAGCGGGCAGCAGGTGGCGATCAAGCTGTGCAAGGCGTCGCCCGAGGCGTCCAAGGATTTCCTCCGGGAGGTGGACATCATCACCAAGCTGCAGCACGCCAGGATTGTCCCGCTCATCGGCGTCTGCGTGCAAGGCCGCAACCTCATATCCGTCTACAGCTACCTCCCTAGGGGCAGCCTCGAGGACAACCTGCACGGTAAAGATAGAAATCATTTTAAGAAATATACAGTCAATTTTTTATTTTAACCATTAATTAATTAAAAATAACTTAAATTGATTAGATGTAAATGATATCATTAGATTTTTTTTATTAAAAGTTATTTTATAATATTTCACCTATATACTCATCTAAAAAGTAATAATCAAAGTTACATATTAAAAACTGTGTAAAGTTAAAAAATACTTTTATTTTGAAATGGAAGGAAGGGAACTATTCAGTACTTGGTACACGCTACACCTGCAGTTCTGCACATACGAATTTTGGTATCTGATGTTCCCTATTTGCAGGGAAAAGGTCGAAGCCGACGCTGTCATGGGAGAAGAGATACAGGACGGCGGTTGGGGTCGCTGAAGCACTCAGCTACCTCCACTCCGGCTGCTCGCGGCCGGTGATCCACAGAGACGTCAAGTCATCCAACATCCTCCTCACAGACGAGTTCGAGCCTCAGGTAGCATAACAGTGACATACCAAATGTTATACCATTAATGCATCATGTTTGAAAATTTTTGTTTCTTAGCAAGTTTGGATTTTAGCACTGACGAATACAAACTCTGAATTCTGAACTCTCCGTTGTGGCAGTTGTCCGATTTTGGGCTTGCTATCCGGGCGCCGTCCAATCCGTCCTCCCTAACGCACAGCGATGTCGTCGGCACATTCGGGTATGTTCTTTGTACCATGTTCGATAAAACTTGTCTTCGTAGCGTCTAGTGTCACACTGAGTTTTTTGGCATGTGTTACAGCAAAATAACTAAATCTTTGAAAAAAAATTCTTCTGTGCAGGTACCTAGCACCGGAGTACTTCATGTACGGGAAAGTGACCGACAAGGTGGACGTGTACGCGTTCGGCGTCGTCCTGCTGGAGCTCCTCACGGGGAAGAAGCCCATCAGCGACGGGTCACCAAAGGGCCATGAAAGTCTCGTCATGTGGGTAAGGCATCCCAATCTCCCCCACCTCGTGATGTTGCCTTACTGCGTCACCATCCTGGAGAATTTCGGAACCTCGACGACTGTACTGCAGCTAGCTTTGGCTTGCCCTGGCATCCTCTGACACACGACTGGTTCTCTTGACGTACGTGACAGGCGACGCCGAAACTGAACGGCGGCGACGTCTCCGAGCTGCTGGACCCAAGCCTGCTGGACGTCAAGCACGACGAGGCGGAGGTGAGGCGGGTGGCCTTCGCCGCGTCGCTCTGCCTCGGGAGGTCGGCGCGCCTCAGGCCCCCGATATCGCAGGTCAGTGAGCCTAGTCGGCGACTCTGCTCGCCGGATCATTCGTGCGTGCACGCAGGAGAGGCTCGTGTTAACATTTGCTGTCGTTTCTTTTGTCTTGTGACAGATACTGAGCATACTGCGAGGAGAGAACGCGGCGAGCTTCAGCGACTTGCAGGCGACCGAGCCGGACTGCCTGGTGGACGACGAGACGTACCCAGCGGGGAACGTGAGGTCGCACCTGGGCCTCGCGCTGCTCGACGTGGAGGACGCCGAGTCCATCTCGAGCACCGAGCACAGCAACCTCAGCCCACTGGAGGAGTACCTGCGAGAACGGTGTAGCCGGTCGTCCAGCTTCGATTGACATCTTACTTGTCTGCCCTTTTTTTGTGAATCCGTGTCTCTTTTGCGGCTGTTTTTCTTCTTCTTTGGGATGAGTTGGGTTGTCATTGTTTTGTTTGGTTTACAAACTCGTGTACATAAACAGAACATCACACACCGGTGCCATATTTCCGGCACCGAGAAGCTTCCACCAGAGAAGCTTCTGATTGTGCTCAACAAGATAGTTGATAGATCTGCCAGAGCTACAGGTACAGGATCATGAAAAATGGGAAGAGAGGTGTCCACTGCTACGTGCCCTGATGCTGTCATTCTGCCGAAAGATTTGCTTATTTGTCAATGGATTGGCGTAGATAATATATGTTTGTAGGGATATATATTTACAAATTTGCTAACTCTTAATTGGCTGAAATTTTCAGGTCAAATTGTAATTTTAGTAAAAAGTTGATGTAGTTTTTAATTTGTATGTTATATATGGAGTGATGTTAGAATAAAGATGGTTGAATGTTAATCCAAAGATTTGAAAAAGGTGACTGAGATGTAAAATAATTTCACTCCTACATGATGGGAATCAATTCAGAGGTAACAGGAATGTGATACAGCATTACAATCACCTAAAATTCAAGATCGGTTATAGTTCAGTTGCATGGAAAAATAAGACAAATACATTGACACTACAGGAAGTTTACACTCATCGTACTGAAATAACTCTGGAACAAAGCTGGAAAATTGCGGCAAGGAAGCACAATCTCCCACACCAACACAGCTCTCTCCATCTCTTCTACTTCTCATCTACCTCAAAGCCCTCCTTCCTACGCACAACTAAAATGGAACAACATATGGCAACTGATAGACATGAAGGTCAGGCAAATGAATCGCCCTGGGCTGCAATGAGAACTGCCGCTCCCTCGAGTGAAACGGCACCAAACCATCACTTGCTGTGCAGTCGATCATGCTCGCATCATGTTTCCTCGCACCACCAAGCAGCCAGTCCTGGTCACCAAGATCCCCAGTATCTTCCATCTCAAACGAAGGTGGATTCCAGGTAACAAATAGATCTCCAAATTTCCTTTCTTTCTTCTCAGCCTTGCGGCTCTTCTTCCGATCTGACTTGGACTGTTTCACCACCTCTGGCACTGAAGCTGCTTCTGTGTTCCTACCAGAGAAACAAGGCTCTTCTTTGGGCAAGGAGTTTACTTGCTGCTGCTTGATGGCAGGAGCCTCTACAGGCACCTTTGATTTTTGCAGAAGGAGAGGCTGTTGCCCATCTGGCTGGCGAAAAGCAATAGGGCTGGTTTCCTTCTGCAACACCATCGCACTAGATGGAGGATCATCTCTTATGAGCACCTTGGACGGCAGAGGATCAACAACTCTCTGCGACACCTTGGCAAGAGGAAGATCGATTCTCTGTGCCGCCTTTGCAGGTGGAGAAACAACTCTTCGTGTCAGTTTTGCAGGCGGAGGATCAGCACTACCCATCACCTTGGCAGATGGAGGGTCAAGTCGCCCCTTTGCTGCATTAAAAGATAACCGGGGATCTATCTTCTGCATGACCTTTCCCGTTGTCAGGGGATCTACCTTGTGCATAACCTTTGACGTGGCAGGGGGAACAACTCTCTGCAAGACCTTTGCAGGGGGTTCAACATTCACTTGATTTAGCACAGGTTGAGAATCAATCTTGATGCTTTGCGGCAGAGCGGCTGCCGATTTAACCATCACTTTGCTATTGTGAGGTTGGATCAAATTTCGATTACTCAACAAGGATGAACCTGATCCCATTTGATGGACTGGTGGTTGCTCAAGAACCCTTGAATTGTCCAGCGTTGCTGCTGGAGAATCCTGATCTCTTCTTATCTTGATGCGAAGGATGTTCCCTGCACGATTATAAAACAGGGTCAGTCAATATTGCAAAAAATACTAGCTAAAATAAAATAAAAAACAAATCTGACAAAAAGATAGAAGATAGGCTCACCATTCTTATTTTGGCTAGGGCTGGGCAATACAACCTTTCTTCTCTTACTGCTGTCCTGAGAGCTCTCTGGTGAGCCATGTACTGTCTGAATGAAACAAGGAGCTCCATACTCTTCTGAGAGTCCACTCTTCTCCAACTGTTCAACTGGTTCTTTGGAAGCTTTTCTGCACTCCTGACCAGCTATGCTAATATCCTCATGCTTTCTCTTCTTATGGGAACGTTTTGAATGTTTAGATGCCTCACCACCACCCTGCTGGAGAGCTTTCTTGTCATTCCTTTTCTCTTTCTTCTTTTCGGCCTTTTCCCTTTCTTTCTGGAGCTTCAGCCACCAGATTAATCGTCAGTTCTGATTTAGAACAGACGATGGGAATGCAATGCAGCATTTTATTGTAATGAAGTTTCAAACATACGCAGGCACACAAGAAATAAATGTACCATTAGCACACTAGTGCTATAAGTTTCAGCTAACAATTAAGACATGGATGCTCACACAGAATAATTCAATATCCTTCATATATGATCATTACACAGTTAGTTATCATTTCTACACAATGTGAGTACAAAGTTTTGCCCACATATTATACATTACAGAATTAGAGCACATCAAATAACAAATATACATCACGTTATACATTAGCCACAAGTTGCTCAAGATACTACACAGAAAATATATTAGAAGGCAGAAAGTAGTTAGAAGAAATAGAACTAAAACGAAACAAGTATTGCTGCAGCAGAGAAATGCTAAGGTGATATCTTGCACATAAATGATGTGCTAAACAAGAATCACAATAGATGGTCAATTTCATGACACTGACTAGTACACAAAAGAGTGAGAAACGTGAGCCATTAGCGCTTGTGGATAATTGGTTCCAGACTATAGGATGACAAGTAATGCAGTGAACAATCACTCGGTAAAAGGGTGAGATCACTAGAACGAACTGTAATACCAAACATGAAAAGCAAATTCCAGAGCAGAGTCAACAAAAAACAGGACCACGAAAGGAAGTTAAACACAAAAGCAAAAAAGAGAATGAATTTGATTTCCAAATGTTATAGAAAAGAACATCATCACGGACAAGTCTAACTAGTAACAGAATTCTACAAATGGTATGTGCCAAAGATGATGCGACTTCTGCAGAAGAAAAGCAAGCAAGACAGCATCCAGTAAACCCACTGCATTATTGTTGCCAAATTGCAACTTATCATTCAAGGTGCCAATCTAGTACTATAATGAAGCAGAGGCTCTCAAGTGTAGCGGCTAATGTAGGTGTAATTTATAAACACATGGCCCATATAAAGCTACTCCTAATGCAGCAGAGAACACGAAAACACTACAAATACACTAAAATTAGTCCTTGAAATCGAATCCAAGCCAGAGAAAACTCAAATGGGTTTAAAATTCTGATAAAGCCCAGATAAAAGGCATTTCTGAAGACCAGATTTGGTCAAAAGTAGCAATATTGTGCCATTTCCAGTATTGAACTGCACACCCTCTTCCAACCACCATTTTTCCAGGCATATCTGGCGACCCACTGGTCACCACAATTAATCACCTCATCTCTAGATCATTTTAGTACCAACAATAGCAATGTAGTTGGCCAATCAAGACATCATAGATGGCAATCGGGCTACGCCAAATCTGAATAAATCCCTCCTAACACGCAGCCGCGTGAGAATAAAACTGCAAAGCACATCTGCCAGATCATGGGTTTTACTTGTCTTCTTGTTATTTCACATTTAACCACGCAACCGAGATACGGAAACTGGAGGTAATAAATCTCCTCGCCTCGCTGTTAAGTCAGTAGATACTTCCAGTCGATCTAGCCAATCCCGCGCAGCGAATCAACACAAGACTTAGTTTTTTCCCTCAACCATAGGGTTAGCTTCCCCGCACATGCGATCCCCAAATCACACACGCACAACCAACAGATCCGATCAAAACCAACAGGCAAGAACAAATGATCCGGCACGTGCGTGTGTAAATCCGACGGTTCAACAAACCTTAGTGGTCGTCTCCACCTCGGCCACGGCCACTGGGATTCGCACGTACCCCGGCGGCGGGTAGGGGAAGCACCTCGACATGGCCGATGGAAACTCGCTCGACCTCTCGGAATCACGAGAGGGACAGCAAGGCTCGACCTAATCGACCGTGAATCGATAGAAAAAATACGATTCGGGGCAGGATTTCAGGCCGAATGGATTCGGCTAGGCGGGATTTGGTCCGGTGTGGCGGCTAGGGTTTCGGGGAAGGGGAAAAAATTTAGGGCTACGCGAGAGAGAACGAATGAAAAGGGTAACCTCTTCGAGGGTCCGGGGGGGTAGGGGGTTATTTATGTGGGGGGCGAGGAGCCCGAGTCGTGCGGGGAACTAGCGGCTCATCCTCGCTTACCTATTACATCCGAGCCAAAACACTGACAGATGGGGCCAAATATGCGGGGGGCGTAATGTCAGTGGCGTACAACTTGTTGTGGGTGCCGCGCGGTGGTACGCTTCGCCAGCCTGGCGGGAGGTGGGGCCACGGAAAGAAGGCAGCGGACCCACCTGCAGGGGGGGACCTGGGGTTGCGTGAGGCGTTGTGGGGAATGGGGCCTACGACGCGGAGCCGACCTAGAAGCCGCGGCAATCGCGGAGCGGCACGTGGAGCGCCGCGTTCGTTCGCGTGGCTGCCAGCCCAAGCATGAAGGCTTTGTGCCTGTGTGGTGGGAGCAGAGGCGCGTTGCTCCCGTATGAGGTGCGCGCGCAGCGAACGAACCCCACAGCGCGCGGCGGCGTGGAATCCGCTTGTGTAGATCTCGAACGAAAATTTTCATCTCAGGCCGGTTTGGCAATCTTGTAAAAAATTTCACTTGTAAACAGTTTACAAGGGTAATTTACTTATTACAAATAAAACAAAGGAATACAATTGTAATTTTATTTTCTGTTTGGTAATTTCCCCATTCCCGACGAGCACCATCCTCGTCCCGTCGTCCTCCGCCCCAACAGCGTGAACACACGCAATGGCCTTCTCCCCGTGCTCGCCGTGGTCGCGCTCCAGGAAGCCCAACATCTACTCCACCGTCGCAGTCCACGACGACGAGGACGACACCCGTGGCGGCGGCCCCGCCCCGGTGGAGGACAAGGACGAGGACAACCCCTCCTCGCTGCCCCCGCTCCTCCAGCGTGTCCCCAAGGACTTCGGCGGCGCCTCCTTCGACGAAGACGACGACCCTTACTCCTCGGAACCAGATGACGCCTCCCTCTCGGCCACTGTCGTTGTCAAGCGCGGCGCCCCCGCTTCCACCTCGGCCTCATCCCGATCCCTGTTTCTGGATCTGCGCCGCTCTAGTCCCCGTGCCGCCGTACTCCACCTTCGTCGTGCACGGCACCGCTTGCTTCGGCGGCGTATCCAGTCCGCACGAGTCCGTCTCCGGCACGTTTATCCGCCACTCGGGTGGCTCCTCCAGCCCCCGCGAGCCCGTCTCCGCATCGGGACCTCCTCCATCGCCTCCGGGTTGGTGGAGCGTCGGGTCGCCGCCCCGTCGAGGAGAGCACCGCCGCCGGGGAGAGGCGGGCCGGAGCGAGGAGAGGCCGGCTCGCGAGTGTGCGGTGCGGTGTTTCTCGGAATGAAAAACGGACGTGCAGTGCGGATAATTTTTTTACGGGTGTAAATGAAAAAACGACAGAACGGGCCGGCCTAATACTGGCTATCCAAACACCCAATTACAGCCCGAGTCTAATTTTTTTCCGGCCCTGTAATTTACATCGGTTTTGGACCGAAAACCGGCCTTCCAAACAGGGCCTCAAATTTGGATGCACACCGCTGCAATTTGCTGATCTCGCGCTTGAAGGAACAGCCCAAAATTCTATTGGCGTGCTGACTGGGGAAAAAAAAATACTGCAGCGGATCCAACATGCTATTGTATCAGAAGTCCAATTCATGCTTTACCGGATTGAATCGAGTTTGCTGTGGGTTCTGCGATAGCCAGAAGTTTTTACCCGATTGTACCGAGTTTGCCAATACAACAAGGTTTCAGCCACACGGGCTTCATCCAACCGGCTGGCAGCCTCTGATAAATCGAATTACTAACTACGATAGCTGGAAAGCATTATGCGTAGATCATAAGAATGCATTACAGGCAATGCTACTAGACTGCGCCTCTTTGATTCAGCAGGGTCATCAGAATGCATTACAATCGCTGCTAATGCGCTGTGGTGGCCTCTTTGATACAAGGAAGATTGTAAGCCTTAGGAATGTCTTTGTCCTATTAGGTTTGTTCAATTTGTACAATAACAATTCATAAAATTTTTCTTAAGAATTTATTTGCACTAGATTTCATAGAATTCATATGTTTCCTGGTGCAAATGCGTGTAGTATTCAATCATATGAGTAATGGCATTTCAATCCTACAGTATTCATATTCCTACGTTTTAAGCAAAATAAAACCCTTGTACTGGCAGCAGCGACAGTGCTCTGATTCGATATAAGACACTCAACTATGTGCCTCTGGCATAAACGATCGCATGCAAGCAGCCAACTATCAATTCTCAAACCCATAAATCATCAGCCATTACAACATTTGAGTCTAGGGAGAAAATTGAACGGCCATGATACATGTGTCTTATGAATTACATAAGTCACAAATATAAGATGACGACATAATGGCAGTATGATTAACGTAACAGTCTTGCAAAACATAGCTGAAAAAGCACAAAGATCTAGTAGACAAGACACCATCACCAGTCCAAGCCTCTGAAAAACTGTATCGCACTGAGGCCCATCACACTGAAAGGTCTTGATAAATCATATGAGAAGCTTCTCGATAGCATCCTATGATTCATTAAATAGAATTAGTTTATTGAGAGGTGTAGAAACTATGAGGTAATAAACATTCTCAAACAGTTGTATAGCAAACCAACACATATTACAGAATGTGGCAGCAATGGTATCACCTTGAGATTCTGTATCGGATGTTTCAGCTGGCTACCCTCATTGCTGGTCACTGAACAAGCAATGACAGGCCTAGTCACTCCACAAGCACGACCAAGGGCTTGCTTTGACGGGACAAAGACATATGGCACGTTCTGCATCATAAAACAAATGAGCTCAGTAAGGCGTTTCTGTCCACTTTTACCAATAATAAGCACTAGTAATGCATAAGCAATAGCAAAAGAAGATACGGAGGTTTAAATAGCCAGCAATGAAATTCAAAGAAGAAATGTGAGTGGCCATCCAAGTTGCTCAAGCAGGGCAAAGAATGCAGAAGATAAAATGCCAATACAACTTTTCAGAAGAGTTTGCTATCTCCACAGCCATGTGAGTTGCAAGGCTGAGTATCAATAGGTCTAGACTACTATTAACTGAAAGAATCAATAAACTCATAGTGTTCCGATGTTTGGAGTACCAGCATAATAGGATGCAACAAGTCAGCAAAGAAACAAACTTGGAGCGATTTACATGTTAGACCAACTT
The DNA here is from genome assembly GCA_019208055.1 of Stipa capillata. NCBI lineage: Eukaryota > Viridiplantae > Streptophyta > Magnoliopsida > Poales > Poaceae > Stipa > Stipa capillata. The sequence continues at coordinate 539,692 of JAGXJF010000324.1, read as the reverse complement.
TTATTCAAACAAAATCCCTCAATAGTCAACAGTTAAAGTTCCTCCGAATAGCTGGGTGTTCATGCCAGCAGTTCAAGAAGAGAACACCTCATATTCATCAACATGATATGCTCCTACCTACTGTCAAGGTAGCAAACTCCCACTGCTTCCAATACACACAGATTGGTAGTCACCACAAAAATCAAATCACATATTCAAGAACACAGCATAATTACCATGTCTCGGAATTACGAGCGTAACAGTTCTTTAGCCGTCGAAGCTTTTGACAAAATAAATACCTTATCTACCAAGCTCCAATAACCTCGCTATAGACAAACCGCACACACTACGGCATTCAAATTTTGACTAATACGAACACCGGCAAAACATCGCCGACGCAGCATATGGTCAGAACTTATACCTTGTCCTCGGCGAGCAACGGGAGGTGGAGGAGGATCTCGAGCGGCTCCGTATCAGCTGCCATCACCACGAACTCCGATATTCCCCTGTTAAGCGTTTTCGTCGCTGAGCACGCACACAGAGAGACGGACAAATTCAAATCACACGCATTGAAATTTAACAAAAAAAACAGCAAAAGAGACGGGCTGTTAGGGATTGGTCACCTTCGTTGGCGCCCTTCTTGAGCTGCTTGTAGTTGGCGGCCTGCTGGATGAGGTCGAGGATAGTCATCGTCAGCTGCGCGTCCGCCAGCGGGTACGCCTTGGGGTTCACCGCCTCCTGGCTCTGCAAAACCACCCCAGAAAAGAAAACCAACGGGCTGTTAGCACGCGCGCGCGCGACGAGGCTAGATTCGATCCGCGACGGAGGCGAGGAAGAAATCGGGAGGAGGAGGAAGGGCCCGTTACCATTTTCGTGGCTTGGGGAGCTCTCGAGGGAGGAGGACGAGGAGGAGGCGGCCGCCGCGGCTGGGGAGCTTGGCGCTAGGGCTTTCAGGGTTGGGCGAATGTAGCTAGGGTTTATGTCGAGCCCGTGGTGGCCTCATATAGCCCGTCGGGTGGGTGGTTTCGACGGCTAGGATTGTCTTCGTGATTCTTCCTTTCCCCTTCTGTCTATTTTTCTCTCCCCTTTTCCTTGACTTCCGGTCCGTGAAAATGGTAATGAGCATCCAGCCCAGTTGCCGTGCCGCCATCGAGGCTAAATTTCGTAAATTTTTCCGTTTATCCGGAGCTTTTATTTTCCTCTTTGATCTGGTGCGGACGCGTCCTCAAGAAAAGAAATAAATCTATAAATTTTATTAAATTTTTATTAAGACGTGCTCTTCTGTGTATAATGGTGAGCATCATGATTTGAACATTTGTGAATAGTTACGCCCATAACCTCACCGAGAGATGGTTCTATGTGGTTGATCAAACGAGTTTCCAAAAGTTTTGTCCATATCATTTGAGTTTCGCACTGCATAATGAAAAATTATGTCATATTTTAGCATAAGAGTTTAATAAAAGCCTCAACAAATTTATATTTTTTCCTATTAAATTCATGCATTCTAAATGTACCCATGTTGTGAAGTCCTCGGCCATATGGAGCACATGATTAAAATATATGCATAAATTAAGGTCTTATATATTTTTTTCAATGGTACACTCACTCACATCATCACAAGGTATATTTATGGGTGCACGTCTTTACACACGCTAGAAAAAATATTAGTGGTGCTATGCCACTGAACACACACATGCGTGTGCTTCGGATAATATGACACATCATGTCACTCCCAAAGATCGAACCCGAGTGGGTGAAAATAAACAATCACGTGCCCACTGTTATGAGACGAGCGCATCCATCTCTCATGTACCGTTGATTCATACCGGTACTAAAGGTGCAAAAGCCTTTCAATAGTGTCGTTTGAATATCAATCGGGAAATTTACAGGAATTCCAAACATAAAGGGAGACATGAGGCAAGAGGGTGCGGATTTTGCGCACAGTCGAGATTGCAATCCTTTAAAAATACGCACGTGTGTGTTTCAAGAAGAAAAATATCAAAATTCATGAATATACAATATGTTATAATATGTGCACATACAAAAAATCATGTAATATATATGAAAATTTGTGATTTCTGGAAAGAACGAGAGATGAAGAATAGGTATACCAACAAACTTCTTGTTTTTTCCAAGATCACAAATAGTCGTATTTTTATGAATTTCGTACGCCTTACATTTATGATTTTTTCACATTTGTTTTGTTTCCAGACAATTTTTCCGTGCAACCCAATTCGCTTTGGAATTATCCTAATGTAAGACGTCATGTTTGTTTTTCTTGAAAATTATCACGGAATAGCCTATTCCGTAGGACTTTTAACGGAATGTTCGTGTACCATTCGTAACAATTCATTGTTCCAAACGCACTTCCTACGGAAATTCTATCCTTCAAAACACCTACATCTTTCCTTTGTTCCAAAGGGTGGCGCTCATAGCATCAGAGAAATGATGTAGCTCAGCAGGCCTTAGAACACCAACTTATAAAAATCAACGTAGAGCCTCAGAGGCATGATGTATATTCCCTAACTAGTGAGACAGTGGCCGTGTTTGAAGTAAACACCGAGTTCTCGAAATCAAATTAGAACCTCAAAGTAACGATGTATTCCGTAGCGAGCGAGACAGCAGCACTGCTTGCAGGAATTTCACGAAAGCCGTTTTATTTTCCACATGAGTTGACAGAATATCTCGCGTTCCAAACCGCGCCTAAAATCTTCCCCCAACAACTTGTTCCCTGGATGGGTGAATCGTTGTTTTCTCCTGCAAGGCTGCAACGATACTTCTTTTCCGGACCGACTGCACTCAACAATTCAGTAGGTCATGAGGTGCAAACCATGCACATAACTAACCATTGAGCTCACTAACAATCGGTCAATTGCTCTGACGACTTGTACACGGCAGAAGAAGCTTTATTGTAACCAAGCGCTCGTATGTGCTTTTTGTACAGGAACAACACGATTTACATGAGATACGGGTTAGTTAGAACACGGTTATGTTATAATCTTACAACAACATGCGTCCCTCTTGACTCCAAGGCACAGCAAGTCCGCATATGTTGTATTAGCAACAAGCAGCTCACTTGGACAATATAAAGCCTCCTCCTCGGCGGGATGCGTCATTGGCAGTATCCTTTCTAGCCAACGTGATAAACCCAGAATCCACAACTCTACATGATGGGTGGAATTGAGTCATTCTTATCCGTAGTGAAGAACGACAAGTTCCGAAATGCATCCAGGCTATTTGCCATCATGCGATTCCAACTATTTTGACTGTCTCCTAAGATTAAGTCATTAGCTTGGTATCTCATTGCCGGTATCTCCAAGTCCAGTGGTCCAAGTGAATCAGGCTGTCAAACAAGAAGACAAAAATAAGTTTAGTCATAGCTAATTCTGTTAGATTACAGCAAAGAGAAAACCAAATACTGCTAGGAAATTTGTCTAATACCCAGTATATATCAGCTAGCGACTGATCCTTCAATCCAGAATCCTTGTCATTTTGAGGTGGCGATTTGGCACAAAGTTCCTCTACATCTTTGCCATCATCAATACAAGGATTACCAGCAAACTCTCCTCCAGCTAAGTCCTACAACATGAAACAAATTATAAGTTAATAGTGTCAGCAGGTAAAAACTTGTTGAGAAGTGAGAACCCCCCAAATGACAACCAACCTGAAGAAAACCTTGAAACCCTTCCGAATTTGAAGAGTGAACTTCATTGTCACTATCAAGAGGGCTGCTAGCTGAAGTATTTGAACCTTCTTGCTTCCTAGCTGCTGCCAAATTAAAACTGAACGCATCACATGTTTCTTCTGCACCCCAGAAGGTGGAATGGGATGTATGGGCTGGCTGCTCTGCCGCTTGATATCGAGAAGCATGAAGGGCAACAGCAGCATCAAAGGAATCATAGCTGCAGGGATTCTCAAGAAAAAGAGCATTTTTGACAACAGAAGTCCCTAGAAAATCCAAATTAGCACCCTTGGATGCTTCTGTCAGTAAGTATCCAACACTGATGTCAGTAAGGGTATCTGCCCACTCTACTTCAGATATTGCAACACAATCCATTCCTGGATCAACCTGAAGTATAATTGAACAGATTACAGATAGAGGATCCAACATAGGAATGTTCACTTAATAAAAGTATGCATGAAACAGAAAGTAGGACCTCAAAAACTTGGTTTGCAGGAACTTGTTCTTGCTTTTGACTGCCTGACTGTGAGGGGGAGGCATTAATGGACTGCTCTTCCTCAGCATTCTTGCCTCTACTAGATGGCATACCAAGCAATAATGCCGACTGATCTTTTGAATTACAAGGTGGTTGCTCAGAAGTGAAGTCACTGAGCACAGTACTATCCTTTTGCACACAAGCCTCTGAGGAAGATTTGACCTGGATGTCTTCAGGTATCATGCAATCCTCAAAGTGGGTCAAAGATATTTCACTTACTCCTGATTCAAGCTCAGCAAGGGAAAACCAGCCATACCTTACCAACAAAAAGTTCATAGAGCAGTTAGCAATCGTACAATGGTCTAGAGGATTACTGTTTTATATAACACAGAAACTCCATACCTTAATCGGAAAACAGAGGGGCTATTCACCGAAAGAAAAACGTCAGCCACTGCAACAGTATCTCTTGTTGTCCACCTCTGATATGTAGCTAAATCCTCTTGATGAGCACAATATGGAAAAAGCACAAGTTCCCCACATGCAATATTTGAGTTGCCCCACTTTCGGTTGAGATGTTCTAGCACAGAAGACATTTTTTTCCTAGCACTTAAGGTGAGCTCCAGATGTGGATTATGTTCATCCTGTTAAGAGTAGATAGGGCCATCATACCATGCTCAAGATGTTCGCAGATTTGAGAAAAGAACAGAAGGTCTCAGAGTTATGTGCATGTCGTAGCATTAGGGAACACTCAGTTACACAACCACCACATAAAAAAGTTTAATCATAACGCAAATAGCACTAATCAAGTTTTTTGTGCTTTGTGTTTCATATATCACGAATAACCAGTAATAATTGCTGTGTCAAGTGCAGCTTTTGCTGGAAACATGTGATTGACTTTTTAGCTTGCTAGCATGGAGACATTTACCTTCTCCAATGCCTTCCGTGTAGCTTCATTTATTGGAAATAACTGCAGCTTTAGCTTTGAAGGTGCTTGCAGATCTGCTTCCTTCATATGATTTGTGCCAATACCTGCCAATGCAGAATAAAAACATCAAGACAATAGGAATCTGCATTACTATCAAGACAATAGGAATCTGCATTACCAATCTAAGTCAGAGCATATGATACATAACCCACTAATTACATGAACTACAAAACAAACAGTAGAAACAATACCATCAACAGTAGATACGTTGTTGGGCGATGAAGCTAACGTTCTTGCATCAACATTACACAACAAGTTCTGGGTCACTGTGTTGCGTTCAAGCTCTTCAGCTGCATCAGCAACTAAAGAAACACCAGCCATGGCAGCTCTCTCCCATTTTTTATATGCAGCAGATGCACCAACGCCACCTACAACGGAAGTCATCTGCTATCAACACTAATGTAAGGAATGTTCAACGCTATAGAGTTCCCCATATGATAAATTGGACCATCAACACTTGTCAAAAACTGCAGATTACATACAAGCAAAGATGATTAAGGCTACATCATATCAAAACAGATGAAAAGAAGTGATCACCTGCCCTCCTTTTTGTTTCACAGTTCTTGTGGCAGAGAGGTCCCCTTTGATTGCTCCTGACTTGTTAGAATTTGGTTCTGCAACCCGTTTGAAAAGCGCTCCTTTAGAAGAGGCTACTTTGCTACCATTTTGGGCATCCATGGGCAAGAGTTCTACTGAGAAAGATTGATTTCCTGGAGTCTTGCTGAGAATTGGAGATGAAGAAGATAGGTACATATCCCCTTGTGGACATTTTCTTCTGGTTTTCTTTCTGTCCTTTAGCAGCTGATTTCCCTATAAAATAGGATATATTGCATGAGAAACAAAACTACTCAAAATAAACAACTTTTATATTGGGGTAAAAACTTGAAGAGGAACAAGCAGAGTAACGGCCTGACGGACCAATGCTTCTACAAACGTTTTGAATCTCCGAGGCTTTAGATGCAGCTTCGAAGCGCTGCAGCTAAATTTTCGAGCAGAGACCACCTGCATAAAACCCAGTCAATATCTCAGTATTTTCCGTGCAATGTAAAAGAAACAACACAGGGTCAAATGAAAAGGCGATGGTTATTAGCAACAGACAATATCCTCTCCCTTCTTACACATAGACAAAAGGGCATTTTGTGCTTGAAATAAAAATTACTAAGCACCCTCCCTCTAGTCCCAAGCACTCATTTTCCCCCAACTGTAAACAAAGCACATGCTTAGCTGCACAATTCTTGTTATCACAAAGAGGTTTTTTTGTTTGTTCAGATAGCATATGTATTATGTAAACAGGAGTAAGAGAAGCTTATAAAAATATCATAAAAATCATTTTGATTAATTAGTCTAACAGAAAGACATACAATGGAATAGAAAACAGCAAAACAGTAAATATGACAAAGTGTTTACACAACAGCACTATAATGGCCTCATAGTTCTAGCTCCTAAACACTATAGCCAGAGGTATAATCTGTCGTGTCGTAAAATATACCACATTAGTTGTAAGTTAAAAAGATTATCTAAAGTCCAAGCCCCTGGGAAAATAATATGTCCGAAAGATAGCTCAGAAACATTGTGAGATCAACTACTGTGTAAATAAAACTAATAGCAGTTTGAACTACACCCTATCATATAATTGCACATCATAAAGGCTCATTCAATTACCAGCGGAGCATAGCAGCAATGGTGTCCTTGGAGTTTTTTGCATCAAGTGAGAACTCAGGACCAAGAAGCTTCTTCATGCGTCTAACAAGGCGATAGTAGTAATGTCTGACCTGTATTGCAATAAAAGTATTGAACCTTGAGGCTAATGGCAAAGTCCTATGTATTCTCTAGTACATGCATCTTTTATAAATTATGCTAGCCATGTGATGATATAAGACAATAAGAGATAATAAAGCATCTGTCATCATAGAAAGTTAGAAAACCAAATTTGTCTACTTGGCAATTGCCATTTTCCTGCACTTAGGTGGTAGGGCAACGTGCAGCATGGCAAAATGCCTCAAGCTGCTCCAGGTGCAGTGTCTTAGAAGAGGCGTGCGACTTTTCTGCTCAAGGCATAAGGTGCTAAGGTACTGAGGTGTGTGCCTCACAGCCAAACATGGTTAGGGAAGGAAAATAGGAAGGAAAACTAAAAGGCAAGAGACACTACACCTCAATAAAACTTAGTGACACAGTGGGGTATTTCTGGATCTCATGATCTGGGGTTTGAGTTGTCCATCACCACAAAACTTGAAAGGAAGTAAAAATAAGAAGAGAAATAAACTGCAGGCAAGGAAGGGTGAGTGACTGCAAGTGAAGAGAGGAGATGGGTTGTAAGTTAAATGAGCTCATTCTCATTGGATTAATGGATTGTTGAGGTTAAGCTTGTGATCCTCCCTCCCTGCAACCCTTCCCCAGCTACTGCAGGAGCAACATAAGCAATAATGGCTTCATAGTTTTATGCTAAAGGGACACTGGTGCTATGTCAACAAACAACAAAGGCCTTGGTAATATATTTATTTCCCCAATGCCAGTTACTTGTAGATTATCAACATAAAATGTGTTACTCAATTCTACATGTCATCAAAATGAGAGTCCTTTAGGACATACAACTATAATTTACAGTTTCACGTGTATGTTCTTCTTCTTCAAAATTCTTACTCGGTTAAATACAGCCCGCCGCTAAAAATCACAAGAACATCTTGGTGGAAGATGATGTACCTGATCCTTGTTTTTGCTCTGGACACGGAGAGTAATCTTCTCAAAATTCTACAAAAAACAAGGAAACGATGTTATCCATCTATCGATTAGCACATACACTACGTAGTTTGCAAATAACAGCGTAACATTGCATCCAGAACGTATGCGTCTTACTTTTCCTACTTGGCGCAGAGCATTGAAGAAACTCTCTTCCTCTTGGCGTGTCCATGCGGCCCATTGTCGAGTCGGCTTTTTCGCTATCAAAATGAACATAGCTAAAAAAGATCAGGAAAAATCCAGCACTAGCATAAACGAGGAATTTAAGAGAAAATTTCCAAAATATTTGGTTTTTTTTTGGGACGAACCAGGCTTCTGATTGGGATCGGATGCCGAGAGCGGAGTGGCTACTAGCAAATCAACAGGTTGAGGGGTGGACTCATCTCTTCGCGCGCCTCCTTCTCCATGGCATTCGCAGCACAAATATCTCGTAATTTCTCTGCTTTGATTTACACAAAAAAGATCGAATATTTACAAAACAGAAGAACAGATCGAAGAATTGAATGGGTCAAGAGAGCGGAAGAGACTAACCGTGGTGCCGATCGAAGAGATCCGTCAGCGGATTTCGATTTGGGAGAAAAAAAATCTACAGTTTGAGGAAATTTGGGATTGGGGAGTTAGGGATTTCGAGGAATTGGGGAAAATTAAGCAATGAAAGATGAGTACAGTCGGTGAAAGAGGGATCTAGCGCCACCTGTCCCTGTCTTACTGATCGCACGGCTATTGTTTTCCGGGTACAACCTACGACGTGGTATTAGACATTCGGTCGGTCCGTCTCCTTGCAATACCACGAGTTTTGCTGCGGTGGACTGGTATTTCTATTGTTCGCCTTTTTTTAGAAGACGGATATTTTTGGCTTTTGAATAAAAGGTAATGGAAAGTACGCTTCTGCCCTTCTCCTTGCTGTTTTCAAGATAACTTTTTAAGTTAGTTGATTCTCTAATTTGAAAACTTCTCATACTTATATATAGTTTACAAAACAGCACGACATTTATCATTAATGGTCAAATGTTGAGCTATATCCCGCGATCATCATGGATAACACGTGTTGTGCATCTGGGTTCAACCCTTAGACATGTCAAAGGTATGGCGTACCCCGGAAAAACAAAAATAACACTTATCCACCCATGTCTTCACTTCCATAACCCTAATACCACCTTCTCCTCATGGTCCTCCCCAATTCACAATGGCATCCACTACCTCCTATCTATGTAATTACTATTCACCTTGATCACCTGCCTATTACCTCTGTCATTGTCGACTCTTCCTTGTCCTCTACCATTATCGCTCCTTAAAACCTAACTCATCCTTGGCAAACACGTAAACAACAATCCCGTTGTCTCCATGGCATCACCATATGTCGATCATTAACCATTACAAAACTAAGGGTTGGGAATCTAGTGAACCCCAAACAGAAAGAGTTTGCTTTCCACCAGATTTATCATTATGTCTTTTTGAAAAGCTTTGAAAATAGACTCTTTACCATGAATAGAAGTCGTGTGCTTCTTTAATTGGTGTCATGTGCGCAATGACTTGTTGCGTTGGTTTACCATTGACATCCTCTCAAATGATTTATTGTCGGGTTTTTTTTGGAAAATTTTGAAAATGGACACATTGTTGTACCAGATAAATTGTCTTCTTGCTTAGTGAAAGGACCTAGATGGCGCCTAGAGGGGGTGAATAGACGTTTTAAAACAATTATGAATTTGGCTCAATCCTAATATGGAACTAAACTAATTAGATTTTTATAAGCTCAAATCCTAAATATACTAGGTTTACCTAAGTGCACTAACACCATATGTAACTGTCAAGGTTTGCAATCTTAAGGTGACAAGCAAACAATTCAATTTCTACAAATGAAAATAACAACGGATACAATATACATTGCAATAATGTAAATGAGACAAGAGACAAACGATGTTTGTTCCAAAGTTCGGATATCCACCAATATCTTACGTCTCTGTTGAGGACCCGATCACTTTGTGATAAGCCAGCCCAAGGTGGAGGCTATATATAGCTAACCCTGAAAAATTAGCCGTTGGAAGGAATATGGGCAAAGTCAGATTGTTCGAATTTGACTCGGATCCTCTAGCTACACACCAACGGTTAGAAAAACGACTGTTGGACCCTCCAAACCCTTGACCTAGAGGGTTCAGATGGTGATCTAGATATGTACTAGAAACCCTAAACCTCCACCCGGAGGGTCCAGATTTCTAGAGGGAAAACTACCCGAAAACTCTGGAACAAAACTGGACACTCTAGATTCAACACCGACCCTTCGGGTGCACTTTAGAAACCTTCTATTCCACTCGGACCCTCATCCGGAGGGTCCAGATTTTTTTAGGATCTAGATTCTCAGAGGGTCTGGGCAACTCCTATGACACCTTGGAACTATAACCTTAGTCCATATGCTCTGGAAATATAACTCTCAAAGTCCACAAAGCTAGGCCAATCAAATCAACCACCTAGGTCGGTAGGATCGCATACGCCTAGACACAAAGTCTAACGCCAACTCATGTAACAATGAACTATGCCCAAAGCCTCTGAGCACTCACAACTCGGAACCTCCAGGCAAATTAGAACACCGAGTTCTAGCAGCTCCACCGAAAAGGAAACACTACGACATGCAACACATGCAATGGTTTGAGTACTCGATACACTTCATGATCAAGCTATTCGTCCGATAGCCCCTCTTAATAGAACAACTATCTAACCTATAATCCAGTCTCTCTCCAAACTCCTTGAGACCGGTTAAAATAGGAAACCATAATCTAGGCATATACATTTACCTTGCGCATTCCACTTGAGCTCGACGACATTCATCTTCCTTGCTCCAAGCGAAATCATCTTGTTCATCATCGGCTTATGAGTCTTTCATATAACTTCTCCATAATCCTTATGGGGAAGTTTTCTCTTGAAATCATCTTAATTTGTCTATCTTTACTTGATGGACCCGCAAGCCTCAAGCATATGTCTTCACATGATGCCAATCCTGAGCTTGCCATGACGACGATCAACTCATGATGTTGTCCTCTCATAAGCACATATGATCAACCTCTCGATGTTTGCTCATGAGTGGTACCTAACCCTCACGTATACATGTAACACATAGCCATAGGGGTAGTTCATATAATGCAATACAATTGCTTACCTTCACTTGATCACATGGAGCCACCACTAGTTTTCTTCTCTTGAACTCCTAACTTCATGTCTTGATCACCATGGCTCAACAAATGAGCCCACTCTTAACCATCCTGAGTTCAACACATGAACTTCTTCATCTTGGTTAGCTTCAGTCTTACATTAGAACTTTATCTTGATCCAATATAGTTCACTCCTTGAACTCATGTCTTGATCTTTGAAGTTCCCTTCTTGATCACTTGATGCTTCACATGATTTGATGGACTTCAACACATGAATTAATTTCATCAATGATCTTAGGCTTCATAGGCTTATAAGTTCATCCTCTTGATGTAACTTTACAAAGTGGTACCTAACCCACACACATTCCAACACTCAAGAAAAATGGTTAGTCCATAAAACCTGTTTGTCACTAATTACCAAAACCACACCTAGGGTAGACTCTTAATCCAACCTAAATGTCACATCCTGATTTTCGCAATCCACATGCCAGCATGACTTCACACATAGTTGGGACATTTTCAACCTTGCATGGACCCATTATACACGAACCCGCCACACACGCACCGTATACAGGAATAAACCCTAATGTGGGAACACCCCTTAACCCGGCATCTACACCATATACACCGATGCACCAGGACTAACGGCACCCTGCCATCGAGTGGTCTTGAGCTAAGATAGATGGATTCCCGTGAGTTTCCATACCGGCTCCACACCTTACCACACCCCAGAACCCTAGATCTATGCCCTGATCCCTTTTTCCCTATTCAATCCAATTTCGATCGAAACCCTAACCGAGTAATCTAATGCCCTTCGGCCTTTCTAAAAATTCTGAGAAAATTAGTGGGACAACCTAATATTGTCCCCAACTCGAATACAACATAATATATGGGGACCCAATTCAAAAATATTTAAATATAAGGATAATTACCTTTAAAGCAGAAATTACGTTGAACTACAACTCACTAAAATAAGAGTCAGAAAAATTTGGAAAAATTCTACAATAATCCCCACATCCTGAGGAGTGCAGATATACCAAAAATATGGATATGTCATGTTCAAGAATTTGGAATGGCCAGCATCAAACACCTTGGCCCTAAATAATCTCTCACATGAAATCACGATGAAATCTTGCGCAAAAGCTTGCCAAAAGCTCGTGGAGCCCCTCCTCGATTTTCCCAGCGCACCTAACCCAATAACTCTCTTGGCCAGCACCATGAGTCGTCTTTTCCAATTGAACCCTAGTCCTTAACACACTATGGCATTCAATGACACCTGACTTATACATTGTGATTCGGCACCAAACTTTCCTGGAGCTCTTGTACAGGTGGCTGAACACCTACTGGTGCAAGGGGCAAAGCCATGCCACTCCCGGCATGCCTAGATGTGCCGAATGCCGCTCGGTGCGCGCCCGGTCATGCACAGGCATGCCACAGTGCGCATTCAACAGTGGCAAGCCGCGCCGGCCATCGATTTCTCCCACGCCGTGCGTCGAGGACTCGCCATCCACCTAGCCTGAGTGCACCACAGTTTTCCCTAGTCCCCTCTCCTCTCGCAGCAGCATCAATGCCTCCTCGAGCCGTCCCGTCCCGTGCCCGAGCTTGCCACAGTGGGCATCCACAGCACAAGGCCGCACTGACTGTCAAATGCAGCAGCCGTACCTACGTCGTCTGTCGTTTCGAGCTGGGTCCACTACCCCGCCGTGCGCCATGATACCCCCTGCAACCCCCCTGACCCAGCGCCGTTCTAGTCCCTCCATGCGGCGCCATCACAAGCAGTCCCAGCGGCGGCATCGCCCCTGACCCCCGCTCTGCCTATTTAAGGGCAGCCGGGGTACCCCAATCTTTACTCAAGCCACCCGCTCAGCCCTAATCTAGCTAGAGCATCCCCAGCTGTTGCCCCGAGATTTTCCCGCCACATCCGAGCTCAACCATCTACCATCCCGACCATGGATGCCCGAGCCACCAGAAGTCCCAACAACAGATTAATCGTGCCACCGGACTCACCACTCCCTTAGAGCCCATCACTCTTCCCCAACCTTCTGAGCCGAGCTCCGCCACCGGGGACCTCGAGGGCTTACCGGGATTTTTGCCCCGCCGGCGTTGACCCTCTGTTCAGAGCCTCGAGACCACTCAGCACCGGTAAGGCCACGGGTGGACCGGTAAGCTGCCTATGCCACCGACGCGTGGGCCAGCACCCCATGTGAGGCCCACGACCAAGTACAGCGGCCACGCCCTCCTAAGAACCCATATTCCTTGCTGAAAAGCACATCCCCAATCAGCTGGAAGCGTAAACCCACTGAAAACCGGTTTTGTATTAAACTAACTATCCCTGGTTCGACTGGTTCATGGGGATTCCGACCAGTTTTTGCGAATCTTTTTCCGGTTCCAAGCTTTTAAAAATATTTAAGAACTTTTGGTTCAAATGGTTTCCAAATTTTTCAAAATAGTTCAAATTAAAACAGCAAGGACTAAATTTATGGTATTTTCGTTGTTTCTTTTTTCTAAACCAACATATATGCTATATATGTCATTCCAGGGTAGCCCAAGATAAATTTTGCATACCATCCAGTATATCAAAATGCCTGTAGTAGCTATTAAGATCACAAGGCAAATGGTTTTGGGAGTTAAAAAAACTTTAGTAGCACGGATTTCCTCCGATCGAATGCGTCTTCATTTTATGTTATATATATCAATTGCCTAGGGTATGTCTTGCTTTCTTAGACTTAAAATTCAAAACCTCAGAGTCCTACCATCAGCATGAGTTCACATATACCCTCCCCAGACTCCATCTTAAGACGCTCATAAGCCCGAGAACTTATAGGTTAGAATCAAACATCTGCTCTTCGAAAACCCTAAAACATAACCCGCTCACCTTAACATCCGGACACTTAGTACCCCACCTTGTTAGCAGTAACTTCTTTGAGCATGCATAACATTTGGTTCTTGCTGGTGTTACCCCACTTGGTTGTTTATTTGGTATTTCTTCCAACGTGTAGTTGATGGAGTGAGGTACGTGCACAGGAGGACTGGAAATCACCCCCCTGTCAGGAACAGAACCAGGAACTGCCAGGCAAGCATTCCCACCTTGATCATGTTGTATCCCATATGTGTGAAAACTTAATTATTTTGTTTACAACTATGCATGCTATGTGAGTATCAACGGTATTTTATGCTAGACCTAGCTACACCCTGTAGTTGCATATGACTCTGGTCTGATAAATAAATCCTCGTAACCCTAGTACTATTTGCTGCACATCGTACGTCCAGCAATGTATTTAGGAATATAGGCGATAGCCATGCTTAGACCTGTTATAGTGAAAAACCTAATTTGTTCGGTTTATACAAACTCCTTTGGACATGGGATTAAACCCCTTGGAATGGTAAGGGCTTTCTGAGGTGATTGTTTGAAAGTGTGTTATTGCCAAAACCCTAACTAAAATGAAGGATGATTTTGATTCGGGTAAGAATGGTAAGGGCAGTTAAGGGATGTTAAAGTAGCAGGTGGTAGCATGGTTGTAAATGACAAATATGGAGTCTTGCTCGAATAAACCAAGGACCAAGCCTAAGTGCTGCTAAACCAGTTCCACACCGTACGTCCACATGGCCTTTATGGGAAGGACTTGACTTAATATCCCGTCTAGTACTAGAGCCTAGACCCGTGGGCAGTAGGGAGAGAATGCTAGGTAGATTGGCATCCCTAGAGGACCTCCACGTGATTACGTGGAGAGAGGTTCGACACAAAGATAAGTACACTTCGGGTTGTGCGGTCGGGCATCACCGAGCACAAGTGGGGACTGGGTAGATCTTATCTAGCAGGTCCAGCTCTGGTACAAAATGGGTGAAAGGTCTCATTGTAATAGCCCTGCCGATTCACCTCGAGAAGTGTATTCGTAGCGCTCGGCAACAAGGGGGACTTACATCTTGTGGGTAAAGCCGTACAACCCCTGTAGAGCGTTAAAAACTATTCGAATAGCCATGTCCTCGGTTATGGACATAAACTGACAAGGCCACACATTAGTTAGA
This sequence comes from Stipa capillata, assembly GCA_019208055.1. Taxonomy (NCBI): domain Eukaryota; kingdom Viridiplantae; phylum Streptophyta; class Magnoliopsida; order Poales; family Poaceae; genus Stipa; species Stipa capillata. Next base: position 524,666 of record JAGXJF010000324.1, on the reverse strand, counting down.
CTGAGTTTTGTTTGCAAAAACTGGGAGAGAGACTAAGGACGTGGGCATGACGTGTCCACAGAGTGCAATTTACGCTACACGGCAGGTGGCAAGGAATTGCAGGAGAAAGGGGCCAGTCGTACCACCAGGGGTAGTACGGGCTGGTGCCACAAGTTTTAAATGGTGATAGGCGGGGATATCAGATTTAGGCAAGAAAAGGGGGGGTAGCAGAGACTACCTCATGAGATGACATGTTTACTTGAAATATTTCTAATTTTCAAAACTGCATTAAAATCTACTATCCCTGTATTTACTTTAAAATTTACTTTTCCGCTCAACATGTGTGGCGTACCCGGTTTTGAGGCCGATAAACCCCTGTGTTTACCATGCTAGTCCCATGATCAGTGGCTTGGCTAGCACACACAAGCACTTGATAGCATAGACATGCAATACCACGTTCATTACACAAATAGCCATATTTGGTCTTTATTAGTACAAACTAGGTCTATTGGCCGAATTTAAACTGCAGCGGAATAAACACGTGGTAGATAACCCATCGGTATGTCAAACCACATGCAACTGACTGGGGGTTGAAATCCTACGCTTCGAAGTCGCTGTCACTATCTCCGGACTGGTACTCCTTCTCCTCGTCTGACCACATCAACAAGCCAGGTGAGTACATTGAATGTACTCGCAAACCCTCCACCAGGGAGTTTAGCACGGATTGGCGCATGCATGGAAAGATCAAGAAACTGGCTCTATCCTATGTCTCATATTATGCGAGAAAGTAAGTTTGCATGAAATACGTAAAATAGATATTAAAAGCAGTTTTCATAAATTGTCACGGTATTGCGAGACAAGCATTTGTTCATTTTCTTCTTCTTCTTCTTCCTGCTACAACGGGATTTATATCTGTGCTTTCCGCTACAATGGAAATTCGGTAATCACCCGCTTTAACGGGGAGTCTTACACTCACCCGCTACGACGGGGATACTAGGGTTTGCCCACTTCAACGGGGAAATCCGTCCTTCACTCCTCCCGCCACGACGGGAACTTCCATGCCATTCTGCAAACACGGCGGATCGCGTCCTTAAGCCCATATCCACATTTTTTTGGTTTTGAAACCCAATCTACTTTAGTGTGGCCCAACCAAATTCGTCCATGACCGTGGACACGGCTATTCGAATAATTTTAACACTCTGCAGAGGTGCTACGGCTTTACCCACAAGATGTAGGTCACCCTGGGCACACTGTGCACCGCATACTACCAGAGCTAGTACAACGAGACTCTTCACCGGAGTAAACCTAGCCATGAACCTGCCAGAAGGACATGTCCCAAACCTAGCTTGAGTCAGTAACATCGCTACAAGGAGGTTGGTGTTTCAACTTTGTGGCGAATATGACCCTGCTACAACGGGAGCTTTTTTCTATAGAGGCTATAACCTTATCTGCACACTTCATACTTCTACGGGTTCATTCTAGTCTCAGACCGGATACTAGGTCAAGTCCTTCCCATAAAGGACATGTGGACGTACGGTAAGACTTGGCCAAACGGCACTTAAGCTCAGTCCTTATGTGATCCGAGAGGGACTCCACACCACGTCCGTAAACGGACCGCGAGAACCACGCCGGGCATTACCTCGCATATAACATGCTTCCTGCTTTCCCCCTTTATTTTCGACCCGGATCAAAATCTTCTCCCCTTTGTTTTGGTTTTAACAAAAGTTCTTTTCGGTAAAATATCCCAACCCTTGGATATACTACCTTTATACATCCTCGGACATGACGATCCCAAACTTTCATCACATGAAATATATGTGAGTACTCCTTCCTTTTTGAAAACCTACTTTCTCTACTGCAGGGCTAAGCCGGGTACATACATATGCTACTCTAGGGTTCCCGTTAATATTCCTCGGGATATATAGCTCTAGGGCGACAAGGGGTTCGGTGCCGAACAAGGGTTTTCTAAGCATCGGTCATAACTAGACTACATAAAACAACAAGTCGTAAAACATAGCATGCATGTTTCTCAAACGAAATATCATTTCGTAAACTTAGGATTCAACATGATCAAGGGTGGAGAGCTTGCCTGGCAGTTCCTGGTCTTGATCCGGACGCAGGGATGATTCCGGCTCCTCCTGACGGACGTACCTCACACCGTCAACTACACGTTCGGGAAAAACCTCGGATAAGAAAAGCAAGCAAGATAAAAGCCAAACAACGATTCAACGGCACATGATGCATTTTGTTTTCATGATATTTTTGAAAGGTCCAACATGTTTGAGTGCTATTAAAACGTGTATATATACATGAAGTTGATATGAGGGTTTTAGGGTTCACATACGCCTTTTCATAATTTGAATCATGCAATGCATGTATATATATATTTGTGTTTTTATGCTAGGTTTCAGAAGATTAAAGCCCTAACATGTTTGGGATTTTAAAATGGATCACAAGTTAAAAAGGAAATTCAAAAGGTGTTTGAATTCAAAATGGATATTTGAATTACCCTCTGTACAACAAGAAAAGTTTGAATTTTTGAAAATCTGTTTGAACCAAAAGTTGCTAAATATTTTTAGGATCAACTTTTATTTTGGAACTTTCTGAGAACCGGTCATTATGGTGCTGAACCAGCCGAACCAAAGAAGAACCGGTTCTGAATCAACAGACCAGAGGGTTTTTCTGGAGCTTTATGCCTTCTTCACCGAGACTCTACGCCTTCTGAGTTGAGAAGATGGAAACGGTCATGTGCGTTGCCACTTACCCATTGTGGGCCTGGCGGGAGAGCAGGCCCACCTGGTAGCGAGCCACTCACTTACCGCTTCGGGCGGGACTATTTTTCCCTGGTGGGTCCCGCTAGTCGGTTGGATGAGGCGCGCCACCGGTCGGGGAGAGCTTCGGCGTGGCCACGGTGACAAGTCCGGCGAGGCTTGGGCTTTTGGCACTGGCGACCCTATTACAGAAATTGGTGCTGGTTTTGGGACGAGAAGAAGATGAGGAAGATGATGGTGGGACTGGTTGTTGCTCGGGTGGCTTGCTTCTCTCGGATTTTAGTGAGATCAGAGGCAATAGGGATTGGTCGGGAGGGACATTGGTGAGAGCTCTGGTGAAATTGCCGAGTGTAGAGGCTTCAAAGGAGTGGTGAGGAGGTAGGCGAGGTGACTAAGGTGTTTGCAGTGCCTCTATTATAGGCAGCCGGTGGGGCAGCTAGATGGTGGCCGCTTGGCGCTACCGTGCACGGCGCCGAGGGGGTGCGAGGATAGTTCATTGGCGCGCATAGCTTGCTGGTGGCCAGAGAAGTGCGGTGGCGTGCTGAATTTGGCTGGCCGGCGTCGGGGCAGAGGGTGGAGTGTAGTTGCCGCTGATGGTTGGCACTGCCATGTGCGGATGCGCGTCCAGAGCCCTGCCAGGGCACGCCCAGACCGGCATACACGCGCACAAGCAAGCCCCGGCGTGCTGGGGAGGTGTCCGAGTAAGTCAACGGTGCTGAAGTGACCAGAGGGGAGGAAAATAAGGGGGAGCTGGCTTGGACACTGAGTGGAATAAGGTTGCACTAGGGATTGCCATTGTCGGCCTGAATGGACACCAGGGTTGAACCCTGTGGATTAGGAACCTTCACTGGAAGAAAAGGGGTGGGGGAGGATCCTTGGCTGAAGTAGGGGCTTTGGTAAAAGTTTGGAGCAAAAGGGATGGGATTTGGGCTTGATTTCATGGAGAAAAGGAAAATAGGGCAAGGTGTTCGACAGGGGCTGTGCCAAAATTTTGAACTGGAGATATACATGTTTTTGCACATTTGAGCCTTTGGTACTGAGATGAGCATTGTGGGATTTTATGGAATTTTTCTGAGCTCTGATTGCATGGGTTGTAGTTCAAAGCTAGGTTTTGATCAAAGTCAAATTTGAATGTATTCAAAGATTTTAGAACTGGACCCTCAAATGTTATTTCATAAATTGGTGACAAATGGTTTCAAGAAGTTTCTAGAATTTTTCTAGAATTTTTGGGTGGAAGAAAACACATGTGATATGGACTTTTGAATTTCTGCTAAATAGAAATCTTATTAGGGAAATGGCCGAGGGATTAGGGTTTGAGAGTTTTAGGGTTGGTAAGAGGGGTAGGGTGATAGTAGGGGTTTTGGAACTCACTTTCAAAGAGAGGGGAATGGCTTTGGTAGAGTTGCCGCTAGGGTTCAGGTTTGGAAAGTGCTCGTGCATATACGGTGCGTGTGTTTGATTTAGGGTTTCATATGCACATGCGATAATGGGGTTGCGACTTGGGTTCATTGCACGACGGTGCAACCTAACTCAAGTGCTCCCATAAAATGACATGCTCCGAGAAAAACTAAAATCCCAAATAAGTTTGCAACATGATCGAAAAGTATTCGCGTATATGTGTATTAGGGTTTAGGTTTTCGGAAATCAGGGCACTTGAAAACAGGGTGTGACAACATGTGACCTAGAATAGAGCTGCTCCTTGAATCAACCACTGCATGAAATATTGTCGTATTACCCTCCTGTGGGATTGGCTTGCGAGTACATTCAATGTACTCACTGGCTTGTTGATGTGGCCAGACGAAGAGGAGTACCACTCCAACGACGAAGACAGTGATTTCGAGGGCTAGGGCATTTCCCCAGTCAGTTGCCTGTCGGGTTGGCATATTGATGGGCTTAACTATTTATTTCTATCTTCTGCTGCAGACTTTTATTCAGCCAATCGGTTATATTGTTCTATAAAGACTGTCGACGAGTAAACGTCTCTAGCGGTGGTCCGAATGGACCCCCTTGTTGATTCGGCCTGGGGCAATATAGAGTTTTTCTTATGAGCCGGTGATGGCGTTTCAAGGATGAGGGCGGTTATGATGCTTGATGCTGGACACACAGGGATTTTTCCAGGTTCAGGCCACCCGGAGGTGTAATACCCTACGTCCTGCTTCGTTGTGGGTGTATTGATTCTATCAAGATTACAGGGGTGTTCTTCCTTACAAACAGGCTGGCTGATCTTCTAATACCGAATAAAGAAATCTAACCAGCGCCCCTTTTTCTCTCTGGAATCCGAACCCTTTGCATGGTCTGGGAACTCCCCTTATATAGCCGGGGGTTCACCACAGAGGCCAAGCAAAGGCTATTGCACCTGGTATCGTGAGCGCTAAGGAAACGCCTACCTCTTCATTTAATGCGCCGCGCCGGTGTTCGCGCCGCGTGTCTTCTCGCCATGCCCTCCGCCAGGGGGGGCTGACAGCTTTATGCTCAGCGGGACCCGCGAAGAGAGGCTTGCCGGGCCCCTCCTGACTAAGTCGGTGAAGTATCCGCCCCTGGGCCCCGCGCGTCAGCGACCAAACGCGGGCCACGAGGCGCGCGGTGATTTGACCCAAAGGGGCGGAAAGGGGTGACAGCGACGCGGGCGCGCGGGGCAGCGCGCCTGGCCGGTCAACAACCCTGTCAGACGGACCCCATCCCCTGACAGGGGCTATGGCAAAAAGGGATTTGCCCTGCGGGGATGGGACCGGCCTGACCGATATCATGCCCATACGGGACTTTAGCATTTAATGCCTGAGTGACAGGCATTAAATGCCTCTGCCGGGACTAAGGCTTATGGAAGAAGCCAGCTTACTGCTGCGGCAGCCCGGAGGAGGGCCCCACCGGGGGGCCCCACGACCCCCGAGCGCTTCCGCCCCCGAGCAGCCCCTTCGGCCTCGGAGAGCGCCAGCTGTCCCGGACTGCCTCGGCCGACCCCGGGCGCTCGGGGAGCGTCCGTCGGGGGGTCGCTCGGGACTCCGCTCGGGGGAGGTGCTCGGGGGGTTCGCCCGGGGACCCTCCCGAGCACTCTTCTGGGCCCACGCCTTGCGGGATGCCGGTCGCTCGGGGAGAGGGCCCCGAGCGCTTCCTTGATTCTTGGGCCTTGGACCCTCGGGACCGCAAGGCCCTTAGATGGCTCGCACAAACGTGGCACTCGGGGGAATCCCCGAGTGCCCGGGTTTTGACCACCGGGCCCACCTGCTTCTCCAGCGGGGCCTTTGCCGATAAGGCCGCCACGTGTCACGCCCTGTGGCCTCTGGTTGGTCTGCGCCGGCGGTTCGGGGGACCCTGGGCCCCATTCCGCCGACAGTAGCCCCCGGCCTTGTCTTCCAGCGACGGCCCAATGGGCCGCGACCCGAAGGACCGCGACTGGGGATAAGGCCTTCTTTTTATTTAACGGGCCAACCAGAGAGGTCGGCCCATCTTCATGTGCCCTGCCGAGGAGCGCTTTTAATGCGCGCGTGCGGGGTGGAAGGGGCGGCCAATCCGCTCTCTCCACCTGGCGGCGGCGCTTCGGTTTTTACCCCGCGCGGGAAAGGCGCGCGCCTTTTTATGCCGCGCGCAGGCGGTTGCGTGCCCCGGGTTTCATGCGACTGTGTTTTTACTGCGCGCGGCAGTAATTCCGCAGGCCATGATTGCACGCCCTCCGGGTTTCGCGCGGCCGCAGGCCCACTGTCAGTGGCAGCGGACTGACAACTGACAATCCCACGATCGCGCGGAAGATCAACGGGCGCGGGCGGTTTGCACTTCCGAAGCCTTTTTTCTTTAAAAGAAAAACGGCCCCGCACCTTTTCGACCTTCCGGATCTTGCGCAAAACACTTTGCTCCCAAAGTTTTGGCGTTCTTCTCCGTCTTCTTCCTCTCGTCATCCGAAAAGAAAAAAAACCCTCTTCGCCACCTTCGCCTCTTTCTTCGCCACCATCCCCGCCGCCATGACTCGCCGCCACACCCGATCGACCCCCCTGGCGCAGGACGCCGATGACGCCGTGCTCCCCAAGTCCCGCTTCCTCAATGAGGAGGCAATGGACAAGGTTCGGAAGGTAGCGGTGCCGGAAGGCCGGCCGCACCCGACAAGGGTTCGGCCGGCGACGTACCCGCCGGATCCGCGGGCGGACGAGACCGTCATCTTCGCCAGCTTCCTCGCCGCCGGGCTGCTTCCGCCGTTCTCGCCCTTCTTCCTAGAGGTGCTGGAGGCCTACGGCATTCACCTGCTGCACCTCACCCCCAACTCCGTGGTGGTGCTGGCGATCTTCGCCCACCTCTGCGAGATGTTCGCGGGGGTGATGCCGTCGGTGCCACTGTTCCGACACTACTTCGTCCTCTGCTCCGTCGGGAGGAGCCGGGGTTCGGCCCGGACGGAGGTTAGCGGGAGTGCCAACTTTCAGCTTCGCCCGAAGCTCGCCGACCCTTACATCCAGCAAACGCTGCGGAACAAGTGGGACGACTGGCGCCAGATGTGGTTCTACATCAACACTGACCCGGCGCAGTCGCTCACTCTTCCAGAGGAGCCGGCGAGGCATGACAAGTCGTGGGATTCTCTCGCCGAGAACGACAACGAGCTGGCGGTGGTGTCCCTTCGCATCTCTCAACTCCGGGAGTTGGGGTTGACTGCCACCATGGTCGTCAGCGACTTTCTGCAACGCCGGCTGGCGCCGCTGCGGAAACGCGAGCGGCCGGCGTGGATGTACACCGGGGACATGGACGTCACCCGGACGGAGGTCGGCGCCGACAACAACTGGACCGAGGCGGTGCTGGCGGCCACCTTGAAGTCGCTGCTCGGGGTGCCGAACGCCTCGAGCGCCGTCCTGTCGCGGCCGGACCTGCCGCTCTGTGTTAACGCAGATCGCCAGGCCATCCTTGACATGATGCCGTCGTGCGACGCGAAGGGCATCGTGGCCCCACCGAAGGACGGCAGCCGCAGGCCTGCGGTGGGCATTCGGATCTTCGCGAGCGGCGAGGAGGCCGAAGCGGCGAGGGCAGCTCAGGAGCCGAGGGCCCCCGCCGTGATCCATGATCCGGCCGATCCGAAGGGCAAGGGGCAAGCCCCTCCGCCTCCGTCCCCGCCACCGCGGCCGCAGGCGCCGAAGCTACGTCCACAAGCACCGCCGGCCACGGGGAGGCGACCGACGGAGGCGGGAGGCAGCTCCGGGGCGGGCCCCTCCGTGCAGGGAGGGCCCGCATTGCGCTTTTCTGGCCCGGTGCCTCCGCCACCGCCTCCGCCCGTGCGCCCTACGACGCCGAGGGCGGGAGGCAGTGGCCCTGCACCGCCGCCTCCTCCGCCCGTGCGCTCTGCGGCCCAGGGGGCAGAAGGTAGCGGCTCCGGGCAAAGGCCTTCTGGAGTTGCGCCTTCTGGAGGCGCGTCGGCGGCGGACGCGGGCGCCGCCGCCGGTCAGAAGAGGAAGGATCCGCCGCTACCCCTCGGCGTGGAACGCCATGTTTTAAGGGGCTCGTGGCAGTAAGTTTTGAAAAGCTTTCTTCCCTCCAACTTCTCTTTTTCCTTTTTTTGGCTAAGTGTCCTGCTCGGGTACTGACCCGAACTTGTCTGCATCTGTTCTCTTAGGGAGCGCAAGAGAACTCGCCCGTCCCCGAGTCCTCCTCCTGCGGCGAGGGCTTCAACGACCCCGAGCGCGGCTACGCCCCCGAGCGGCCCTTCGGCTCCGAGCGAGTCGGTGGGCCCGCCCCCGAGCGCGCCCTCTGCACCGAGCGCGAGCCCGACCCCGAGCACGGCGCCAGCCCGAGTGCTGACGCCGCTTCGCGGGAGGAGGCTGCCCCAAGCGCAGAGGTGGAGGCGCCGGGCGCGGCGGAGGCGCCGGCGACGGTGGAGGTGCCGGCGACGACGGAGGAGACGCCGGCGGCGGAGGAACTTCGTGTTGCCGCGCCCGAGGAGCGGGTGGCGGCAACCGAACAAGGAACGGCCCCGGTTGGAGGGGCCGAAGGTATCCGGCCCGAGGGAAGGGCCGGGATTTTGATCGTGGCCGGGCGCCCCGAGCCCCAGGAGGAGGAGCTTGGGGGCCAAGGCCTTGCTGCTCCGGCCGAGGAGCAGCCTTCTGCGCGGCGAGGCCAGACGTCTCGGGGGGCTCCCTCCGATATGTTTGAAGCCGCGCATGCCGCCATCGATCAGCTCCGCGAGGATCTCCTCTCCAAGGAGAAGTCCTTAGAGGATCGGGAGCGGGTCTTGGGGGAGATGGCGGAGATGCTAGAGGCCCGTACTCGCGTCGCCAAGCGAGAGTACGAGAATGATCTTGCCAAGATCGAGCGCCAGCGGGATATCCTCCATGAGATGAGGGAGGAGATCATCCCGAGGACGCAGGAGCTCGATCGGCAGGAGCGAGAGCTCAACCGCCGGGTTGCGCTGGTGAAGCCGCGCGAGCTGGACTTGGCGAGGCGGGAGAAGCGCGCCGCCGACGAGGAGGCGCGGCTGAAGCAGCTCGCCGCCGAGCTCGCTCGCCGCGCAGAACAGCAGCTTCTCCGGGACGGAGAGCTTGACGCGAAGGCGGAGCAGCTCGGCCAACTCAAGCACTCCCTTGACGAGGCGGCGAATAAGCTGGACGCCGAAGTCGAGTCGCGGGTGGCCGTTGCTCGCGAGGAGCTCGCCAAGGAGATGGCGCAGCTCCGCTCGGAGAGCGAACACTTCAAGCAGCGGCTTGAAGACTCAAAGGCGACCAAACACATTCTCCAAAACCAGCTCCGGGAGGCGGAGGAGTTGAGGGAGCGTGAGTTCTTAGCGGCGACCGCAGCGACGGAGGAGATTGAAAGGGAGAAGGTCCGGCTGGTCACCGAGCGGGACCAGACGGTGAGGGTGATGAAGGCCATCTTCTTTCGCGCGAGGAACGCCGCTGAGGCTGCTGGACTTGGCACCGCCTCCTTGCCGGGCTACGACGCCGACCCGGCGAACGTCGCCTTGGGCTTCGAGAGGATCGCCGAGCGCCTCGAGGGGCTCGGCGAAGCCGTGCGCTGCCGTCTTGAGGAAGAAGGCCGGGAGTTGGCGGTCGTGGTGGCGGAGCACACACTGGCGTGCTACCGCGACCGTGACCCAAACTTTCCTTTGACGCCAGCCTTGGAGGGGCTCGAGGTGATCGATGAGGCCGCCGAGGAGGAAGCCCGGAAGGCAGTCCGCAGGGCGGCCGATGAAATTGCCCAGCGGTTTTCCCGCTCGGGGGATGCCGGCACAGGCGATGGCGCCGGCGATGGCGAAGGCACCGGCGACGGCGACGGCGGCGCGGCGGAGAGTAGCTCCCCTCCCTTTTTCTGTCTTTGTTTTCTTAGCCCGGGGCCTGACCCCTTTGTAAGAACTTTTAAGCTTCTGATATGCAAAGAGATCTTTGGCCCGAAAGCCCTTTGATCCTTGCTTTTTCTTTCTTGTTGTACTTGCTGGAAATGGCTTCACTTCCTTGCTTGCTTCGGGCGAAGCGTCCGGTTCTTGCTCGGAGAGGGACGGAGGACGGTCCTCGGGACGCCCCGAAGGCCCCCAAAGCCCCCAGCCCCCGAGAGCTGGACGCACTGCGACTGAAGCTACGGAGGCCCTGCCCTTGGGACACAGGGTGTCCCCGAGCCGAGCTTCTTTATCTTCTTGACTTTGCCTGCAGAATTTGCCCAAGTTTTTGCGCTCGGGACAATTATCGCAACAATTAACTGTTGATATGTATTGCGTTAATCATTGTATCTACATGATTTTTCCTAACTTTGATAACTTTCATTTTAACTCGGCAATGCTTCCTTATGTCTCTGGAAACGCTACTGGAAGACACCGCCGGGCACGTGTGAAAGCGCGTAGGGTACTTGGGCGGCTTATTTACCAGGCTGATGTCCAGGGTTAAGGAACCAGGCAGGACACCAGGGCTTTAAGCGGACAACCCGAAGCACTCCCCATGACTTTCATCGCTGCCTTCAGGTATAAACCCATCGCGAGCACAGGAGGCAGTTGGAAAAATTGGCGAGGAAAAGCTAGTCGTTCATATATAGTGCTCGGGAGCTTTGAAAACATAGAAATGCGGTTTAGAAGCTTAGCTTAGAGATCGGGCCTCAGGGTGACTTGGCGCCCCGTGACTTTAGCATTGATCCAGCGGGCGGTGCCCGGGAACTTCATAATGGTGAACCTGTTCACTTTGCGAACGATTACATGATTTTCTTAGCAAAAGGGGTGTTTTCCGCAGGTCCCTCGGGGGGTTTGCCTGTTGACGCGGCCCTCGGGTTTTCGGGCCTGCCGACCAGCCCCGAGCACGAGGAGTGGAGCTATCCGACTGACATGAAGTCGGGTGGTGCTCGGGTCCTGCTGACCAGCAGAGCACGGTGGCCAGGGGCTTATTTGCCCTGACTTGGACGCGCTCGGGGTACAGCTAATTGCCCGAACATCTTAAGACCCGACGACAAATGTTTGGATAAGCTCCGACTGCTCGGGCTCGGAGTGGTGGGACCTACTCGCACCGAGAGATGGGGGCTCGGGAGCCCCGCACCGCGCGAAAAGACCACTTTTGCTAATATGGAGGAAATACTGATATTGATACTGGCATAGGGAATTTAGATTTTGCATGGGGGATTCATATCAAGGAAGATTGCATCTTTATAGCTCATAACGCTATGTAAAATAGCTGGGAATACAAGGGAGCCCCCGAGCGAGGGCGCGAGCGTGCGGGATACTCGGGTGACCTTCGGCCGGACCGGTGCTCGGGGTTCGGGAACCAGACCGAGCGACCGGGCTTGGGGTGACGAACCCGGAACTTCCCATGACTCACAATTGGCACTCGGGGAGCCGACCCTAAAGCAAAAACTTACCCGGGCTATTTCACGGGAAAAACTTGCGCAAGTGCTCGATGTTCCAGGAGTTGGTCAGCTCCATTCCGTCTTCGGTGGCGAGCCTCACCGAGCCTGGCCGAGTGACTCGAGTCACTCGGTATGGACCTTCCCACATAGGGGAGAGCTTGTTCTTGCCTTCCCGCGTCTGTGCCCGACGAAGGACCAGGTCCCGGCTTCGAGAGACCTTGGCTTGACACGACGCTCATGGTAGCGGCGGAGGTTTTGCTGGTATCTGGCAGCGCGAAGGGCAGCTCGGCATCTATGCTCTTCGAGGAAGTTGACGTCTTCGAGTCTGCGCCGGTCTTGATCTTCCTCCGAGTATGCCGCGACCCGAGGGGAGCGGAAGGTGAGCTCGGAAGGAAGCATCGCTTCTGCCCCGTAGACGAGGAAGAAAGGGATTTCGCCGGTCGCCCGACTGGGGGACGTCCGGATGGACCAAAGGACGGCGGGGAGCTCTTCTATCCAGCCAGCGCCGCATTTCTTGAGTCTGTCGAAAGATCTTGTCTTGAGCCCCCGAAGGACTTGGGCGTTCGCACGCTCAACCTGCCCGTTGGCTCGGGGGTGTGCGACAGAGGCGAAGCAAATTTCTGTCCCGAGGGCTTGGCAGTACTCGAGGAAAGTATCGCTCGTGAACTGCGTGCCGTTGTCGGTGATGATGCGGCTGGGCACCCCGAACCGGCTCATGATGCCTCGGATGAACTTGATCGCCGACTGCTTGTTGATCTTGATGACTGCTTCGGCTTCCGTCCACTTGGTGAATTTGTCGATGGCGACGTAGAGGTACTCGTAGCCCCCGACTGCTCGGGGGAACGGGCCCAATATATCCAGCCCCCAGACCGCGAAAGGCCACGAGAGGGGGATGGTTTGGAGTGCCTGAGCGGGCTGATGTATCTGCTTGGCGTGGAATTGGCAGGCTTCGCAGCGTCGAACCAGCTCAAAGGCGTCCTCGAGGGCTGTCGGCCAGTAAAATCCTTGCCGAAAGGCTTTACCGACCATCGTGCGAGACGATGCATGGCTACCGCACTCGTCCTCGTGGATATCCACGAGTATATCGTGGCCTTCCTCCCAAGAAACGCACTTCATAAGAACGCCACTGGTGCCGCGCCGGTAGAGGTCCCCACCTACGAGTGCGTACCTTGTTGATTGCCGCGCGATTCTTTCTGCAACGACTTCGTCTTCGGGAAGGATATTTTCTTTCAGGTATGCCTGGATCTCGGAGATCCAAGGGACGACCTGAGGACGGATGGTGAGCACGAGGTGCTCCCTCGGCGGTGGCCTGACGGGAGGATCTCCCACTGAAGGCGCCGCCGGGGTAGACCCGCCTGGGTGCGAGGTTCCCCCTTCGTCTTGGTCGGCGGCCTCGACGGACGGCCGAGAGAGCCTTTCTTCAAAGGTCCCAGCCGGGACCGGCTCCCGAGAGGAGGCCAGTCGCGATAGAATGTCGGCGGCGTCGTTGAAGCGGCGAGGGATGTGCTGGAGCTCCAGACCATCGAAACGCCGTTCCAACCTCCTGACTTCGCTCAGGTACGCTGCCATTTGGGGGTCCGAACACTGGTATTCCTTTGACACTTGATTGACGACTAACTGGAAGTCGCCTTTGACGAGCAGACGGCGGATCCCGAGGGATGCGGCGGCGCGCAGCCCTGCAAGGAGGCCATCGTACTCGACCATGTTGTTGGTGGCGCGAAAGAGTAACTGCACGACGTACTGGAGGGTCTCACCGGTCGGAGCGGTGAGAACTACTCCAGCCCCCGCGCCTTTGAGCGTGAGGGAACCGTCGAAGTGCAGCGTCCAGTGCTCGGTTCCTCCCTGACCCGGGTCGGAGGGGAGTTGCTCGCATTCGTCTTCTGGCACCGGCGTCCACTCGGCGACAAAGTCGGCCAGAGCTCGGCTCTTGATTGCATGGTTGCTGACGAAGCGGAGGTTGAACTCCCCGAGCTCGATGGCCCCACTCGACGACTCGTCCAGTGGCCTCCCGGTTGTGGAGGATTCGCTCGAGGGGGAAGGCCGTAACCACCCGGACCTCGTGCGCTTGGAAATAATGCCGAAGCTTCCTCGACGCGACGAGCACCGCGTAGAGGAGCTTCTGTGCTTGAGGGTAGCGCGTCTTGGCGTCCCGCAATACTTCACTGACGAAGTACACGGGATGCTGCTGTATGCGCACCCGAGTAGAAGGCTGCTTGGGCCCAGTCCCCGAGCGATTGACTTCATCCCCGAGCAAGACGGGTTGCTCGGGTATGCTCGGGTGATGGGCTGAGCCTTCGGGATTGGGGGCGCTCGGGGACTCGGGTCCGAGAGCTCCGCCCGCTCCCCCGAGAGCCTTGCTCGGGAGCTCGCTCTCGGGGGTTTCTGCTGGCTGCTCGGGGTCACCACTCGGGAGCGGAGGCCCGAGCTCTTGCGCCGGGTCGAGGGGTGCCGCGAGCTCGGCCCCGACCTCCCGCTCGACGACGAGGACGGCGCTTACCACCCGGAGTGTCACCGAGAGATAGAGGAGCAAAGGCTCCTCGGGTCTCGGCGCCACCAAGACCGGAGGTGATGTGAGGTACTTCTTGAGGCCTTCGAGGGCCTGCTCGGCCTCAGGGGTCCACTCGAAATGGCCCCCCTTCTTGAGGAGCTTGAACAAGGGGAGGCCCCGCTCCCCAAGCTTGGAAATGAATCGTCCCAAGGCGGCCATGCAGCCCGTTAGGCGCTGCACGTCCTTGAGGCGAGCTGGCGGGCGCATCTGGTCGATGGCCCGGATCTTCTCGGGGTTGGCTTCAATGCCTCTGCTTGAGACCAAGTAGCCGAGAAGTTTGCCGGATGGGACCCCGAAGATGCACTTCTCGGGGTTCAGCTTCATACGAGTACTACGGAGACTATTGAAAGTCTCGGCGAGATCCTCGATGAGCGTCTCCTCGCGTCTTGACTTGACGACGAGGTCGTCGATGTAGGCCTCCACATTGCGACCCAGCTGCGACTGCAAAGTCATACGCATGGCCCGTTGATAGGTCGGGCCAGCGTTTTTTAACCCGAAAGGCATGCGGTCATAGCAAAAGGTCCCCGCAGGGGTCGTAAATGAAGTTTTCTCTTCATCCTTTACAGCCATACTAATCTGATGATAACCAGAGTAGGCATCTAAAAAACAGAGAAGATCACACCCCGCGGTGGAATCTACTATCTGATCGATGCGAGGTAAAGGAAAGGGTCTTTAGGACAAGCCTTATTGAGGTCGGTGTAGTCCACGCACATCCTCAGCTTGCCGTTCGGCTTGGGCACGACGACGGGGTTGGCGAGCCACTCGGGGTGTAGGACTTCCCGGATGAAGCCGGCCCCGAGGAGCCTGTCGACCTCCTCTCGGACGAACTCCTGCCGTTCTGGTGCTTGGCGGCGCACCTTCTGCCGGATGGGCCGAGCGTCGGGACGCACGGCAAGACGGTGCTCAGTCACTTCCCTAGGGACCCCGGGCATGTCGGACGGTTGCCACGCAAACACGTCAGCGTTTGCCCGGAGGAAAGTGACGAGCACGCCTTCCTATTTGGCGGTCAGGCGACCGCCGATCTTGACGGTCTTGGACGCGTCTTCCCTCAGGGCCACCTCCTTAACAGGGACAGAGTCATTGGCAGCACCTCTGGCCTTGGTTGGAGGCGGACCCGAGGACTCGGGGAGCTCGGGGGCGTCGTTGAAGGCAGCAGCGACTTTGGAGAAAAGCTGCTCGGCGCAGGCGACGGAGCCCTGGATGTCGGCTGGCACGGTGATGGTGCCGTTGGGGCCCGGCATTTTGATCGTCAAGTAAGCATAATGGCAAGCCATCATGAATTTGGCGAGCGCCGGACTCCCCAAGATGCCGTTGTAGGGGAGCTCGAACTCGGAAACATCGAAGATGATGTTCTCGGTCCGATGGTTGCCCTTGGTGCCGAAGGTGACCATTAAGGACACCTGGCCCAAAGGCATGGTGAGGCCGGGAGAGACGCCGTAGAACGGCAGCGTCGCCTTCAGGTCCCCAGGTGGCACCTGCATTTTGCTAAATACTTCGGGGGACAGGAGATTAAGCCCTGCGCCCCCGTCGATCAGCATGCGGGTTACCTTAATGTTGCAGATGGTGGGGGAGACCACGAGCGGGAAGCGTCCCACGCCGGAGATGCTCGCGGGGTGGTCCGAACAGTCGAAAGTGATCGGGGAAGCCGACCACTTGAGCGCTCAGGATGCGTCGGAGCTCGGGGTCGCTGAGCACACTTCACGCGCCAAAAGCTTAAACTGGCGGCGCGAAGAGGGCGTGAAGGCGCCCCCGCTGATGCATGCCACCGCCTGCGGCTCCTGAAAACCGAGGTCTTCTTCTTGTCCGCCGGGGTTGTCACCGCCCTCGGCGAGACGCTCCTCCCTCTGCTTTTTGTTCCTCTCGGCGAGGAACTTGACCGTCCGGCATTCGGATAGGTCATGCCGCTCGGTCTCGTGGATGGGACACCACAGACCCGAACTCGGCTGAGGTGCTCGGGGTGGCTTCTTGCGGTCGGGGCGCGGGTCATGCCAAGCACGGGCTTCCGCCGCCTTAGCGCACTTGTCCGCGATAGCGAACAAGTCCGCGGTGGACTGGACGTCCCGGGTGCCCAGCTTCTCCAGCATCTTTTCGTCGCGGACTCCTTGTCGGAAAGCGACGATAACTGCTTGGTGAGATATCTTGGGGATGGTGTTGCGCACCTGGCTGAAACGCTGAATGAAGTGCCGCAACGTCTCCCCTTTTCGCTGCCGGAGAGCGTGGAGATCGCTCTCCGTGCCAGGACGCTCGAAAGTGCCCTGGAAGTTCGCCACGAACTGGTGGCAGAGGTCCTCCCAGGATGAAACGGATCCTGAGGGGAGGTTCATGAGCCAGGACCGGGCCGAACCCTTGAGGGCCATCGGGAACCAGTTGGCCATGACCTTCTCGTCGCCTCCAGCGGCCTCCACCGCGGTGGGGTAGATCTGGAGGAACTCCTCAGGTGGAAAGACCCATCGTACTTCTGCGGCAGCTCTGGGCGAAATTTATTTGGCTAGGTGACGCGTCGAAGTTCGGGCGTGAAGGCCTGGCAACCCGCCCCATAACGGGGGTTGCCGGTCTCCTCGTCTTGCCGGACGCGGTGATGCGCCCGGGAGCGCGCGCGGCCGGCGACAGGGCCGGAGGAGGAATGGACCTCGTCCGCCCTGTCGCGCTGGCGCTGGCGCTCGATGACGGTGCGTGCGTCCTCCACTTCCCGCCTACCGAGGCGGTGGCGAAGATCTTGAGGGTTCCCTCGTGCCGGAGAGGCGACCGAGGGTGGAGATCCGTCGCGCCGACCGCCGGCAGGCGCGCGCGGCGGATGCGCTGGCACCGGCGGCGAAGCCGCTAAGGGGACGGTGCGGGCACCGGCGCGCCCGGAAGAAGCGTGGACGCTCCTGGCCGCCGCTTCGCGTCGGGCGGTGTCGACCAGGTTAGCGAGGTCCTGGAGCCACGGGTCCACGGGGGACGCCGCTGGCACCGGGACGGGAGGATGCCGGAGGAGGTATTTCGCCGCCTGCAGCGTGTTTCCTTCCCCGGTATCCGCGAAGTCCAGCCGACGGCGAGGCGGAGGCGGCCGAGAAGGCCCGGCAACATCTCCAGAGGCCCGCGCGCGTGGCCGGAACTCAAAGCGGGCAGCAGCCGGTGACGCCCCGCCGGTGTTGTTGAGCAGATCGTCGAGGCCGGCGGGGTCCGACTCGTCCGATGCTTCGTTTCCGCCCAAGCTCACCTCATTTTGAGGCAGATCATCTTGGGGCAGATCGGGATTCGCCATGGGAGCAGGCTCGAAAAAACTCTAGACGCCCCCTACCTGGCGCGCCAGCTGTCGACGAGTAAACGTCTCTAGCGGTGGTCCGAATGGACCCCCTTGTTGATTCGGCCTGGGGCGATATAGAGTTTTTCTTATGAGCCGGTGATGGCGTTTCAAGGATGAGGGCGGTTATGATGCTTGATGCCGGACACACAGGGATTTTTCCAAGTTCAGGCCACCCGGAGGTGTAATACCCTACGTCCTGCTTCGTTGTGGGTGTATTGATTCTATCAAGATTACAGGGGTGTTCTTCCTTACAAACAGGCTGGCTGATCTTCTAATACCGAATAAAGAAATCTAACCAGCGCCCCTTTTTCTCTCTGGAATCCGAACCCTTTGCATGGTCTGGGAACTCCCCTTATATAGCCGGGGGTTCACCACAGAGGCCAAGCAAAGGCTATTGCACCTGGTATCGTGAGCGCTAAGGAAACGCCTACCTCTTCATTTAATGCGCCGCGCCGGTGTTCGCGCCGCGTGTCTTCTCGCCATGCCCTCCGCCAGGGGGGGCTGACAGCTTTATGCTCAGCGGGACCCGCGAAGAGAGGCTTGCCGGGCCCCTCCTGACTAAGTCGGTGAAGTATCCGCCCCTGGGCCCCGCGCGTCAGCGACCAAACGCGGGCCACGAGGCGCGCGGTGATTTGACCCAAAGGGGCGGAAAGGGGTGACAGCGACGCGGGCGCGCGGGGCAGCGCGCCTGGCCGGTCAACAACCCTGTCAGACGGACCCCATCCCCTGACAGGGGCTATGGCAAAAAGGGATTTGCCCTGCGGGGATGGGACCGGCCTGACCGATATCATGCCCATACGGGACTTTAGCATTTAATGCCTGAGTGACAGGCATTAAATGCCTCTGCCGGGACTAAGGCTTATGGAAGAAGCCAGCTTACTGCTGCGGCAGCCCGGAGGAGGGCCCCACCGGGGGG
This sequence comes from Stipa capillata, assembly GCA_019208055.1. Taxonomy (NCBI): domain Eukaryota; kingdom Viridiplantae; phylum Streptophyta; class Magnoliopsida; order Poales; family Poaceae; genus Stipa; species Stipa capillata. The sequence continues at coordinate 506,382 of JAGXJF010000324.1, read as the reverse complement.
CCCCACGACCCCGAGCGCTTCCGCCCCCGAGCAGCCCCTTCGGCCTCGGAGAGCGCCAGCTGTCCCGGACTGCCTCGGCCGACCCCGGGCGCTCGGGGAGCGTCCGTCGGGGGGTCGCTCGGGACTCCGCTCGGGGGAGGTGCTCGGGGGGTTCGCCCGGGGACCCTCCGAGCACTCTTCTGGGCCCACGCCTTGCGGGATGCCGGTCGCTCGGGGAGAGGGCCCCGAGCGCTTCCTTGATTCTTGGGCCTTGGACCCTCGGGACCGCAAGGCCCTTAGATGGCTCGCACAAACGTGGCACTCGGGGGAATCCCCCGAGTGCCCGGGTTTGACCACCGGGCCCACCTGCTTCTCCAGCGGGGCCTTTGCCGATAAGGCCGCCACGTGTCACGCCCTGTGGCCTCTGGTTGGTCTGCGCCGGCGGTTCGGGGGACCCTGGGCCCCATTCCGCCGACAAAGACCATAATGGCCTGTTTGTGTAAAATATTCGATATTGTATGACAATGCTATCAATTTTTTTGTGTGTACTGGCTACTGATCATGGGACTAGTACAGAAAACATAGGGGTTTATCTGGCCTTAAAATCGGGTACGCCACACTAAACCACACAAGGGGCTAGGTGGACTTTTGCTTAGTCCAATCAATCATCTTATTTTATTAATCACATGGTTAGGTTAGGTGACATGCAGGATTGCATGTCAAAGACCAAAATACCCAACATCATTAAGATAGTACATGGGAGGATGCATCGTATTAGTGTTGTTTCATGTCATGCGGGCACAACTATTCAACATGACGGCACCAAGGTGTGTGTAATTTCCTTAAATGAGACACACCGTGTCTATCCTAGAGACTAAACTCATTAAGTACATCCCCTTCAGAAGTAAATCTTATAGTCAATTAGAGCTCCAAAGGAATAAATATGCATCAATGACCATGGGCTCAAATCCACCCTCTATAGCGTGAGGGCAACCATTATCCAAGAAGAAGATATCCAGGTAGAGTAGTTGATGTAGTGGTCACGAGAGATATGGTAGATGAATGTCGACTACCCTAAGAAATAAATGGACGGGAACCATTTTGGTCAACTGCCCAAGAAATGCCACTGAAGATAGTGATGCTAGGTGGTGGCAACCTTGAAATAGTTTGCGACAAGATGAGTAGCCTCCTGTTGGGACTATCATGCACCTATACCTTTCCTGTTGCATGCTCTATGAGATGAGCTTAGGATGGAGGTAGGACTTGTAGATCTCGGCGGTGCTTCAGGTCTGAAGAAGGTGAAGTTAATGACTGCAATCAGCCTTGGAATAGCTAGATATATCAAGAATAGCAGTGGATTCTTTTGTGTGCACACGCACGTGTGTATGAAAAAGATGACCTCTATTGTAAGGTAGGAAAAGAGGAAGGGTTTGACGGAAGTCCACCAGGGAGAAAAATGACTACGGACCCACCAAGACCAAATAAGAGTCATACAATTTAAGGCTGACAAACGAAAGTTAGGGGGAGAAAATCATTTCACGTGCCCTGTAGATGGAAACCACACCTAAGTGACATGGACGGTGCAGGAGGCGGTAGATCTTAGATCTATATAGGGAAAACTACAATTAAATCTAAGATGATGTATAGAAAGAGGTCTCTCACTCAGCACAACAACGAGCGAGAGAGAAAGGGAAACACCTCCCTTGTATTTGTGCTCTTACTCCCAACTTTGCGGTCACAATTACTAAGCTACTGTGAGAACCCTAGTTTTTAGGTTAGACTTAAGTGGCGTGAGGTAGAAGTAAATCAACTCGCGTTGCTGAGTTAACCGAGATTCTATCGCGGAACGTCGAGAGTTAGATAGAGAGGGGGAATTGTTGTGCACTCGCATCATTCATGACATTCATTTCAAAAGTGTCATACACATATTCATACAATTGGAATTAAAATTTATTAATTGGAGAATATTATAGATGTCTTAAGTACAACATATTACAAAATGAATAAAGAAGAAGAAAGAAAATTACATGATGGAAATTTCTACCTATACATCAAAGCTAAACCTAATCTTCGAGTCTTTGGGTTGTAGTGAAACAACGAGAGTCGAAGGGGGGAAATCTTCAGAAATGTTGGTGACATCCAAGGTCGTCAAGTATGTGCACTCGAGATTGTTGGAATTACGTCGTTGCTGTAGGAGGCAAAGGTTTTCAAAAATGAGATTTTGAAATATATGTGGTCTTACCGGCGCACAGTTCCGCTAAACATCCGCAGTTTTAGTTGCGGGGGCAAAATAGTGCCAAGGGCCTAAATAGTTTTTAGTTTTGAAAATAGTTTTGTAAAATAGTTTTATTTTTAAAAGTGTCCGAGGGCCACGTGGCTAAGACCCTCATCAAACGAATCTAATATATATGTATATGGAGAAAAGAGGTGAGAAGTATTGAAAAATAGTTTTATTTACCTATACTAATTGCCTCCATGATTTTGTTTTGAAAAGAAATTATTTTATCAAACAAAAGATTGAGATAAGGCAGCCACTCAACGAATAGTTATCCAACCATTTTATCCCAAATTGACCAAAGCCACATTTCTTGAACCATAAGGTAGCAAGCTGACGGGGGGAACCCATCCGGGTAGGCCTAGCATAACGAGTCGGCCCAACAGGCTCGGAGAGCTCCATGGAGGCCCACTCGGATAAAGGCCCAAGTAAGGCCCGTACGGGTGCATCGTCCGGGTGCCATCAAGTCAGACGTTACCAATTCATCAAGGCAAATGTTTCACCAACTTGAAGACTGGTGTTACTCGGACGGTTACATAGAATGAATACGTCAATTAATTTGTGCAGTTACTGTAGCACAACCGACTGGCCGAGTCGGCTGATGTATAGCCTATATAAGGCAGAGCACCCCATGCAGAGGGGGCTGGATTCTCCTCCATAGGCTAAAAGATAGCTTCATCCTCAACCTCTTGTAATCTTTTTCACGCAAGACAAGCAATATAAACAGCAGGAGTAGGGTATTACCTCCACCATTGGAGGGCCTGAACCTGGGTAAAAACTCTTGCGTGCACCGCCTGAATCTTCCTTACGTGCTCCCCCAAAACCTATTACAAATGGATATTGCCGCGAAATCCCCGCGACACAAGCCATCGAGGCAAATATCAACAGCCATACATAATTAACCAAAGTCAATTTTTGGCAGCCCGAGAGATCAAGTGAAATAGCCACGTAGTAGCAAGGTAAGCAGGAGGTGGCCATATACATCACCAAGAGATCATATAATAACCTTTATAGGAGACCAGTATAAGGTAACTGAGTAGAGCAATGCTACATCAGTAGCAATAGTGATCCATCGACCACCATTCTTTAAAGAACAAAGAACGGCAAGGGAGAAGGCCACCCAGATTAGGTGCAGGAACAGCAAGATCACCAGGGTGTTTAGGAGCCGAGACCACCAAGCAGAGAAGAAGGAAGCAGGCCACTAAGATAAAGAGGACTAGCCGAGGAGGAGAAGGACCATAGAAGAGAAGAGTAGGCCACCAGCAAGTTGAAAAGCAAGCCACTAGCCAACTTAGAAGGCCAAGCTTACTTTTGTCCAGCCAACAAGGTAACAATTGTTCACCAAGGATCATCCTTAGCACCATTACCTCGCATATACATGCGTAAGAGTTTAGCATGATAATAATAGAACCCTCAGAATCTGTTTTTATCATAGGAATTTTATAGGTAACTTGATAGTGTTCATTCTTATCAATTGACACCATAAGTTTCTCAAACAAAATCCTCAGCTAAAGATCATCATAGGGTGTAGTATGGCAGCTAGTGAAGCACCTGTTTTATCAGAATACCTTTCTCTAACCTATTTCTGAAATAAAAAAATGATGGAACTGATAATGAACCAAGCTTTACATATTTGCTGTTATCAAGACAATATCATTTCTTAATTCTTTCTCGAGATTGGTCATCACATGAGTAGCTAAAATCAAGAATAGTATCAGTTCTTATCAGTTTTCTAAAGAATGTATATATGAACCATATATGCCTACAAACTTAAACCAGATACTTCAAATGCACAAGCATCCAAATGGATTAGCTAAGATCAAGTATGATAATCTGTTCCTTCAGTAAAATGCATCAACATATATGGTGTAAAGATTAAAAGATAATTTTTATGCATAGCTATTCACAAACTAGAGAGTGGCCATAGCAGTAACTTAATTAAGTTAGCCACAAATAACAGTCCTTGACATGAAATTGAAGAGTAAATCATGCCATGTCATATAAGAATTGGGTCACTAAGAAAATGTAGCAATGAGCAAAGAATTCAAGTTTAGCATAAGCATACACACGCTAAGCCAAATATGCTAATCACCAACAAATCAGGAGTGAGCTTAGCATCAACCAATCAGCATAGCATTACCCAAAGTAACCAAATAATCAACTTCTAACCACACAGAATCAATGGGGGATTTCGGCAGAGCCTTAATTAAAGCAAATAGGAATTTGGGAGTCATTAGATCGAGCATAACAACCGGGCAGACACCATAGCAGATTAATCAGCCTCAATGCATCATCATGGCTAATATTGAAATTGCTTAAGGAAATCATAGAGCAAGAAAAGAATAGAAGAGAAGGAGAGAGCGGAGAGCTCGCCTGGGCATGACACCACCGCGGTTGTGGCGGCGGCCAACTCCGCCATCGTCCAGCAGCGGTGCCAAGCAGAACGTCGAACCGAGGTGACGCCGAGGGGAGCGACCGAGGCAACCCGAGGAGGAGCAGCCAAGAAACCGAGGCGACGAGGTCCAAGCGGAGGCGCTCAAGGCGAGACGTGGCGACGCTAGACCGAGAGGCGGGCGGCGGCGCTTAGGCCGAGAGGAGATGAGGGCGGCGGCCTGGGTAGAGGAGAGAAGCCGACGGTGGCGGCGATGAGGGGGAGGTGAGAGGAGCCAGTCGGGTGGCGCTTGGAGGAGTGAAGAGTGAGGGAGAGTAGGTTTAGAGATTTTGGGCCTAATGGGCCGGCCGGGAATATTGTTTTAAAAAAATGATGAAAATGAAGATGAATGAATCGAAGATTAAGAAATTTTCATTGTTTTCTTTAAAACAGAAAATGAGAAGAAAAATTTGGCAAAGATTAAGTTGAAAATTTAAAGTAATCCATTAAGTTAAAATAACTTATTGGAAACAATTTAGATTAATTTAAATTAAAAAAATGTGTTATTCTTCTCTAAAAGAAGTTAAACCCTAAGTTGATTTTCTTAAGATCTTGACTTAATTTCTTAAATCAATGTTAATAGATTAAATGGAAATGTTAAATTTTGAGTACGGTAATCAAAGATTAAATTGGTTAATGTTATTATGTGAGAAATTAACATGAGATTTAAAAAATATCTAACGCTTGAGTTATTCTTTTAGGAAATTCTAAATCTTCTAAGGAATGTCTAAGAAATTTATAGCTAAATTCCTTCAAGCAATTTTAATACACCCATTCTCGCATATGTGTATAATGCCATGTCATTTGCATTCATACTTGGAAATTTTTCTGGAACAAGTCCTTATCGGACTTTATTGCTTTTTATCAGAGACCGGAGTTCAGCAAGCAGACCAGTCGAACTCCACTACTTATCCGTTACCAGGCAAGTCCAGTTTATTGTTCATATCCGTTGAGAACGTTTTACAAAATTTTCTTCTCGTCTATAACATGCACAAAATAAAAATCTATTTTCTAAAGATAAATCAATTGTTGTTTTATTTGATCGCCAATTTTTGGGCGTGATCATGGTGGGTGGTGAAGTCCTAAAAAGGTGCCAAGGGCACATTAGAAGGTGGATTTCATCACACGGGTTATTAATATAAGGTTAAAACAACAAATGATCGATTGTGCTTAAGCGCCGTAGAGATCGTGCATACCACATGCCTTGTATGGGCGGGGCCGAGCCAAAGTACATTTGCCCTAGGTCATACTCCCCCGGGAAAGGAGGACCTCAATAGTTGGATTTGGAGTATCAACTGTTGGGAAGGTGGTGTTAACCGTTGGTTAACCACGATGCGTTGGATCTGTAGTATCAACGTGAGATTGGTAGTGCCTGGCCTGTTGTGTGGGTCTACGACGCGGGGTATGACTGAGCGGGAGGTGAAATGGCTCTGTGACCTTATGGTCTGGTTGTGCATGTGACGACGTGAATGCCACAACTATTGGTCGTTTGTGGGTACAGTTGCGCACCTCTGCAGAGTGTAAGAAAGTATGACATTGTCATTCCATGTTCCTGGCTAGAACTGCGAACGCGGTAGGAAATGGGTCCATCGGGGATCCTAGCAGCCTGTAAGGCATGAGATCATAGTCTCTTAAATTAAAACTTGACTCTCTTACCTTACAAAATTGTATTGCTTTTGGAGAGCATTGTTGTTCTCAGTAGATAGTGCATCAAACACCTCTTTGCTATTCCTGGACTTGTTGAGTACCTTTTATACTTATCCCTTTACCCTAATTCCTTTGATTAGATTGTGAGCCGACAGCGGAACCAGAGGTAGTGTACATTGAAGTCGAAGAGGAAAATCCCAAAGAGCAGATGTCAACAAAGGAAGACGAAAGCGTCGACTACTATGTCGAGTTCCACGACGAGAATACCACCGAGTAGAAGTACAGGTCGGGTGAGTCGGGAGTTGTAGATAAGACTTTTGCTGTAACTAAGTGATAACGGTTTTAAATTCCCCATACTTTTGGGAATAAGTTTGTAAGACTTTATGTTATATTTCAAGTTTGTAAATTAAGTTTGTAATATATGGACCACTGCAATGTTTCTGATGTGCTACTCTGTATGATATATTGTGGATGAGAAGATACTTTGTCTATAATATGTCAAAGACCGGCATATTATCCAAGAGGGTAGTATGTGGGTCGCCATAGCTACAGGGTCACCTTTGTAGCGCCCAAGAAGTGCATACCGCACACACAACACGAATAATCGTATTAGTTCCTATTGTTACTCATGCGCTGCACCACGCCACCATCATAATGTTACCACCATGCGGCAAGCATAATTATCATCATGTTGTGCGTACCCCAAGTAGGGGAGCTGATTGGAGGCCATGCTTTCTGGTTGACACATGATTTCCTGTTATGCAATGGAGTAGTGTCTTTCCCCTTTCCACTCTTTCCCTTTCTGAAGTTATGCATGCCTAGCAACATACAGTGAAAGCAATACGAATTTGGGATCAATTATTTACCTAACAATGCATCCTTCTTTTGGTAAAGCAAGTACAAGTCTGGGTATTAGGAAAAAGGTGAGGGGAGCAAGTCGGTGGCAAGCAAGACCGAATGCGATCGTGGAATGAGGATGCCATGCCCAACATATTACTATCTGCAACTAGCACTATCCAAATCTTAACAGATACAAGCGATCCAAATCTTAACAGATACAAACTTCTTACTTTCTTATCTCATCCAGTACATGTGTATAAATGACCCTCCCAGTTTTAGTAGCGAGTTGTCGCCTTGTCGGTGACATTCAAGTCATGATAGTTACCATTAAGCTGTTTGAAACAAAATCAGGGAAATTTGCTCAACGTGAGAAGAAGCATACTGATCTAGTCATTCAAATCAGGTTCATGAAGACAATGTTCCACCTTTGAGATCTCATACTCAAGCTACCATATCTAACATTAATACATTAAATCAACAACACTAGCAACCTACATGAATTGGTAAGTAAAAGGTTAGGGAACTGTAAGTGAGGTATGATGATTAAAGTACAGCTCTAATTTGAGTTTAGCTTAGAATGAGCAATTGTCTTAGCTCCTAAAAAATCATGAGTATACATGCAGATACTTGGATATATTCTACAATCTTATTTACCAAGGTACTCTGGTTTTTGATAATATCCTAATTCCATGTGTTATTTCTCTGTTCAATGTTTCATTGCATAGATTACATTCTAGAGCTCATAAGACGAATATGTATGCATATACTTGGACATATTCTACAGTTTTATTTACCAAGGTACTCTGGTTTTTGATAACATCCTAATTCCATGTGTTAGTTCTCTCTTCAATGTTTCATTGTATAAATTACATTCTGGAGCTCATAAGATGAATCTGTATGCCTATTGCTTTGATCCTGAAAGTTCGACCACAGAACAATTTGCTTTTTATGATTTATTAATTTATAACGACGATACTATTCAAATCGAGATCTTCCACTTCCATTATAATACAACAAGCGAGCTTCAACACTCCATTTGAGATTATTTGACCAAAAATATGGAGCTAAAAAACAGAATAATACTATTCAAATCGAATGAACACCCCTTCATCCTTGGAAAGAAAGCTATGTTTATCATTATGAATAAATGATCAAGAATTTAAACCCACAGCTCCAGCTAAAGATTGCTCCAGGCATGGAACGAGGAGAAGGGTGAAGCTAGACAGGAAAGTTCAATATGATTTATTTATTTCTTGTTTAAGAAGAACCTTAGAACTTATTCATCAGACCTAGATGTACACCCAAAACTCAAGCTAAAGGATTGCTGCAGTCACAAGAACAAAGAGGTGGATCAAGCTAGCCAGGAAAGGTTCAACAACCTTAGAACTTGTTTGCCTTAAGTGCTTACGAAGAACATCACTTAGTCTCCAATTTATGTAAGGACTAGAAGTTCATCCTATGGTACCGAAGACTCCACTAATTTTGTACATTTAAGCATGGTCTTTACTTCCTTTTGTAAAGTCCTCCTTTTCTTCACTTGTTTAAGACAATAATGGAAAAAGAAGAACACTTGGCCAATAATCTCAGTTTGCATGTGGTGCCAGTTGATGGGAAGCATTTATGGTAAGAGTGTTAACTCCTAGTTTGCTAAACTTGATCAACCTCATCGCAAACTTTGATAACCCGTCTAATGATCTAAACCGTAAACCCAATATTTTTTGTTGCATATATCAAGCTTTTCTATTGTACCACTCCCAAATTGTTTGTACATCTTCCCTATGTCATGGCACCAGCAGATTAAAATTTATTCCATAACTTAGTGCACCAATACCTTTTACAATAATCTGAACACAAGCATGATTTATTTGTTCAACAACGCAAATTCACTTTCCTAATATCAAACCTATCCTCAAACTGATGTACGCTTGATGAGCTAACAGACTTCTATCATGTCACGACTCGAGACCAAGGAAACTAAATCTATAATCTTGACCCCCCAAATCGTGAATACACCATCAAAGCATAGCATTCTTTCAGCTCAGCCTCACTGTTGGCATAGCATAACTATCATGACTCATTCCCTCCTACCCACTATGGTAGTATGACATTGTATGTTCACCCTAATGTATCAGGGAAAAATCCGCAAGGTGTTACATAGCAGATGAAAATGACTCCAATTCAGTGCTGAAGTAAGATCCTGAAATACAAAGGCTTTCTTAAATCATGATTAGGTATGACATAATACGCCAACCTTGTATATTTGTATTAAAGGAGAAACTATGTATTTTATCCCAACAAAACATCAGTACTTCAATCCCTAGAATTTAGTGAAATCTAGTTATGTTAAAAGTCATCATCAAAAAGTAAAGTCTAGCAACATCACATGTAACTAATCAAAATAGCTCTGACACTAGCTATTCATCAAGACAATAGATTTGTCATATTTTATTCATCTTCGATATTACACTGATTACACAAAAAATTCTAAAAATTACCTCGATAATAAATAAATAATTGATGTGTTGCCTTTGAAAAGAGGCAATGGACAGTGCACAATACCTAATTTCAATTTGTTCAAGAACACATAGTAATTGCATTTTCTTTTACACCTTTTAGCACCAACAGAGTCCTTGTTATGTAATCAAGGAAAAAAAGGCTAAGCTATCTTAGTGAAAGAAACAAGAATGTTCATAGGAAGGAGCAATTATCCAAGCACGCATTGCAACAACTGCACGGCCACGACCAACTCCAATAGATGATCCACAACCTAATTCCTGATGCAAAACACCAATCAGCTAAAGAAAGCACCAACCCTTATCCTTGCTTCCAAATGCTTGAACATCGGGGCATTCCTGAGCATATCTGGTATAATCATAAACCTGCAACAGCAAACCACGCACACGACCACAACACGAGAAGCCACCACGACGCAATAACACCACACCGAGAACCAAACGCCTACTGCCTTGAATTACCTCACTCTGCTTCCTCTGATGAAGACGTGCTCGAGCTGAGAAACCTTCCCATCCTACAGATTAACAACAAATTAAAAAAGAGTAAGAAATTACCCAAGCAACACAAGTAGGTCTCTCCCGGTCACGAAATCCACGGGGCTATGGCTCTGATCTGAAGGCAGGATAGGCGTAGGGGGGAAGTGCCCATACCTTGGCGGTGAAGGTGATGTTCTCAAGTTGGTAGTTCCAGTTGTCCTCGCACTTGAGCATGGAGCCACGGTGCACCTCGCCGGTCTTGAGCTCCACCGTCACCACGTCTCCCGCGGCCTCGTGTAGCAGCTTTATCGGGATCCCTAGGCTCCGGCTCATCATCTCCCCTCCGCACTCTCCTCTGCTCTCCTCTCTCGCCGGTCGCCGCTAAAACCCCAGGCTCGCACGGGAGGCGGCTCGACACGAAGCACGGGAGGACTCCAGAAAAAAGGAAAAAACAATGGTAGGTTCACAAGTCCAAAGTCTAGAGTCCAGACCCCATCCATTTTGGTTAGGATAAAATGGGTCGCTTGATAAAATCGAGGCCCAACTATCAAAAGGCTTCTGGCCCAGTTAAGAAAAACATCGCAAAGCCCAGAAAACGACCGCAACGAATCACTTGGCCATGAAGCAAAATCGTCGAGACGAAAGGACACCGACGTGGCGGCTTTTATCCACCTGTCCATCCACCTAGAGTCTAGAAAATTAAAAACACGCATTCATTTCGCAGGCCTACAGAGATCGGAGGAACCGAGGCCACGACTGCTTGCCCCAATCACACGAGAAGGTTCTAGAGAGAGAGAGAGAGAGAGAGGGGTTCCTATGGGGCTGCAGTGGGTGATCCTGGCGTTCATGGTGGCAACGGAGGCTGCGTGTCAGGTCCTCTGCTACTTATTCAGTCAACTCGACATCGGCAAGCCATCTCTTGCAAGGAGTGAAGCTATTGAAGATAGGACGGTCCTGATGAGCCCTTAACGTTTCGGGATGTATCCAATGGTCAAGAATGTAATAAGTAGTTAAAACACCTTTTAGCACCTAAGTGTGATTATTGTAGCTAAGTATTGTGAACTCGTGGCTCCTGTGATTCGATATAAATCACAGAGAGTGGGCGGCTGGGTGGAAGGAGATACACAAACCCTAATATTCCTGTCCTTATTCTATTTTCCTCTCCATGTTTCTGCTTCTGCAGCTGTAGTTCATGCGAAAATACCCAGATTTAGCACCGTAATAGTTCTCCCCTGTTTGTTTTCCAGTCATGATCCATTTCGATTCCATGTTGAATAGCTAGGATCTTGACAAGTGGTATCAGAGCTCCGTTCCTGCTCTAATTTTTTTTCCTCGTGGGCTTTTCTCCTTTCCTCATATCAAATCCAGTAGCCGTCGCTAGTGGGGTTTTGTTCCTCCTTTGCCTGCGATTCGGTGAATTTACCCCAGATCTGACTACCGCCTCGACGTCTTCTCGGCCTCAGCATGCCCCAGACCCACCGCCGTACTCGTTCCCAAGAACGTATGGTGGTGGCGGCGGAAGAATCGGCGCTCTTGGAGCAGGCGCAAGCTCAGGCGCAAGCTGAGGAGGCCATCCGTGGTCGCCTTCCCCGTGAGGTGCTTGCCCTCAATCGCCGATTGGACCACCAACAACACTCGGTCGACAGTCTCCAAGGTGATATTTCTAAACTCACCGAAATGGTTTCTCAGATTGCGGTGTCGCTCAATAGGCCTCAGGGATCAATTGGCCAAGGTCCGTCCTTGACCGACCACAGCGCAATTTAGAACACTCCTCCTCCTCATGCGGTTCCACCTTTGAGTCCAATTCCAGAGGGCAGCACACCGGCCAGCGCCCCAACCACGTATCAACCTACTCACCAGCGGGTCCGTGCGTCGGGGAACAACATTCAGTTTGGTAATTTGAGCCCCCAGCAGATGCCGCATCCTCACTACCCTCCAACTTCCAATCCTTCACACCAACCCCTACCTATGAGCTCTGCTCCACCAGCATCGCATTCTATCACTGAAGTGACCCTGCACACCACTGCATGGTATAGTGTGCTAGTCTTTGACATAATATAATAAAATTCCATCTCATTATATTACATCCATCAGAATGTACAACAGAAGCATTGATGGTCCAACAACTATATTATTACAAAATCCAAAATACGAAAGTTACAACTCAAGTGAAATACAATAAGATACGTTCGGTTGGAAATAACAACTATAACATAGAGCTGAAACTTAAAGGCAGAAAACCATATAAACAAGGTTTTATTTTTACTACGATTAGTTTTATATTATCCTATTCTTGCTCTATTTCTATCTCTTCTTGCTCCCCGTAGTCGATGTAGTAATCGACTCCTTCGATTCCTCCAGTCAGGTCCAGCTCCTCTTTTCCTTCCTGAATTTTGACTTCCTCGTATTCGACCTCTAATAGTTCAGAGTCTAACAAACGAGAGTCTAACAAATGAGAGTTTATGTAGGGGATGAGTACAGAAGGTACGCAACAAGTTCGTGAATACCAAAAGGTGTTTGAATGAATATTTCTACTAGGACAACAGTCCTTAAAAAGTATGCATTTTTTCAATAACATTTCTGGACAAAAGTAAGTTTTAATTTTTCTATGTTCAGAAGGCTTCACGGGTCATTAGAACCTCTGACGGTTCCTTTCCTGCCACGATCGCAGTTCATACCCAGAACAGGGAGTGAAAATGCCACACTTCAATACACTCTGCAAAGGTGTGCTACTTTACCCACAAGTTTTACTTAGCCTTCACGCTGGGTACAAGACCCATCACACCCCCATTGGTGCGTGGCCAGGTCTAAGGTTCCGAGTCTTTTCACCCTTCCCTTGGGCAATATCTCCCCTTACGTAATCGGTCCGGTACCGACTACCCACCTCGTCATTATAGCGTACTTTTCTAAAAAATTCCGGGGACATAACGCCTCCCCAAGCATAAATTCAGGGTTTATCGCTCCCCTGGACGAGAAACATAACGCTTTCTCAAGCGTTACGATACATACGTTCCTAGGAGATATGCACTAAGAAGGTGTTACTTGACTCGCCTGTCCCATAACAGGTCTTGCGGTTAATGTTATCTATACGGCGTGAGAATGACAACTGACATTTGTTATTAACCTTATGGTGATAACATATGCAATGGAACCCTGACCACCCCAACAAGTTCCATACCGGGGTTACACTACCCACCAATATATGATTCAACGAATCATAATGCAGTCCATTTATTAATTACCACAAGCCAAGTGATAAGAAGAAATGAATTTTGCATATACGTTGATAGAAATAATTCTCAAACATGGACAAGAAATGAACTTGCCTTGAGATGGATAAGAAGTGAAGTGAGAGGTCTCTTCAGACGAAATCGGCAGAACTTCAGGATCTGAAGTGGAATAATTGTCTGATAAGGACTATTTTCAAAAATGGCAATTGTATATGTACATATGCATGCTTATGTTGATGGGGTTGACTGATAGAAATTGGGATTGTTTGAACGATGTGGACTACCTTGTTGAAGATAATGCAATAGATGATATTTATTATAACTTCCTTGATTTTTTTATCTGCTCTATCTTTTGAGTTTATAGAATTAATTATTAACAACTTCGTGGTGTGGTGTGGTTATTAAACAATTAAAATTTTTAATTTGAAAGTATTTATGAAAAATCTTGAATTCTGAATTTGCAGGGAGTTACAGAAAGGATATTAAGTTTTTCTCCTAAGAATATGTGTGTATTCTTTGGATTAAAGAATTCTTATGAATAATCTAAGTTGAAATAAGATTCTAGATTTTTTTTCAAGAATAAATCTTTTGTTAAGATTTTAATTATAGGGGATTTTCTAATCTTATGAAGAGAAAGGAAAACAATAATAAAAATAAAAATTCTGCTCCCCTTAAATTGGGCCAGCCATGGCCTTCTTTTGGCCCAAGGCCTGATCGGCCCCTTAGCACCTGGTTAGGGTTTTTACCCTAACCGGTCCCGGCCACCTCCCCTCATTCCCTACACGCCGCCGCCTCCCTCAAGCCCTCTCTCTCTCCTATTCTTAGCGGCGCCGCCGGCCACTGCCTAGCTCGCCTCCGCCCGCGGCGTTGTTGGCCGCCACTCCTGTGGCCTCGCCTCCCCCCTGCTTCTCCTGGTTGCGCTGCTTGCTTCCATGGCCGAGCTCCACCGCCACCGCGACCTCGGTTTGCTCGGTCTCGGCCGACTCCGGCCTTGGTCCTTCGAGCAGCGCCGCTGCTTCTCCCTATTGGTCGCCAGCGCCCTACTCCTCTAGGCCCTACCACCTCCTGCGACCTTTTCTCCGAGCTCCGCCTCGGTACCCCGCCGCCTCGGTACCTCGTGTCACGAACCCGGAAATTGTATATGAGCAGGGAAACGAGTAATCGCCAAGGACCGAGAAACCAGTTGGCCCGGTGGCACGGTACCTGCGCCGTGAACACCGAGCGGAGTGGTCCGACACCAGACCAACGCACCATACGCGTCCCAGACATTGTATGCCTTCACCGTTGTTCAAGCCGGCTGGAAGCGACTAAACTTTCCATAACCACATACAATTCCCTAATCCTGTGAAGACTTAGAGTCGTTCCCAATTCCACTATGCAAAGCAAGCTCGGAGGAGCCCGGCGTTTCTACCCACACCCTAACCTAGCTCGGAAGCTAGTGGGTCGCTCGAAAGCCCGGTAGAAACACCCACACCCTGCCTGTCCGGCACAGCATCTCAGCCAGCGGGTCACTCAATCGATACCTGCTCGACTTAGTGATAAGAGGAACAACTTTACTTCTTCACGACATACCCATACACTTCAATTCATACACGCACGGTGTATGGGCAGCCACGTTAACAACTTCATATCACAGCCAAAACTCTATAAGACAAGGATTACAAGGTAATAAGCCCTTCCCAAACTTGGGATGGGTAGTTATTCTTCATATATAATGACTTAGAAGTCGTTTACATTAAACACGACATTAAAGGCAGCAGCGGAAGATAAAAGGAAAACACCGAGATGGCAGCCCTAGCCATCTCCAAAGTTCTACAAAAGCATCCCTTGACCAAGCTGGGCAATCCTTGCAACTCAAACATTCAAATCGAAGTAGCCAGAATCATAGTAAGCTACGATGCGAGAACAACCTGCAGGAATGGAATTCCCGAGTGAGTACTTTCGTACTCGCATGCTGCTAATATGCTCATTACAGGTTAATCTTAAACATAGCATGGAAATTGCAATGATAATGTAATTGAATCAACAAAACATGGAGAATAAGCTACACAAGCTATCACATTCAACATACCATGTCATGTTTCATTCTACCAAGTTAACCACTTGGTAAATCATGCAATTAACCCTCAGGTTCAGATCTGAATAGGTATGAAAAACAATCATACTCATCCACCAATTGTCACATGTAAACCATTCAAAGCAATTCCTGGAGTTGGGTTAACCACCCAAGCTACCATATCACCAAATTATTCCATTTTCAGGTTTACAAGCATGAAGACAACCATTGCAACCAACCATATTATTCTCCCTAAGCCAGAAAACTTAGGGAGATGCCGAATGGGTTGACCACCCAATTCGACTAAAGTGTGGTCAGGCCAGGGAACCAGAACTTGCCCGACTCAAGGGATGAATTGAGAAAAGCATAAGTACAGGGTTGGCCGACCGTGACTTCCCGCCAAATCTCAATTCAACCCGTCGTGGGTGACAGGTACCGCCCCTACGATACCGGTATCGGTCTAGGTTAACCACCTGCCGATCCGTACGTAGGCGACAGTACCCCGGCTCTCACATATAGCATTAGGGGGTTCAAGTGTTAATTCAATCGGTTTAATGGGCACATCCATCGACTACAAACACAACAAACCCTGCTCATGCTAGTGGTTCACACATCACAATCACCATTCAATCTACCAAGCATAGTAAAAGAATAACCGGAATATTATCAACAAGCGAGCAAGCTTGCCTGGTTGTTCTGGATCGTAAATTTGTTGGGGAACGACTCCAAGATTACCCTGGTTGCCCGGCTCTATCAATATGATACCCCAAACCAGAGAAACGACAAGGAATAAGTCAAAATCAGCAAGAAGAGGAGGATAAAAATGCATGAAAAGCATTCTAAATGTAGGGAAATGCTTTTATGAAGCTAACTTAGTTGGAATTATTCAATTTGGACTACTAGAACTTGAGATACGTATTTTTGATGTGTATGAGTTACCATTAGAGTTATTTAGCATATTCTTCTTTCAAATGTTGCATAATAGGACGGTGCATGAAGAGTAATACCATGCTGAAATAAAAGTGGAGTTAATTTTGAATATGAGGTAGGTTCCTATAGGAGCTAGTATGAAGTTTTAGTTATTCATGGTTGGATATGTGGCTTAAGGAGATTTATTGGAACTGAAGAAATTTGTGTAAATAGCATGAGTGGGACCTATGCTGTTATATTCTCTATCTTCAAGAGATGAACTTACAAATAGGAATTAACTTGTTTAGAGGTTATATGAATTTTCTAGCGTAAGCTCTGACATTATAAGTTGTTAAGAGTTGATGATGGTTCAATCTAACTTTAAATACTTTCTATGATGGTAGCATGCATAAACATTGTAATAAAATGAATTGGATGTTAAACTTATAAGAACAGATTCTTAGCTTAACCCTCCTATCTTTCTCTAACTCTTTCTTATCTGATTTCAAAACTGATAAGAACAGATCACTACATCTTCCTTATTCATTAAGAACAGATATTATTCTCTTCTTTCCTTAATTCCTTACTCCCCATCCCTTATCTATTTTTAAGAACAGATTTCTCCCTTGAGCTTAGCTTACTCTCTCTTTCCTTGAACTATTTCTCTAAACTGTTAAGAACAGATTACTTATGCTTGGTTTGTTGGATGTTTCCATTTGCCCTAACGCAGGTCATTTTCTACCTAAGCAAACATTACTTTTTTTATTAATCTTCTATCTCCTCTATTTCTTCCTACCTTAAGCAAGCTAAAGCTTGGTCTTGAGGTATTCTGAACCCTGCTTCTTCAGGCTGCGCCTGCACCTCCTGGCTGCCTTGATTTGCCTTGCTCTTGTTACTATAGCTGGAGCTAGTTGATGTGATGACATGAATGAGGTATCTAAGGTCCTATTTATAGGTGCTTGGGGCTGGTGTGCTGGGATTTCGAATTTGACTAGGTTTTGACACCTATTGAGTTGATTCACCTCATGGCTGGTGACTAAGCTGCATTCATGGCAGCCCTTGCTTGATCCTTATCTTCCTCAAGCTTGAGGTGGCAAGGCCACTGCCACCAGCAGCTTAAGGCTGATTCATTCCCCTTGGTCAGGTTGATGATATTGTGGATTTGTTCACATGCTGCCTATTACTGTTGTACGTTAGCTGTTGCTAAGATCAAGATATTTAGCATTTTTGAATGTTTAGGTCTTGCTGGATTACTACTTGAAAGCAGACCTCATTTCCTTTTTAGAACAAAATCAGTTGCCTAATGGAGGTTAGTTTAAACAGAAATTGACTTAAGGAATTTAACTTGTTGCCTTGTGTTACATGATGTGTTGCCTTAGGAAAAATGCTTGTTGCCTTTAAGAATCACTGTCTATTGCCTAATTGGAATTAGATTCCTAAGTCAGTTTAACTTATTTGAATCCAGAACCAGTTCTCTGGATTCACAAAACTAGCCTCCTAAAACAAATGCATTTCAAAAAGAAATGCAACATTTTAATCTTTACAAACCATTCTCTTTTTGGAGTATTTCTCTTATTTGTGTGCAGGCTGAAGAATTGAAGATGCAGAAAAGTCAAAGGAAAGAGTGAGGATGAAGATTAGCATTAGATAGAACTTTTCTTTTCTCTTGTAACATTTATGCTTTGTAATATTTTAATCATTTGTAACTTCTGTTTTTGGACATTTGTAATCGTGACAGAATTATTTGAATATACTTGTCTTCTTGAATTATTTTACGATACTCATATATATATTGGAATTGTATTACTTTTGCATATATATATATATATATATGTTTGCTAAATATTTTATTCAATGTATCAAGAAATTCTAAATTTACTCAAATTGTAGATATGCATGAATGCAAAGAAAGAATTAAACTCCTAATCTTTAGTGTTTAGGTTTTATAAAATATGGGTCCTCACAATCACACTGCCTCCCCAGCAGCCATTGTCTTCGGCTGACCACACTAATGTTAATCCCATTCATCATACTTCTCACAGCGTGTTTGGCAACCGGATGGATGGGGAATGGGAGTTTAGAGGGGGGAATAGACGTAGGGATGAGGCAAGGGAAATGGCTATTTATTCTCAATCCCCCGTTTGGCGGTGAGTAGAGATTAATATCAATTACCTCTCCCTCCCATGAATTACCAGGTCCTAACCAGGGAAGAGATTGATGGGAATTTCATTCACCAATTCCCTTTCCTCTTCCCCTTTAAACTCCCATGCCCCCCCAACCAAATAGATGATATTTAGTCCCAAGTCCCCTTAACTCCCATTCCCTAGCTTTAATTCCCTCCAACCAAACAAGCTGTCAGACCCCAATGAACACCTTGTACCCACAATCAAATGTTCCACCATCTTACCCCTGTCCTCTACCTCAGACCACCTATTCTTACCCACCTCATTATCACCACCCTTATACAGCTCCAGTCTTTCCATCTTACTCTTCACCACAATACCATCATCACCAATCACCATACCAACCACCTTATTACCCTCATTACACTTATACACCCACAGCCTACTATTCCACCCAATCATTCCTACCCTACTCAGTACCCCCCTCCGACTTATCCGCTGCAAACACAGGTACCAGTCACACCTGCTCCGCCTACTACACCATAGCCACATCATGTTGGATAGCAGCAGAGTAGTCAACAACCTTATATCAGATCATCCAATGTGGACTTACCTTTATTCTTTGGCGAGAATGCTATGGGTTGGTTATAGGAATGCGAGAGTGTCTTTACTTTGGCTGGAATTACTAATGAATCAAAAGTCAAATGGGCAAATGCTCACATCAGAGGCAAGGCTAAAACATGGCTTTCTAGCAGTGACTTCAACATTTACTTGATGAATTGGCAGCAGTTTTGTGAGCTCTTATGTGACAGGTTTCCTGAACCCGGGGATTTTGAGTCTATGGATCAATGTCAACAGCTAAAACAACTGACCTCAGTTAATTTATACATTGACACTTTTGAAGAATGGATGATTCAAATGCAGCGAGATCACACTTACTTGCCTGAACGTTTCTTTCTTCTCAAATTCCTCAGTGGTCTCAAGGATACTATCAAGCATGCAGTCAAATGTCATAAACCTGCTACTCTCTGTTCAGCTTATTGGTTTGCCAGGCAACAGGAAGCTTCTTATCTCTCCAACAACAAAAAGACCCCCACTGCCAGTACTCCGAACAAACATTTACTTTCAGCACCTGCCGCTCGACAACCTGTATCCGAGAATTTTGGCAACGTTCCATCCCTGATAGACCAAAAGAAAAGGGTAAATGTTGGCATTGTCCTGAACCATGTGTTTATGGACATAAATGTGCTAATGTTAAGAGCTTAGTACATGCAATCCAAATGCAGGGCCACAGTGATGACGAGGATATGCTGTTACCTAAGGACGCTTACCAAGATGCACATTCTATTCTCCCTCCTGCTCCAGATATCATAGCTGACCCTGTTCCACAAGATCAAATGCCCCAACGCCTTGAAGAATTAATGCACATTTCAGCGGAGGCTCTTCATGGTATCCCTGGTGATACTACTCTGTTAGTCCTAGTCAATTTTGATGGTTATCAGGCTGTTGCTATGGTCGACAGTGGCAGTACCACTACATTCTTGGATTTGGACTTTGCTACGAAAGCCAAAATGAACGTACGGCCTACTACTGCTCGAAAAGTTTCAGTTGCTGGAGGAGGCGAGTTGATTTCCACTGGTTCTGTTCCTCAATGCAAATTTGTCATTCAGCACCACTCCTTTCAGCATGATTGCAAAATTTTGTCACTCCAAGGATATGATATGGTATTGGGGGCTAACTGGCTAAAAAAGCATAGTCCAAATTACACAGATTGGGACAATCGCAGCATCTCTATCACTGTTGATGGTCAATGGTGCACTTTCTATGACAGAGCAATCCCCACTACTGATTGTGTGATCTCAGCTAAGGCATGTTCCAAAATACTCAAAAAAGGAGCCCAGGCATATATTTTGCGCATATCCTTATCATCAGTTGACACACCTCTTGATGGTAACACCAACATTCCTCGTACTGACACTGTTCAAGATATTTTGGCACAATTTCCAAATGTATTTGAGGAACCAGTCGGCCTACCTCCTCAAGATCTTGTGATCATGCAATTCCATTGCAAGAAAGGGCTAACCCACCCAATGTCAGGCCGTATAGGATGCCCCACAAACAAAAGAATATTGTGGAAGAGTTAGTTCAGAATATGCTCAAGAATTCCGAAATAAGACCTAGCAGCAGTCCCTATTCTTCTCCTGCAATACTAGTCAGAAAAAAGGATAAAAGCTAGAGGCTTTGTGTGGATTATAGGCAACTCAATGCCTTAACCATTAAAAACAAATATCCTATACCTGTTATCGCAGACCTCTTGGACGAATTACAAGGGATTACTACCTTCTCCAAGCTGGACTTGAGGTCAGGTTACCACCAGATTCGCATGAAAACTGAAGATATTGCTAAGACAGCTTTCACAACTCACTTGGGCCACTATGAATACCTGGTCATGCCTTTCGGCTTGACAAATGCTCCAGCCACCTTCCAGGAGCTAATGAATAATATATTTTCTCAGCATTTGCGCCAATTTGTGTTAGTATTCTTCGATGATATTCTCATATATAGCAAGAGCCTCAACCAGCACAGAAGGCATCTTTCACTGGTCTTACAGATTCTTTGATTGCATAACTTAAAGGACAAGTTATCTAAATGCACGTTTGCAACTTCTTCTGTGGACTACTTGGGACATGTCATTTCTGGGGAAGGGGTGGCAACAGATCCAACTAAAATAGTGGACATTATTTCTTGGCACACACCTAAGACAATCACTCAATTGCGAAGGTTTCTTGGTCTGACGGGCTATTACAGAAGATTTGTCAAGGGATATGCGTCCATTTGCCGACCATTACATGATGCTCTTAAGAAACATGCATTCCAGTGGGGTACTCCACAAGAACAGGCCTTTCAAGCACTGAAACTTGCCATGACGACTCCACCAGTACTTACCTTACCCAACTTCAGTCTTCCCTTCGTGTTGGAAACTGACGCCTGTGGTAATGGCTTGGGTGCAGTGTTAATGCAGCAGGGTAAACCCATTGCCTATTTCAGTAAAAGTCTGGGACCTAAAGCAGCTGGTCAATCAATCTATGAGAAAGAGGCACTTGCTATTTTGGAATCCTTACACAAATGGTGGCATTATCTTCTTGGGAATAAATTGGTGATTAAAACCGATCAACAAAGTCTGAAATATCTGTCTAGTCAGTGCTTGTTAGAAGGAATTCAGCATAAACTAATGCTCAAACTGTTGGAGTTTGACTACTGCATTGAATACAAACAGGGCAAAGATAATACTACAGCTGATGCCCTTTCTAGGAAAGATCAAGTCCCTAATGAAGATTCTTGTTTGGCAATCTCAATAGCTATTCCTACCTGGATGCATGATGTTGAAGCTACCTACAAGGATGATGTTAAATGCACACAATTGCTTCAAGACTTAGCAATCAACGCTGCTAGCAATCCCAAATATACTCTTGAGTCTAGAATTCTGCGGTATAAGAACAGAATTGTCATTGGAACTGCTACTGACTTAAAGGATAAACTGTTTCACTCCTTCCATTCCTCTGCGTTTGGTGGCCATTTAGGACAACGCGTAACCTATCATCGCCTCAAGCATCTCTTTTATTGGCCTTACATGAAGCAATTCATTGCTGAAAAAGTCTCACACTGCCCAGTTTATCAGATTTCTAAAACTGAGAGAGTGCACTATCCTGGTCTTTTGGACCCTCTTCGAGTGTCGAGAATGAAATGGGCCGAAATAAGTATGGACTTCATAGAGGGATTACCCAAATCTAAAGGCAAGGATGTCATTTTGGTTGTGGTGGACCGATTAACCAAATATGCACACTTCTTGACTCTATCTCACCCATACACAGCACATCAAGTAGCCACTTTATTTCTAGATAATATAGCCAAGTTACATGGGATGCCTGAGATCATTGTGAGTGATAGAGACAAAATATTCACATCTAAATTGTGGCAAGAGCTCTTCCATGCACTCAAGACTGACTTGAATTTTACATCAGCCTATCATCCTGAATCAGATGGGCAAACAGAGCACGTCAACCAATGCCTTGAACAATATTTGCGCAGCATGGCATTTAAAGAACCAAACAAGTGGTGTGAGTGGATTCCTTTAGCAAAATGGTGGTACAATTGTTCTTATCATACAGCCATCAAAACTTCCCCATTCGAAGCTTTGTATGGATATCACCCTCCACAAATTCATGAAATATCGGTGCCTTGTGATATTTCTCCTGAAGTACAAGTTACCCTACAAGACAAGGAACACATAATCAAATCATTGCAGCATAACCTGTGTCAGGCTCAACACAAGATGAAAGGGTATGCCAATCTCAAGCGCACAGAGTGTACCTTTGATGAAGGTGAAATGGTCTACTTAAAAATGCAGCCCTATCGTGAAACAGCACTGGGCCTGCGCAACGCTTTGAAGCTTACTTCCAAGTGGTATGGTCCATTCCGTATTCTGAAGAAAATTGGCCAGGTTGCATACCAGTTACAACTGCCAGAAGGAACTCAAATCCATGATGTTTTCCATGTCAACCAACTAAAGAAACATTTGGGACCGTCTGCAGTACCTAATCCTCAACTGCCTTTGCTCACTCCTGAAGGCAAAATCAAGATCGCCCCCTTAGCAATATTGTAGCGCCATCAAGTTCCCCGCAATACTGGTGAGTATGATATCCCAGTTACTCAATGGTTAATTCACTGGGAGAACCTTTCTGCAGAAGAGGCGACTTGGGAGGAGGACGCCAAATTCATCATGGCAACCTTTCCTTCCTTCCATCCTTGAAGTCTGGTCTTCCAGCGGGGAGTATTGTTAGGTCCTCTACTACTTATTCAGCCAACTCGGCATCGGCAAGCCATCTCTTGCAAGGAGTGAAGCTATTGAAGATCGGACGGTCCTGATGAGCCCTTAACATTTCGGGATGTATCCAATGGTCAAGAATGTAATAAGTAGTTAAAACACCTTTTAGCACCTAAGTGTGATTATTGTAGCTAAGTATTGTGAACTCGTGGCTCCTGTGATTCGATATAAATCACGGAGAGTGGGTGGCTGGGTGGAAGGAGATACACAAACCCTAATATTCCTGTCCTTATTCTATTTTCCTCTCCTTGTTTTCTGCTTCTGCAGCTGTAGTTCATGCGAAAATACCTAGATTTAGCACCGTAATAGTTCTCCCCTGTTTGTTTCCAATCATGATCCGTTTCGATTCCATGTTGAGTAGCTAGGATCTTGACACGGCGGTGGCTGCACTGCTCACGCTGCCGGTGCCGCGCACCGTGCGGGGCTAGATCATCAGGCTCACGTCAATGCTCCTGCATCCCTTCGCCTGCGTACTCCCCTTCACCGCCTTCCAGCTACTTGGTGCATGCGGCGCCCGCGGACTCGCAGCGGATTTCCTCGTTTATGGCTCTGATTGATGGGTTTGCTTTTTCTCTAATGTGTGTAGATATCTACTAGAAGAACTAGCACAGACTGATGTGCACATCTGAAGTTTGCACAGCCGAGGAGCGTGTCCGCTTCGAGAAATCTATGAGTGAATTGGGACCTCAAATGTCTTCCCTGTTCAAATCTGTTTAGTGTATATCTAGGATTTTCTGCCATTTGGGTAAGTACAAGTTCGTACGGAGAAATGCTTAGTAAGTTTGAAAGTTGTTAGTTGTATAAACGCCAGTTGCCTTCCGCCTTGACCGATAGCTAGATTAGAGAAGTAGCTAGACTGGACATGTGATGTAGTTTGAATGCCAGATCGTAGTTGTTTCTTTGGAGGTTTAGTGGTGATCTAGTCTTCAATCTGATATGCTTTATGACTACCACTTGAGTTAGATGATCTATTCCTATTATTCTAAAGGCTTTAGCAGAAAACGAAATTTTTTGTTGATAAAAGAAGGGCCTGAAATTAGGAACATGATGTAAGAATCAAATTTGGAATTGGGACAAGGAGGAAACGAATGTGTTCTGATCTCAACACATCGCTACTTCACCTTCATGTCTGAAGTTACTAGGTGAGCTAGAAGATGAAAGTGTGACTTGCCGACCTCATAGATTAGTGGAAGCTCTGACTATTTGTCAAAGAGGGTTCTGCTTCTATCTATTATTGCAACCATCTTGGTAGAAAGAATTGATGATGTCTGTTGGCAGCTAGATCGTGCCAAATCAGTAGAGTATAACCTTATTCTTTTTTCTGAGTGTTAGAGATGGACGGACCAAAGGAAGAGAGAAAACAGAGTAGCGGAAACAAATGTGGTAACAATCAAGCAAAGAACGTGCGCAAGAAAATAGAGCAATCACACACGATCCAAAGCACACAGGGAGTTTTACGTGGAAACCCTAGAAGCATGAAAACCACGGAAACACGAAGACGTCAACTTCACTATGATGAATGAAGTCCTAACCCGTTAGGGATTTACAATGATTGGCTTATCCCACAACATCTACAAAGAAGGGTATATATAGTTACAGGTGGGTGAGGGGGTATCTATGTTACTGCTTGTGACACAGCTGACTGGCACAGGCAGAACACTTAACATGCTAGCACCTGACTCAGGTGAGATAGCCTACCTGTGTCAGCTACCTGTGACACAGGTGATGAGCCATCTGTGACTCAGGTGGCTGACTCAGGTGGCTAACACCGTTGGGTAACACCGCTGGCTGACATCGGCAACGCAGAACGTCTTCTGCAAAAGGGGTGACAGGAATTTGGAGCAAACTCCAACAAACTCCACCTTGAGACAAATTCCTTGAAACCTTCCTTGAAACGCCAGGGATAACAAATTCAACTGATTGAATAGTTCATCACGCGCCATGCGCCAATAGTCACAAGGGACTATCTTTTAACACCGGCCAAGCTTGAGCAAAGCTCAAACTTAGCTGTAGGAACTGGCTTTGTCATCATATCAGCAGCATTATCATGTGTGCTAATCTTGGTCACTTTGACATCACCCTTGGCAACAACATCCCTAATAAAATGAAATCTGACATCAATGTGCTTAGTTCTCTCATGGAACATGGAATCCTTTGTAAGGCATATTGCACTTTGACTGTCACAGTAGATAGTTGTGCAGGATGAATCTCCACAAAGCTCAGAATATAATCCTCTCAACCAAGTAGCCTCCTTGCATGCGTCAGCAACGGCCATGTATTCAGCACCAGTAGTAGACAATGCAACAGTTGACTGCAGGGTTGCCTTCCAACTTACAGCACAGCCACCAATCATGAACACATAGCCTGTGAGTGATCTTTTCTTGTCCAAATCGCCAGCAAAGTCGAAATCAACATATCCAACAATTCCATCTCTAGATTTTCCAAAATGCAAACATGCATTAGATGTACCCCGAAGGTACCTAAATATCCATTGGACTGCTTTCCAATGATCCTTTCTAGGATTAGCCATGAATCTGCTCACAGCGCTCAAAGCATGAGCTAAATTAGGAGGGGAGCAAACCATGGCATACATGAGAGAGACAACAGCACTCGAATAGGGAACTCTAGATATGTACTCATCATCTTCTTCTGACTTTGGACAACAGCTTGATGATAATCTGAAATGTGCAGCTAATGGTGTGGAAACTGGCTTGGCATCTTGAAAGTTGAAATGGTGAAGCACCTTGTTAATGTATCCACTTTGACTGAGATACAATTTTCCAGCAGATCTGTCTCTGGAAATCTCCATGCCAAGAATCTTCTTTGCTACCCACAGATCCGTCATATCAAATTCAGAACTCAATTGTTCCTTCAATTGATCAACATCTGCTTTATCTTTAGCAGCAATCAGCATATCATCGACATACAATAGCAAGTAAATGGCAGAGCCATTAGCAAATCTCAAGTATACACAGCTATCATAATCAGATCTCTTGAACCTTGAGAAATCATGAAGGTATCAAACCTCTTGTACCACTGCCTGGGAGATTGCTTCAATCCATACAATGACTTCTTCAATTTACAAACAAACTTCTCTTTACCAGGAACAGTAAAGCCTTCAGGTTGATTCATATAGATGTCTTCATCCAACTCCCCATGAAGAAATGCAGTTTTGACATCTAATTACTGTAGCTCATAATCATGCATTGCAACAATGCTGAGAAGTGTACAAATAGAGCTATGCTTCACAACAGGGGAGAACACTTCATTGAAATCAATACCTGATATCTGGCTGTAGCCTTTAACAACTAACCTTGCCTTGTATCTTGTTCCATCATTAGGAGTAGAACCCTCCTTGCACTTGAAGACCCATTTACAGCTTATTGGTCTCTTGTCACTAGGCAGTTTAACTAAATCTCAAGTGTCATTCTTGTCAAGGGACTCAATTTCATCATGCATTGCAGTCATCCATTTGCTTGCATCAGCAGAGATAATGGCTTCTGAGTAAGAGGAAGGTTCGGCAGATCCTTCAATTCCCTCTGCGACGCTGAAAGCATAAGCAACCATGTTTGCTTCTTCAATTAACTTCCTGACAGGTTTTGGATCCCTTCTAGGCCTATCAACTACAATGGAATGCTGTGGAGTGTTCACAGCAGCAGGCATTTGACCACCTACGTCACCTGCCTGTGGCACAGCTGGCAGGTCATGAGTTACCTGTGGCACAGCTAGCTGACCTAGAGCTGGCTGTGGCACAACTGTCACCTGTGGCACAGGTACAATCGCCTGTGGGACAGGTGCATGAGAATCACTGAACTTAACTGAATGCTCCACCTCAGAATTAGACTTCTGTCCACTGTCCTCAAACTCTCTGGGCTAATCAACTGGAACATCATTGCTGCGCAGCATAGCAGCCTCATTGAAGACAACACTTCGGCTGACTATCATCTTCTTGGTCTCAAAATTCCATAGCTTAAAGCCTTTGACACCAGACTTATAGCCAACAAATATGTATTTAACTGCCCTGGGTTCAAGCTTTCCATTGTCAACATGAGCATAAGCAGGGCACCCAAACACTCTCAGATTAGAGTAGTCTACAGGAGTACCAGACCAAACCTCAATGGGTATTTTCTTATCAATGGTTATGGAAGGTGACCTATTGATAAGATGACAAGCAGTGGAGATAGTTTCAGCCCAGAAATGTCTGTTCAGACCTGCATTGGACAACACGCAATGGGCCTTGGAGATAATGGTCCTATTCATACGCTCAGCTACACCATTTTGTTGAGGAGTGCCAGGAACAGTGTAGTGTCACAATACCATGAGACTTGCAGTATGAGTTGAACTGTTTGGAACAGAATTCCATACCATTATCAGTACGAAACTTCTTGATTTTCTTCTTAGTTTGGTTTTCAACCATTGTCTTCCACTCTTTGAAGGCAGAAAATACTTCTGACTTGTGCTTAAGGAAATAGGGACAGACCTTTCTTGAATAATCATCAATAATGGTCATCATGTAACGAGGCCCACCAAAGGATGGCTTTCTGGATGGCCCCCACAAATCAGAATGCACATAATCAAGAATTCCTTCAATTGTGTGAGTTGAGGTGATGAACTTCACCTTTTCGTGCTTGCCGAAGATGCAATGCTCACAGAACTTCAAGCTTCCACTATATCCTTCAAGTGAACCACGCTTGCTCAGCTCTTCCAGACCAGACTTGCTCATATGCCCTAGACGCATATGCCAAAGGTTTGATGCATCAGAACCAGAAGCATCTTGAGGAATTACAGGGACGGCATTGTCTGAGATTGTACTGCCACGGAGATAGTATAGTTCACTGGACTTCCTTAGGTCTGCATTCATCACGACAAGAGAACCTTTGGTGATCTTCAAGCAACTATCTCCACCTGAATAATGGTACCC
Organism: Stipa capillata; assembly: GCA_019208055.1. Taxonomy (NCBI): domain Eukaryota; kingdom Viridiplantae; phylum Streptophyta; class Magnoliopsida; order Poales; family Poaceae; genus Stipa; species Stipa capillata. Next base: position 478,096 of record JAGXJF010000324.1, on the reverse strand, counting down.
CTTACCATCAAAGTAGCTCAATGAAATGAGATTTCTCTTCATCTTTGGAATGTATCTGACATCTGTCAGTGTTCTGATCATGCCATCAAACATCTTGATCTGAACTGAGTCAATGCCCTCTATCTTGCAAGCTGAATCATCATAGCCAAGAACTGATCCACCATTGCTTAACGGCTCAAAGGAACTGAACCAATCTCTGTGAGGGCACATGTGATATGTGCAAGCAGTGTCAAGAATCCACTCATCAGTGGCAGCTCTCTATCCAGTAGAGCTAGCAGCGGCATTCAGAAGTCCAACACCTGTGTTAGCAACTGTGTCAAAGGTGGCTTCATGGTCTGTGTCACAGCTAGGGTGACGACCTGTGTCACAACTGGAGCTGGCATAGCTGAGACCTGTGGCAGAGCTTCCAGCAATGTCCACCAAAGACTCGGCATTTGAGTTAGCAGAACAGTTGGCAACAGTATCAGCCTTGTCTTTCGGCTTTGTGTCTTTCCTGTTCTCCTTGTTCTTTAACTTGTAACACTCAGAAATATCATGTCCATCACGTTTGCAGTATCTGCAAAACTTGCCCTTTCCTCTGGACTTTGATATGCCTCTCTGACCTGTGGCACAGGCAGAGCTTCTTCCATGTCCATGACTGGGGGGTTTTTCTTCTCAGATCTGCCTCGAACAGACAAGCCCTCAGCATGTGAGCCACTTGAATCATCAGACACCATCTATCTCATCTTCTCCATGGAATGCAGAGCCTCATAAACCTCATGAAGAGTGAGTGTATCTCTGCTATACAGCATGGTATCTCTAAAACCAGAATATGAACTAGGTAGCGAACATAAGAGAATCAAACCCAAATCTTCTTCATCATAACTAACATCCAATGATACTAGATCAGCAACAATCTCCTTGAAATTAGAGATGTGTTCAAGCAAGTTACCTCCTTCCGGCATCTTGTGCAGAAACAACTTTTGCTTGAGGTGCATCTTACTGGTCAGATCCTTGGTCATGCAGATTGCTTCAAGCTTCAGCCATAGCGAAGCAGCATGTGTCTCCTGGAGAACCTCCTGCAGGATGTTGTTGTACAGATGCAGTTGAATTTGGGAGACGGCCTTACGGTCCTTCTTCTTCTCATCGTCGGACCAAGTAGCAACGGCCTTCCCACCAAAGGAGTCCAAAGTATCCTCATAATCAGCCTGAGCCAATAAAGCATGCATTTTGACTTTCCACAAAGAGAATCGAGTATCTCGATCAAGAAGCGAAAGATCAAACTTCATGGACGCCATCTCAAGAATGAGCAACCAAAGCTCTGATACCACTTGTTAGAGATGGACGGACCAGAGGAAGAGAAAAAACAGAGTAGCAGAAACAAACGTGGCAACAATCAAGCAAAGAACGTGCGCAAGAAAACAGAGCAATCACACACGATCCAAAGTACACAGGGAGTTTTACGTGGAAACCCTAGAAGGGTGAAAACCACGGACGCACGAAGACGTCAACTTCACTATGATGAATGAAGTCCTAACCCGTTAGGGATTTACAATGCTTAGCTTATCCCATAACGTCTACAAAGAAGGGTATATATAGTTACAGGTGGGTGAGGGGGTATCTGTGTTACTGCTTGTGACATAGCTGACTGGCACAGGCAGAACACTTAACATGCTAGCACCTGACTCAGGTGAGATAGCCTACCTGTGTCAGCTACCTATGACACAGGTGATGAGCCACCTGTGACTCAGGTGGCTAACACCACTGGGTGACACCGCTGGCTGACACCGGCAACGCAGAACGTCTTCTGCAAAGGGGGTGACAGGAATTTGGAGCAAACTCCAACACTGAGCACGTTACTCCCTGGAATTGACCATACTCCCACTATTTTATTCTCTTGAGGTTGGATACATCCCAATATCCCATGTTAAGAAAATTGTATATTTTCTGCCCCGCATAATTTGCCGGTTGCTAAGATTGATATATTTGTTACTATCACTTTCATACATGATAATTATTGTTGGCAGGGCACTTGTTTTGAGATACATCTATGTGAGTCTGAAATGCTCTAGACCCAGCGAAGTTGGTACTGAAAAAAATGTTGTGCCTTCTTTAGAAGGAATTATGGATGGATAATCCTGTTCTCCTAGTAGCAATATTGAGCAAGAGAAAAATCCTTGTTGAGTATGACTGCTCCATCTGAATCACGTGGTTTGCACTGACATGCCAAGTTGCCCCTTCTTCTGAGTAGCATGTTTACCCATCATTCTTCCTATTCCTAGCTAAACTCTATCTCTTACCCAAAGTTGAACACAAATGTAGATCGATCATAAATTGTGACATGTCATCAAATAAATGACACCCATTTGATTTACTAGGTGATACCCATCTATCTGTTCAGATAATACAAAATCTTGAAAATTTCTCATGCTGGTTGAGCTCAAGCTTGGGCATGGATTGTTCCTAGGTCAAGCTTGCACTTAGGCTAAGCTCAGGCTAGATTGTGCATGTGCTGGGTTTGGGATAGCCTGGACCAAACAAGGCTAATTAGTTTGGGCTGGCCTAAGGCTGTGATCTATGTATAGTTGGATTCCTTTTTGTGTCTGAACATTTATAGTCTTTAAAAAATTTCTTTGCATATGCCGAAAAATGAATAGGGGAATGTCCATTGCATGTACTAAATCAACATGTAACTGTCTTCCAACTTGCATCCTACCTTCTTCACGGCGCTGGCACTTTATTCTAGTATTAGCTAAAATCTGTTATCTGTATATGCTGTCCATAATCAATTTGTCCACATAGTTAATGCGGGATATCGGTTTGTCATCCTATTCAGGAAGAGTTAAAAGCGTCAATTATCTTTCTTTTACTGGATATCTCTCTCTTTCCCTTTTCTAGAAGAGGATCAATAAGCTGACGCACCAGCCAATTGTATGGCTGCTTTCAGATGTTTACAGAAATGAATTTGTACTCTTTAGTTTCTTTATTTTTCTCTGTTCTCAATTTTATTTGTTTTCTCATACAGATTTTGAAAGCCCAGAGGAATGTCATCCTTCGTGTTTCAGCATTCCTCCTTTATTGTTAAAGAAACACCGCTGCAAATTCTGTTGAACATAATTTATCTACATTCTTTGATCTTATATTTTATTTGTTGTTTTGCTTCGAATAGGTACATTTATCGTATTTGCAAGATCACAAGGATATTAAGTCACTGAGAAGCGCATCAAGGAAGAGTAGATTAATCTTAGTTTTAGGTGAGAGATTGGACATGACTCAACACATTATAGATTTGCCAATTTGACTTAGACAATGCATTTGTAAGTAAATGTGATTGATTAGTTCAATGTTACTCAAAAATGCTTTTGTAAGGAAATATTTACTTATGGATTGAATCATTGCTCAAACCAGAGTTAAAAGATTTTTATTGCATTGATTTGCTTAAATTGGAACTTCGATGATGGTCAGCAAATTCGTAATTACACCTATGAAGTTGAGGAGGCAACCAGGCCACTTTTATTTCCACCATATTTATGGTATAGTTTGATTAAGTCGTTGGCGTTGGATCTGATTGATTTTGCTTAGGGGTTATGAAAATTTGAAACAAGACTTCACTAATGCCTGCCTAAACATGTCAAAATACAATCCATCACGCACTGGCATTCTCAAATTTGCTTCTCTCGGACAGTTCTGCCAATAGTTGTATGTTGTATGGATTCTAGAAGTTAAGCCTGAGCACGACTTACATGATACGGCAACATGTAATATTAATAATATGCCTTTCCAATTGGTAACGGAATTTCTGAACTACACTTACCTTGTATTAATTTTGGTAAGCTAGTGAATTCCCATGTGAAGTCATGTGTCCTACAAAATGATCAACTATTTTGTCGATCACAATGCTATAAGAAGATGTTGCTTTCCTTCCCACCTTAGTCTCATGGTGGCAAAAGTTGCTGCCAAATTTTGGGGGCGGTGTTTTAATAAGGAAAAAGTTTGTTTTGGTCCTTCAATTATTGGCAAGTCTGTTTTGATCCATAAACTCCAAAATCAGATAAACTTGACCCTTAACCTTTAAAACCGGACAAATTTGGTCCCTCTTCCCATTCAAGTAGTTTGGCTCATGACGTGGCGGTGGTTTTGCACATCTTGTTGCCTTTGCTGCCTAGTTAATTTAAAATTCAGATTTTGTTGGAAAATCTGAAAATTTATTTTAAAATCAGTAATACGTAAGAAAAAAGAGAAAAAATGAAGGAAATTTTTTTAAATAAAAAAGAAAATTTACATAAAAGGAAAACAATTAGAAGTATTCTAGAAAACTAGGAAATTCAAGAGAACTCTCAAATAGTTAAGAACATTCATTACAACTCAGGAAATATGATGATTTTTATGAATGTTCATAAACTATTTGTGATTTTTCTCAAATTCCATGTTTTTTCAGAATACTCTGAATTTTGTCCTTCTTGTTGTAATTTTAAATATTTTTATTCAATTTTTATGATTTTCCTAACTTTTTATTGATCTCTCTATAAACCCTCAGATTTTCATTTTCCCTTATTTTTCTATCTTTTTGGAGTTTTCTGATTTTTTTTGTGTGGTACCATGCGTGTAAAACCACTGCCAAGTCATTGGTCAAAACCGCGTGAGTGGGGTGAGGGACCAAAATTGTCTAGTTTTGAAAGTTATGTTTTAGAGTTTAGGAACTAAAACTAGACTCATCCAATAGTTAAGGGACCTTTTCCTTTTAAATAGTTCCACAATTATTTAGCGTCACAAATAAACAACAATTTGACTTCTAGACTAGATGTACATGTCATTGTTGTACATAATATTTTTGTGGAGAACCAAATGCTAATGCGTACAGACTTGTAATTGTTTGCTTATTTTACATGTGAAGATTGATGATGTGTTAGTCATTACTCTTCATTCTACTTTGTACTCTTGTTGCATTCATTTGGTAATTTTCTACAGAGATTTAAGTTGTCTTTTATTGATGTAGGTGGATGTTTGTTATTCCTGTCCTTCAGCAGATTGGATGTATCCAGATAGTTCTTTAGGATTTTTAGTCTATATTCTCCTTAGAGCAAAGAGAATGTCATCTTGTTTCAACACTTCACATCCTCTTTTTTAAGACATATGTTTTCTCTATCTGTATCTTGTGATGACGGTTACTAAGAAGGCATCTAAACACTACTATAGAAAAGGTCTTCGCACACGGTTTTTCAGTTTGGCCCGTGTGCGATGTGCTACATATAGACAGGTTGTCTAGAGTGAGAAAAAAGCCAAAAAAATATTTTTAGAAACCTAGAACCTACCATATACAATTCACAAATCCTCACACAGTCACAAGTCACGTGATTATCACGCGAAATACGCAGGTGTGTGGTTTTGAAGAATCAAATCCATGACCTCCTGCTCTCACACAAACACACCTAACCATCTCACCTGAGCACAATCTTATGACTAGATAGGTTACCTATTCGTTTTGATCCTTTCAATCTGAATCTTCCAACTAATATTTGGATATTTAGATGGTTTCAAACAAGAAATTTGTCAATTGTAAATTCGTAGATCTCGTCGAGGGCTATAATTTTCATATAGACTTTGTCTCCATCCAACTACATATAAAAAAGTATGAATTTCTGAAAATTAGACATTGCACACGGTCGCGCGGAAAAAACCGTGCGCGCGGTGTGCCCTTTCAATCTGAATCTTCTGGCTAATATTTGGATATTTAGATAATTCTAAACGAGAAACTTATCAACTGCAAAGTTGTAGATCTCGTCGAGGGCTACAATTTTTATATAGACTTTGTCTCCATCTGGCTCCATATGAAAAAGTTACGAATTTCTGAAAACGAGACATCGCACACGGTCGTGCGGAAAAAACCGCGTGCGATTTGCCCTTTCAACCTGAATCTTCTGGCTAATATTTGAACATTCAGATGGCTTCAAACAAGAAAGTCAACTGCAAAGTTGTAGATCTCGTCGAGGGCTACAATTTTCATATAGACTTTGTCTCCATCCAACTCCATATAAAAAAGTTACAAATTTCCGAAAACAAGACATCGCACATGGGCACACGGAAAAAACCGTGTAAGATGTAGAGGCACATATTGCACACGGTTCCTAGGAAACAACCGCCTCACAGCACACACGGGCCAATTTGCCGTGGCATATCGCAAACGGACCTGCAATGGTGACCGTGTATGATGTTTATATTGGTGACGGTTTAGGCTAAACCGTGGACAATGAGGAATCTTAAAAGACCTGTTCTATAGTAGTGAAATATTGGTCATCTTTTAACTGTTTAAACATTTGCTATAATGTTGTCTGAAGTCTGAACATCCATTTACTGGTCTTCTCTTCGTCTTCCATGTTGAAGTAGTCTGGTGTTTGTTTAGAATTGTACGTAGAAGTGCTGACCCGGTTTGTCCGATCTCAAAATTTCCAGCAGTTGAAATAGAGACCGGTCATAAATCTATGGTGGATGATGGTTACGTTGCAATGTTGGAACTGGAAAGGGCGGGGTTACCCGTGTATTAGGGCAGCTGTTTCTGTCTGTGTTATTTAATGGCCTTCGACTTGGTGAACGCCCATACGAATTGTTTGATTTGTTTGACCTTGGCGGGTCACCTGTTATCTCGCTCATGTAAGGGCCTGCCACTTACATAAAATCGAGTGACTTGGTAAAACCTTTATGGCCGTCATACTTGGGTTATTCTACTGATTGCAACAATGTAGTTACTGTGCCCTGGTTCGTGGATCTATGCTCGACCGGTTCCTGAGTCCTTGCAATGGTGCGGCCGCTCGACTATACATACAATCATATGGTACAGGAAACCTTAGCGAAAAGGTATACGCTGCCGCTAAAAGAAAAATCCTGTATACGCTGAGAGAGAGAAAAACAACTCGTATGTGCATATCACTGAAAACTGCAGAAGAAATCACGGGACAAATAGGATCCACATTTTCGAGCACCGGCGTCGAGGTAGGCAGGCACTAGCTACGTCACAGGAAAGCATGAAGATTTCTGGAGAACCGGAACTTCGCACCATCTGGACTTTGGACCGGTTTGATGTGAACCTCGTCGAGCTGCGCAACACGGCGGAGCTACAGAGTCAGCTACCCCCTGCCTGCGCTAAAACGTGCGGCACGTACAGACGTACAGTGGCCCGAAAGAATAAGAAGATGTCTTCCTCGTCCTCTTCGTAGCACACACGTCGAGAAAACCGTGTCGTAGTTCATCGGTGACGCAAAAACACGTAGAGCACGCACCGTCACCCGCCGGCCAGTACCGCTGTCCGTGGTTGAGCAGCAAACTGAACAGCTAAACAAGCATTATGAATTGCTCATATAGTACGATAACACTCCTATGATTGAACTCTTTTTTTTTGTTATGACTTATGAGCTCCGGTCGCGCAACGTGTGCATATATGTGGCGTAAAGGAGCGCGTGGTAACAGCGCCTAAAGGGCCGTGTCGGTCCTAGTTAAAGAACGGACCTGCCGTTTGGTCTTGAACCTACTTCCATCACAAACCAGGGCTTGACTGGTAAATTGATTGTCTATACATTTTTTAAGCACAAAACATTCAATATAGTGGACAGGCAGTCGGGCGAAACTGAAAGTTAGGTAAGCTTACCTACATCTGTATTCCACACGTACAGAGGAATGGACCGAGAATGGAACATGTGTAGGAAAAGTTGTGAACTGAATACTGATGACTCCTCCCACCGGGATTTGTTTAATCAAGCTAACTATCCCCAGATCTTCGAAGGTAGTACTGAAGATTTTGCATTTTAGCTTTTCTTGATTTTGTTTGTTGGCTTTATATGACTTGTAGGATTAGCAGTAGCAATTCGTAGTCCTTCCTTGGTATGCTTCTAGAATGAGAGAATGCTAACACTAAAAATGTTTTCAGAAGTGTCATCACCATAAATCACTAGCAAAAATCATTCTCTGAGGAGATGATCTCATACACAGTGGCAAGTAAGAACTCTGTTATATTTTCTTTGCAGATTATTTATTTCCCTTCTTTCCCCTGGAGAACACGCTTTGTTAAGATGAATAAATGACCACGCCAATGTGTGTTAAGGAATATACCAGTCAAAAGTATGTAATACACAACTGGAAAGTCCCTTAATTTCCAGTAGTATTAGCTGCTAAATTTGAATCAAATACTCGTATTTTAGTGGCTAAAAGAACCCAGCGCCGTAGCTTTACCTGAATTGCTTTTAGGCAATCGAATGGGCAGGAAAAGTACAGCTCTTGTCTGGTAGGGCCTCTCTGGCCGGGATTTCTAGTGGTAGTACCTGTGCTTTGACATACTCACTGGTTGAGTTATTCCTGGTGGCTAGTCTGGGGTGATGAGCTAATGTAAGTTTGGAACTGATTGATTAGAGTTCACTACAAGTTAATACTTACAATTGGCAATCGTTCCTTCTCCAAAAAGAGAAAGAACAATTCGCAGTCGTTACAAGTAACTTGACATATTCTCTTTACAATTCTTCAGAGAGGTGGGCGAGTGAGGAAACATATCAGACTGTGGAACACGTATCGTGAAATTCAAAGGTGATGACAGAAGTAGCTGCAGCCTGCAAGCAGCTGAATTTATCAGAGTGGAAGAGTACTCAGAGCTTGAAATTTTCAAAAACATTTTTTACCATCGCAATTCGGTACCGTCTCACACGGCAGCAAAGGTATTGTCCGTAGCAAATTTACTTTGATTATTCCAGTCGAATTCAAATTTTCGAGAATGACCGACCCTTGTTTCCTTTGAATACAAGTACGGTGACTTGTCACAGCCAATAGTTTGAAATATTTGCATAAACTATAAGTTTTGTTGTAATAAAGAGTTTCGACCAACAAACTTACACGACAATTAGTTGAAACATGAAAATTGGGCCCGTGGATGAGCTCTATTCACACAAGTGCTAATGAATACTAGTAACTATGAGATTTCACTCATAGTTAAGCGCCCACGTTTTTAAGGCTTCCAGAGAAAAGGCAGGCTAACCTCGCTTGGTGGAAGAAAAAATTGCAAGCTCTGACAATTCTAATGAAGTCTAACCAGACGAGCTTGAATGAATTCATAGCCGGAACCAATGCACAATTCGACACTCTAACTAGGATTGAAGAGGTAGACAAATTTATTCAATCGATACCAAAACTCAAAAACTATTTGCAACATATAAACTGCTTTAAGATTTGTGCTAAATTTTTGTAAAAAGCACTCAACTTTATTCATTTTTCATTATACAACAATTTCATTTTGTAGAAGACCTCCAATTAATCCCCTTCTCACTCTCGAGTCCTCCACTTTTTCCATCTATTCATCCACCATATTCTCTCTCCCAAACATGAGAGCACCCAACTAATTCATAAACAACAGAACTACTGTAATACTTAGTAACATTTGGTGGGGATTTAGTTCATCTGATAGTGTTCATGTTTAGACAAAAAATAGTGTTAATAATTTTTTTCACATTCACAAATAAAATAATTAAGAATAAAATGTTTTTTCACGTTCATAAATCAAAATCTTCCATGTTCATGAACAAAATATTATGTTCATGATTTCTTTTGTTCATGCACAAAATCATGAATAAATGATACACAAAAAGTCTACTCTCTCCTCTCTCTCTACAATAATCAAGAACACATCATTAAAATTATGAGAATGAAAAGGTGTAAACATAAAATGGCCGTTAGAATGTCCTGCACCAATTTTGGAGCAATTTGGACGATATAAATAATATATAAACACTCTACTACAAGTAAAAAAAAACTACACTCTAATAACAATCAATAATTTACCAAGGGATTTGCAACGGCCCATACACCAGTACCTAGCTCCGCCCCTGCTTAGACCTGATTAACCAACCTACTCGGAGAGAGGAAGAGGAAGAAAAAGACACGAGGCCATGCTGGCACCTAACTAAAGCGCAGCGTTAAGGCATGACCAACCCGACCGTTTCCTCGCCACCCCGCGGTTTACACCCATTTTCGTTCAAACGTACGCTCAATTCAACGTCAACCTTCCGATTCAAACCCGCTTTAGCCTTCTCCTTCCTTCCCTCCCTATTTGAACACTTCCCACCACTCCGTTCATCTCATTCAACTCTTCACACCCCCCAGCCCCCCACCCAGCCACACGCCCCCAACACGTCTGTCTCTAATCTCTTCACCACCAACATACCTACTTCCCGAATTCCTTTCTTCGATCGATGGCGCTCCTGGCACGGAGGGCGAGAAGAGCGGCGACGAAGGCCGCCGCGGCCGCACCTGTGGCGGTCGAGCTGGCCATCCCGGCGCACTTCCGGTGCCCGATCTCGCTGGACCTGATGCGGGACCCGGTCACGGCGCCGACGGGCATCACGTACGACCGGGAGAACATCGAGGCGTGGCTGGACACGGGCCGCGCGGTGTGCCCCGTCACCCACGGCGCGCTCCGGCACGAGGACCTCGTCCCCAACCACGCCATCCGCCGGGTCATCCAGGACTGGTGCGTCGCCAACCGGTCCCGCGGCGTGGAGCGGATCCCCACGCCCAAGATCCCCGTCACGCCCGTCCAGGCGTCCGAGCTCCTGTTCGAGGTCGGCGAGTCCGCGCTCGCCGGGGATGACGGCGCGGCCGTCCGGTGCGCCGCGGCGGTCGCCAGGGTGAGGGCCCTCGCGCGGGACAGCGAGCGGAACCGGCGGTGCTTCGTGTCTATCGGCACGGGCCGCGTGCTCGCCGCGGCGCTCGAGTCGCTCGCGGCCGCCGGAGCGCCGGCGGGGGGCGTTCTCGAGGGCGTACTGGCGGCATTGGCCTGCATGATGCCGTTGGACGAGGAAGCTGTCAGGATCTTGGTCTCGCCGACCTCGCTTGGTTCGCTGGTTGCCATCGCCAAGAATGGGAGCTTGGCGGGAAGGCTGAACGCTGTGCTGGTGATCAAGGAGATCGGGTCGTGCGACGGAGCATACATGGATTTGAGCGGGAAGGTCGACGAGATCGTAGACGCGCTGGTCAAGATCATCAAGGCTCCCATCTGCCCGCAGGCCACCAAGGCCGCCATGGTCGCCACCTACCACCTGGCGCGCTCCGACGAGCGCGTCGCGGCGCGCATAGCGACAACCGGACTCGTGCCGGTGCTCGTCGAGGCCCTCGTCGACGCCGACAAGAGCGCGTCGGAGAAGGCACTGGCGGTGCTCGACGTGGTGCTCGGGTCGGAGGAAGGCCGCTCGAGCGCGCGGGAGCACGCGCTCACTGTGCCCGTCCTCGTCAAGAAGATGTTCCGCGTGTCCGACCTGGCCACCGAGCTCGCCGTCTCGGCGATGTGGCGGCTCGGCAAGGCCACCAGCGGCGACGAGGACGAGGGCGCGGTGACAAGGTGCCTGGTCGAGGCGCTGCGGGTCGGCGCGTTCCAGAAGCTGCTGCTTCTCTTGCAGGTTGGCTGCAGGGATGCAACCAAGGAGAAGACCACCGAGCTGCTCAAGATGCTCAACAAGCACAAAGGCGAAAGGGAATGCGTCGACGCTATGGACTTTAGAGGGCTCAATCGGCTGTCTTGAATCAAACTGGTGTAAAAAAAATTGTAAGGTACCCCAGTAGATGGATCTAAACAGATTTTGGTAGGATAGTTAGATGTAAATAAACACACACTCTCTCTCTTTTTCGAGGTGTTAGATGGAAACTTTTCTTTTACGTGCTTAGATGCTACTTCAGAAAAAAAAAGCTTAGGTTCAAAAGCAACTACAGTTGAATGGAAAGCCGTAATTTTAAGAGATTTTTTATTTGCCTTATATCAATCGCTTGAGAATTCTAGAAATCTCATTACATTGCTATTCGTGCTTAGGTTAACGGCAATGTTATTCTCTTTAGTTAGCGACGACACCACTGTTGTGTGTTAATGGTTTTTGTTCACATGTGCCCCCCTCTCGCATGTGGGCTTAAAGGGATGGCTGGAGATGTGGAGGCCCGATAGTGGGTGGCAGAAGCAATAGTGGCGTTGCGGCCATGATAGAGGGTAGTGGTAGTTGGCATGATCGACCTGAATGCATACTGAAGAGTAGGATGGGTTGGATGCAATGGTGGATCTGGCAGTGGCTATAGTCGGAGATGAAAAAGGAAGGTGGGGCGATGGTTGCGGTGGAAGAAACGGCGTGCCAGTTTTAGCGAAGATGAGGCGCATGGAAGAGATGACGTGTGACATCCTGGTTTTGTAACTAGAATCAATATTAATGAAAAATTAATGTTAAGAAATTGAGAAAGAATTAAATTTTTGCTCTTGGTTGTATCATGTCATGCATTTATTTAAAATTATAACCAACAAAAAGGCTAAAGGACTAAATTAATATATAATTAAATAATACAACTAAGAATTACGAACTACGGACTTCAATATCTTTTTATCCATAAACAACTCTAAAATTTACCTGCCTATATTTTTAGAATTTTTGAGCTAAGTTTTATAGGCGACTTAACCCGATTTGCATTTGTAGAAATATTATTAAATAATAATTTATAAGTTCCTAATTCTGTATTTAATAAAATGCTTACAAAGATAATTAATAGAGAGAAGTTGTCGAGCTTTTGGGTCATCTTTTTGGATCAATCAGTAACTTCATTTTTCTCATGGTACAGCACAAGAAAGGAAAACGAAAGTGTTGTATAACACCCAACAAACTATATTTGTGACTTTATTCGATTTTATAATCTTTTGATGTGCACGGAGGTACTTATAGTCTTCTACCCCGCCTCTAGTGAGATTGCGAGCGCCTCAACATCCGACAAAGTCAGATCCAACACCACCTCGTCACCCGTTCGTTCTCTTGCTGTTTGACTAGCTAGACGAAATTAAGATAAGAAATTATGAACCTGGAATATTCTGCAGCAGGACCAGTCCAGTCCTTCTGGATGCAGGTATACAAGTTCTCAGCTTTGAAAGTTCAGTTCAAGTTTCGACAAAAGTGGTAAAGTATGACCCAGTTGACCTATGCACCAGCCTAGTCGGACCCGGACCATTCTGCACGTCCCATCTGGAAATTTGACCCCTCCTCCTCGGGCATGTATCCGACGTGTTGATGTCATGGTTACTGCGCATGATATGTTTCACACACCTTCGATCTATCAATTTTGTCGTTGTGACAATCTCGGTTTCACTGTGTTCCGTTACATCTTTGTTTCTTTGCTCGCGGCACTTACATGTGTCTGATCTTCGTAGGATCATGCATGCATAGCTGCATGTGCATCGTCAAGTTCATCGGGCGCGGCGGCGGCGCCGGATGGAAGGTACGCTTGGCTGCCCGGAAACTCCAGCCGCGCGGCTAAACCACGGTTCGCCCTTGCTCTGCGAACAACGAAAGCGCCCTTCGTCGGCGAACAACGGAAGCGCCCGTCTTAGTTGCCGCAGAAACGTTCGGTACTGTGTGCGACGTGCACGCTCGATCTTCCACGGAGAAAATGACATATTTGGCAGGCTGACTGTGGTCAATGCCAGATCTAGCGCGCCTCTTCTCGCAATGACAAAAATAACAGGGCGACTCGCGGGATGAAGACACGTGGCTACCGTCGGATTAGCTCAGGGCGACGCACCGGAGTCGGATGCGTGCGATGCGACACGCCAGCGTCGGACTAGGCGAGTCCGACACCGGAGCGTCGAACCACCCGAGTCCGACATGCCAGCGTCGGATCCACCGAGTCCGACGCACACGGGAGGGTCGGAACGCAGGCACACGCGAGTTTTTTTTTATTTCAATTTGATTTCCTCGATTTTTTTAAATCACGTATAAGTTTCAAAAAAATCTGAAAAAATTCATACCAGTTTATAATGGAATGAAGTATACACACGTAAATTTTCGTAAAATAATATGTATTTTTGTGACCTGTGTAAAAAAACAAAGCGAAGGTAAAAAAATTAAACTGCGCTACAGTGTTCGCGTCGGACTGCTACAGTGCGACACATCTGACTGCTACAGTGCTGTGTCGCACTGTAGCAGTCCGACGCGAACACTGTAGCACAGTTTAGTTTTTTTCCTGTTAGATTTGTTTTTTTAGACAGGTCACAAAAATGCATATTATTTTACGAAAATTTACGTGTGTATACTTCATTCCATTATAAACTGTTATAAATTTTTTTAGATTTTTTTGAAATTTATACGTGATTTTAAAAAATCGAGGAAATCAAATTGAAATAAAAAAATTCGCGTGTGCGTGGATCCGACGCTCCCGTGTGTGTCGGACTCGGTGGATCCGATGCTCACGGGAGTGTCGGACTCGGTGGATCCGATGCTCGCGGGAGTGTCGGACTCGGGTGGTCCGACGCGCGCCCGTGTGTCGGACTCGGGCAGTCCGACGCGTCGTGTGTCGGACTCGGGCGTTCCGACGCTCGTGTGTCGGACTCGGGCGGTCCGACGCGCTCGTGTCGCGATGGGTGGATCCGACTGCGGTGCGTCGCTCTGAGCAAATCCGACGCTAGCCACGTGTCGTCCGTCCCGCGTGTCGCCCGGTTAGTTTTGTCATTGCGAGAAGAGCCCGGCTAGATCCGGCATTGACCGGAGTCGGCCTGTCAAATATGCCATTTACCCTCTAGGACAAAAACTGTGTGTTTTCTAATCCCAAAGGCGGAAATGAGAAGTGACGGCTGGATGTGGATGGATGCGACGTGTACGTCAGTCAGTACGTTCCAACGTGAAGCACGAGCTACACGTACGAGCGCCGAGACAGAAGTGCCCGCACGTCGGCCGCGGCGCACGCGGCGTCGGCTCGCTGGACCACGAGGCGCGTACGTGTCCAGCCAGCCAAAACCTGGGAATTTATTAACTGGGAATTTATTCGTGTACCATGACACGGTCACCGTCTATAGACTGCGCGGCTGGATGGACGGTTTTTTTTGTTAGCATTACCGGTTCATTCATTGAAGCATGATATTGTCTCGGATACAGACAAACACTCGGTAGAGTATGGAGCCACACATGATGTTCACGTGATAGAGCAAAAGCTGCCTTTTTTTAAAGGAAAGCCACCATGGCTATGATATATTGAACTAAATTAGAGTTACATCTTCGAGCAACAAAGGTAAAATAAAATCTGGTGGGTTCTCCTGCCACACATTCGGCAGATGAAGCCTAGCGGATTTAGCTAATTCGTGAGCAACCACATTTGCTTCCCGAAAACAGTGTTCAAAAGTGATGTTTCTAAACTCCTGTAGAAACTGGACACAATCTGCATAAATTGCCGCTGCCGGAGACAAATCGCCTGCTCCATTCTTCATAGCGTCAATAAACCTCCAAACAATCCAATTGAATCACCAAGTCTCGGTAGCCAAGATGCGCACAGAGTTGCATACCAAGTCGGAGGGCATGTGCCTCTGCTACTGCAGCGTTCATAGCTTGGCCCATAAGATCATTAGCTGCCCAGCTGTCCCTCACAACAGCACCAACAAAAGCTGCCTTAACTACATTATGAAGCTTCAAAGTTTGTTTCTCTGAATTCGTTACTAAAACGCACATTTGAAAACTGTCCACAAAGCGCTTTGATCTCACGAACGATTGTACCAAAATGATACAAACCGTTCTGCTCCAGGCCTTTCACGGTGGATGGACGGATGGATCAGAGTTCCCCGCTTGGGCCGCGTTTCGAGTCCTTCGTTGCTGCGTCGGTGGAGTTGGGCCGGTAGAGGATGTTGCGGAGCACGTCTAAGTGGGGTGGGTTGGGCCTCTAAAAAAAAGACTAAGGGCCCGTTTGGGAGCCTTAGAAAAATATACCCTTGTAAACAAATTACAAGGGTATTTTATAAGGCTCCAAAGAAACCCTCAAATACAAGGGTATTTATTTCCACTTGTAAATTCTTGTTTGGGTAAAAAGGTATTTCAACTAGTGAGCCGAGCTGAATCACGGTTTGCACTTAAGAAAATGAGCTGACGTGAGCTGGTTGCATCAAAGCAAGCATAGTGAATCCGTGCATGTACAATACGCACCATCCACGTAGCTGAATTCGAGCCAATTAAGCTCGAGGACGATCTCGTCAAGTTAATTAGCCGATGGAACTAGCAAACTTGCCATGTAAACGTTAGTTAAAATAAAACTTCCCGTTAGTGCTTAAGAAAATGAGCTGACGTGAGCTGATTGCATCAAAGCAAGCACAGTGAGCTGAGCTGAAAATGACTTATCACATATGAATTATATATAACAGAACTAGCATCTCTTAAGAAAAGAGGTATAGAGCGAAACATACACACAAAATCAAGTGAACTAGTGTAAAATTACTATGATGAATCTTGCCTTGACGAGTGTAAAATAACAGCATACACACAAAGCATAAAACATAGCTCTGCCGATCACAAGAAGAGAAATGAATCTCCATCAAGTATTCAACGTACTGACAAAGCTTTATAATCTCTTCTTCAAAGAGTCTTAAGTTCTACTAAGCCCAGTTATGTCCAACGTGCAGACAGAACTTTGTTCTTCACTTCTCAAGAAGAGGAACCAAATGACTCTTACCTGCGGTTCTCATCACTGATATGCCAAAACTATCACGTCTGGATAAGTTGCTGCTAGCCTCAATTTCATGCTTCTACAGCTGGTGCTTGCTACTACACAGTTAGTAGGGACAAAACAAGGAATTAGACAATGGCATCTAAATAGCTACAGATTGCATCCAAGCATGAAGCATTCTTCTCTTAGAAATCTGATATGTTTGAAAAACACAATGTGAAGGCTACCAGAACATCTCTAAAAAGATTACATACATACTGCATGCCCAGCTGTGATATACAACAAATCTCACATAATAGACATTAGCCATCACAAAACAAAGTCAGAAAATTAAGCATATTCGAAGTTCACATGTTTTACTATGTTGAAGTGGATATGGATCAACAAGAAGGTGAAAGTGATGCACCTTAATAAGGGTAAAAGAGTACCACAAAGCAGAGTTTCTTACCTTGTCCTGAAGTTCCAACTACGGAGAAAAGATGTTCCTTGTTCCTCAGCCCCAAATTCGCCTACAATAACGAAAGGAAAAACCGTAAATTCTCAGGGCCAAATAGTCTTGTACTCTCTCAGGTAATACATGAATCAATATATTGATATATCAGAAAGAAACTCCAGCTGAGGAGGCAATAAATATGCTTCTCACTGAACACTTTCATATTGACTTGCACTATCTTTTATAGATCATACTCTTTAAACACCAATGAGGTACCATGTACAAATGAGACAAACTATTAACTTAATAAAATTTCCTATTAACTCAAAGCAAAATTTCCTGATACCCTGTTAAACACAAGAGCCATTATCATTGAGTACCATCATCACACTAATGAAATTAGCTTCTCTTAACTTTTTTAGCTAAGGACAAGTTAGCTAAAATAATACCTCATACACAACAGCAGAATGCCAAGCATTTTTGAATATACATAACTAGTTATATGTTGTACCACTGTAGTAATACCTCATACACAAAATATACTAGCAAGCTGAACATGCAATCCATCAAATATAATCTCTTTTTCCAACTCTATCAGTAGGAAGCACCAAGAAGTCATCCTTTTTAGACAGCTTCATGTAATAGAATTCTAGTACTTGAACAAGGCATATTACCAATACAACGAACTTGCAAGAATTGTAACATGACATATGGCCCTTCGGTTCAGCTTGACACACTTCTAGAGAGGTGAATACACAAATTCTGCTTGTAATCACAAATTTACACATCATTCACATATATACACTATTTTCTGCAACCAATCACAAATTCACAAAATGCACAAATATACACTCAATTTCTGCTAGCAATCACAATGCACAAACCTTCGGGAGAAGGGAGGAGGCAGCCGGGGACGAGTAGCTCGGGGAGGAGGAGCCCGGGAGGAGGGAGGAGGCAGCCGGGACGAGTAGCTCGGGAGGAGGGAGGTGGCCAGCGCTCGGGACCACCAGATCCAGGAGGAGGCAGCCAGGGACGAGTAGCTTGGGGAGGAGGAGCTCGGGATGAGGGAGGAGGCAGTCGGGACGAGTAGCTCGAGCTGAAGGGAGGTGGCCGGCGCTCGGGACCACCAGATCTAGGAGGAGGTCGGGCTGGACGGGGCTGGCGGACCACGGGCAGGGAGGAGCTCCGGCAGGCAAGGAGGAGCTCCGGCGGACGGGGAGGATCGGCTCGGGATGACCTCGGGCGGGGACAGGACGAGCTTGGGCGGCGGCGATGGAACGAGGCGGGGAGGAGCTCGGGCGTCGGCGGCAGAGTGGGGCGGGGAGGGGGCGACCTCGGGCGTCGGGGACAGAGCAGGGTGGGGACGAGCCCGGGATGGGCGGGGAAGAGCTCGGGGAGAAGGAGAGGTGGGGGGCGGCGCGGAGCGGGGAGAAGGAGAGGTGGGGGGGCGGCGGAGTAGTGCGCCGACGGGAGGAAAAGAGAAACCCGATGTTCCTCGGATTAGAAAATGGAGGTGCTGTGCAAATTATTATTTTTCAGGTGTAAATGAAAAAACGACGGAAACAGGCCGGCCCAAAACCGGGTATCCAAACAGTATTTTTTGGCCCGGTCCTTTTTTTCATGGGCTGTAAATTACAGAGGTACTTGGGCCAAAACCGGCCTTCCAAACAGGGCCTAAGTGGCTGGGAAAAGCTGGACCACCCCCAGGCGTCCAGTGTTCCTCCGAACTAAGGAGCTTTTGTATCTTTGATTCTTGAAAATTAACTCGTCATGTCCTAAAATTGAACTGAAGTGTCATCGAAGTTCCCAACCATGATGATCAATATGGTGATGTGTCACGTACTCGTCATTTTCATATCTTTATTTCAGTGTAATATCTGCATTTTAGCTAAGTTAAAAGTAGTGGTGATTCAAATGACAGGGTTTGGTAAGACTACCTTGAGGCACCAAACCAGAAATGCGCCCGATCACACTGTTCATGTGATTTTCCTTTACTGGATAAGAACAATCAGTCGTCAACCAAAGAGACAATGTGCTACACGCTAGGCTACAGTGTGGTTGGCAATTCTTAACTGCTTGAGCATTGCTATGTCTAGCACTACTGGCATCAGAATAAATGTTGTCTGTGATCATACTTAGAAGAACCACCGGACCTTTTCCTTTCTTCACTCAAGATATATCATAAAGGAGATTTTTATGCCTTTAAGAAGGAAAAAAAAGCTGATATCATCTCAGTAATTTTTATGAGAGCCAGCAGTATTATATGTCGTCTCAGAGCC
This sequence comes from Stipa capillata, assembly GCA_019208055.1. Classification (NCBI taxonomy): domain Eukaryota; kingdom Viridiplantae; phylum Streptophyta; class Magnoliopsida; order Poales; family Poaceae; genus Stipa; species Stipa capillata. The sequence goes on along the minus strand of JAGXJF010000324.1, from coordinate 458,932 downwards.
CTAAATAAAACCAAACCCAAAAGAACAAGCGCCCCCAGGCCTAGCCCGTTAGCCCAAAAGGAAAAAGAAGAAGGACAAAAACCGAAAAGAAAAGAAGAACAAAAGGAAAAGAAAGAGAGACTCCCACCCATCGATCCATCGTCCCATCGATTCATCTCCTCTCCTTATCCCTTCCTTCCCTTCTCATATAAACACCCCTCCCCCCGAGTCCGAGTCCCCGTCCCCGTCTCCGACCACCTCCGCCGCTTCTAGGGTTTAACCGCCCGCCTCGTCGGCCTCCGTATCTTCCGGTAAGCATCTCCTCCACCTACAAGCTGCAAACCGACTGCACACTCTTGCCGCCACCGCCGCCGCCGTGCGCCTTGACCAAATTGGGTTTAGTTTTTCTGATTTTCTGGGTACGTCCGTGTGTTAGGGGAAAGGAAGGAAAAGGTGGTGATGGCGGCGCCGATACCCCGCGAGTGGGTCGGGCTGCAGCAGTTCCCGGCGGCCACCCAGACCAAGCTGCACGAGCTCCTCGGCAAGCTCAAGGAGGAGGTATGGCACGTCTATTCAACACTCCTTACCTGTGCCGGACCGGCTAATTGATTAACCATGATTATGTTCTGATTGTGTTTGTGTTATTGTGGATTGATGGTAATTGTATGTTTTCTTATGTTTGTGTTGTTAAGAACGTGAGCACATTGACAATTCTGGTGATGGGGAAGGGCGGTGTTGGGAAGTCGTCCACTGTCAATTCCATTGTCGGGGAGAGGGTCGCCAACGTCAGTGCCTTCCAGTTTCACCACTTCCCGGTGCTGTTTCTGTTTGGGCCTCCTGCTGTGGTTCCTTATGTGTGGGTGCATTATGAGATGTTTTCCTGTGCAGTCCGAGGGTCTGAGGCCGACGATGTGCTCTCGCACCAGGGCAGGATTCACCTTGAACATTATCGACACTCCAGGGCTCATTGAAGGTGGATACATCAATGAGCAGGCTGTCGAGATCATAAAGAGGTGTGTGCATGCTGAGTTGTAGCCATTCTCGTGCGTAGGTGATGCAATTGGTTGTAGATACTGTAACCTGCAATAGAGGGCTTTAGATGGCACTACGGCCTGATGGAGGATTGCCATTTTGGACTTAGGGGCAAGTGAGGGGGCAAGTGAGGATTATTTCATAGTATCCGGTTGCTCTGGTTTGGATGCTTTTATGTATGTAGTGAAACTGGTAAGATCGTTTCGTTACACATTTCTAGAACGTTGCTTCAATTTGAATTACTTCACTGCCGATTCTGGGATGCTATGTAAAAAATGATTTTATGAGGAAATTTTTATTTTTTTATTTTTCTAATATAGGCTCTAGATTTAGGTCAAACAATGTTCTGGACTTTATGGAGATTTTAGTCTGCTATGTTTAGGTCTGAAGTAACTTATTGCTAATATGTCTGTAAAGAATGGTGATGGCTTGGGTCTACATCAGCATATTGATTTCTTCCAATGGTCTACATCGGTAGAGTGTAAAAAGGTGAACGAAAATAAACAAAAAAAGGAGACATTTGCATTTTATGTTCTTACTGAAATATTGTATCTGTGAAACATACCTGTCTCTGTCCTCTCTGTTGCTCTCCATAAATCATTACTGCACTATCTTGTGCTAATCATGTTCCTAATGTTGTATATGGGGCCCATACTTTATAGGTTGAACTCGATAATTTGCTCTTAAAGCGTTTGGCCTCTTGTAGTTTATTCAGAGGTAGTAAGTTTATTCTGGCATTGAATTTCATCAATGTCCTAAATAATGTATAGTGGATAGCTAGCAGTCACCCCACCTTAAGTGCTGTTCAGAGGGCGTTGAGATGCGTGCTAGTCGCCTGGATATGCAGATCGGTTGAGTTACCTGAATGCTGTATTGATTGCATCTGCACTAATGCTTTGTTGATTTGGATCTCCTATTTGGGTTTTCCCTTCAGCCTTTAATTTCTCACATACTAATCAAGTTAACCGCAAATCCGTGTTTACTTGATATACTTTATCTTATTCGCCTCGATCTTCTTATGCAGATTATTTTCAGTTTACCTTGGATTAATTTCCCTTCACTAGTACTATTTTATTTACTAACAATTGTCATCACAGCAAAAGTTGTGTCGGCAATGTAATTCATTATAATCGGCCTTTGTGAAAACATTCATGCTGCTTTCATAAGTTGGCCACTGGTGTTGTAATATTATCCGTATATCATAACATGTAATTCTCATGCAGTCATGCTTGCATCTTACATGTTATCAATGGTATTGCAGGTTTCTTCTGGAGAAGACTATCGATGTGCTCCTGTACGTGGATCGCTTGGATGCATATAGAATGGATACATTGGATGAACAAGTTATAAGAGCCATCACCAATTCATTTGGAAAGGCCATTTGGCGAAGAACATTGGTTGTATTGACCCATGCCCAGCTCTCGCCACCTGATGGACTTGACTATAATGATTTCTTTACAAGAAGATCAGAGTCACTTTTGCGATACATCCGTTCTGGTGCAGGAATCAGCAAACGGGAAACATGCGGTAATGCACATCTTCACTTGCTATACAATCATTTCCATCATATTTTATGGAATATCAGTAACACCATTAACTATTTGCAACTTGCATGGAGCTTCTCTGCCTAAGTTTTCTGCTATTGTTTATCTACTTTCAGTTTCTGTTCTTTTGTTTTTGTTGATATTCTTCTGTGCTCTCTTCTCTGTAATAAATACTAGAATACATACTAGCTGCTGCATGAATCTTGATGTTTTCTACTAACCAACTTAACTCTCTTGAGGTCTTGTCTTTACATTACGAAACCGAACCTGGTCTATAATGGGGTTTTGGTGATCTATAGTGTTTAGTCAATGATAATCTGACGAGTAGAACTTATAAGCTGTACACACACTACTCTACTCTGACATGTAGTAGGCTAAAATTGTTTCAGGGTTTAGTGGTTTAGGAGTGATAGCTCAGGTCATCCTACGCCATGCCATGATTTTCAACTCTTCGGTTTAGCCATCCTATGCTGTGCCATGATTTTTAACTCTTCAGTTAAATACAATACATTGTTTGCATTTTGCAGTTGTGCTATCATTCGTGTTCTAGTAATGTATTTTGTCAGGCATATGTTTCTTGGGAGTTTACAGTAACTTGCACAGTTATGTGTGCTTTCCATGTGCTTCAGTCTTGGGCTGGTGTCACACCCTATCCTCCACCTGCTGATTGACTATGTGACATGCTCTTCACTGCAAACTATTTGACTAACATGTCAATTAGATTTGTCAGTATATGACAGATTCTGTACACATACAGTCATACTTATGAAATCTTTGTTTTCCGTGTATATAATAAAAGCACAATGGTTCTGCTTCTTGTAGGATTTTCCCTTGCCCATAGCATTGGTGGAGAACAGTGGAAGGTGCAAGACTAACGAGAACGGGGCGAAGGTCTGTTTGTCTCATGCTGTATTTGACTTGCATTTGGTTGTGCCTAGCTTCTTGATGTTTAATTAAGGATGTCATACAACTGTGTCCACAGATTCTTCCTGATGGGACTCCATGGATTCCTAACTTGATGAAAGAAATTACTGTTGTCATCTCAAACGGTAGCAAGCCTATTCACGTTGATCAGAAGTTAATCGATGGTCCAAATCCCAACAATCGCTGGAAGATGTACATACCGCTCATTCTTGCGGTGCAGGTTAACTCTTCTCGCATAATAGTAATAGTTGTAAATCTCTGCGTCTAAACAGAATACTGAACTAATATCATTCATGCTCTTCTCCAGTACTTCGTGGTAAAAGGAATCCGAAGGGCAATTCATGCTGACATTTCTAATGGGAAGCTGGATGACTGGGAGCAGCGTTATAGAGACTTGGTTGGAAGCGGTAATCCGGTTGACCAGAAAGGTTTGTCATCCCACAACCCCAAGGCTTGAGCTGGCCAATGAGGGCGCATGTCAGTCTCTGCATCGTGGCCCATTCAATTCTCTGCTGTTCTTTTCACGCTCCTAATTCCAGTGGTCTGTTTTGGGGGCTTTATAGAGTTCTCTGGGACAACTTGAATAAAGTTGCTCGTGTTTTAGTTGCTAGGGATATGTACCCGATGTCATTATGCTCTCGCAATTTTGCAGATGTTATTGATCTAAACTTCAGCTATTTGAATTTCTTGTGTGGCCTGGATCTTTGGTGGAGTTGAGTGCGGTTGACGACCTGACGTGAGAACCTGATGCCCCTTGCGCCGTGCCATAGGCATTAGTTCTGCACACGGACCGGCCATGGCAGTTGACAGTTTGGCGCTGTAGTTTCTGCACTAGCATCGGGGAAAAATTTTAAAATTGCACTGCTATTTTGAAATGCAGTAAGAACAGGTCGGCTTATATGAGGAACAAATTTAAGAGTGGTTGAATTATATCTCTACGGCGACTCTCGCATGATCCACCCACGTCTGTGAAAAGACTCCCAAGTTTAAGTGCTTCATGCGGTCAGGCATAAGTCCGAACGTTACAAGCTCGCCGACGACCGAATCATGCACTGGGTATTTTTGTACTAGAGTAGTCAATAAATAAACTGGGTTAAGAGCTTCCAATCTGATGCCTGGCTAGTGTTATTAGCTATAATAACATGGATTCGTCTGGAGACAACTAGGTTTAGTTTATGGGATGTCTAGCCATCATTAGTTGACTAAGAAATTCGACATTTTAGTTGAATTTTTGACCGCCAGATTATACAGCAGATAATTGACACGTAGCAACACCAAAACTTGACTACCAAACTACCACCGTTGTTTCAGGGTAGTTCCGTAGACAATTTTACACCCTTTGTGAAATGTCATTTTGCAATGCAGTGAGATTGAATTTGAGGGTGTCTTGAATTGTACTAGATGGTGGGGCGCACCGATTGCGCGCACCTAGACAGACCTAGAATTGTTCGTCGTGTGATTATAGAATTGTTCACCGTATGCTTATGTCATTTTCACCGTAAGAAACCATGGCGTATATATTCAGTTATTGCAAGACATTGGGTCAAAGCAAAGGAAATTGATAGAGTTGATTTATTTTCCTTTTCAATTGAAACATGTCAAGAGAACATTACCTCATCTTAACGTCGGAATGGAGGACAAATTAAGGCTCTGTAGGCATGTGACGTGTTATCTTGTTGGAAAATTAGACAATTTCGTGATTAATTCCAGTAAACAATTCATGACTAAAACAAATATTAGCATGCATAACTCTAGCATACTAGGTGAACAGAACAGCAGCATCGCACATGCAACAGCAAGCATACTTAAAAACAGGATCAGATCACGACGCACGTACTGATCGTTTGTAGATGAAGTAGCCGTGACTGTTGCAGAAGCGATGTTGTTGACGACGACGTTGGTGAAGACGGGTCGAAGCAGACGGCGGCGGAGACGACGGTATGCGGCACCGCCTGACTTGGATGGAAGACGACCCGTGGTGACGGACGTGAGCAGTCGCGCGTAGCGCTTCCCAAAAACCTAATTCGTCCTCTCCCGGTGCAGGATCACAAGGACGAGAGGTTCCGGAGACCTGCTCTCCCTCTCGCTGGTGCACGCCGGCGTTCGGGATGGAGTAGATTACTGTGGCGGCGCAAGTAACAAGAGGAGGCAAAACCCTAACTCGTTTTTAATCTATCTTTGGCTGCGGCCGGTAAGTCATATATATAGGAGAGCCCACGCGGTCTCGTGTCGCGATCACGATCTAAACCGATTAGGTTTCCAACACGTAAGACTTATCTAAACCGATTAGGTTTCCTGGTCAAGCAAACAACAAACTTGTCTGCCAAGAAACCAAAATTAAAACGGCAAAAGGAAGCCGCGCTCCTGCAAGGTCACGGACCGGATTTCGGCGGACCATTCACGCGTATGTCGCACGCCCGCGCCCTTCGCCCCGGCCCCGGCCCGTGCCCGAGCCCGGCCAGGCCAGGCGAGGCGAGCGCGCGCGCGTGTGTGGTGCTTCCTTTCTCTCCTCATACCAATCACTAAGTGTGGTGGGGAGAACTCACTATATAAAGTGGTCTCCCACCTCCTCCACTAGCAATATGGGACTAAACTCTTGCCCCACCTCTTGCCATTTATTCATGGGCCTTTGAGATTTATTAGGAATTTCAGAAACTGCACATGGGCCAAGCCCATTAGTTCTAACATATCTCACCCGATGCCACACGTTTGTTGTTTCGTGTGAGTTTCTTGCTTCCCGGGTGCACGGACTTGTTTGGAAAATACAAACTACAGTGCTACCGATTCTTCTTGTTTTCTTAAGGGAGCCTAACAGGCAGCGATTAAGCAGGGTCCAGTTTTGGTAGAAAACCAGCTATGCTCCCGTCAGTTACTCGGTTACAGTTCAAAGGAAAAAAGGATTCGCCTTGATTCAAGAAAAAAATTGCTGCTTCCTTGACTCACACCTCTGCCTCACTCTACCACACCGCTTGAGCGTGCATGTGTCAATGGTCACAGACCTGCCATATCGAGCATGTCCTCTCCTGCACCTTTCCCTCCTGCACTCTCTCAGAGACACCACCGCCACCCACCGTCACTGTCGCGCTGACATTGCCGCTCGTCCTCTCAAGACCAAGCGCGGGAGGCCGGATATGGCCGGCGTCGAGCAGCTCGCCCCAGTGGTCTTCAACCGCGACATCCGGCCTTCAGTTCTATACATATCTAAGTCCTTCATTTTGAAAGACAGAGCAGCTGGAAATTTTTCGGAGCCTCCATGATCTGTTTTGGACTTATTCTTGAAATCTCAGATACTCTGAGTCAGTATGTCAAAACCTCCGAGTTTGTACCTCAGTTGAGGTCCTTTGAAATCTCAAAAGGTCCAAGTGCAATCTCGGAACCTCCAGGAATCCATTCTGACCACTGGAGGGGCATCTTAGCCTCCTAAGTGAGTTTTGATGATTGATGATAAACGATTAAAAGACTAATATGTGCATCAAGTGGTTAGTTAATTTAGTCTCAAAACCGATGATATAACTAGCGCTGATGAACCTCCAAATGTTTTAGGAAGGGCGACATGAAGAAATAAAGATTAAAAATTATTTTCTAGCTCTTTTAGTGGTTCGAGAAATCACATTGAGTTTAGGGAAAGCCATACTATTAAGAGGGTTGATATTTGGAAGATGGTGAGAGTGACTCACAAATGCTTAACTAGGAATTAAAATTTCTATCCAAAGAAGCCTTTGAAATCCTTCAATTCTCACACTTTCAGCAAAAATCGAAATCTCCAAGACCAAAGTTGGAATATCCAAGCTCCGTATATGTGTGGAGAATTTGGGAACTCGGAGTCTCTGAGTTGTCCATCTGCCCGGGTCTCAGGATGTTGAACTATCTAAGTTTTATTTTTGGAACCTCCGAATTCATGTTCTGATTTTGCCCAAGTCATTTGCGCTTCAGAGGCAGAACTCCCGGAAGTTTTTGGAGTGTTAGAAATCCTTTGTAGACTTGCCTTTGGAATCTCAAAATGTCCGAGTCGGTATGTCGGAGCCTACGAGTTCGTGTACTAATCACGCTCTGTTTGATTCCTTGAAATCTCAGACTCTTTGGATCGGTATGTTAGAACTTCTGAGTTCACGTACTGATCTCACTTGGTTGAGCACTTTGAAATCTTGGAAGCTCTGAGTGCAATATCGGAACCTCCGAAATTTGATCTTTCTTTGCCTTGCTCAAGGCTATCCTAATTTTCGAAGGGTCTGGGTTCCAAGTTGGAACTCCCGCTGACGTCCGCTGTGCTTTGAAAAATCGGAGTCTCCAAGTTTTTTGTCGGAGTCTCTGAGATCTGTCTCTATCTCGCTATATAGACGTTCTTTGAAATGCCGGAGTCTCCGGGTTCCTGTCAGAGCTTCTGAGTTCTATAATTGTATATGCGATATAGTCGTCGATTTTAAAATTTTGGAACATTTGGGTTCAAGTCGGAGCCTCTAGGTTTTCCCGATTTTGCTATAATAGCTAGATTTTTAGGGGTTGGCTATATATACCCCCAAGTCAATTTGCACATATAATTATCTGATAATCTATTCCTCTGCTCTCCTAGGTGAAACCATATATTTTCTCCAAAGTGAGATCTTTGTGAGGAAATATTTAAGAGATTGATTTATAGTTGAGCATCAAGCAAGAGTTCATATCTAAGACAAAGTGATTGAAGGTATTACTCTTGGAGATTGACGTCTCCTAGACGGCTAAGGTCGCTTAGGAGTCTTCAAGCAGTTTGTGAAGAACCCCAAGAAGTTTTTGAGGGTTTCGAGCTTGCTTACCACAAGGTGAAGAACTGCCACAAGTGAGAGGGGGATTCACATCGGCAAACCCTTTGAGAGAAGCGCACGTTCGGTGCTGGTTTCAATAGTTGGATCAAGCTTTCTCAACGGAGACAAAGAGCCTCGTCAAAGGATTGAACTTTTGACAATAAATCATTACCTCTCGTGTGATTGTGTTTTTCCTATTCTTCCATACTTGTATCTTTGCATATCTTGCTCACTAGTATGTGTAGAATTTAATGTTGGTAGAAGTTTTTGATAATCTCCTATTCACCCACCCTCTAACCGATTGCCTAGATCCCTTCAACCACGCCTTGTAAAGGCCATCAAACTCCAGAGTGTCTAGATTCAAGCTAGAAATGCCGACATTCACTTCTGTCCACTATGCTTTGAAATTCGGAACGTCTAAGTTGTGTCAGAAGTTTTGAGATCTATTTTGGACAGTCAAAATAGCCGTTACTTTGAAATATTGAAACCTCCAGGTTCCATATTGGAAGTTTTGTGTTCTTTTACTTTTTGCTCTAACAACTAGTTTTTTAAGGTAGGCTATAAGTAGCCACCTTGGCCGTCTTGAGGAGGGAGCTACCGCCCTTTGGATCATTTGTTTAGCCCTTTTTGATATTCTCCTCCACTTAATAGTTGCTAGAGCATAAGTTACTCTTAATGAGGTGTAAGAGGGAGTTGTGCATTGTGTTACACTTAACGATTACATTGGTTATATCAGTTTGAGCTTTCTCTGTTGATTGTGTTCGAGTGGAAGTTCTAGAGCTTTACTCTTGAAGGACACCATCTCCTAGAGGTTTTGTAGAGTTGAGCTTAGTGATCTCTTCAAGAAGATTGTGAAAAGGCCCAAGGGCTTGTGAGTGATTGTGGATGTCACCATCTCTAGGACGGAGAAAGAAGCTATCTATAGTGAGTAATTCTTGCTAAAGATAGGGACATTGATGAAAGAGGTCGATTCAGAACCGGCTTATTCGTCGGGACAACCTTCCTCAACGGAGACATATGATATAGGTGGATATCCAAACTTTAAGAACAAACATCTTTTGTGTCTCTTGTCTCATTTACTTTTTTACAATCCATATCTTACTATTCATACTTGTGCAATTCTCTTGTGTAGAAATATTTTTCTCGTCATCCTGGGATTGCACATCTTGACTTAGACTTGCTAGTGTACTTAGTTGAATCTAAATGTTTTAGATTTTAAAATTGTGCAGATTTGATTAATAATTTTGATATTAGATTTGATCTAGATCATAATGATTTTTAAAACACCTATTGACCCTCTAGATGACATATATGGTCCTTCAGGTGGCCAAATCCGGCGTCGCCACGCTCGTGCTACGCCAAACTGGACCCAATCTTCCTTGCTCGCTTGTGCCTGACCGCCACTATGTCCGTCTAGCCGTTCTCGCCGCGGACAGCAGTGGGAAGGAGATGCAGAGGTCGTCTAAGGGGACAGAGGGCACGATGGCGAGGTCGATGTCGTCGCTCGTGCCTCTGTTGGTACCTCGCGAGACGATGGCAGGGCGCCCCTACAACGAGTGGTGGACAAGGCAAAGGAGGGGCGTCGTCTCCCTCGTCGCCTTGAGCCATCGCCGTCAGATCTGACCATCGGCTTCACCTTGTCCCCGTGCTCGACAACACCCAACCGTGCATGTCATGCTCTCCGCGTCCCCATGCATGATGGCGGCGTGCTGGTTGGAGGCCGACTGGCCCTAAGAGCCAAGTGGAAGCCAACCGAGCCGTCCTCCACATACGCCAGCCGCCGGTGAAGGGAAACCGCCGTCCTTGCAACCAGTGGCCATCCACTTCTCCCGGATCCGCGATGTCCCTGAGATCGCACGCGAGCTCCAGGAGAGGTGGCAGGGGCATGCACGACTAGTTTTGGACGTTGCTCGATCAAGTTCATCGTCGTCTTTCGGTTATGCTCGATGCGGCATCGTTCGCGGACGCATCCCCTCACGCCGATGTTCTCATGCCCTACACAGGCGCCTCATCCCTGTCCCATCGCCATCATGCCCTTGGGACCGCTGTCGACGCCAATCGGGTTTGCCCCTCTGCCATTTCTCCAGACCCCTTCCTCCTCTTCCATTGTTGCCACCAAGGGCGTGGCAACCAGAGGAACGGTGCGGCTGTTGAAGGGTGGTGGGGCCCAACGTGGTCGTTGGAGGAGGTAGAGAAGGAGAGACAAGGGCAGCACCGAGTCATGGGAGGGAGAGGGGCCCTGAACAAGCCTCAGGGGCTCGAACGGGCCTGTAGTGCCTTTCTAGTGAGGCTTGCAGGGCCCACCGGAACCCGGTGCGAGGCTGAGACGCGAGCCTGGTGAACAATGCTCGCACAGTGATCCGACATGGACAGCCCCGTCGCTAGCCCTCTCTCTCACGCTTAACAGGTTGTAATTCCGTACGCCGACTTTCGCATGATGCAGTATCATCCAGAACATGCATTCTCAATGCGAAGGTACAGCAGAACTACCATTGATCATGGGGCTATCACGTGATTGGATTTGTCAATACGGACGGAACGAGACATTACTTTCATGCATCAGCACGGAGCTTCAGAATCCTAACATACGAATACATGATAGTTCATGTTCAAAGGAACACATGTACAGTTCACTGCAAAGTTCCAGTAAACAAACTACTCAGTTATTTGTAGAGTTTCATATCTAAGGTGACTAACTTGTCCAGTGGTTGGCCCGATCTCGTAGCTGAAACATCCAAGAACAGCAGACCAAAAATTTGCAGCTGAAAAGCTTCGCCGAAACGGACGATTTTGGCTCAACGGTTTCAAAAGGGCTCAATTGAAATGAACACAACATGATGGGGAGATAATGTTTCTAAGAATGCAAAGATTGGATTAGAACTGTTACATGATTCTTTGCAAAAAGAAAAAGGAAGAAGAACTGTTACAATCGAGGTTAGCAAATGCATGTAGTTGTAACGCAGCAAAATGTTGAACTTTTGTTGCAGTCGTACTTCCTCACCAATAAGCTCTGGTGCCTTGCTGACCTGCAAATTTGAACACAGAGTTTTCTCATTCTGTGTTTTAGCATTCCACAGTAAGGATCTAGAGCAGCATATATATTTTAGCAATCCATGACAGGGATCTAGCAATGCATTGATATATACTTGCAAAATTGGTTACTGGTTAAGATTTGAGAAGCATGCTTCGAAGGACCTTCCAGAGTTTAAAACTCAAGTTCTTTTTGGTTAGTTTCTACCATTAGAAAATGCGAACATAAGCAAAAACAAAAGCTAAGATTAATAAGCTTGTGGCACTCGACCCAACAAAAAGCTTCTGCCATTCGAATTGTCTGGCAATAGTGAGCTAAGGTGAATAAAAATCACTATAGAAAAGTACATGGTTCCGATTTAAATAAACCAAAGTACACTTTGGCCTGATACTACTGTTTTCCTCCATTTCCACTGCCATGTGGGGCATGATGCTAAAACAGGTAAATAATTGCCCAGGAATATGACACCACCAAAAAGCTTAGAACACGATACCAAGGAATAACTGATATTAGAGCACCACCTATAAATGGTGCACTTTTAGAAGAAAAAAACTGGTGCACTAATGCTTCTATACTGAAACATCTCACAGAGCTGAATTCCCATAGAACATGCCTGAAGGTGACAAATCCTGTTGATATAATAAGTGCTGTAAAAAACAAAAGAAAAGGTTTGAGTGTTGAAAATAAAGCAAGTTAACTATGATCCTGGTTAATACTAAACTGTATCTCAATATAAGCATGCATTTCATGCAAAAGTAACAGTTAACTTTCAAAAAAAAAGAACACTATGATGTGCACCAATTTTGTTAAGGTCATATGTGCTATGCTAACAGTGAAAGTGAAGGTTGAATTCTGAAAACAAAAATGAACTCTATTACTATCCTTGTCAGTGCTAAAATTATATCTCAACATAGCATTGTAAATATATAATTTGGCAACATTACTGCCCACCACATCTCACCCCTGATACCGTGGCTTTGTAACCCTAATAAGGACCATGGGTAGCCAGATATTTCCGATAACAGAATTGCATACAACACGTCTCAAATGCAAACCGCACGATATGTATATATCAGTCCAAGCACCTGAGAGCGCATATACTAGCTTGCCTTTTTCTCAACAATTATGAATGCCAATTACATATAAATATACAATACCTGCTAGAATTGAATGAAGCATGGAAGGCCATTATGATGGCTTTTGTATATTATTTGAGCTACAAAAGTCTTGATATGGCTTGAAATTGTTTTGCCATGTTAAAAATTGTTTCTTCAAACATTTGTATATTTTTTCCTCAGCAGGCTGAATGTCTATGCCTGGGGAATCAAAATCCATCCTCACCGGGCTGAAATCAAACAAATCAGACGTGGCTTGTTCAGGTCCAGAATCAAGACTTCCAGCTTTTCCACAAACAAATGTCATGAAGTTCTCATCCTTGTATGGTGTTGCAGACGTTTGGAAACATGTACGATCACCTAGCTTTTGCTCTACTTTTTCCTTCTTTCTAGCAGTTTCATGAAGAGTGAACCTATTCTCAATCTGAGGCTCATAAACAAAATAGGACTTCTCGTCATTCAGCTTTTGTGAAGCAGACCATCCATTACAGTTGCCTGTTTCAGCAATGGATATTTCAGGAACAAAGGCTTCAAGAACTTCACTACATTGATGGCTTACTAAGTCGGTTTCTGCAGTTTCTCCTTGGGAAGGGCTATCTATAGCCTTGTTCCTCTCTTCCATTGCAAGTAGGACATGTACAGGAAGCACTGGTCCAACAAGAGCATTTCGAGATACCACTTTCCTAGTCAGCTTCTCACTTGTGCTTGATGGTTTTGCCAACAAGAAAGACCGAAGTTTATTACGCGGTAGACAGCTAGGAACTTCTAAATACTCCAATAAGCCTTTCTCTGTACTGCATGCTAGCATGTCCTTGTATTTAGAAAAGGTGACATGAAGGACATTTGAAGGTAAATTGTTCAATATGCGCTGACATGCAATTTCAAAAATGTTCATGGGGACACTAGCATTACATAGAAAATCTGAAACTGATTGCTCACTGGATCTAGAGTTACCCATTGCAAATGCTGACACATCTTCACTAATAATAATTTTTCCCATGTGTTTGTTGACATTAATATCATGCTTCGCCAATGCACTGCACAGATTGCCCTCCAGATGTGCAGATAGGAAATGCAACTTCAAGAAACTATATTTGGTGGAGAAATTTTCTCCCTGAGCGCCAGGAAAAATGGATGAAATAACATTGGATGTATGTTGTGGTTTATCACATGTGGTACCATCCTCCAACTCTATGGATGCATGGTAGCTTTGCATCTCTAACTTCCCAAATGATGTCAGCCGGATCAAAGAAAAGCCAGAAAACGTTGGCTCCAGCACTGAGAGGTCGTTTGGAAGCACATAGTAGCCAATAATAGAGTCGCTACTGTGTTGAGAAGCATAGCTGTCATATCCTGAAACAGGCATTGAGAATACCTCTTTCATGATTCCATTGCTGCAGCTGCAATGCTGACCTGCCAGAGAAAACTGCGAAGGAAGATCCCAAGCATATAGATGAGAATTTTCTGGACAACCTTGCTCCTTAGGCCCATAACAGAAACAAACTGAACTCTCTGTTCCAGAATGAACCAACCAAAATGGCAAAACCTGAATTTGATGCCCACCCATATTCCTTGGAAGGCCTCAATTCGGATAGCCGAAACATAGTAACATGATTTGGGCTCTCAAGACCATGCTTCCAAGCCAACACAGGTATCAAAGGCTGTCTCACATCAAGGAGAATCAAGTGACGCTCTGTCACTACTGATATATGGAAATCATCAAACCCAGCCTTGCAGAATGCAAGATAGCGCTCAATGCTGACAGAAGGCTCAGTTTCAAACAACCCTGGCAACCCAACTTTTGCTAAAACTTTGTATTCACCATGATCCCCAAATCTCAAATCAACCAAAAGGACGGATTTCGTGCTTGCGATGATCATCATCCACGGTTGTGCTCCATACACACAGCTCAGCCAGTCCCCCGGGCCGTCATCATTGCTGCCAAAACCAACCCTCATCTTGCCTCCACGCCGTGTATCCAGATCAAACCAGCACAATTCCCCGCTCTCCAGCAGCAAAGCACATTGCGACGGCAGATGCTTGCTCCAGCACGCGTGCACCACAGCGGCGTCGAACCCCTGCTTGGCCACCGGTACGAGTACCGGGGAACCCGGACCCCGTGACTCAACCCTGAACCAATTCACTGAGTATAACGTGGCAGCAAGCAGGAAGCCCTCGACAGGGCTGTAACCCGGCTGCGACGACCAGGACGACTGGACAGGGCTGGCAGCAACCTGCTGGATGCGGTGCCCAGGGTGCTTGAATCCATCACTCTGGACGAAGAGCGAGACGGGCGTGGAGCTGGCTACGGAGGGGTCGAGAGGAGCGAATGCGACCCGCTCCGCGTTCTCGCCGTACGGAAAGAAGAGGATGAGGGAGCCCGAGGACCGGACGCGGAGGACGGCGAGCAGATTAGAAGGCGGCGGGAACGGCGGTGACGGCTCGGCGAGGAGGGGCCCCGAGAGGGAGTCGAGCGCGGAGAAGGGGAGGAAGGAGGTGGAGGCGACGAAGGAGTGAAGGGCGTGGCGGACGCCGCGGGTGGAGGAGGAGTGCGGGGGCGGAGGGAAGGAGAAGGGGAGGGAGAGGAGCGTGGTGGGCGGCGGGAGAGGGGAGAAGAGGAGGGGCCCGTGGCCCGCGGCGGCGGCGGGCGGGGCGAGGGACGGCGGCGCAAACACGGAGGAGACGGGGAAGAGGAAGCGCCAGTCGTCGGAGAGGTTCATGGAGGCGCGAACGCGCGGAAGTGAATCAGGAGCAGGGGGAACCGGCGCCGGCGCGGACGCGGAAGTAAGTTGAGCGCAGGCGGAGACGGCGGCCACGCGCGGGCGCGAGAGGGTGAAGGCGTCGGCGCGCTGGCTTATTGGAAGTTGCGGGAGTTTGGCTGTTTTGGTGGAGCCGGGCCGGCGGGGAGGCGGCGGCGCGCGGGCGGGAGGCGGAGAAAAAGACCGAGGAGGTTTTGGGGACTCTTGGCGGTGTTTCGGTCGATCGCCGCAGTCCGCACGGTAGGTCCAGGGTGCGCTGGGGGTTGAGCCGAAGTCTACAGTGCGCTGCGAGAAACTTGGTTAAGCTCTTGCTTGCATACAATCTGACCAATGTCCGCAGAAAATGCGTTAAGAGCACACAAATGTGTATGATGAAAAAATAGATAAGGTACAATTTGAGCACAATCGGCTGAGCGCAAGTACACATCGTATTTCTGTCTATATAGATCCTCCTCTGCTAGTATTTATCCATATCGCTTCGGATTCACCACGCACTATGATGATATTACAAGTGTGGATCTATGGTTTAGAACCTAAAGCACAAGAGATCTAATTGAATCGGAACACGAAATATACAACATGACGACATTAACAAGATCTAGTTTATAGTGTCTCTCGACGAGTGTGATCACAACTAGTGAAAAGAGTACACTAAAATAACAAAATAAAGGAGGCTTCGGTTTTTGTTATTAGTCATACGCTGTAACAAGAGATGCTAAGCTAGGTCACCTATAATGGATCCCACATTTTCTGGTTGGATTGAATATATTATTGTAAGTGTTCTTGTAAAATCGCAACACGAATAAGTTATTTTTTAAGTTAAGAAATGATATTTGCGAGTGAGTAAAATTCTATGATGTCATTTATGGTCGTAATTTTTCTTTGACGTGGTTGAATTTGGTAAAAACATAACAAAATTATACTCCATTTGTTTAGAAATATAATACATGCACGTTTTCAAGATTTATGACTAGCAATTAATTCAATAACATGTGAATTACTCCCTCCATCCATATATATAAAGCGTATTTTGATAGGTTAAGACAAGATTTTCATCAACAATTACTCCATTAATATATGATTATATGATACAAAAATCACAATCATAAGTAAATACTTATGAATACGAATCTAATAATATTAATTTTATATCACATAAATTACATACTAATAAAGTAATTATTAGTCAAAACCTTGTCTTAACCAATCAAAGTATACCTTATACATCTAGACAGAGGAAGTACATGACACGAATTGGTGTTAAAGATAAATCTTGAAAAACATGTACACCTTAAGTTTTCGAGTGCAGTAAGTATACGAGTATAATTTCAAATTTACAAGTTGACCATTTGCCTACTTTTTAAGAAAAGCTTAAGAAAGGTAGCCATTACTAGGTTATTTGATGTCCCAGACTCCAATAGAAAAGAAGGAAATTACACAGCTAAAAGCCTAAACAACCACGCTTCGCCACTCAATTCCTTTTTATTCGTCCTCTCCCTTTGTCTGCCTGACGTTGTGCTTGCAGCACGTTCAGACCATTTCCTCTCCCATCTCCATACATGTGACACGCCTCTGCCCCGAATCCTCAATTCCAGGGCCTCCAAGCCTCCTCCAACAGGAGGAGCAAGCACTGCCGCCTCGAATTCTTCTTACCCCTTCTTACCGTTCGACTGGATTGGCGCAGAGTGGAGATCCACCCGTGCTAGTTTCTTCTGTTGCTAAGCCCTAACTCGCTTGGATTTGCTCTGTTCTTCTCTCGACTCGAGCAATTAAATCCAAATCCACCCATGAATTCGGAGCTGGTGAGGGTGCTAGTTAGATCTGTGTGGTGTTCAGGAGCAGTTTCGTGGATTGTCGTGTGGAATTGCTGCGGAGGATCCGTGGATTTGCCATTTTGACGTTGCTCCGTCGACTTGTTTTTCTTCTTCTTTTCCGTAGGTTAATTTTTTGTGTGATGCGTATCACTTAATGTTGTTTAGTGTTGTATCACTTCGAGACAACATCACCATTACAATATTAAATTATGCATACTATCTCGTGTGAATACCGGAGCAGTTAAGTGCATTAGTACAATGAACCTATGCCTGAGGAACGTTGTGAACGCAATACCGTCTGCTCAAAAAAATGACTTTATTGCTTGGCACCGGGACAATAAAGGTTGTTTTTCAGTGAAGTCAGTCTACAAAGTTTTCATGCGGAACCTAAATCAACAACAGGGCCTACAAGGTACTCATATATAATTTGGGCTTTAATTGGTGCCACATACGGGATTGCAAAGTTCCAAATAAGGTAAAACACTTCCTCTGGAGATTTGCTCATAATTCTTTGCCAATGCATTTAAATATTATAAGAAGAGGAATTCGGCTAGAAATTATATGTCCTATGTGTCATCGTCTAGATGAAGATGGAGAGCATCTATTCCTGAAATGTAAGAAAGTGAAGCAAGCTTGGATGGCACTTCTACTAGAGGAAGTACGCCAAAGCCCCTAAATGCTCATCAGCATAATATGTTTTGGAGGAAATATGGAAGTTAGATGAGCTAAAGCAAATGAAAACGATCTTCCTCCTTTGGATTTGGTGATCAACCATGCAACTGAAATTGAAGGCACTTAAACAGTGAAAGATGTTGTCTTTTGTGCGTGCAAATTTGTTGGTGAATTCATGACCTTACTAAAGCATCCAAAGAGTGAAACCATCAAAATTATTCCACATTATTGGTACCCTCCTACAGTTGATATGTTAAAGCTTAATACTGATGGCTCTTTTTGTGAAAGATCTGAAAATGATGTATGCGGCGCTATGATTAGAGACCATGAAGGTAATCCGATGTTTATGGCTGCAGAAAGCCTAAAATATTTGCAGATACACTCTAGATTGAAGCAATGGCACATGTAAAGGCTCTCAAATTGTTAGTGGCTTGGCATAAGATGTATTGCAATAGAAACTGATACAAAGAACATTCTTTTGTCATGAATAATGAGGAGAAAAACAATGGCACCAATATTGTTATAATTAGATAAGCTAGATTAAATTTTGATATGTGTTGTATTTTGTCCTAAAGATTGTAATCATGTAGTGCACGAATTTGCGAAATTTAGCATAACACTAGATCCTGACAGCCACTCAATTTAATTAGAGGCATTCACTGAGATTATATCGGATCTGATGGCTAGCGATATGGCTAGGCCATCTGATTAATGAAAATTTTGATCTTTTCTACTTAAAAAAGACGTCGACCACTGGGCCGCTCTTCTCCGGGGTGTACCACTAAAATTTGCCTCAGTTCCTTAGCATCAGCATCGCCTGCCTCAATCCTCGCTGGAGGCATCCAAACAAGAGCCAGATTGATTCATCCCACGCAACAAAACCCAAACCCCAGGCAGATCTTCAGGCCTTGTCAGATCCTCCCCTCCCTTCCGGAACGATTAGCTCCATGCCAGATTGATCCATCCCACCTCGAGAACCGCTGCTGCTTCCTGCTTGGTCCCGGTTCACGACATCAATCAAGTCTAGATCCTCTTGGTGAGCTTACTGCTCTTCCATTTCGTTTCTTTGTTTGGTATTCTTTGTTGCTTCTTGGATCCTTATTCATCAGAGTTTGATGATTCAAGAACTGTAGCCTGTTGGCTTCTGTACCTTAATTAGAATCCAAATATTTGGTGGGAAGTTGTGATGTTTATGGATCTTGGGAAATGAATCGATCGAATTCAAGAAGCCCATCCAATTATCTGCGACTTTTCTGTATCTGACATGGGAGAACTTGTTTTGAGGTTGGGCTGGTCTAGCAATCGCTGATGGAGTAGTTGAGTTGAGTTTGGATTATTTAGTACAGGGAGAGTATGTTTCTGTATCTAGTCCGCGTCTGCTAGGTCGACGGCCCTACCACATCACCGTCAAGGCCCCCTGGTCGCTGACTACGGTGGCTGCAAGAGCTAGCCCCTCATATACCTGCATAAATCAATGGGCGACCTTGACATTCCTCTCCCCTTGATTTATAAGAAAAATAGGAAAGGCAAAAATCATTAACAGAAAATCAGAAACTAAAGGAGTGGCAAATAAGGGAATGGAGGTAATTTTAGTGGTATTAAAATGAACTGAAATGTTTCAGTGTTATTTTGCCGAAGGCATGATGTTTTGTTGCTACATAACCAATTTTCCAGTCACTTAATTTTTACTAAGTATTTGGATCAGTAACTTAATTTACTAATGCATTACTACAAATATTGATGTTCAAATATGTATATTGGAAACCGCATTATTATATGAAATTACATTTATTCCCAAATATGATGAGTAATTTTAAAGTAGACAAATCCCTATTCTCAGGAATCGAACCCATTACCCATGTCTTGAGCTTCACCCTCCCACAGTCTCACCATTATGAACCCCAAGTCCTGTTGACATACCAATTATAATCATTTGATAAGCAATTACATGGCTGAAAGCTTTCTGCTCCTGATTGCTGAAGGTTCAAATGGATTGTCACCAAGCATTAGTTTCTTGCTAGTTCATAAGAAGCATTAAAGTTGCATGCATGATTGCATTCCTTAGCTAGATACCATTTTGTTCGAGACAAACACATCACTGTATTGTGCATGCGGTCATGGCAACTGTCTAAATAAATAACCTTATGTTTGTTATAACTAAGGTAATAATTATCTAATCCTATAGAGTATTGTCCGACTGGAGCGCAAAGAGTTAAATCCGTATGCAAGTTGCCTAGGGCAGCATACTGCGATCCTTGTCTTGACAACTCCTACTAATAATAGCTGATGACAGACACCTTATTGCTAGATGCAGCTTGCTGGGTGTGCTGGATAACAATGGCACCATAAGTTGTTACCTAGAATAACTACCTTCAGTAATTATACTTATATTTCCTTGCCATGAGTAGATAACTTGAAAGTAAGCATGAATCCAATTATGCCAATTAACGAAAAGCCTACTAATTTATGCGCTCAACGTTCACCATCACGATGGTCCTGATATAATTATGTACCCCAGCACTTGAGGTTCTAAAAGATAAAATACATCAAGTGTAGACTCTCATGCTGTACCCTGTGAAACCAGTCACTAGTGACAATCACTTAACAGTGGTCTGCGCATTTTGCTGCCATCTGATTGGATGCTCGTGATATCCATTTAACCATACAGTGGATACAAATGTTTCATGTGCAGTGCTAGTGTAGGACATTATAATTAGTTTTTTTTGCGAGGTATAATTGTGTTAGTTTCCTTCTGTTTTTGAGCAAAAGTTATTATTACATTCTATGATATTTCTTTGTATTTTTATTCCACTGTGCTAGTAAAGAAGAAAAACTCCCTGCGGTGCTCAGGACTGCTGTGAGACTCTGCTGCTCCCTTGACCAAGGAAATATAAAAGAACAAAGGTGCCTTGTTGGTAGGAAGCTGCTACATTTTCTTTGTATGTTCGCCGTTTCACTTGATGGATTTTTGTCATGTCTGTTGGCTTTTGGAGTCTTGATTCACTTTTGAATTATCCTATGTTCTGGTCATATATTCTTTTGAAGCAGTTGTGTCACCATGATCCAGCCTCTTTGCTTGTGTTTTTTTTTCTTTTTCATATTAAGATAGATCTGGTTTAAGTGCTATGAAAGATATAATTGAAGATGAAACCATTAAGGCGAGGGATGTAAGATCCCTTCGGTATTCATACATGAATGTTTTGTTTGC
The DNA here is from genome assembly GCA_019208055.1 of Stipa capillata. Lineage (NCBI taxonomy): Eukaryota > Viridiplantae > Streptophyta > Magnoliopsida > Poales > Poaceae > Stipa > Stipa capillata. The sequence continues at coordinate 438,076 of JAGXJF010000324.1, read as the reverse complement.
TCTGTACTGCACAAGTGCACAATGGGGTTTTATTATGTCTGACCCAGAGCCTCTCACCTGTGTTGTAAAGTGTCAATAGAGTCATAGTAATCCTTGTGAACATGATGGTCGTACATGATGGTTATTTCTTTGAATAACCGCATATTTGTGTCTGAGTAGGTGGGTCGTGGAATCAATGTGGTATTGTGGTTTCGCTGTTGTTGCATTAGCTTCTCAAGTTTAATAGTTCAAAACAAGAACTAACCTCTTCCAGGCTCCCAAATTTCGCAAGCTGAACATGAGGTGATGAAGAACTAAAAAGGGCGTCATGAAGTTTTGCTGAAATTAACCGCTGATAAAATATTTTAGTGTTGAATCATATTGGATTGGACAATATTTTTAAGAATTGTAAACACATATTATCCTCATCAGAAAAGCTATGGTAGTGCCTGTCTTTGGAAGCTAACCTGGTAAAGGTATACATTTCCGTTCATGCGTTTTTGAGAGTGGGTCAGCACTGTCCAGATGTGACCTTGGTTGGTACGTAAGGTGTAGGATTCATCCTCTGTTAATGGTGTTTCTACTTCTTTTCCGTAGGTCAGACCTAGATATCAGTGTACTCCTTATCTGGTTAGTGTCATTCTCCATTTTTCCTTTTTCAAAGATAGGAGATAATGTTAACGTTCGGCTAACTTGTAGGTCCTTGATTTTGATAACTGTTGGATTCTTATGGACTTTATTTTTTGTTGTTTATGGCTATTTCCATAACTTAGGCGGTTAAAGGAAGAGAGGACTAGAGGAGAGGAATAAATAATGGGGAAGGGAGATGTGGCCACTAGGTCCAAATCTCAGAAGTCGTCAGCAACACAGGTTCATATGAACAATCTGAAACTGCAACAGTAATTAGTGGCATCCTCTTACCTTATTTTACTTGTTTCAGAATGAACAGAGTACACCGACTAATCCCCCTACAGCATATCCTGACTGGTCTCAGTTTCAGGTTCATGAAATGAGACTATCCTGTATTCCTTTTAATTGATTTACTATGTTTATTATCATAACAATTAGTACAAATCTGTAGGCATACTACAATGTTCCTGGGACGGCTCCAATGACCCCACCGGCTTTTTTTCATTCAACTGTGGCTCCAGGTCCCCAGGGGCACCCATACATGTGGGGTCCACAGGTACATTCTGCTATATTACTTCTGCTGTTACGCAAGCATTATGTCTAGTAACTAGTGTAAGCATGAGTGTTGATGAGTAAATATTAGCTTGAACCTTTCCATTAACATGCGAGTTAGGTGGATCTTTTAACCTTTGGTCATAGGGTAAGTGTATTTTTCAACTCTCAATTATTGCCTGATTGCACATTACATCTCTTAGCTTCAAAACCAGATAACTCTAACCCTCAACTCTCAAAACCGGATAAAATACCCCCTCACACTGTCCCTAAGCGGTTTTGATCAGTCAAAAGTGGTTTCCAGTGACGTGGTGCTGACGTGGCTGCCACATCACCTCCACATCATCCAAAATATTAGAAAATTAAAAAAGTAGAAAATATCATGAGATTCTAGAGAGAAAAACTATTTTTTATTTTTTAATCAGAAAAAAATTCCTAAAAGTTTCAAAATCAAAATTTTCAGAATAACTTTCATTTTAAAATAAAATTAGAATAATTCATTTATTTTTCCCCAGATTTTCTAACCTTTTGGATGACGTGGAGGTGATGTGGCAACCACGTCAGCGCCACGTCACCTGAAACCACTTTTGACTGGTCAAAACTGCTTAGGGACAGTGTGAGGGGGGTATTCTATCCGGTTTTGAGAATTGAGGGTTAGAGTTATCTGGTTTTAAAGCTAAAGGATGTAATGTGCACTCAGACAATAGTTGAGGGGTGAAAAATACACTTTTTCCTTTATTTTATTAGAACGATGTTATTAGCTAGCTTAGTACAACCTCTGAAGATCTGGGGAAAATAAGTGTTTTAACATGAGATGTGAATTCGTTTGCTGGCAGATGATGCCTCCATATGGGACACCAACACCATATGCAACGATGTATGCCCAAGGCACACCATATCAGCAGGCACCTATGCCACCGGTAGTCCACTCTTACATTTTACTTGAGAGTATAATTTTATCATGCTTCTGTATGGCTTTTACTGAAAGAAGAGGATTATAATTGTTTCTACTCCAGGGTTCACACCCATACAGTCCTTATCCTGTGCAAGGACCAAATGGGACAGTTCAAACTCCTGTAAGTTGCTGGCATCTTTTACCTGCTGCTTCATAGAACACAAGAAGAATTTCACCTAATCCTTTATTCATCTAGTCTTTCTGCTGCGTCCTTATATTTCAGCTCCAGTGACCTTGCTGTCAAATTTGTTGCTTATACTATTATTATTTAATTACCATTCATATAGGAATTCATTTGTTTGATTTGTCCCCTCTGTTTCATCATTTTCACCTCAAAGTAGATATGATTGTGATTGATCATGTTATTAGACATCTGGTGCTGGCGCTATGGAGACAGATAAGTCGAGCAAAAGTAAGCGGAAGACTCCCCTCAAGAGATCCAAAGGAAGCTTAGGTAGTCTGGATGTAGTCGCAACAAAAGATAAAACGCCACCTGCAAAACCTTTAGCTTCATCCTCCAATGAAGGTTCTTCACAAAGGTAATTTCTTTTCTTCCTTTTATGTGTTGCTGATGGATTACAGGTGAATTCTCAACAATCTGATATGCAGTGAAAGTGGAAGCAGAAGTTATTCTGAAGGAAGCAGTACAAATTCCAAAACTGTATGTCATTCCATCATATTGCTTTTCTGTGTTTGCCTTTATTATGTTCATTAGTAATTTCATACAAATTCCAGAACAGTCTGCTTTGTTCCACCGTTCTCCCCATTATAGGAGGTCTTGTTTGGCATGAGTAGCCACTGAAATTTCCAATTTTGGACTATTGCCAGATGGCACTGCGCTGCGCTGATCCAGTACTTAGAGGTGCTATTTGGTAGGGTTGCACTGGGTTGTGTATACAAGCCAACTGGGATCAGCCAGATTTCGCTTCTGGCCAGGGTCCAGGACTTTTGCAAAGTCCAGAACGTCAAATCCTGGTTACGAGGATGCTGACCAATGATTATCCAGTTCAACATTTTGTGAAAAATCTCAAAAATCAAATAGTAGCCCTTCTATTAATTTCTTGATTATTGCCCAGCACTTCTTAACAGCTATGCTAATTATTATTTCATTGCCTTTTATCCTTGTAAGTATCAAGTATTTATCCATTCTTCTAGTCTTTTGTTGCATGCATCTTTGGTTAGCTTATCTATAGATGTATCTGTGTTCTTCGCTCTGTTTTTGAACATATGATTAGCCTGCTAGCTGATGGACAAACTAGATGGATGCATCCTACCCTCTACACTTTTCTTGTCCTGTATGCTGGATATGACAATTCTCATGCTAACCTAAGACAGACATAAACAAATAATTTGCCTGCAGGGTTCACGGACAAAGGATGGTTCTGAGCATGGCCAGGGTAATGGTAGGATTGAGGAACTACTATGGTTTTGTTATAGAGAACATATATTAGTTAAGAAGTTTTCCTCATATGTTAGGAAACGACTACAATCTAATTGCTTCTTTTGGCCAGATGCTAGCAACAAAGCAGTCACTGCTCAGAGCTCTGCAGTTGAGCCCACACAAGTGTCTTCTGGCCCAGTTGTGCTCAATCCTATGATGCCATATTGGCCTGTTCCCCCTCCCGTGGCTGGCCCAGCAACTAATCTAAACATGGGAATGGATTACTGGGGTGCTCCTACTTCTGTACCCATGCATGGTAAAGTCATTGCAGCACCAACATCAGCTCCTTCGTCAAATTCACGTGATATCGTTCTCAGTGATCCGACCATACAGGTCTGTTATTATGCTGGGATTGGTTCTCCTGATCTTTATTTTATTACAGGATCCTGCCTTGTATTTTTTTTTCTTACGGTTGCTTTTTTTAAATATAGGACGAGCGAGAAGTGAAGAGACAAAAACGGAAGCAATCAAACAGGGAATCAGCTCGCCGCTCAAGATTGCGCAAGCAGGTCTGTAATTTTTGCATCATTTCACATGAACCATTCGAAGTTAATTCGTTACTGTGTGTATCTTCTGGGTAGTTTGCATGTCTGTTGACAGCTTATTTAGGAGAGACCAAGTTGGAGAAAAGAACCCGATGGTGATCGTTATCTAGTTGAAGGCAGCAATAAGATAATTGGGTAGATAGCTCAGGACTGACTTCAAATAGAATTGATTAAACCAGTTTTCCAGTATAAAGACAAAAAACCTGTCAGATCTGGTGTCAAATTTCTGTAGCATACCTGAGTATTCTGAAGTTCTGAACTAGTGACCTTACCTGAATCTAGCCTAAACTGCAGTAAATTTGGATGTGGTTCACTTTATTTGCAGCATGAGAATTATACCTGATTGCGCATGACCATCTTTTGCATGCATGTGTGCCTGCAAACTTTGCTAGGAGTCTAGGATAGTGTTGATGTTTTCTGTAGTAATAGGCTGTCTTTATGGATGGTATAACCAAAACCAAAATTTAACAGAACAAAGATGTGTGCAAACATTGGCTGAAAAGATTGTGGTTGTTGAACCAGTATCTTGGAGAGTATAGATGACCACCTTTGAATAATTAATGCAAAACTGGCAACTACATTTTCATAGGGCTCTAGAAAGAGTTACTTGAGACACATCCTCAGTACACAGTGCATATTTGTTATTGCAGTCATGCGTATAGAAGAAAGCATGGTGGACTGCCTCCTAATACAAGTTTAGGTTTACTACAGATATATTTGATTATGCCCTAGCTGTAATACCTATATGTCGATGCAGCCACCTGCATGATTGGTTTATAAGTTGGTATTTTGGTATTGCAAACATGCATACTACTAGTATACCAAGTTACCAACCATCTTAATTTTACTTCTAAGAGTATTGGGAATTGTTGTACACCTAGCTATGCCATGGCTGGGCGCGCAGGACCAAAATCAAATATGCAATGTGATACTATTTAATGGAAAATTTACTAGAATTACACTATTTATACGGAAAACTTGATGGAAATATTACTATTTATATAGAAAACTTGATGTAAATAATACTATTTACCTTTTTGACATACTATATATGTTGCCTAATAACTGGTGTTGTGCTACAGGCTGAATGGGAGGAAGTAGCCAATCGGGCTGATTTGCTAAAGCAGGAGAACAGTTCACTTAAAGAAGAATTGAAACAACTTCAGGAGAAGTGCGATAGCTTGACCTCAGAAAATACATGTTTACATGTAAGTTTTGCCTTCAGTTTTTATCCTGTAGTTCCAAAAGTTGTCAAGGGCGCCCCCCACTAGTAAGAAAGGTCTACTTTTGAATCACCCAGGCCTCATGCACTGCTGCTCCCAACGCATTAGCTTACTGAAACTGTCGCTATGTACATATTGTTGTATAATTTTGGAGTTCATGTTGCACTCTTTACTTTGAGAAATATAGTGAGACGTTCCTAATGATTACAGGAAAAGCTTAGAGAGCTTGATGGTGAGAAATCAAATGGAAACAGGAATAAACAGTGAACGCTATGACTTCACTTTCTGACTGCTGATGTAAGGCATACTTGGCAGCTGCCATTACCGTTACAGAATACAGAATCTAATTTCTGTTATAATTGTCTTGAACTTTCCAGATAAATTGAAGGTGACATGATAGGTCCGATATTTAGGAGGTATTCATGTATGCTATTAGATTTTTGGCCGAGGTGTAAAATTGTATCATAGGATTCGACATGATGGCTACATATTCTTCTTCCAGTTGCTGCAGCTGCTGTGCTCTATGTTTTTTTTCTCTGCACTTGTGTAAGATGCTACCTAGCTCTATGTAAAAATCCCCAAGTGATGTTTGAAACTTAGGGGATTAGCTTGTAAGATGTTGTAGAGCTTGTTGACCTGAACTGATGCGTGTTACAGTTATAATTTATGATTTATCTATTCAGAGGTACTGATTTGTATACTGTACTGTTGAGTAGTGTTAAAAGGGAATTCTGTTGCATTCTGCACTCCTGATTGCATCATTCTTTGGTGAATATAAACTGAAGTTCTGAAAGTTGCCACTGTTGATCTTACTTGGAATATCATGTAAAACATTATGTTCTTGCAGAGATGATGGTAGTTTAAGAGACAAATTCCCATCGCTAGAAAGTAGAAACTTTGCAAATTTTTGTTGAATATTACCTCATTTATTTTACCAGTCTTAAATCAATTATGCGATATATGTTAACCGTGCCCATAGCTCTAGTACATAACTATGTGTGCATTATGATTTAGCTTGTGTTCTGAACTTATGATCAAATTGCTCCATCGAATCAAACATAGACCATTCAATACTTTCAAATATATATCCAATCCAATCACTTTATCTGATCCTTTTTTCTCTCTCTTTGTATAGTCTTTTCGGTCTCCAAGGTCCAGCTATTCTCTTTTTACCAGTTTTAGAGTCTACGAACAAAAGGCCATCATCCTGTTCAAACTTCAAAAGGTCTAGTTGCCTTTTAGTCCCTTTTGTCATCCGCCTCACCAATCTTGTACTTTTGTCAATCACGTGGATGGTACTTTCTCTTTTCATCTTGTTGTGAGCTGGTAGAGCATTTCCATGTCCTGAGTCGTGACCAAACGGAATGATCATGCCAAACACCAAAATATGGATCAGAGATTAGGGGACTCAAAAGAAAGAAATGGTCCTATCTATTCAACTCATTGCCTGTGACCAGCATATGCTTGTCTTTAATCACAGAATTTTCCAAAAAGAAAAGATAAAGCAGCCGGACACATTTCGCAATTGATTTCAGCGTGAGCTACTGATACTCACTTGTTTCTTCTGAACACCACAACTCCATGTATTTTGCGGGCTCGTAGCCATGTCCGTCCAGCGCTATGCGCTAGCAGAGTTCTCAAGTGGTGCCGAGATATAACCATGTCGGCCCACAGCTATGCAGCAGGAGAGTTCTCGGTTCCGAGATAAATTTCAGATCTTAAATTGTAGTTAGGCTGCTGCATACAGCTCTCACGACTTTTTGTTCAATGCCATCACAGGACAATCTTTTCCAGTTTTATTTTTCCTGGCCTGTCCCCCTTCCAACCATCCAAAGGGAATGGCACGCACTCTGCACATCCACACATACACAACCATTGCATGGGATCCATCAGAGAACAGCAGAGCAGGAGCAGCTGCAGCAAGGACAAGGTCAGTGGAGTTAACTTGCAGGCAGGCATGTTGTGCAGAGCAGACGAGAGAAAAGGAAACGCAAAGGCTACACTCAAACTGCTTTCTGACAAGAAAAATAAACTCACGCACTGGTCATGACCATACCATTGGCCAGGCCACCAAGAACACTGGCCACCCAAGTACGCAAGGACGAGAAGGGTGAGTAAAATTGCAGGCATGTTACGCAAGAACAGCTTGCAAACGCACTGCATCGTGCAAAGAAAAAGGCACAATCCTGACTCACCCCTGACTAAAGTATCATGGCACTCTCTGGTCCCCTACAACTCCAACTTGCACAATGCACACACATCCTTTTCATCTCCTTTATGTTATGCTCTTTTCTCTAGTATAATTATAGATAACCATGTATTGGATGGGTAGATGGAACACACTTAATCCTAGGAATAAACAATTGCTAGACCAGGAATGAGCAGCTCAATTGTCTACTAATTGTGGGCACTTTTCTTGGATAGTGGTGGTGGTAGTGATGGTACAAAGGAAAGAAAAAGGAAAGTAGAAGTGTATAATACCAATATGGTCCTTGTGTATCTTTAGTGCAGATACATCCTTTTCTGGTACCACTTCTGAGCACTGTCTTGCATCCCTACCAGTAATTTACCAAACCTCTGCATTCCATAATTAAACATCACAGTGGGGATGCCACCACTTTAACTGAAAGACCACCTCACACCACTGCACCCTTCCCCCCTCCTTCCTCACTTCGTTTCTCTCCCCCCCTTTGGTGAACACAAAGGACAATCTTGCAGGAGCCATGGCCTGAGCTTGCTGGTTTCTGAATTTTTCTTCAGGTGTCGGGTTGGTGAAGTGAGGAGGTGCATGATTCTGCTCCTGGGTGTTTGAGGTAATTCTGTTGTTTTCCTTGCAGGCCAGTGTTTCTCATCTTCCTTGGCTCTTCTTCTTCTTGAATTCTGGTTTTTGTAGTTCATTGTTGTCTCCTTCGTAACGATAGTGGTTTTTTGTGCATGGTCTGTTGGGCTAGGAAGGAATTCAGCAGAATTTGGGTTCTGATGAGTTTGATAATTCCTTCTGGACTTCTGGACAAGAGCTAGTTAAGATCTTTCAAGTAATTTTCTTTGATGATTTATTCAAGCCTGGTTTTTTTATATGAAACTAGTTTGCATGTTGATCTCTATGCTCAGTTATTGCCGGTTGGTAGCAAGTCGCTCTATCATGTTTTTGTACTCATAATTCTTTATGGCACCAGATGCAACCGATAGGATTGACGATCTCTTCTCTGTATAATTATTATTTCTTGCTTCCTATGTTTTGCCAAAACTAGCACATCTTATGGTCCAAGTTCTAGGACAATACTTTCTTGAAAAAAAAGATAGTGTTACTAAGCTGTATAACATTACTTTTCCGTAATTAATTGTATAGTATTCCTATGTTTTAAGCTTGCATTAATTGTTTATAGTTATGTTTTCTTGCTTCCAACGTTTTGCCAAAATTAGTAAATCTCCTGGTCCAATTGCTTGGATAATTTGTCTTGCCTAAATAAGATAAGTATTATCAAGCTGTATAACTGTACTTTTCCCTAATTAAACTTGCATTAATTGTTATGATTATTATCGTTCCATCTTAAAGAGTTGTTGATATTTTAGCTTATTGTTGATGTTCCTAGTAGCAACAATTTAGTCATTATCAGAAAAAACTTGTGGTACATGAAAAATACCTGGGAAGTCTTCTTTGTTGATGAATTTCGGTTTAGTTATTCAGCATTTTATATTTGTGTTCTCAGCTAGTGATTTAGATCTCTAGAGAATACCATGATTACGCTGAAAAATTAGATGGGAACACCAAAGCTTCCATCTTTTCCTGACAACTACTGAATGTGCTATTCTTGGACTTTTTCTATCAGATAAGGTTCCGTTTTAGAGATTCTCAGACCAGAAAAGAAGCCATGCTTTTCATCTGTTTGTCCTCAAATTTGGCATAAAAAAATAGCATATCCAAGCTTATCAATGGATGACATACTTCTCTTCCTGTCACTTTTTTTTTCTTTGGAGAATCCTCGAAAGGGCAGGAAGTTCCTGCAATGCATTATAAGAAGTAATAGAGTTGCCCAGTTAATTATGGAAAACCGGGCAAAAACCAGACTTCTTTTCACTTTGTACTTGTCTACTATTTAGCTCAGTTATTCAGTTGTATTCAGCAAACATGAAATGCGTTTTGTTTTCAAAAGATTATTATCTTAGCAACGTGTATCGTGCTCAATAGACATCATTTGGTCTATCTGGATATATCTGGGATTAATCTGAAATATTTGCTAAAATCGGTATAGCTACAACATAAACTAAGGTCATCTTCAGAATCACATAAACCGGAAGCAATTTCAGACAAGAAAGTGTAAATTCAGACTCCATAGTGCTTATCCACAAGGCTATCTGACTGCAATCAAACCAGTCTCTAAACATTCAGTTTGCCATGATCACTACAATGACGAGAACAAGACATGCTATCTGTTTTACCCTTTTACACTCATGACTTATCTGCACACTGGTGAGCAGGTCAATGAGTGCAGCTGAGACCAGAAACACAGGGATCCTTCTCAGATTTTATATCAATAATCTCACCAAGTACACACACATGCACTTGCTTACATGAGCTGGTTTGTTCTGTGGATGCAGGCGAGAGAGAAGGAAACCGAGTGCAGATAAAAAGATTGAGGGAGATCGTTCAGACATGAAGAGCAACAGCATCCTGCGCCAAGAACCGTGCGAGGATCAGCTGTCCGACATCAGCAGCCAGGCTGCGTCCAACAACGAGCCGTCCAACTCCTCCTCCTGCCCCCCGGTCACCCTCGACCTATCGCTCACCGTCGCGGCCGCCGCCACGACAGAGTCGAGCACCACCGATAGCAACGGCGGCGCCGGCGCGCAGGCCGTGGCCGCCGCCCGCGAGCCGACGCGGGTGTTCACGTGCAACTACTGCCAGCGGAAGTTCTTCAGCTCGCAGGCGCTGGGCGGGCACCAGAACGCGCACCGGCGGGAGCGCACGCTGGCCCGTCGCGCGGTGCGGCTCGACGCTTTCCCCTACGGCTACGCCGACGTGGCCTCCCTGCCGCTCTACGGCTCCCCCGGCCTGTACCCCATTGGCATCCAGGCGCACGCCTCGGTGCACCCGGGCGTGGTGGCCGTGGCGCCGAAGCAAGACGCCGTCGCGGCGGCGCGCGCCGATCAGCCGAGGCCGGCGCGTGCGCGGGCGTTGCTGGGCCCGATGCCGTTCCTCGTGGGCAACGACGAGGAGGTCAGCTTCGGGTGGCCGGGCAGCTTCAGGCCCGCAGCTGGCGGCGCCGTCCTCCCCGCAGCGCCGGCCCTCCACTCGCGCTCCTCCAACTTCGGTAGCAGCAGCAGCAGCATCGTCGTGCAAGCCGACGAGGAGCCTGACCTCACGCTTAGACTCTAGCTGAGACCATCGATTAGGTTGGTGTAATTCGTCAAGTTCTTGAGACCGATTGCTAGCTTGCTCCTGCTTGATTTCGACCATTATGGTAGACGATTTCATATTGTTCCACGCATTCATGCGTGCGTACGTGGAAGTATTTTTGTACAGTTTTGTAACGTGCTGTGCGTGCAAGAGCTACTAGAGATTTGATGCTCTTGTGTGGTAGTAACGTGTACCCTAGACCTACCTATGATATAAAGCTTCATGTAATCATATTGAACCTTGCCCATGCATTCCAGATTTACTTAGGAAAAACTGAATGACCGTGTGAAATTTTAGGTTTCTGGCTGGTATCGACATGCCAGGACGATGAGCGAGAGGTTGGCCACGAGACCACCGCTACTGTGAGACAGTATGCCGCAACAGGAGTTGCAACTTGTAGCTGTGGCCCCTAAAGAATAACTGAAGAAGCAAATCTATGCGGGATTCCCACTTGGAGTAACTCATAATGTTCCTTGTGCAGTATTTTTTGTAATGGCTTTTTCATGGGCACTGAGACCGAGAGGTAGTAAAGCACGATCACTATGCCCCAGAACATCATTTTTTAAAGAGAAAATGACGAAGCTGCGACTGTTGAAATATTCTCATGACGATGCCCAGTTATAGCATGGAGCAAAACGTAAAGGTCATGACCCAACAACTCCATGTTGGCATGTTGCACATTAGAAATATTTGCAGTGACACAACACACGTCTGCAAGCCATTAATTGAAATGCTGTTGTCTAATCATATCTGCCAGTGCGAGGTTAGGCCTCCACATATAACAGTTAACTGGTAAAACAAATTACAGAAGGAATACAACAGCTCAGAAACCATCCTAACAGAGAACAGCACATCTTAAGACAATCATCAGCTGCAGATAATTTTTTATAGGGGGTCTATACCCACATCTTCTTTGTGGCTTCCATCCGCTCAAGCAGCCCTTGTATCTCCGTCTGCATCCGCAGCTTCATCTTGTGGTAGTCATAGTGCGAATTCTCCAGCGTCTTGAGCTCCTCAATCTTCTTCCTCCTCTTCTCCTCCGTCTCTTGGAAGCATAGTTTGGCCAGCTTCGTGGCATACTCCTCCTCCAGCTTCTGAGTTCTAGAATGGACGATCTGGCGGTAGTTATCAACTTCCTTCCTGGCATCGTCAGCCAGCTTCTGGAAGAGTTTGGCCTCAGCTTCCTTGCACTTCACGATGGTCTCAAGGGTAGATGAGTCATCATCCTTTGAGGTGGTGCCGAAGCGGGGTTCGATAGAGAGTGGGTTTGGGCTGGTGCCGAAATGGGGTTCAATAGAGAGTGGCTTTGGGCTGGTCTTGAGCACATCGATCTTTGTATCGAGAATGGAAGTGGTGGCATTAAAGTTGAATGAGGATTTTTGTGAAGTGATGGTTGAAGTTAGAAGGGGAATCGTAGATTGGCTCACCTGAGCTGCCAGTATACCTTTGGACTTGCTACCAGTAACAGAGCAGTCCGTAACACCATCTGTGAAAACCTAGAAGTTAGCTAGAGCTGCGGTACCTGATAAGTTCTAGAAGACTATATCAAAAGTATTTTCTATTGCAAAATATAGAATGACATCAGCTTTCTGTTATATGTGGAGACAGTTTAGGAGTATTCTTATATATTTAGTCTCCACAGAATATACATTTTGCTTCTTAGATCATGCCTAACATTATTCTCATAATTCACAACTAGTGGCCAGTAAGTCACTTAAACAAGTGTATTTTAACAGAAGTGCCTGATGTGTCTAGAGCAGGATTCTAAAATGACATTACCATAGTGCCATGCATACATCCTAATGTATTGTTGTAGTGCCGAGAGTTGTAGTGTCATACAAATCAATTTCCCAAATATGGGGCAAATATAAGAAACTGTGAATACCTAAACATGACTGACAGAACGTGTGTAGCAGGAAATATACACAATGATCATATTTACAAGCAGTTTATAGTGTAGAACGACATAGACAAAGTGTATGCAGCTGCTACATGATCATGCTAGTATGAATGATGAAGCAAGTAACGATCCATTTAGAGAACTCAAGTTTGTAACACGGCATGCTAGAATGCAAAGAAGTAAAGAGATCTCACATTTGAAGAATTGCAGCATGCTGTTTGTTGCATCCGAAAGGGAAATAATCTTCTTTGCAAGCATGCTGAGGACCTCCTCAGCCTTGGCATGAAGCCCCTTCCCCTCAAAATCATCACTAGCAGCAAAGATCTTCCTAACAAAATCTAGCTCTTTCATCAGCGTCTCAGCATTCCAGTTCTCTGCGCAGCAATTGAATACCTCCTTAACAAATCCAAACATCTCGGAAGCATGGGTGCAACCAAGGCACTGGAACTGCATCTCAGTCGTGCCCATCGGCCCTTTCAGTGTAGGGCCTGGCCTGATCAAGTTCCTCTCCAGTGCGCAGGCAGCATGGCACCAGTGCCCGCAGACATCACACCCAACCCAGCTGCAGGTATTTGCAGCACAGTCGAACTTGTGGCACACCGGGCACATACACGCGCTGCAGAACCCTTTCTTGGTGGAGCAAATCTTGCACTCGCAATCGTCCACAGGCAGCATGCTCTTACAATTCAGGTTGCGGCACCGTGTCATGAGGAACATCTCCACAAGCTCGCTGCTTGGTACCCGGCCCTTGCCAGTGACAAAAGCGGCCGTGCCAGTCTTGATGGCCACCAGGATCTCCAGCTGAGTCCTATTCGCCCGTCCCAGTGCCTCGGCGGTCAGGTCAGACCGGCGCTCCAGCTTCCGCTGCAGGCTGGCCAGCTCGTCCCTCTTCTCCGGAGCATCAATCATGCTCCGCACCGCTTCCCGCAGCACCTCCAGAGTTTCGCTGGGGAAATCCTGCAGTACATGCGCCATGGCTGCCACAGAGTCCGACACGATCTCCCGCAGGATCCTATCAGGCCGCGACCCGCCGCGGCCACCGTCGAAGCTGCCGCCCGTGCTGGCTGCCGCCGCCGCAGCTGCCATCTTCGCGGGGAGTTCAGTGGGGTAGAAGGAGGAGGTACCCTCCTTCAACGGCGGCGTGGCGAAGGCGACGCTGCCGTCCCCCATGGGGCGAAAATTGAATCGGCTGTGGACGGAGCCGTTGGTGCCCTCCCCGGCGGCGTAGATGTCGGTGGAGTTGTGCGTCAGGGAGCAGCTGGGGTTGTGCGAGAACATCGAGTAGGAGTAGGACATGTCGTCCGAGTTGATGCTCCGGGTGCGCGCCGTCGTCGCGCTGTAGGTCCGCCTAGGGGGAGGCGCGGCGGCCGCCGCGCCCCGGAGATCTCCATCGGCCGCAGGGGCCGACGGGAGCTGCGACTGCGGCTGGGAGGACGGCGGTGCGGGCGAGTCGGAGGGGAGGGAGAGCGAGAGCTGGAGGGAGTCGAGGCGGGGCTTCTTCCCGCCGACGACGGAGGAGTCGTCGCCGGGGGGATCCCCGCGCTTGGGCGCGGAGAGGTGGAGGAAGTCCCGCTCGACGCAGAGCTTGGCGTTTGCTGCTGCATCCGCGGCGGCGGCGGGCGGGGCCGGGTTAGGAGGGGAGGAGGGGCCAGCTCCTCCTGCGGCGGCGGCGGAGGCGAGGGTGGGCTTGTCGCAGAGGTAGCTGCTGAGGGTGAGCTCGCGGTTCGGGAAGGGCTGTTCGGGGTTGGAGCCGGACGCCCCACCGGGGTTGGGGTCCTTGGATCCGTCGGAGTCGCCGAACATGGCGGCCGGATTCGGACGGATTGGGGGCGATTGCGGGGGGATCCGCCGGCTGGCCGCGGGCGGGGTGGGAGCGAGCACGGGCGAGCGGGTGCTCGGTTTGGTTGACTTCCGCACGCCGCACGCGGAAATGGGTGCGGAGGTGGCGAGGATAAACGGGGTGCCAGCGATTTATCTTTTCTTTTTCTTCTGGTTTTGTTTCGAGGGGCGTTCTCGGGAATGTCTCGGCGCGGCGCGGCGGCGCCACGTGCCGTGACGTTCAAAGCGGCGGGGGCGGGGCCTTGCCGTTGCAGAGTTTGCATGCAGATGCAGTGTGCACGCGCGTGGAGTTTTTGACTGTTTGCCCCATTTCCATGTAAAAAAAACTGGTTGATTTACAGACCGGTTCAGCGAGACCAACACGCACGGCGCTGCTGCTTGACAAACGGCACTGAATTTAGCACATCTTCTCACTCTTTTACGATTTGATGAAATATTTACGTTCTGTTTTTCTACTACTACCTTTGTTTCTGGTAGAAAAGCGAAATGGTAGCAGATGAGTGTGGAGAAGCGACTCGTGAGTCGTGACCACCAAGTAACACCCATGTTTGGTACGCAGGAGCAAAGAGGTCAAACTGCATGTGATTTCGGGCAAGACGACGAACGATCTCCTCCCGTGTGCAGGGTGCGAGTTGGCAGAAAGAGTGGGCAAATCGGTCCCGGTGGATTGCCGACTCGGCAGCAACGAGCACTTGGTGGGGGGAGAAAGTTGGGAGTTTTTTAGTTTATCCCGCGGCCGCGTGACTGCCGTGTTGTTTATTCAAGGTTAAGTGCGGCAACGATGCAATCACAATAAGATAATGTTGCCATAATGCCATCATTACTGGCAATCTACTCTGTGTTTTTTCCCCAAACATGAGACACTCGTCTGAAGGCGTTCAGAGTAACACCTGCGTCATGAGAAATGCGACATGTTTTTACTGAAAGATGATGCACCCGCTTCATTTTTAGGGAGGGAGAAGATGATGAGCCCACTGCTTGGTGAGAAAAATTCCAAACGGCATTAAAGTATGGTGATTGAGCGACAGCGTGTGCGTGCCTCTTGTTCTCAATGTCAACCCCACACGGGCCAAGCTGCCCAACTGCCACCCATTACGTCACGAACAGGTTGTTCTTGCCAGTTGCCACCCGCTGACCGGCGTCTAATTAAATTGATATTGCGTCACATTATCTCACAAATCGTTAGTCATAACCTCTTTGCGCTGCAAGCACCATTTTCTGTCGGTCGTACCTGAGTTCTTAGCGCGTTCATGCCGTGCTTAAAGGTGGGACTTGGCCCAGGCTTTCCCGTGTCAGCCCAAGACCCAACTAACACGGCACTGTGTATGATCCAACCCGGTACGGACGCTAGACAAGTCGGACTGGCACAGCACGATGGCTCGGGCCGGGTCGTGCCTTGGAATGGGGCCTGACAGGCTGCACGGCCTGGCACGATATAACATGACGTGCTCTTGCCGGTCCGACCTAGCTCCCTGGCCTACCACTTTCTCTCTAACCCTAACTAAATTCGTGCCACCTTCCTCTTTCTTCCTCTACTTCCTCATCCGCACTATGCCGCCCTCCTCCTGCTCAAGCGCCACTCTTCCTTCCATGTCGCGCCGCCCCTTCTGCCGCTCAAGCGCGCGCACGGTGGGGTGAGTCATGACGCAGTCGCCGCCGGTCCTCACCCGCGCTGGCCCTCCTTAATGGAATAATGGGTGTCCCGATCTTTCGATGAGAAGGTAACTATCGATTTGTGGAGACGACTTTGGCGATTCGGCCACACCGTACGACGACGATGCACCTTAGCAATCGCTAAAACCAACTCCAATAGGTTATTGACGATGACGGAAGCACGATCAACCTGAACACGAAGTTCGTAATCCCTGCGAGCAATCGAAGACTAGCAGAAATTAAGATAAATCAATCTGAAATTGCAAGTATGGATGAAGAACAAGATAGAGTGGGGTTCCGGAAAGCGATCTTGATCTGGTTGTTGGACACAAACAAAGATATATGAAGATGCAAAGGTAGCAAACTCTTAACTAAACGAAACCCGAAACAAAAGAGATCATCCTAGAGGGTATATAAAGACACGAGGTGGTCTGTTTTCCAGAAACAGTTCCAAACTGTTTTGGTGATTGCGGCATGCTCGTGAGGAACCTAGAGGTGGGGTTGGACAGGTTTGAAAGAGCACGAGATAAGCTTTTTATAGAGTCCAAAATCACCCAAATCAGAGTTCGTATGCTCGAGATAAAGACGTTTGAAGTCAGGGCTGTCTCAGCAATCCGAATTAGAGTCCAGAACCTGTGGGACTTGCTCGCTGGCTCTTCTTGGACCAAAGGTGACGCGGGAGAACTCCTTATACTGCGCCACTTCATGTAGGAAATGGTCATATTCACAAGAATTTCATTTCTTTCTCCTCCCGAGAGTTTGAACTTGAATCCTCGCATGTTCTTGAAGATCTTCACGAACCTCCTTTTGTCCTTTGTAGCTTCCATAGCGGACGTAGTTAAAGTAGTGGAAGTAGAGGTGGTAACAGGCGTATCCATGGGGTCATGTCCTCATCACTCCTCCTCCCGCTCCTCCTGTGCTGATGCTCCTCCTCCCCCTCTGCCCGTGGTGTGCTCGTGCCGGCACGGCCCAGCAGCGGCACGACGGGCCGTCGTGCCGTGTTTGGGCCGCGGCTGCGGCTGAACGTGCTGGCACAGCCAAGCTCCAGCCTGAGGCACGACGGGCTCGTGTCAGGCCGACCTGGCCCAGCTCGAGTCACAGCTTTAGCCATGCTGCATCTTGAAAGCTGTGACTGACTTGAACTCGATGCCTGTCATCGCAGGTTTCAAGCTGGGAATGCATGCGCATCTCGTCGTTCACCTGTTTTTACGGATCATACAAGGACACCAGAAACCAAAATATTATCAATATTATTATTTTTCTAAAAAAATACCTCGACAATACCATTAAAGGGGGCGACCCTGCCACTTAATTATATAGCGCTTTTTAACTTGAGACCCCAACTAGTTTGCATTTAAATCCCTCAATCACAGTGTATTATCAATTAGTCTATTTGATCACATAATTATTCTAACACCAAACCCCCGCACAAAGCAGCCTCTGCAGCCGTGCGTGGATTGTCTCTCTCGAGTCCCAATTTCGCCTCGTATCTCCGCACTCCACTCCACTGTTTTTCCTGTCAAGCTCACGCTCCAGTCCACTCGCCAAGAAGCAAGACGGCACTGACTTCGAAAAAAGAACAAGAATAAAGGGATCAAGCGAAGACAGTGTTAATGCGCGTCGATCGCCAACGATTTCCGAATACAGCAGAGGGGCCAACGCTGGGCTGGCAGACTTAAGTTGTCTAAGCCCATTGAAACACACCGACTCATTCGCAACCGTCTGGTCTAATGGCTAAAGCCCATTCATTCACTCAGGGCCGAATGAAAGAGACCGTACCACTTCGGTGGTAAGCTGCTCAGGTAGGCTGGCCCTAGATGAAAGTAACTTTGAACTGGACCCTGGATGAAAGTAGCAGGCCAGGCTATGAGCTGGCACGGTTACTTGCATCAATCCCCATTTCTCTCGCTCTCTTTGATGTGCTTTCCAGTTCTATCTCCTTTTGAAAAAAGAGCGCCCAAACAGTAACTCCATATGTATATGGATATAGATAAATAGATAGATAGATGGATGGACAAACGGCAACAGCTAGAAAACAAAACCGGAACGCAGCACCACTGCGGCACTCCGCACGAGGAAAAGAATACAGCCCGGGCCAAACGTCCAACTCATCATCGCCCACCAAAAAAGTCCCAACCCATCCCTAGATGCAGATAGCAACGCCTCGGAGAAAGCGAGACCGAGGATGGATGGATCGGCGTTGGCCAGCGCCCAGCGACCATCCAGTTCATCGTCCGTCTCGACAGCCTACCCCGGGATCAAAACCCCAGTGGTCCAAAAGGTGCAAGGATTAGCTAGTGAGATGCCATTCGGTCCCGCTGTCTTCTCTTTTTCTCCACAGCCGGTTCTGCTTTCTACCAGACACTGCATTCACTCTACTGACAAATCTACCATCAAATGCATGCAGCAGTTAATCGTTTCACTGGTGAGTGTGGTGGTACCTTCTCTGTGGTTTCACTGTGCAGTCAAGCAGCTGAATAGAGCTGCATGTACGCTTGTACTGTACTAACGTTTACTGCACAAGCAAACTACCTCATGTCAGTAACTCAACACTTATGTCAGGGTAACATCGTGCGTCGTGGAAGAGATAAGAAACGCTCAAGAGTGATGTGAGCAACGCAAGGTAAAGCAAAGGTGGTTGTTCTGGCTCGGCAATTAATCCAGCATTGACGAAGGGGAAGTTACGTGTCTCACTTTCGGTTTCGAGCTGCCATGCACGAGCACGATACGACGGTCAGAACGCTACGAACTCACTGGCGTCCACCCATCCCCCTAAATTTCCGGCGCTTGTGTGCGACAGTGCGCCGCGCAATTAATAGCAGCGAGAGGATACTACTATTATCGGCGCCGCGGCCGCTCGACATTTCTAGGATGCCTTACCGGTTATGCCTCGCCAGATCCAAATGAAATCTGAGCATCTGGGGGCCGCATCTGGAGGCCTGATTGGTCTTGGACCAGTTTTGTACATCTTTCTCTCATGCGACACGCTGCGAATACGATACTGTTGCCGATGTTATCCTTGTTTGCAGTCGAGCTGTCGAGTGTTCGCTACCTACAAGAAGCGTCGAATGTATTTTCCATGCAGACCCTAGGCATGTAGGGACAGTAGTATGGCTGAGCCAGATCAAATACCCAAGAAATTAAACGGGATGTTTTTGTCAAGATTCGACGGTATGAGCATTGCGAAAGTTGTGAATACTGATTACTGAATGACGAGTAAAGAGAAGAGTCGAGTGAGATATGGAGTAGAGTTAAGTACAATGATCAAACGTTCGTCCCGAAAACATCTATGATTTGAATGAGTACACAAATAAGCTGCACACACGGCACATACTACTCGTTTAGTACACTCATCACTGTGACTCTGTGAGTGCAACTCCGATAAAGAGCTGGTCATCCATGTCATGCTCTGGCTCCGTTCACACACACCCCAGCACACTCATCACTGTGACTCTGTGAGTGCAACGCATGGAAAGCTAGCTTCCTTTGATCCTTTCCAATCCACCGTACTAAAGACAAGTCACGAAACAAAGTGTGAGCTCGCAGAGCAGAGCGAGCGAACAGAGGAGTGAGCTAGCAGAGGGGCGACAGAAGAGAAGCTTAAGCTAAGGCAATGGCGTGCTACTTCCTGTCCGTCTTGGTCGTCTTCTTGGCGTCCTCCTCCTTCTCCTGCCTTGCTGCGTCCGCCACGGCCGAGCTCCTTCCCCGGCCGGCGACGGCGCTCTCCTTTGGGGAGGGCTACACCCAGCTGTTCGGGGACTCCAACCTCATGCTCCACGGGGGCGGGAAGAGAGTCCACATCTCCCTCGACGAGAGAACAGGTTTCTATAGCTTGTTCTTCTTTGATCGATCCATCCATCCATTCTCGTGAAGCGTGTCGCCTTCCTAACCCAGTCACCGTGGGGATCCTTTGTTTCAGGCGCCGGGTTCGCCTCGCAGGGCGCGTACCTCCACGGGTTCTTCAGCGCCAGCATCAAGCTGCCCTCCGACCACGCCGCCGGCGTCGTCGTCGCCTTCTATGTAAGCATAGCACCCTGCATACACTTCTCACATTGCAAACGAACCCTTGTAAATTAAAGCACCGAGACGATCAATTTAGCATTGCGATATCGTGTCTGGTTTGGTAGATGTCGAACGGGGACGTGTACGAGAAGACGCACGACGAGCTGGACTTCGAGTTCCTGGGGAACGTGAGGGGGAGGGAGTGGAGGGTGCAGACCAACGTGTACGGCAACGGCAGCACGGCGGTCGGCCGGGAGGAGAGGTACGGCCTCTGGTTCGATCCCACCGAGGGCTTCCACCGCTACGCCATCCTCTGGACGGAGCACAAGATCGTGTAAGACTTCCGTCTCATCCTCGTCCTCGCCCGAATTTACTGATGAAGAGTCATGCATCATACTGCACCGCATGCACAGGTTAATTGCAACTCTGCATCACTGCGAGGTGCTGCATTTACTTCGTTTACCAACTTGCTCGCTCCACACTATACAAGTTATGAACCTTTCTGATATTTTCTGGAGAATTTGGCATGGCGCGTGCATGTTGTTTTTGAACATTTACAGATTGTTATTGCCTGTATTTTGAATTTTACGGTGTCTAGTGGACTGGTAAGATTTACCACAGGCGCCTGCATCATAGGCAGTTGTGCCTTGAATGCACAGTTTTGAAGTACGCACGTAGCAAATTAGTAATGAGTTAATTTTTGAGTAAATCGTCTGTGCTTAGAGAATTGTAAGATCGTTGTAACCTGTTTTTCATGGTCCTAGCACGTACGATAGCATAGTCGTAGTGAAGTACTCCTACCTAGGTAACAATGTTGCATAGTAGCTTCAGGTATCCCTTCTTTTTGTCGCTTCTTTCTCTCTTTTTCCCTTTCTGTTCACACTGTCATGATTGAGAGATATTGGCACTTCTTTACAGTTTATAGATTCCTTAGGCCGTTGCCACTTTAATAATTTCGAGTACCGAGGCCCCAAATTTGAGTAGGATGGCATTGCCACAAAGGGTATGCAAATAGTAATAGAACTCAAGTTTGTTTGCTTCGAAAACACAAATGCTTCAAGGTTAAATTCGAAACTGCCCAATGTATATAGCTCACAACTCGGACCCAATGTATATAGCTCACAACTCGGAGCCTCGGACTAGTCAGGAAATGGTTTATTTTCATACTACTACAAAAACTCTAATAGTAGATATCTCAATATAGATGGATAAAGAGAGCACATTAGTGATAACAACATCACAGATAATCCAGAAATCTAGCCGTCTATGATCACTTATCCCGGAAGCGATTGGTTTGTCCTAGATAGTCATCACAAAAGGGCGGGCCCGCCGATGATGTGGGATTCCAACACAGACGCGCAAGTATCTGCTCGTCTGAGACTAGTTATCACAGACGCCGTAAATGGAGTCCGTCTAGGATGAGTCTGTATAGATCTTTTAGACAGAAGCGAGCCCATTTTTAGACCTAGATCTATTGGAGGGGGGAGCTGCTGCTGCCCCAAGGTTAGTAATTTTTTGTTTCCCTCACATCCCTTCTTATTCTTGTATGGGGCATCAATTCCCTCTTATCTTCTTGTAGATTAGATGCTATGGTGGTATGCTTAGGAATTTAATGTTTACGTAGATGGACCGAAGTTGAATGTACAATGATAATCCTATAGACCCAAGGTACCTGACGGGTGTGTCTGACTTCATAAGAGCCGGCACGGATGATAAGTTGAAAAATAACATGAATTTTTGTTTTGTCCATGCATTGATTGTCAAAATGAGAAATGTATAAGCATCCACCCCATATCCAAGCACACTTGATTCGGAGAGGTTTCATGAGGAATTACACATGTTGGACTCATCACAGTGAAGAATAGGAAGTCAATGAAGTCAACGATATGATGGATGTCGTCAAGTTTGATTCCGATTCCAATATGGGCGATGAGGATATGCTTCTTGATGATGGCAATGATCTATACTAGATTCTGCGTGATGTAAAAGGGAAGGACTTTGGTGGGAAGGAGTACGCTAAATTCTTGGGCCTGATGAAGGATGAGGAGAAACCTTTGTTGGTGGGATACAAGTCGAAATACACACGGTTGTCATCCCTGCTTGAATTGCCGAAATTGAAGGCAAGCAGTAATTGGTCCGACAAGAGTTTTATGGTGTTGTTAGTTCTCTTCGAGGACACGCTTTCGGTGGGGAACATGTTGTCCACAAGCACGTATAAAGTCAAGAACGTTCTATATCCCTTGGAACTAGAAGTAGAGAAGATACGTGTATGTCGGAACGATTGCATCCTATTCCATAATGAGTATGTGGTCTTGCATCGATGTTTGATGTGCAAGGCATCTCGATACAAGATTAGAAAAAAGATGATGGTAACATCGACAATGAGAAGGTGGTGAAAGGACCTCCGTCAAAGGTGGCGTGGTATCTTCCTATCATTCGCCATCTGAAACGTATGTTTGTGAACCCAAAGAAGGTGAAACTGCTCCGTTGGCACTCCGATGAGCATAAGAACGATGGAAAATTACAACACTTTGATGATGCAGTCTCGTGGAGAACCATCAATAGGTTGCACCTACGTTTTAGTACGGAGTCGAAGGTTTGAAATAAGCACGGACGGACTGAATCCTTTCATTAACATGAGCAACCAACACAACACTTGTCATGTGCTTCTTTGAACAACTGCCACAAAACCATTTACATGGGGGGCACCGTAGGTTCCTGCCCAAAAAACATGTATACCGAAAGATGAAGGCCTTCAACGGAGAAGAGGAACATGGTACACGTCTAAAACTAAAAACCAGCTAAGAAATCTATGATACTGTCAAAGATATTAGTGTTGTGTTCGGAAAGGGATAAAAACTGAGATAAGGCATCTGGAAGAAGAAATCAACTTTTTGGGACTTATCTTATTGGTTTGATCTACACATGCATCACTGCATCAATCTAATGCACGTAAAGAAGAATGTATGTGAAAGCCTGATCGGTCTCCTATTGAATATTCTGGAAAAAAATAAAAGATGGTGTGAAGGTACGGCTTGATATGGTAGAAATGGGCATCGGACTTGAGTTAGCACTGGAAGATAAGGGTAAAAGCCAAGTCAGACTTCCATCAGCTAGTCATTCGCTGGCCCTTAAGGAGAGGAAAGCATTGTGTGAGTTCTTTCATGATGTGAAATTTTTGTCTGGTTACCGCGCCAACATCAAGAAGTTTGAAGTCTCACGATTGCCATGTGATGATGACACCGATCCTCCCTATTGCAATTAGAGAGATTCTGTCACCAAAGGTCCAAGAGACAATCACGAGCCTATATACCTTCTTCAACCTAATTTCTTAGAAGGTTATCGATCATCTACACCTAAAACTTCTATAGGAAGAGGTGGTGATGATACTTTGTCAAATGAAGATCTATTTTCCTTATTTTTTATATTATGGTCCATCTCATTGTTCACCTTGTGAATGGAGATATTGATGTGTAGGCCTGCATTCCTTTGTAGCAAGTACCCACTCGAGAGATACATGGGAATTCTGAAGCACTACGTGCGTAAGCGATCTCGATCGGAGGGTAACATTATCAAAGGCTATGCAACCGGAGAGGTTGTTGAATTCTGTATGAACTATATGTCTCGTGTCCAGTCGATAGGTGTGCCTCGATCACAGCATGAGGGGAGGCTTGAGGGTCAAGGGACACTCGAAAAGAGAACAATCATTCCTCCTAAGAAAGAATATATTTTAGCTCATTTCACGGTCTTCCAACCCACGGCCGCAGTGTCTCTGTTCTGCTTCAATGTTCTACTTATGTTCTGTTTCTGTTTTATTCTTTGTTTTGCTTGTGTTCTGTAAAAGACTCATCACAGACAGGCCTGTAACCATGCGCGTATATGATGACTCATTACATAACCCCCCGTGGGACCTAGTTGCCCACGCACTGCACGCCCCGCGTGGGGCTTAGGGTTTCCAAAGCCCTTGCACTGCTGCCGCTGCCCCGCGGCTCCTCCAACCCAAGCCAGTGCACCGCCGCCTCCTCCACCGAGCCTGTGCCGCACTTTAGTCTTCCTACCTAAGCTCGTGCCACCCCGTCAACCGCACTGCCTCGTTGTCCATGCCGCTACCTCTCCTCGTCCCCCACCGAGCTGCCGCCCTGTCGTCCGTGTCGCTGCCTCCCCTCATCCTCCGCCGAGCTGCCACCCCATTGTCCGTGTCACCGCCTCCCCTCATCCCCTGCCGAGCTGCCTCTCGCCTCCCCCTTTGCGCCACACCCGCACGGGACATAGGGTTTGTCATCATTCCTCTACTCTGCATCTTGTATGTATGATATGCAATTCGTAAAGCATAGAATTAACAAGATTGTAATTTTTACTTTGATGTGAACTATGTTTGTATATGTGATGTGAACTATCAAAATTTTTGTGATGTTTACTCAATTGAAGAAATCTGTTGGAAAATATGTGAATGTGAGTTCCGATGGTGGTATTGCTTTTGGGGGGAGGGGGGTTAGAGATATTCCTGTGTTTTGTTTCAAGTGGAGGGCAGAGATTGCGGAGGCAAAAACCTGTCCAGGGGCATATTCATTATAGACGAGCCGGTTCTATAGCCCATGTGTGATGACATGGCTCTTGGGTCAACCGTCCGAGTTACAGATCATTACAAACAGACGGTATGACGTTGGACCGTGTTTGATGACTACATCACAGACTACTAATCATAGACGCAGCTGTGTCCATCTATAATGATGTTTTTATAATGATGTTTTTGGCCTGTCTCTGATGACCTATTTTGTAATAGTGTCACTTGATTTAGCAGTAGTTCGTCTCTGCTTCTCCCTTTGCGCAGGACTTCCATATCTTCTGATATGGTTTAGACTCTCATCCATTAAAATATACTGTGAAATTTTGCAAATTTAATTAGTTGTGGATTTGAGTCACCCAAAGTGTGCAATACTGCAAATTATTGATGCATCTTATTCACATCATGTCCCCGTGAAGAAAAGCTGAAATCAGAAATGGTGCGTACGCTTTTACAGTTTCCATCCACTAAACCTGAGCATTCATCGTAGCATGTGCATGGAGTCTCCGCAAGAAAATGGCAAAATTGGCCCCGCGACCGGGGTCAATGTCAAAAATGGCTCCCGGCGCGAGGCAATGCCACATTTGACGCCTCGATCATCCCGACAGCAACCACGTGTCCTCCGTCGCGATCGCCGGGCGCGATACCAGCCTGTCGCGGGCTCCAGCCGCGACAGGCTGTCGCGGCTGGAGCCCGGGACAGGCTGGAGATGTCGGGCGTCACACGAGCTATCGCGGCCGGGGACCGCGACAGCCGGCCTGTCGCGGCTGGAGTCCGCGACAGGTCTTCTCGACTTGTGTTTCGCGGGACAGTCGGTTGTCGCGACTGGCGAGCGCGACGGCATTGTATCGCGTCCGGCATGCGCGACGGGAGACACGTGGCGGCTGTCCGACGCGTCGCGACGTCAAATGTGGCATTGCCCCGCGCCGGGAGCCATTTTTAGCATTGACCCCGGTCGGGGGGCAATTTTGCCATTTTCCCGAGTCTCCGCACCTGATCCTTCCACCAAGATCCCCGTGCCACTTTTTCTCGCATAATTGCATCGCATACCTGCAGCCTGCAAAACCTGTGTGATGAGTCACGAGCGGACTTTGATGAGGAAAAATTGTGACCGCCACCTCCACTTTTCATCATGTGTTTTCACATGAATTAACCCTCTCTGTTCAGGTTCACGAATCCTCATCATCAGTCATCACACGGTGACTTCTCTGTTTTGCCAAAAAATAAAAACAAGACTCTCGGTAGTCAGTAACTCCGTGTACATGCCCAAAGTCTGAACTTTTTAAAGTTTTCACTGCAAACCTGTTCGCTTAGATGCTTCAGACTGTGATCACACGACTCTGAATACTTTTCGTTCATGAACAGAGTTACTGTGCTCCAGTCTTCAAATCATGCTTTGATGATAGTAATATGTTGTAGTGTAAAGAATAGCATCGATCACTGACGTTTTTGTTGCTCGTTGCGTCGCGTTGCATTGATCGAGCGTGCATTCGTTTTTCTATTTTGCAGATTCTACATCGACGAGACTCCGATCAGGGAGGTGGTGAGGAGCGAGTCCATGGGCGCGCCGTTCCCGTCCAAGCCCATGTCGCTGTACGCCACCATCTGGGACGGCTCCAGCTGGGCCACCTCGGGCGGCCGCTACAAGGTGGACTACAAGTACGCGCCCTACGTCGCCGAGTTCACCGACCTCGTGCTGCACGGCTACCCCACCGCCGCCGCCGGGCCGGCGCGCGAGCCGGACGACGGCAGCGAGATGCCGTCCGGGCAGCGGACGGCGATGGAGAGGCTCCGAACGAGGTACATGACGTACGGATACTGCTACGACCGCATCAGGTACCCCGCGCCGCTGCCGGAGTGTAGGGTAGGCGCCGAAGCCGGGATGTTCCTCCCGTCGGGAGAGGCGAGGTCGGCGGACCGTCGCAGGCACGGCAAGCGCCACCGGCGCGGCGGCGCAGACCCTGCGCTCTGATCACAGGCGCTAGCTAGCTAGTGTGATCGAATGTACCGTGCCGTGTATGATGTGACTGTGATTTATGATCAGGTTACCGATTCCACACATGCGCCGCTACTTGCAGGGCTCCATTGATCGTAGCTTGGGCAATAAACAGCTGCAGCTCAGGTCGCACCGTTTGTAGCTGCGCATCACTGCTTAACTGAGTAGTTAGTTGTTCAATTCAACGTTGCACTGGGCATCCTTCGAAAAAATGGAGCCGTGTGCACGCCATGAACTGGACACAGGACAGGAGGCATCGCCCCACGCCCACGACGTAGGCTAGAATTAGTACATGTGACCACCGTTCACCTACTTGGCAGTTAAAACTTGGTACTCGTCCTGACGATGCTACCAAGAACCAGACCTTATCAACTGTCAGTTCGTCATCAGCTTCCAGCTACTCAAGAATGCATGTATATGCAAGGAACAAGGACCACTAGCAGGCAAGTTGCTCTCCAGTATGCATATGCAAGGAACAGGGACCATCAGCTCGCAAGTTGCTGCGTGCTCTCCCATGTTTTCCGTTTCCGAGGATGATATACATCAGGATGATAAGATTAACGAAACAAACACCTCAGAAATGATCTTACTGCCGAAAGAACATGTCATAGAACATCTAGCTCCATACTTTCATAGTGATAGCAGATAAGTTAAAGCAGCTTGATATATCCAGTTTTGCAACAGAGCAGCTACAAAATTTAAGACGGCATTCAGCCCTAAGAATGCGACATAGAAGTTCTTGTCAAGGATAAGAAAGTTGCCAATGAAGACCTCGGTGAAGCTCAATGTACTCCAGTGAATATTTTGTAGCATTCCCGCAATCACGATCCAAAAAATTGAAGTTTCCTCGTCCCTTCATGTTTCTGTTGTCTATGTACCATACCTCCTCTCTATTTAGCAGCATTTGGCTCAACCTTGCTGTTCGCAGCCTTTTTCATACCACCGTTCTGCTGCTCCTTACTCACAGCTGACTTCTCATCCACAAAGCTACAACCACCATTTGAGCTCCCATTGCACTCTGGTTTCGAATCGATTGTATCAGACTTTTTTGTTGTTGGTGAGCTCCTTGGAGAAGCACTACCATTAGCCATCTCCATGCCAATACCCTTGTTATGCACATAAGCGGAGGAACCTTGTGGAGACTTAGGTTCAGCATGTGCATGAGAAGCTTGCATGATCTGATGAGGCAGTTGGTGACCTGATCCAGGTGGAAGGAAGACCCCTGTACCTGGAACAGGGAATCGAGGTGGCGCAGGCCTTGGGGCAGCTTCTGTCATCCAAGGTGCCGTTGTATTTGGCAAGGAAACAGCTGACGGGTAAGGTATGGCTGCGGCAGCAACAGGAGCAGGTGCTACAAACAGTGGCTGCATTCCATCAGATGGAGGGATGTGATGAGGTCCAATGGTTGGTGCTGGAGCTACACTGCTGGTGGGGGCGTATCCAAAGTGTTTAGGACTTGGGGAAAGTGGCCTCATGTTAGCTGGCCTGGATGGTGGACCCCAGGGCATAGGGGGAGGTGTTAATGGGGGAGTAAACCGTGAAGCACTTTCTGAAGGGATGTGTTTTCTTGCCACAGACTTTCCAAATGTCAGTAGGATTCGTTGCTTACGCCTAGCAGGAATAGCTCGCTTGGCTACATCAGCACTTCTCCCTTGCAACATTATAAGAGACCTGTAATCGAGAGAGAAAGAAAGAGAAAAATGTTTAGAAAGTGTAGTCAACATTGATGCAAATTTGGTTTACCTATTCAACTATATAGTCTATATTACTTGCTGTGAGAAATAAAGAAGGCAAACTATCCCATTGAAACTACAGAAGCACAACTAAAAGATACCATGCACTACCCCTCACTAATTACCACATTGTCTTATTACAAAGAACTATTTTATTTAGATTTGGATCTTTGACTATTCTTCCTATTTGAGCAATTAAAAAATAATAGTCTTGGCACAGCTCAGACTTGTGTTATATACCAACTAAAATATATTACAAAACCAACAAACTCTGATGCTATGTACTAACCACGGCCAGATGTCTGTTTCCCTAACCAAGAACATATTACAAATTATCGCAGAGTGAAGGATCAACAATTAAGCAAGGCAAGCAAACAGTTTAAGCCTTTCAGGAGTACAAGAATGTAACAGGTAACATTACTGGGGAAAGACTTACCCTGTCGAGAGAGAGAGTTTCAAAGGACCTCTATGGTCGCCTCGTTCTCCTAAAATAACTCGGCCAAACACCATATCACACTCTGTCAGGCAGAGTGTACAAAGAGGTCTACCATACCAAGGAGGAGGTATCTGAGGATGGGAATATTCCCCCTGCAAAATATCATTTCTTTTCGTTATCAGAATACATTTTCAGCCAAGAGAGTCTACAGCACAAAGAAAATTACCTCATGGAAAAAGTCGACAACACAATAGTCTGGCTTAAAAGGTACAATTTCTTGCTGAAACAAGCGATCAAACAGATCATGCAGCAACCCAGGAACAGCCTCCACCCTTGTCTCTGAACTCACATTTAAAATCATTAAAAAAGTCAACAAAATATGAGAATAACATGAGGTTCTGCAGTAAAAGCTTGATCTACCTCTTTGATTTTCATCTTCGAGAGGGCCTTCAATGATAGGAATTCCCAGCTGAATAACTACGCTTCCATGACCCTTCAGTGGTCTTTTACCAACTATGACAGTCTGTCCTACTTTTTCACGAAGTAAAAATAACAGTGAAGTCAAAACATAATAGCAAAGCTACAAAATCCCAGAGAATTAGATTAAGACAGACTAGGACATTATCTGTTACACAAAGGAAAAATATCGACTAGAGACAAATGGCCAAACTAACCCTTGTAATGCAACATCCAGTGGCACAGACCATTTATCTAT
Source organism: Stipa capillata (assembly GCA_019208055.1). Taxonomy (NCBI): domain Eukaryota; kingdom Viridiplantae; phylum Streptophyta; class Magnoliopsida; order Poales; family Poaceae; genus Stipa; species Stipa capillata. Next base: position 408,515 of record JAGXJF010000324.1, on the reverse strand, counting down.
ACAGAACCCAGAAGGTACCTGTCAATATTTTCCTAGGTGTTTAAATAGACAATACTCTATCATTGTATGCATTTTTTTATATAAATTCAAAATTCAATGTGGCAAAAGTGTAGTCACACTGGCACGCATACATCCACACAGACAATGTACATAAGGACAGAACCAAATAACTATTGAAGGGCACATAATTACCTTCAAATCCTCCTCAATGACTTGTTTCATTAACTAAAGAATGAATCTTGTTTGTCTCGAATCACATTTATATGTAAATTCAAAATTCAATGTGGCAAAAGCGTACGCCAAACTGACACACACAAACATCCACACAGGCAATCTTCATAAGCATAAGGAAGAAATAACTATTGAAGGCCACATGATTACCTTCGAATCCTCCTCGATGACAAGAAGCTTTTGTTTCATTTACTAAAGAAAGAATCTTGTTTGTCTCAATCACATTCACCAACCCTTCATAGACCTTAAGCCCCTCAACAGTATTAACCTAAAGAAGCATAGAAAACATTTCATCACGTCATGTTTCATAATAAGAAAATGCAATTTAACTCAAGAGGAACTACAAGAAAGAGAATTGAATACAACACTTCAAAATCTGAATTGCAGGGCTAACATACCGGCTTGCCATCAACAATTTCATTCGTTACATACTCTATAGGTGTTGGAACCACTTTGCTGCTTCCTTCAGCAATAATTTGCAGCCTAGGATTTTTCTCACCTTCTACAAAATACAAGGACATGGTTCAGAGAGAGGGTAATTTGTTAGAACCTTATAAAAACTTTTAAATGCGTTCCCTTGATTTTTCAAATGCATTCCCTTGATTTTGATAAGACAATCTGGTTTCAGAAGCATAACAACAAAGACACGGTCAGCAATAAATGCACAATACTGCAGCTGTAGCAAGATTTAATGACCTATCAACTCGCTTGAACAGTCACCTGCTGCTAGCTTACTGATGTCAATCAAGAAGAAGAGAAGGGTCAGATCCTACTTGTCAGTAATTTGTCTACTCTTACCCAAAAAATGAATGTAGACCTTAAAACATTGTGGTCATAAGTTTAGTTGTCTATCCTTAAGACATTTCATTACAAGAAAACAAAGAGATTCCCAAAGTTAGGAACTGTCCATAGTTCTGGAAGGAACCTTGGAGCTAACGAAGCAGCACCATAGGGTTTGGGGGACGTAAAGAAACAGAAATAGTGAATTACAGTACATAAGTTGACAACTAACCCCAAAGCGAAATAAGTTCCACGAAGCAGAATTAAAATGACAAAAAGGACTGGCAACTTTAGTAAGTGAACAAACAAGCCTTAATCTGGGGCATGATGACAGCACTGTATTTACTTAGACACTGATGTGAACTTCTTTGGTTCAAATACCATCTGATGGTGTCAAACAACTTGTCAACAAATTAACAAAGTAAGTTTTACAGTGTACAAAACCTATGCACTGAATCACTAAAGACAGCATAATGGAACATCTAGAATTAAACAAATAAAGATTGCAAAAGATTAAGCATATATGTGTGTGTTTGCGTTTGTGTACCATCAGAAACAGGAGAATCCAACCGTAGACTTTTAGTATCAACCACGTTCTCCGCTTCCTTCAGTCCCTTCCCCTCCTTGTTATGCAGTTCACGTCCTATGAGCAATCCATAGTACATGAGAAACTATTTTGAAACTAATTGGTCATTAATTTGTCACCTTTGTCAACAATACATGTCATTAATAGGAATGGTAAATTGGTAATGCATTAGAAAGGCAAATTAAAAGGGGGAAATACACTAACACAGTTGTGAACTTGAAATACAGATTCTAACCGCACAACAATCACAATATAAGTGCAACAGAAAATACAAACGTATTCCTCGTTTGGAAATACTTGAGTGGAAGACATAGAAAAATCGTATCTCTAAAAAAACCAGCCGAGCTGCCCGCACAATTGTGTGGCTAGATACTGAGAACATATATTTATATATGAAAGCAGTCAAACACAGTTGTATTTGCTATAAACTCTAATACCTATAATTGAAATTTTAGTTCTAGCAGTCGTTAATGTGGGATTCTTTTATGGATTAATGTGGGAATCTCTAGCCCACGGAGCTATAGAGGTGCCTTTAGCCCAATCCTTTGTTTATATCTATATAGATAGAAACTTATATATAAATAGTCAATATTGATGAAGTGATTAAGTATAGTTGCAGAACTCTTTAAGAAATTCTGCACCTGAAATTAATTACGGCATAACTGCAAAACTCCCAAGCAAGACTTAGTGATTATGATTTTATTACCACATAACCAAGTGGATTTGAGAATTTCTATTTGGGTTTAACTACTATTAACTCATGGCCAGTGAATCAACAAATGATTTTGTTGCAGAATGTCCTAATATCTTGTATGCAACTATGCATGCATCTCGGACACATGCTTTAGCCGTGGACTCCTCACAAGTTTGATGGCAGTGGACTCTATGTAGTGCATGCCAGTTTTTTCAATTACTTTACATGCATGCACACCAACTCTGTTCTACCCCTATATCTCTATAGACATGGAGAAGGACGCAGATCCAGGAAGATTGGATTTATTTCCTTCTCTGTTCAAATCAGCATCTCTGCGCATTAAATATAAAGGTCAGAGATTGATTAACAGTTGATTTTTCTTTGTAGTTAGGGTCCACCATATTAAGGGCTAGCTTAGCATTTCTTTCTCTTTAGTTAGCAAATCCAATGGTTATGGTTTACAATTATAATTAGGCCCACCAAACCGAGAGTCAGGTGTTTTTGTTTTTCTGGGAGAATTTCTAGCATATTTCTTCCTAGCAGTTGTGAAACACCTGTCATTGACTTTTATTATATAATAGATCAAAACTAAGCCAACATAAGTAATAACTATGTCATTGCCTCATTCAACTGTAGAACAAACAGAATTGTGAAATGCCCAGAAAGAAAATGTTTCCACATGAAGCAACTAAAAATGATCTTACACGTGCCTACACATACCATAACACAGGAGAGTTATTTTTTTTATAACATTATCCAGTATCTTTAGGACCTCCCCAATTAGAAATTAGTATCGAACTACACATGCCAGAACGTGAAAAGTTTGTGCTTCTAAGACCTCAATACTAATTAAAACATAAAAGCCAAAAAATGGAAAGAGGAGTAACTACACATACTTTACCAAGCATTTTTTATACTACGTACTTTATTCATGGAAATCGAGTTCTGATAACGAACACCTCATCTGAAAAGAGAAGAACAGAAAAACTCCTTGCATGCCCGAGATCACATGACTAGTCAATTAGCAAGCAAGTACCGCAACACCAGAAATGCATTTCACGGATCGGACCATTTTGGGGGCCAACAAAACGAAAGAGGGAAAAAAGCGTCCTCCTTTCTAACAACAGACTACACTAGTACCAAACACACGAAAGAAGAGCACGCTATCGCACCAAGAGATCTCATCTCACCATCTTTATCGGATCCAGCAGTCGCAACGTTGCCGCCGCCTCGCGTCGGATCGGAGCGATGGTGACCACCGTGGCGATGTGAGTGAGACGGCGAGAAGGAGGGCCGGCGCGGGGGCGGTGGTGGCGGGGACGGCGACACGCCGGGGCCATGCTGCGGGGCCTGCGGCGCCCGGCGGCGCCACCCCGACTGCTGGAGTGCGTAGGCGACGTCGGCGACGGGGAAGAACTGCTGCATGTGGATCACGGGTGCCCAGTGGTGGCGCCGCTGCTGCACGGCGGCGAAGACGTGGTCGTACTCTCCGGGGTCGCCGACGGCGCGGAGGTGGACCACGAGGAGGTCGATGATGGCGTTGGCCGCGGCGAACTCGCCCCGCAGCCACGAGATGAAGCTGTCGCGCTCGTCCATCACCCAGCCGGCGGGCTCGGCCGCGGCGGCGACGGCGCCGGCGCCGGGGGCGGAGGAGGGGATGACGGCGGCTGAGGCCATCGCCTTGCCTCACTGGGGGCCGACGGTCATAGAGAGGCGGAGCCGAACCAGCAATGCGAGCGAGCGAGAGATCTAGGGTTTTGCGGTGTTTTTCGAATGGTGGTTTGTCTCTGGTGGTGTTGCAATGGAGAAGAGAGGAGAGAATTAGCAGTGGTGTCTGCTAGTGAGAAGAGGAGGAGCGATATGTGAAGAGGAGGCGGATCTGGAGACGGAAGATTCCCGAGACTAGACGCGGAGGCGGAGAGGTGCGGAGGAGGACTAACGACTATACTGTCTGGGCCCACATGTCAGTGTGTAGGCCTGGGACGTGGCGGTAGGCGCCCGTGTGGGGGGGTTTTGCTTCAAGATTCGCGAACTTGGGCGACATGAGACGGAGTATTATTTGTTTTCTCTTGAAACTGAGACGGAGGAGTCGGTCGTGCCGTGCCCTGCTCTATGAAAAGCGGAACAGAAAACACTCGTGCAGTTTACGGGGGAGATGACCGTTAGTAGCCTAAGTAACGGCGCTAACTCCACCGTGTTCCGCGAGCGGGCCGCGCGGTGACCCCACCTGTCAGTGGCGTGTGCGCGCCGCGAACGCATGCGGCGGGGGGATTGGGATGTGCGCCTCGTGATTCGCGTCGTTCGCCAACGGACGGCCGGATGTCCGCGGAGCCCGTGGTGGGTGTCAGTTAGCAGGCCCACACTTTAATGCGGGTAGTTGATGGGTGGGGGTCGCGGGGACGGGGACGGGGACGGGGACGGGGACGCTGCGACCACGGGAGGACCCCCGCCCTTTACGCCACCGTCCCACGTGGGAGACGGTGCCCCACCCGTCATCGACGACAAACCGCCGTAGCTTTGCATACGTGGGGTCCCCGCGTCAGCCTCTTGGCCGTTTGCAGTGCGGCTCGTTCTTGCGCGCACGACGAGGAGGTCGAAACGGAGTTCGTTTTTGTCACAGATGGAGGGAGAGAGAGAGAGAGAGACGGGGAGAATTTCGTGCTGACTCGGGCCACTCGGTTGGTCGCGTTCCCGGCCGTGTCGTTGTTCCCTGCCTCGGATTCGCTTCGGATCGTTCGCTCTGTTACACAACCGTCGCCGGCGAGTCCGGTCCTCGGGTTGTGTAGCGGAACGGCGTCGAGGAAGAAGACGACGAGCGTGGTAAAATAAAGGTGGACGAGAGAGACACAAGTGGGAGACAAGAGGGGCTGCTTTATTAGATTGAAAAGTTGTGTACAATACATGAGCCCTCTATCTCTATTTATAGCCTAAACTAGGGTTTGGGATAAGGATCCATTTAAGTGCACATAAGAGAGATTAACCCACCCTCATGGCAGGTGGGCCCCACTCCCGGTGGGGCCACTAGTTTCCCAACACTCCCCCTTGGACACTTATCCCGTATAGCGCATGCCCCAAAAACTCCGGAAAAAAAACCCTGTGGGAAAAATACCCGGAGAAAGAGCGCATGGCATACTTCGGTCATGTTGCACGAATTGCCTCATTAAAAACCTTGGTTTGAGAAACTTCTGTAAAACTCATCCAAGGGAAAAAGAGTACAACCCATCTGATTATTCAACCAGATACTCGACCTTCTGGGTCGGGATTTTACCTATGAGTTTGCAAAGATTCTCCCCCTGAACACTGCAACTCCCTAAGTCTCATCATACCTATTCCGCGTATGCACCTTTCAAAGGTCGATGCTGGTAATGACTTAGTGAATAAATCTGCCAGATTTTCACATGACTTAGTATGCAGTATTTTTATTTCGTCCATCTTCTGCAATTCATGAGCATAGAAGAACTTGGGGTTGATATGCTTAGTGAGACTGCTCTTCACATAACCCATTTGTACTTGTGCAACACACGCTGCATTATCTTCATAGATAATGGTAGGGGTTTGCACGGTGTTCAACCCACATGACTTCTGTATGTGGTTGACCATCCGGCGAAGCCAAACACACTCCCGTGAAGCTTCATATAGGGCAATGATTTCCGAGTGGTTCGTCGAAGTCGAAACAAGACTTTGCTTAGACGATTTCCATGAGACTGCAGTCCCGCCACATAGGAAAACATACCCTGTTTGTGACTTAGCTGTGTGCGGGTCTGAAAGATACCCAGCGTCGGCATATCCAACCATGGATAAGTCTTGGTTCTTTCTGAAGAACAGACCCAGATCCTTGGTTCCTTGGAGGTAGCGAAATATATCCTTAATGCCTTTCCAATGCCGTTTGGTAGGCTCAGAGCTATATCTTGCTAACAAATTCACGGCGAATGCAATATCCGGCCTCGTGCAATTTGCAAGATACATGAGTGCTCCTATTGCACTCAAGTATGGGAATTCTGGTCCCAGAACTTCCTCCCCCTCTTCCTTAGGTCTAAACGGGTCCTTGTCTTGCTGTAGGGACCGCCCAATCATGGGGACCTTCGAAGGGTATGCCTTCTCGAAGCTAAATCTTTCCAACACTTTCTGAGTGTAAGAAGACTGATGTACTAATATTCCTTCAGGGACATGCTCAAGTTGCAAACCTAAGCAATACTTGGTCTTTCCCAAGTCTTTCATTTCAAATTCTGACTTCAAGTAAGAACTTGCTTCATCAATATCTTCGGGTGTGCCGATTATATTCAGATCATCTACATACACCGAGATTATACAGAATCCATCCTGGGACCTTCGTATAAATACACAAGGGCAATCTTCGTTGCTCGTGTAGCCTTTCTTGCTTAGTATCTCGCTTAAGCGATTATACCACATTCTGCCAGACTGTTTGAGTCCGTATAGTGACTTTCTAAGTTTCACACTATACAGGCTCCGGTTTGCTCTGTCTTGGTTTGGAATGGGAATACCTTCTGGTACTCTCATGTAAATGTCCGAATCCAAGTTTCCATATAGGTATGCTGTTACCACATCCATGAGTTTCATTTCCAGATTCAAATTAACTGCCATTGAGATTAAATATCTAAAGGTAATTCCATCCATGACCGGGGAGTAAGTTTCCTCAAAATCGACTCCAGGTCGTTGAGTGAAACCTTGTGCAACAAGCCTTGCTTTGTATCTGACCACCTCGTTATTCTCATTTCTCTTACGAACAAAGACCCACTTGTGACCTACAGGGTGTATGTGGTGAGGGGTTAGGCTTACGGGCCCAAACACCTCTCTTTTGTTCAGAGATAATAATTCTGCGGTGATTGCCTCTTGCCATTTTTTTCCAATCCGATCGTTTCTTACAATCGGCGAGCGATACAGACTCGGATCAAGATCAATAATCTTGGCAATCTTATTCGCAAAATAAATATCGACATTGGCTGTTACTCTATTCAGAGATTCCCCTGTTTTCTGCATAATTTATGGCCATTTCGTCATGGGGCGCTTCTTCATGTGCTTCCCTTTGCTCATCGCTATTTCCCGCAGCGGGAGCAAGGTCCTTTAGTTTTCCTGCGCCGATGTGTGCACACACATCTCCGCTAGGTGCTTCCTCCAATGGAAGGTTCAAGTCAGGAACATTTTGTTCTGTACTTGTGCCAGGTCTCAACTGGCTCCCCTTATTCTTTTGGGGTACTTCAGTGGTTTTCCGTGGTAAGTCCTTCTTGTCCTTTTTCGCCGGGCGTCCCCGGGTACTCGGGACACGAGGGGCCGGAGTTCTCGTCCTTTTATTCTGAGGCCTTTGGACGGGAGCGGGTATACCTTCATCATTTCTTGGTATTTCAACCCTCTCCGGTGCATTGCGTGCGGGCACATGCGACTTAGTTACGGATTTTAAATCACTAAAGTGATCCGGCATGCGATTCGCTAATGCTTGCAAATCAATTATTTTCTGGACCTCTCCATTTGCTTCATTAGTACGCGGGTCATGTGCGTGGATCCCCGTGGCTTGCCACGTAATTTCGCGACATTTTCATCAAGGGGTTGATTTCCTCCCCCTAATGTCGGGAAATGATCATCATCAAAAATGCAATCAGCAAAGCGGGCCGTATGGCAATCTCCGGTCATGGGTTCCAAATACCGAATTATGGAGACGGTTTCATAACCGACATAAATCCCAGACTTACGGAGTGGCCCCATTGCTGATCGCTGAGGTGGTGGTATAGGTACATATACCAGGCAAACCGAACCTTCTAAGGTGGGAAATTTTCGGTGCCGACCCTTGTGCTAGTTGCATAGGAGAGTGGATGTTATAGGCCGACGGTCTAAAATTAATGAGATTTGCAGCGTGCAGCACTGCGTGTCCCCAACATGTTGTTGGTAAATTACAACTCTGTAATAGTGGTCTGGCAATAAATTTGATTCTTTTAATTAATGCCTCTGCCAAACCATTCTGGGTATGGACATGAGGTACTGAGTGCTCAACGTTAATTCCCATGCCTAGGCAATAATCATCAAATGCTTTTGAAGAAAATTCACCGGCGTTGTCCATTCTAATGGACTTTACTTGATAATCTGGGAATTTATTCTTGATCTGAATTATCTGCGAGATTAGCTTTGCAAAAGCATGGTTTCGCGTAGATAATAAAGAGACATGCGACCATTTCGAGGACACGTCGATGAGCACCATAAAGTACCGAAATGGCCCTGACCGGGGCTGAATAGGACCGCATATGTCCCCTTGAATTCGTTCGAGGAATGCAGGGAGTTCATCCTTCACTTTCAAAGTGGATGGTCGAATAATTAATTTCCCCGTGGCACATGCGGGGCACACGAAATCTTCTGGATTTGGGAAATTCTTCACATTAATATTATGACCATTAGAGTTGTTAATGACATTTCTCATCATTCTTAGACCGGGGTGGCCAAGCCTATCATGCCATAGGCGGAATAATTCAGAGCTTCGAAAAACAGTTTTAAAGGCAGTGTACACCGGGGATGCTACAATTCTAGTGTAATAAAGCCCGGTGTCAAATGAAGGAAGTTTTTCTAATACCCTCTTTCCATGTGCGTCGCGCTTAGTGATGAGTAGATATTCTTTACCATTTTCATCATCGGTTTCTACATGGAAACCATTAGCGCGGATATCCTTAAAGCTAAGGAGTGTTCTAGTCGATTCGGGATACAATAATGCCTCTTCTATTGTCAAAATTGTACCCATTGGGAGTATAATTGTGGCTCTTCCGGAGCCTATTATACTAGAACCGCTACCGGCGATTGTCATGATACTGCCCGTACCTTTGCGAATTGACTGGAAATATTTGGTCTCCCTTAGTATGGTATTAGTCGTGCCACTATCCACAAGGCATACTTCCTCCATTTGGCGCCACACGTGTTCTAAAATATTGCATCTAATTAATAACATTGCGAGGAAATAGCAAACATAATTAAACGCATACATATTTCAGAACATCACATGCCATAAATGAATAAATATTGAATAAAGGAATAAATCCTAATATAGTCCAAACACCGATGAAATAAAGTGCATGCTCTCATAGAGCTTACAAAATTTATTCAAGAATTATTTAATGTATCTGAATGACTAAGGCATAAATGAAGATAACTTGGTGCGCTTCTGGCACTAGACGGAGTCAGCTATGAAGAAGCCTGAAATCTCCTCATCTATCTGCTCGGGAGTCAGCCGCTCCTCCTCGGCAATCACGGATGCAGCCGCGGTGATGTCGAGAGGCGGGGTGACTACCACCGTCTGAACCGGGATGTCCACCTGCATGGGCGCCACCATATCAAGTGGAGCTATGATCGGTGCTGCGATCGCCGGAGTAGCCTCATCTTGAGCAACGGCAAGGTGTGCCTCACGCTTTCTCTTAGCTTGGTAGGCATCAACCACGTGCTGGGGCTCTTTGCATTGGCGAGACCAATGCCCATGACGGCCACACTTGAAGCAGTCCTGATCCTGCTCACCATATGGCTTGTCATGGATTTTGGCCTTGCCAGTCTTGGGGGGAGCGGCCTTGACCTTGCGGGCCACAAGCATCTTCCCTTTGCCACCTCTTTCCCTCTTTTTCTTGAGAGGAGTGCGCACCTTGTAGCTTGCATTGGCCTCCCTGCCAACACTGCTACTAGGCGCCTGGGAGATGAAGTTCTTTTTGAGAACCTCATCCTGCGCCTCCGCCATTTGGAGTATGTCAATGAGTTCCGCATACTCAGTGAACTGACTCTGGCGGTAAGTGCGTGCCGCCTGCACGGCGTCGGGGTGGAAAGTAGAGAGAGTCTTCTCAATCTTCTGGGCATCTGTGGTAATCTTGCCACACAGCTGAAGGTTAGTACAAATGCGGTGCAGCGCAGAATTGTACTCACCAACCGTCTTGAAGTCTGCAAACCTCAGACGGACCCACTCCTGCTCTGCTTGGGGCAGGATGGTGTATTTCAGCTTCTCGAAGCGCTTCTTCAGGGCGATCCACAGGGCAAAGGCACTCCTCTCTGTCATGTACTCATTCTTGAGGGTACTACAAAGGTGGTGCCGGAGGAAATGAAGTGCCTGATCATTCTCCTCCTGGGTGATGACGGTAATATTCCTAATACCGACACCGATCGCTCCCCGGAGATTTCTGGCTCCGAGAACGATCTCCACATCCGACGCCCAGGTGAGATAGTTGCGGCCATGCTGGGCCAACTCCTCAAATTCCCGGTTCGTTATGCCAGTCATTCTGCATTTCATGCAAAAATTTCCATAAGTTACTGCGGGTAACATTGCATGAAAAGCAAAATAAAGATACAAAAATAAATTCTAACGGTGCTTCAATATTTAAATGATGCCAATATATGAGATATATGAGGATTAAAAGCAATATTCATAATTACAATTAATCTTTAATCAGCAAAACATGATAATAATGACATATAATCATTTAAAGCATGTGAAATAGCTTAGAAAATTAAAATCTGATGTAAAAATTGAGTTCCCGAGGTCCTTTTATGCTAGAAACAAGTATTTCTGTGAATTCTAGAAATTACAGGGACTTTTACGCAAGAATTCAGTACTGGAAAATAAAAAAAGCGTAAATACAGAAAGCTTCAGGGGCCTCTGTGCAAAATCCCACGCGTGGGCTGCCCGGGCCCGGTCAGATCCTTCGGCCCGCCACGGCCTGCGCGCGGTTAATGGGCTGCCGGCCCGTTTAGCCCGCACGGCCCGCCAGGCCCCCCTTTTTTCCTTTTTTTTTCTTTTTTTTCTTTTTGCCGCTTCATGGGCCGGCCCATCCCGCAGCCCACCACCACCCTGCCCACGGCCTGCTTATGGAGGGGGGGCGGCGGTTAGGGGCTCCGCCCTAACCGCCCGAGTGGTGGCGCTTGGCGGCGGCGGGGCCTTTGGCCGGCGGCGGTGCATGCAGGTGGCGGGGCGGCGCGGCGCGGGGCGCGCGAGGCGGCGGCCGGCTGCGGGCGGCGCGGCGCGAGGCGGCGGCGTGGCGCGCGCAGCCGGGGAAGCCAGGGCGGCGGCGGGGCCACGGGCGGCCGGGGGCGGTCGGCACGGCGCAGCGCAGCCGGGGCCTGTGCGGGGGCGTGGCGGCGCGGCGCAGCCGGCGGCGGCCGGGGTAGGCCCGTACGGGGGCGGCGCGCGTTCGGGCGCGCGGGCGGGGCGGCCAGCGGCGCGGTGGCTCGCGGGGCGTGGGGCCGGCGGCCGGGGCGGGCGGCGGCGGCGCTTGCAGGCGCACGCGGGGCCGCGGGGGTGGGGCCACGGGGGCGGCGCGCAGCCGGGGCGGGTGGCGCATGCGGGCGCGCGCGGGAGGACGGGGCTCGCGGGGGCGCGGCTGGCGGCGGCCGGGGTTGGCCGGCGGCGTCGGCGCACGTGCAGGTGCGCGGGGCGGCCTCCGGTTGATGCATATATGCAGTCAAAGAAAAATATGCATCAAAAGAAAAAAAAACCAATCTATTAATAGATGCAGCACAAAAAGCAATCTACTAATAGATTTCTTACGGCCATGCGTACGGGCACGGATCAATTTCACGGCGATCAACAATTTCCCATTCCGATTGGATCATGCCATCGACATTGGTCGGCGATTGCTAATCAGCGCGGCGATCCAGGGAATTTCGCTTCAACGAATTCTGATCCAAATACATGAAGAAAAAATAGGAACCCTTTTTCCTGCTCGTCGGTCCCTACCTCAACCGAGAAAATGAGCCTAGGAATGAAAAGGCTCGGCGGAGAGGCTCGTGCTGATAACGTGTTACACAACCGTCGCCGGCGAGTCCGGTCCTCGGGTTGTGTAGCGGAACGGCGTCGAGGAAGAAGACGACGAGCGTGGTAAAATAAAGGTGGACGAGAGAGACACAAGTGGGAGACAAGAGGGGCTGCTTTATTAGATTGAAAAGTTGTGTACAATACATGAGCCCTCCATCTCTATTTATAGCCTAAACTAGGGTTTGGGATAAGGATCCATTTAAGTGCACATAAGGGAGATTAACCCACCCTCATGGCAGGTGGGCCCCACTCCCGGTGGGGCCACTAGTTTCCCAACGCGCTCATTCCCGGTAGGGTCGGGCGCTCCGGGACGGGGACGGCACGCCCAAACCTTGACGGGGCCATGAGCGTGATTTACTGGGGCCAGAGCCGTCAGGTTTGGTGAGCGAGCGATCCTAGGTTGGGTAGCACAGACAAGCAAGCGGATGCGTTTCACGCGCCGTCCGCTTTTCGTAAAGATGGTTTGATTTTCGCGTTTGGTCCGTGGGAAAAATTCGAGTCCAAGGAGATCGCCGACATGGGCGGATTTTCGCAGGGTGGCCGCGAGTGCCGACATGGGCGGATTTTCGCAGGGTGCCCGCGAGGCACTAGGACATGTTTGCCTAGTGATTACTTTGCTCCGGAAAAGCGTGAGGTTTCGTGCGGAGCAATCCTGTTTTGTTGAAGATGCAGGGATGGCTCGATCCGTGTCGGAGGGGAGGTGAGCTCAACCGAAGTCAATTGTGTGACTGCAAGGTGCTGCCGTGCGAAAAATGGGCAACTGACCAGGTCTTAAGAATGGTATTGATTTAATACCGTTACATGACCATCTCGCCTTTAATTTGCAGTCCATTTGACGTTTTAATACGGACGGCATTCAAAGCGTGTGCCTGTGCACGTCCGATGGGTGCTACTACGACCAAGACTGTCGGTCGCGTAGGTGGGCTCCATATCCACAGACGTTCTGTTTTAATAATTACTAATTTGACTGATGTTTTTGGTTGATGTTTGCGGCGTTGCAATGAACGCGACGTAGCAAAAGGGTTGCAAGTGTTTTCCCAGGGTGATGCATGTCATCGTATTCGATTAAACACGTAACCGAATGGTAAAAAAAACTAAGCACCCAATGAGTGATCTTCATTGAACACGTATCCAGCCATGAGCATTAGCCACATGGATTCGATGCTCCTAGAAACGCATTGTTCGTTTTATGGCTACGCGGTTAGTGCACATCAAGAAAAGCCTCAGCTCTTTTGTGCAGCCATCTATCTGATAAACAAGTTATAGCTATGATCGCCACAACTGTTGAAACTAGCTACATAAGTCGGACTGCAGCAGTAAAAAGACACTCCCGTGTTGCTCGCTATCGAGCGACCTGGAGCCCTAGCGGTCGAGGCTTCCCCATCGCTTGCCGCCGCTAGCATCCGCCGTGGTGGCGGTGGGGCCCACCTCCAAAGGAGCGGGCGGCTCTTCACAGTATAGGACGCCAGGGTGGCGACCCCTGGCTTCAGCGGTGGTCGGGGGGACAAGCCGTGCGAGGGCCGAGCATCCAACGACTGGGAGCGGCAGCGTGTGGCCAGGCACACGTGGTCCCGTGTCCGTGAGAGGCGACGGAAGAGTGGTGGATTTGGCGAGGAGCAGTTCGTGCAGGGAGGCGTCCTAGGCACTCACCTGGGGTGGGGCGGCTGCACCTGCTGGTGTTCCCTTCGATGGTCTAAGAGTGTGGCTGTGGCCCCCTTGGCTGGCGGTTGCTAGGCCTAGGGCGGCAGGCTTGCCGAGGTCGCACGGCTCCCAGATCCAGTGTTTCAGGCAAGATCTAGCGGCTTGCGCTACGTAGTTGGCATGCCGCGGCTCGTTGCGCTGTTGCTGGCGGCCGCATGAGTGGCGTGGTACGTAGAACAAGAGCGAATCTGGCTTGCCGGTGGTCTGGATGTCGAGACGGCAGCGCCGCATGGTGTTTTGGTATACGCGCTCACTGTTTTCGGTGAGATAAAGGAGATCGGGGTAGCGGCCTCGAAATGCGCACGATGGTGGCTCCAGGAGGCGGAGTCATGACCAAATGCTGTAGGGTGACGACGCTAGGCCATAAGGGAAGTAGGATTGTCGACTCGGCTGGTGCAGCCCATTATCGTGTCAGCTAGGCAAGTTTATCAGGATGATGGCCCCGGATACCTGTACGGCTATCATGGATTGCGGGCAGCACTACGTGGCTAGGGCTGCGATTGTCTGGTCTGCGTTGCATCGCGGCCGCGAGCGGTTAGTGAGGTCCCCTTAGGAACAGCTCGAGCTTGTGCATAAGCCGGCTGTGCAAATAAGCTATCCATAAGCCACTGTGGAAATAAGTTCTGAAAAATAAACTCTGCCTGTTAGGAATGGCTTATAGAACTGAGTTTGTTGTGTATGCTGAAGGGTGTAAAGTCTGAATTACCCCTGCAATCATTTGTTTGCTGTTTAATAGATTAAATTATTGTTTTGGAGAGTTTATTTGCACAAATAGGCAAAAAAATTAATTTGCAAGTTCAAACAATAATAATATGACAAGCTGAAGCATTAAATAAAAAAGAAGACAATTTTGCAAGTTTTCTTGCCATCAAAATAGGTTGACCTTCTACAAGTTTTTTTCCAACAAAATAACGATAACTACATTGCACATAGCAATTCATCTCGCTGCAAACAAACTCGCTGCAATACCATCTTGGACTATGCCCATTGTACCATCATCATAACTAGATGCAGTAATGTCCACTCCGCCACCTGTCGCTTCATCTTGAACATACTCTTCTCCTTCGAACATCTCAAAATATTCATCATGTAGAGCACTATCACGAATATAGTTATGCAAATCTATACATGCAGAAACTATCTTCTTTTGTTTGTCAACAGGGTAGCTAGGTATGCCACGAAGTATACGCCATTTCATCTTGAGACAACCGAACGATCGTTCATTAACATTTCGAAGTGATGAATGACCATGGTTGAACATCTCCTTCATGCCAACCGGTTGAGATACTTGAAACTCCGGTACATGGTACCGATGTCCCTTGAATGGGACTAGATAACCGGTTCGATTTGGATATCCCGAGTCAACAAGATAGTATTTACCTACATTTATTATAAACTGAACATTATATATTGCATAACCAATAGATAAAATAACATATAAGTCACAAATGAGTTACCTTAGGGCGGGTGTGGATAATGTTGATATTGCACCAAAGCATCGAGGAATACACGTATGCCATGAATAGACCCAGGCCATGCAGTAACCACAAAAGTGAATCTCATATCAAAGTCACATATTGCCATGACATTTTGACTTGTGTAACCATGCCTATTCATGTGTATAACTTTGAGGTGTGCAGGCACCGTGACTGCAATGTGTGTGCCATCTATTGCCCCAATAGCATCCTTAAAATGAGGCCAAAACCTATGTTTTTTAAGTCTTTGATGTACTTTGCTGAAAGTAGGGTCAGCAGGTTTAATAATATCACCTGCCAATTTGTTAATACAATCCAAAACTTTACCAAACCTTGTACTGATAGTCCATCTTGAATGTTCGAAGCGGTCAGCACAATTCATATTTGACTGAGGTGACCCACAAGTCCATAAAAAGAGAGCGAATGATTCTTTAGGACACATGGAATGAGTTGACTTAAGCACATAATTGTTCACTAGTGTGTCATGCAGCATGTGAAAAACTGTTCTCCTCATTCTGAACATATCATAAAACTTTTTTGGATCATGCATCTTTACCTCAACCCACGGATTCCTGTCATGAAAGAAATTTTCCTTATTCTTCTTGGTGCCCCGTCATTTTCTTCTTGGTGATTTTCATATATTATACTCTTTTTTCAGCGTCTCCCACCTATTTTTGAATTGCTTGCACGTGTATTCTCTTTTCGTGCGCTCATTAAACTTGGAAATCAAGTTGGAGTACCCTTTGTTATTCAGACATTGAGTTGGTCTATTATTTGCATGCATTTCCTCCACACATATATCAAGAAATATTTTATGAGCAACAGCATCTCACGTTGCTTTGCCGATAGCCTTCCCTTTTTCCATCTACAAACATTTCACTTATCAAAATAATAACTACGGCATGTAAAAGGGAGACCGTATGAATCTACATTGCATGTATACAAATTGCTAACAAAGGAACCTTATAAAAGAGTGAATCAGTGTGCATATCCTTTCTTCATACATACAAATTGCTAATAAAAGAACCTTCTAGAAGAAACATCACAATGTCGAGCAATTGCTTCCCATCTCCAATGATATCAGACTTGTTAATGTTGCCAAGATGAATGATGCCTACATCTCTGCCCATGCTTCAGGTATTTCCCTTTATATTTCAGCAATATTTACAGCAAAATAGTTAGCAATTTTCTTTTCAGAGCAAACGTGACCTCTATTGCGCAAATGTATCCAAAGATTTCAAGAAATAAAGCTACTGCCTAATATGGTATCAGAGGAAACTATAGCTAGATTACCATCAGATTTTCGTCTATATTAGTATCTGAATGTAAAGATAAAAAATGCCTCAGTAGTCAGTAAGTTTGAATAATCACAAGATTCACTTTGCTTTACAACCCAATAATCCAACGAATGAAACCAAGCTAACATCAAAACTTTTTCCAAAACCAAACGGAAGAACCATGGAGTGTTCACGAGTCATGCTAGTGGATGATTGAAAATAGATATGTCCCAGGCCAATAAAAGCATGGGTGGTAAAGGTGAACCAACGATGCTTCAAAGCTTCACATGGCTAAGTTCGATGATTTCAGTAGAAGGATTGACCTTTACTGATGAAAGTGACATGGCCAGCTTAAAACACTAAACTATCACCAAAACCAATCAGTAAAGCAGTTCAAAATGGCAACATGTCTTCCCATGCATGTTTATAATACTAGTCATATGATATCCGCAGTTGCAAGATTACACAAATTTGGTGGAAAAGGACATATGTTGCAAGATTGCACAAATCAATTGAAGGGGAATGTGAAGGAAAAAAGAAAAAAAACCACCTCTTGACCTCGGTCCTGTTCGGCCGGCGTTTGGGGGGTGCTTGCTGTCGGGGAGTAGCGTCGCGGGGTGGCCGGCGTGGGGAGGAGGCGGCGGGGAGCTGCTCTGCACCGGCGTCGTCGGATCTGTGCGGTGGCCGGCGGTGGGCTCCGGCGGTTTTGCTCTGCCAGGAGGATGGCGCCGCTCGGGTGGAAGACTTGGTGAGGGCGGCGGCCACGGGAACAATGCCGGCGACCTGGGAGGCGAGGGTGGCTGCCACGGGGAAGCTGGCGGTGACCGGCGGTCGAAAGGTGTGAGGTTGCCGGCGGCCACGGGGAGGGTGCCAGCGGTCGGGGCGAGAGAGGGTGGGGAGGACAGCCGCGGGGGAGAGGGTGTGGGGCGGTCGGCGACTGCAGGGAGGTTGGCGGTGGCCTGAGTAGCGCAGCAGCCGGCGGCAAGTGGGGAGGGGAGTGGAGAGGCGGCGCAAACAGGGAGAGAAGCGGGCTTGGGGTGGGCAGGGAGGGGGAGGGATTGGGGAATAGAAAATAAGGTTTTCGGTGGCAGTTTTTTTGTAATTTATTCGAAGTTTAAGGGCAAACGACGGGTACATTTAAGTGAGGGGTTGGGGAAGCTCCGAAAGCCTCAAATATGAGGTTTCCTGCCACCAACAAGAAATGGGGTGAGCTTAGAATTTAAGCCATGCCTCAAAATTGTCTTAGGGTTGGCTTAAGGCTTTTCTCCACCTAGAAGCTCTTTGGAAGCTATTCCTAAGGGAGCCTGAATGTCGAGGTGACAATTCCGAGAGACAGTACCGACGGGCTGTGCAAGATGCAACGGGGGAGGGGGGCTGATATGACCGCGCCTACCGTAACTGCTATTACCATTGAGGAGGTATTGCATGTTGCTAGTTCGTATGCGTCCGAGATGGAACAAGTTGGTTTTGCGCCACGGAAGAAAACCAGAGGTGTATATACCGAGGTATATACAATTTGGTGGAAAGTACATGGAAGAAGTACTAGAGCAGGTTACCGTGACATTTGAGCATGCAAGGGTCAGTGCGTGCGTGAGGCGGTCAAAAAAGAATAAACAACTTGCATGTTGCTTCGATTGGATGGTTGGAGAAATAAAAGATAGCTTTGATGTGAAGGATTTATCGGCTGTGTGCATGAGGCAGGCGCTGAGGCCGACGAAACTGATGTAGTCGTAGTTAATGAGGGGCATGGAGGGCCGACGTAACTCAGCTTCTTTTTATCTGGTCATATCCTCCTCTCAAATAAACAAATAAACTAAGAGAATCCTTATTTTTTAAATTATTTTGGTATCTCAACAAACAAACAAATCTATTATTAAGGATAAAGATAAGGATAAGAATTATGTTTGTTGGTTTGTTTATTTGAAAGAAGGGTGTGACACCACTATTGGAGGTATGACACTATCACAACCACCAACTAGTATATTATATAATAATAAAGAATCGCGCTACAACACACCTGAAGAGACTGGCTTGAAGGCCGTAGACTGGCTCAGAGGAAGTCAACCTTTCTCGTGCTAGTTCAATAACTCCAAATATATATTATAGTTTCTCATTTAGCAGCTTATCACTATAAATAAATGTGTGGCACAACTGAGTCATAAGGGGAAGTAAGCATTATATGTAACTAGTGTTAAACATCATAACATGCACACTACAGTCTCCATTGATTAGAATTTTATAATGAAAGTATGAGACATCATAACATATAGATATGGAAAAGAATATTAGCTGTATGCAAACAAATAATATGCACATGGGCATCTTAAGGTAAAATTAATGGATATAGGAGTGTAAAAAAGCATTCAAGACTACAAATAAGCACATAGGGCTGCAGAGCACATAGAACAAATCAATGGATATAAGACTATATAGAAACATATAGAATAGCAAAAGAAACATGCAGGAAAAGGTAAAGTGATTCTGAGGTGACAATTGTGATATCATAGGTAAATATATGCATAAACAACAAATTGTTGGACATGCATCTGAGAGAAATCCAAAACAACATTTGTTGCCGTTCATAGGCAACAGTTGGTGGAACTTCATTTACGACATTGGTGCAATAGCAGCCCTACTTTGCAAAGCTAAACTCCATGCCTCTTGAATCTTGCAACCGGATGCAAAATGAAATCTAGCCCTCCGTGGCCTTTTGCCTTCATTTTTCTTTTTCTACATTAGTGCATATGAAAGTCGCTAGGAAACTGAAAACTGTCAGACAACACAAGTGCAGATTTCGAAAACTGATGTGCACCGTGTGTAGTCATGTCTTTGTCTTTTTTGAATTCTCATCTGTATTTCCACACACAAAACAATAGGTTAAAAGTGAATACAAGTTAGTCTTCATCGATACTATCACATTCCTAGTTACCAAATTATGTAATGTTTACACTGAGATATTGCAATGACATGAAGGGTTGGGAACTATTGTAATACTCATGTTCCATTGATTGTAGAAATATAAGGTTATTTGTTTGATTTAGGTTTTCCCGTAGATGAATTGTTACCATTTCACATATATGTATATATATATACATAGGTGACCTTGTTTTGATATTAGTCACATGAATGACATAGTTTCAAATAAGATTTAATAAAAACCAACAAGATGCAAAAGGATAACTAAGCCATAAAGATATTATTATCATATTTATACATGCTTTACAAAATCATTAGAACAATTAAGCCATAAATATACATGCTTCACTAACACAAAATCATTAGGACAATTAAGCCATAAATATATATTTATATGTTAATGAATTGCTTAAGAAAGGTTTGATATGGCGAATTGGATTAGGAAGTAAAGTTTGAATCTGGAGGGACAACTAGTTCCCACGTGAGCATTCATTAGGCATCTCGGGTCGCCTTGGACGATCCAAATTGAGGTGGGCACAATACTTTATTTCACCTAGCTCAGGGTAGTGGGATGAAGGCTTAATTCAGAGCACTTTCCACCTGCATGATACAGATGAAATTCTAAAGTTACGGCTACCCAGACGATCGAATGAAGACTTCATTGCATGGCATTATGAACATACTGGTATTTTCTTTGTACCTGGCTGGCGCTAGATAGTAAGTTTTTTTTTGGAACAGAGGCAAAAGCTTTGCCATATTTCATTGATTAAGGAGAGAAAGTTTAAAATGTACAAATACACGGCCGTAGCCTACCAAAGGGATTACTCTCCCGGGATTACAACACCTAAATGCCTAGCACCGGCAGCAACCCAAACCGCCGCCTCTTTCTTGATGTTGGAAAATATGATCGAGGGCATGGTAGACACATTCCGGAAGACTCTAGCATTGCGCTCATTCCAAATTTCCCAGGAGACGAGCATGAGGATGGAGGCGGTGGCCCTTTTGGGGATGCCGCCCGTGGAGGAGACTGCCACCCACCAATCGCTAACGGCGTCAAAATTTTGCCAAGCCATGGGGTCAAGATCCTGCCGGCCAAGCCAATGTTTAACCATGTTCCAAATCTGAGCAGAGAAGCGACATTGGAAGAGAAGGTGCACCGCCGTCTCTGGCTCCTGCTTGCACAATTGGCAAACCCCACAATTCGGCCAGCCCCTCTTGGCCAAGCAATCAGCAGTCCAAACTCGATTTTGATTGATGAGCCAAGCAAAGACTTTGCACTTCGGAGGAGCCCAATGTTTCCAGATGGTAGGCTTGAACATGGTAGACGTAATTCCAACAAATTGGGCGTGGTACACGGAGGCGGTAGAGTATCTCAAGTCATCCGTGAGCTTCCAAATGATAGAGTCGTCGACGTCATCGCGGAGCTCAATATGGTGCACTTGCATCCAGAGAGAGAAGAATTCATTGATGTGTTGGTCTATCATGCCATGGCTTGTGTCAATTTGATCCACCCAAGCGTTGTGTTGAAGAGCAAGTTTAACATTCCATTTTTCTTCTTAGAAATAACGTGAATCAGCGGGGCAATGTGTCTAGGACAGAGACCGTCCAACCAAGGGGATTCCCAAAAACAAGCCTTCATGCCATTCCCAATGGTAACCTTTGTCATAGCATGGAAGAGGGACATATTCTCGTGGGAACATGGGTTCCCAAGCCCCACCCAAGTCTTTTCCGGAGCCATCCATTCTAGCCACGGCCATCGTAACCGTAGGGCACGCACGAACTTATCCAAGTGGAGGATCCCAAGGCCTCCAAGCTCAATGGGTCTACAAACAGCCTCCCAATTAACTTTACATTTCCCACCACTCACATTAGTCGTGCCGGACCACAAGAAAGCACGCTCAATCTTCTCAACACTTCACTTCAGACTTGGGGGGACATCAAGAGCTGTGAGATGGTATATGGCTTGGGAGGAGATCACAGATTTAACCAACACGCAACGGCCGGCCAAGGTGAAGTGCTTCCCTTGCCAAGTCATAAGTTTGCCGGCCATCCTGTCTTCCAAATGCTGGAAGTGGATACGCTTTAGACTCTTGATGGAAAGAGGCAGGCCAAGATACGTAATCGGAAAAGTAGAGACCGCGGCCGGGAGGCAAAGGAGGATGTCATCCAAGTCAAAGTCACGACAACGGATGGGGGCAACAAGACTCTTCTGAAAGTTGGTGACCAGGCCGGTAGCATGCCCAAAATTAGTGAGAATTTGAGAAAGAGCCAAGATATCATCTTTGAAAGGAGCCACAAAAATGACCGCATCATCGGCAAACATGGATATACGAAAACGAGCCCCCCTCCCCTGAAGCTCATGCAGTCGATGACGAGGGAAGCCCAACCGGGTAGGCCCAATGACTCGAGTCGGCCCAGCAAGCCTGGCAAGGCCCACTCGGGATGCAGGCCCAACAACTTCGCAAAGGCCTATTCGGACGAAGGCCCAAGAACAGCCTGCCATGGTACAACGTCTGGGTGCCATTAAGACAGGCGTTACAACTCATCAAGGCATACGTTTCAGCCGGCATGAAGACTGGTGTTACTCGGACGGTTACCAGATATAAATGTCAGTTAATTAGGACAGTAACTGTAGTTCAGCCGAATGACCGAGTCGGCTGATGCGCAGGCCTATATAAGGCCGAGCCCTCCATGCAGAAGGGGGCTGAGACTCTAGACCTTAGCTTTCTCTCATTCCTACTTGTACTCTCTTTTTCACGCAAGACATCAAATACATTCAGCAGGAGTAGGGTATTATCTCCATCCTTGGAGAGCCTGAACCTGGGTAAAAGTTCTTGTGTGCACCGCCTAGATCTTCCATACACGCATCCCCGACAATCCTATAACAAATGGATATTGCCGCGAAACACCCCGCGACAGTTGGCGCGCCAGGTAGGGGGCGCGTGTTTTGGAGCTACGATCCAGGCGGGATCTTCTCCAGCGACCGGCGACAAGCTCATCATCGGCAACATGTCGCCTGTCGCGCATCCTGAAGGCTCGGAGTTCATCTTCGGCGGCCTTCACTTCTTGGCCGACGCTTTCGGCCAATTACATCTCCAAGATCCGCGTCCGTGCCTTACCGTGGAGGAGGAGCCTGAGCTCCGGCTCGGATCTCCTCCAGCCTCGGGCAAGGGCGAGGAATATTTCAGGTTCGTCGCCATGGTGGGCGCCGAATCTCTCCTCTCCATCCTGGGATCCGAATCCGAGGGGGACGAGAGTTCGCACAGCCATACCGCCTCCGCTGAGGTGTATGTGGTTGGGGATGGCGCCGCAGAGGATGCGGGAACGTCTGCAGCAGCGGCAGCCAGGGCAGCCCATGAGCACCTGCATACGCCCATCAACGGACAATCGGATGCCGAGAGGGCCTTGGAGGCTTCTCGGCAAGCCCTCCTTGCAGAACGAGCACGCCTCGATCAAGAGCGGGCGGCACTCGAACAGCAAGATCGACAACCGAATGACCCACACGGTTCGCGCAGCCGCGCGAACCGGCGAACTTCTTCGGCCGCCCGGAGGAGTCGGGCTACTCGGGCCCCACTTTTCGGACGACAACAGGACGGTGTCCTTGTCTATCAAACACCGGCCCAGAACCTTTTCGCGGCCACCGCGCTGGCCGACTCATTGCCACCTCCAGCAGACGGCCCCGCGGCGGAAATCCACCGCCGAGTCATCACTCTGATGAAGACGGCGGTGGAACAACAAAACGAAGCCGGGTCGGTTAGCAACCGGCTGGCTTCCCAAGAGACTCGGAGTCGGCCCTCAGGAGCTCCGAGTCGCCCCGTCACAGTCGGATCGTCTCAACCGAGTCGATCCACGAACCGGCCTGACGCTCGCCTGGAGATTAACCGGCTCCAGGCTGAGCGGCGGCGAGCCGGCTCTCTTCGAGCGAACGATGCCCGCGATGCCCGCGATGACATCGAGGGACGGCGGGCAGCCCGGGTGCGGGCTGAGCGACGCGCCGGCGAAGTCAACCAGCCGGGCAGCTCTGCCTCCACCGGACCGCTTTGCTTCAGCAGGCGAATTCGGTCCGAACCGTTTCCGGATCGGTTCCGAATTGCAAGCGGCGTCGACAAGTATGACGGCACCGCCAAGCCAGAAACTTGGCTTGCCGATTACTTGGTCGCTTGCAACATAGGAGGAGGCAACGAGCGTGTCGCCCTCCGAAGCCTACCCCTGATGCTGGAAGGGTCGGCTCGGGCGTGGCTTAACAGCCTGCCTGAAGATAGCATCTACGACTGGAGGGACCTCCAAGAGGCCTTCGTCAAGAACTTTGAGGGCACGTACAAGCGCCCTGGGAACGCCCAAGACTTGTGGCTCTGCGTCCAGGAGAAGGGCGAGTCGGTCCGCGACTACATTCAGCGCTGGACTCGACTGCGCAACTCGATCGAGGACGTCACCGAGATGCAGGCCATTCAGGCTTTCTCCCAGGGAGTCAAATACGAGCTTCTCAAACACAAGTTGGCCCGGTCTAACATTCAGACCATGGGCCGACTCATGGAAGTCGCCAGCAAGTACGCCACGGGTGAGGAAGCCATGCGGTACGAAGACAAAGGCAAGGCAAAAGCCGAGTCTTCGAGCCGAAAAGTTCCCCGCCGACTCGGGTCGGAAGCGTGCGGACGATCGGCCCCCGAAGCGGAAGGCTGGCGGAGACGGGGTTAGCGGAGCCGACTTGGTTGCGGCTGCTGAGCGTGGCCCCCAGCGCGGCGACGCTAACCAAAAGAAGGAGCGCCCTTGGCAACAGCGCAAGGCGCCAAAGCTTACTTTTGAGGAGGTCCTCGACGGGCCCTGCTCCTTCCACAGTACCGCCAACTATAAGGCGGGGCACTCGACTCGGGACTGTAGCTTCCTGCAGCGTTTGCGGGAGGAAAAACAACCCGAGCCGGATGCCGATGGCGAAGGAGGCTCCGCTGCAGGAGGCGGCGCCGCACAGTATCCCCCTCAAAGGGGGGTACTCATGATTTTTCAAGGGTCCGACTCCAAAAGGGGTCGGAAGCTGCGTTGTCGCGAGGTCAACGCGACGATGCCAGCAGTCCCACAATGGCTGGACTGGTCCGAGGTGCCAGTCGGCTTCAGCCGACTCGATCACCCCGACCGAATCCCCCACCCGGGCAAGCACCCTTTGGTGGTGGATCCCCAGGTCGGAGGATTCAAGCTCCGCAAGGTCCTGATGGACGGGGGCTCCAGCATAAACATCATCTTCGTCGATACCCTGAAGAGGATGCAAGTGTCGGAGACCCAACTTCGCCCCAGTAACATTTCTTTCCATGGAATAGTTCCTGGGAAGTGCGCCAGGCCTCTGGGTCAAATCTCCCTGGAAGTTGTGTTCGGTGAGCCGAACAACTTCCGGGTCGAGACATTGGCCTTCGAGGTAGTCGGCTTTAAGAGCGCATACCATGCGATCTTTGGCCGGCCGGCCTATGCCAAATTTATGGCTAGGCCATGTTACACGTACCTGAAGCTGAAGATGCCGGGTCCCAAAGGCGTTATTACCATCACTGGCGACTTTGAGCGCTCAAACGAGTGCGATCTCGCCAGTGCGGACATAGCCGAGTCCCTTATCGCGGCTCAGGAGTTGGAGAACATTCAAGCTTCCACCGACTCGGATCAACCGCCACCCAGCAAGAAGGCGGCAACCGAGTCCACCTTCCAGTCGGCCAAGGACACGAAACGTGTCCAGGTCCATCCCGAGGACCCGTCCAAGACGGTCCACATCGGGACTGACCTTGAGGCCAAATAGGAAGGCGCGCTCGTCGACTTCCTTCGTGAGAATTGGAACATCTTCGCATGGAAGCCTTCTGACATGCCGGGCGTTCCAAGGAAGTTCGCCGAGCACTCCCTCAACGTCGCCAAAGATGCAAAGCCAGTGAAGCAGTCTCTCCGTCGCTTCGCTGAAGACCGACGCAAAGCAATCGGAGAGAATTGCCGGACGATCCGACTGAGGCCCGCCGCATTGTCTGCCGTGCCCGGTCCTACACTATTATCAATGGTGAGCTTTACAAGCGCAGCACAACTGGAGTATTCCAGCGCTGCATTTCACCGGAAGAAGGTCGTACATTGCTCGAGGAAATTCACTCGGGACTCTGCGGCCACCATGCTTCATCAAGGGCTTTGGTCGCTAAAGCTTTTCGACACGGATTCTTCTGGCTCACAGCGCACACTGATGCCGAAGACCTCGTTCGCACGTGCGAAGGGTGTCAAAGACATGCTCGCCAGTCGCACATGCCGGCTACTGCGCTCAAGACAATCCCCATCACGTGGCCCTTTGCCGTGTGGGGACTCGACATGGTGGGCCCACTGAAGAAAGCCCGAGGAGGTTTCACTCATCTCCTTGTGGCAGTCGACAAGTTTACGAAGTGGATTGAGGCTAAGCCAATCATGAAGCTCGACGGCCCGACTGCCGTCAATTTCATGAAGGGAGTAATTTTCCGATTCGGCATTCCTCACAGCATCATCACTGACAATGGCTCGAACTTCGCCGCTGAAGTTTTTCGCCAATTTTGTCGGGATCATGGGATCCGAATTGACTTTGCTTCCGTGGCTCATCCGCAGTCCAACGGCCAAGTCGAACGATCCAACGCGCTCATTCTTCAAGGCATCAAGCCCCGGTTATTAGTCCCGTTGCAGCGGGCTGCCGGCTCCTGGATTGACGAGCTCCCGTCTGTCCTGTGGAGTCTGCGGACGACTCCAAACCGGTCGACTGGTTACACGCCTTTCTTCATGGTTTATGGAGCTGAAGCCGTCGTGCCGAGTGACATCCTCCATGACTCCCCGCGGGTCGCAGCATACGTGGAGAAGGATGCCGAGTTGGCCCGGCAAGATGATCTTGATCTCCTCGAAGAAGCGCGGGAGCTTGCCCTTGCTCGCTCCGCTATTTACCAGCAGAATCTGCGCCGATATCACAGTTGGCAAGTCCGGGGCCGCGCCTTCAACAAAGGAGATCTGGTCCTCCGACTCATTCAAGACAAGGCTGGCATGCACAAATTGTCTCCACCTTGGGAGGGGCCATTCATCGTCAACCAGGTGCTTCACAACGGCGCGTACCGACTGGAGGACCCGGCAACCGGCGCAGTCACAGAACGGACGTGGAACATTGCACAGCTGCGTCCCTTCTACACTTAAACTTTGTACTTCAAAATAGTCCATTGTTTCATTATGAATAAAAACTTGTTTCCTTCGAGCGGCACTCGGGAGCATTTTTCATTTTCCGACTACGCTACCTATGGGCAATTCCCGGGGGCTAAGTCAAATAAAATCGAGTGGCTTCCTTTCGGGCAACACCCGGAAGCCACCCACTGGGTGATCTCTCACTCGGCGCAAGTTATTTCGAGTTTCCTAGCTTTGTTTCTACACGAGCGTCTAAGTAAACGTGTACGGTACCTAAGGCCCACTCTTCGTCCCCAACTACAGTCGCAACCCGGCTGTCCGGTTGGCAAGAGCAAAAGCTAAAGGTCGGCCTGCACGCGAAAGGATCCGACTCGGCGTGAAAAACAAATGTGGACGACTCAAGTAACTTGCGTAAACCAATAAAATGGATCAAAAAGCATCTTCATTCATTGCAAAAGTTTTTACAATTTCTTACTCGGCATACCGAGAGATATTACATTATGATTTTTTATTCCTCTGGAGTGGCTTCAACGCGCTCCTCCAGGTCGGTGAAGCTAGCAATCCGGCTGGCGGCGGCGCGGACTCGGGGAAGAAGCTCCATGGGGTCGACCGACTGCCCTGCCTCGTTGATGGGGGCACCAGCGGAGATGCTGTCAACATCCGCGTCCGGGTGATGGGCCAGCACCATGGCCAGTGCCATACCAGCTCCTGAGCGGGCGGCCGACTCCTTCCACTCTTCGACTTCTGCAGGGCCCAGTGAGAGCTTGTCGGCGAGGGCGAAGACGCTGGAACTCGGCTCCTCTCCAGGCCAGAGCTTGACACAAAGGTTTTGAGCAGCCGACTTGAAGTTGTCCACCAAGCTCTTGACTTGGAGGAGCCGGTCTTGCACTGTCACGACGCATTCGGCCATCATCTCCGGAGTCCAGAGTGCGTCGAGTACCGACATGGCCGGGTCAGAGAGTGCGCGGAGTCGGAGCGCCGCCTGCCGGGCTCGCTCCTCCAGTTCTGGGCAAACCTCTGAGAACAAATTATTGCTAAGGAAATGGACAAGGAATCATACAAAAGGAAAGAAGCAAAAGACTCGGGGGCTTACCGAGTAAAGTTTTATTGGCTTTTTTAAGTTCGCCAATGAGATCCCTCTCACGCCTTTCCCAGTCGGCGATGGTTGCCTCGTGTCGCTTCTGCGACTCGTCCATCAGCCGGGAGAAGTCGTCGACGGAAGCTTGCAGCTTTTTGTTCGCCGACTGCGACTGTTCGTACTGTTTCACCAGCTTGTCGTAGTCCGACTTAAGCTTGGTGGCAGCGCGCATCTTGTCCTCATACTCGGCTGCTTTGGCGTCGAGTCGTTGGGCGACTGTTGCAGCCGGGATCCTCGAGTTCACCTCTTTCTTGAGTTGAGCATTTTCAGCTTCGAGGTCTGCCGACTCAGCAAAGTCAATATCACAGAAAATTTCAAGGAGAAAAGGTTGAAGACTCGGTCACTTACTCTTGAGGGCGGCAAGCTTCTCCTCGAGCTGCCGGTTCTTCGCCTTCTCCTCCTCCAATGCCTTCTCCAACGAGGCATTTCTTTCCATAAGGACTGGGTTGTTTCCGCCCAGTCGGATTGCAGCCTGGTGAAGGAAAAGTTAGTACCCGAATTTATAAGTCTCAAGCCGACTCAGTCAGTCGGCTAGAGACTCGGGGGCTACACCCACTGGGTGCACAGAACGTGCTCCCAGTGTTGGAAAATAAAACAAAATTTGAAGATTTGAAGACACTTACCCCGACGGAGGTCTCCAAAACCTCGGCCGAGTCCGCCAAGGACTTAGCCGCGTCGGCAAAATCCCTGAGCTTGGAGCTGAGGGCGGCGACGCGGTTCGTAGCTTCCTCCGCACTGGCCAAGTCCCTCGTGCTGCAACTCGGTAGCAGCAGCGCCGGGACAAGGTCACTTGAAGAAGCCGGCACCAGCACTTGAGATGAGGGAGTCGGAGCCGGAGGCTGGTGCGGCTCGGTCACTGAAGGTAACTCAGTGACGAGTTGTCCTTCGGCTTCACCCGCCGGCTCAGAGGAGTCGGTCCCAGCTACAGCAGCCGGCTCCGTTGTCTCCTCAATGGTCGGGTTCGGTTGGCGTTGAGGATCCTCCGCCGGAGCTTCGGAGGACCCAGCACGCACAACCGGCTCCGGGGCCTCATCCTCAACCACGGCAGGCTGAGACATGGGGGAACTCAGTTGCAGCGTTGCAGCCGGAGGTGTAGCGACTCCCGCAGCCGCGGCCGACTCCGACCCCGCGGCAGGGATGGTTGGCGCTGGCACGCTGGACTCGACTGCAGCCGGAGTCGGTGCTGGAGTCGACGCTGGTAGCCGCACTGGAGTCGGAGCCGTCGACGTACCGGATGAAGCATCTCCTTTGTCGGAAAACTTCTTTTGGACTCTGCGGAGCAAAAGAGAAACCGACTTCAATACCTTGAAAACCTACAGCGCCTAGGGCATGAGGCAAGACTCGTACCTGGTTGTGGTGGGGATAGTTTTCTTTTTCGGATTGGCGGCAGGTTTTGGAACCTGCGCCACTCGGCTGGGAGGCGTGGCTTGGGCAGGAGCTGAAGCCGGCGCCCCCCCCACTGGCAGCTGTGGCTTGCACAGGATCCAGAGCCTGCGTAGTGGGGCCGGTAGCGGCAACCCGGATCCGCTTGGCAGCCGGTTCCGTTCGAACCGGCTCCGTTCCAGCGTCCGGGACTTGAGATCCGGATGCGCCGTTGTGGCGGCTCCGCTTGGTGAGTTCATACGACCCTCCGGACTTGGAATCCGAGTCCGGGTCGTTTTGGTTACCGGCCTCGGGGGTTTCCTCTTCGACTTCGGCATTCTCCAGCGCTGCCGGAGCCGAGTCTTGCTCAGGGAGAGGCGGCGTGGAGTTGAAGTTCAGATAGTTCTGCAGCACCAAAAACTCGGCGTTAGAAGAAGCAAGCAAGTTAAAAAGACCAAGAACCTGACTCGGATTATAAGTTACTTACATCCGGGGCCGGGTTGGCACGCGAATAAGGAAGAACCTGGGGCGACCGAGTGAGCCCTGTTCTTTCTTTCGTCAAGGTCTTCAAGATCTCCAAGAAGTTGTCATCAGAAAGATCTTCGGACGAGACCCTCGTCGAGTCATGGTGGCCCGAGTACTCCCACATCGGGTGCGCCCGGGCTTGAAGGGGCTGGATGCGCCGAACCAGCCAGGTGGCGATGATGTCCGGGCCTGTGAGACCCAGCTTCTGGAGTCTCGCGATCTTCTTCGTGAGCCGGTCGACTTCAGGCATCTCCCCGTTGGATGGCTTGGTGCTCTAGCGCTTCACCCAGACAGGAGGGTCTTCAGTGTATGGGGGTAGACCATCATGGCCAGTCGGCGTACGTTCGTCCGGGCAGTAGAACCACCCATCCTGCCATTTCCAGATGGTGTCCGGAAATTGCATCTTGAAGAACCCGGTGCCGGGTTTGACTTGAATGCTAACTCCCCCGCAAACTGCCAGTCGGCCGCCGGCCTTGATGGGCTGCGCCTTGACAGTGAAGATTTTCTTCCAAAGTCCCCAGTGCGGCTGAGTTCCCAAGTAACATTCGCACAGCGTGATGAAACACGCGATGTGCAGAATGCCATTGGGGCTCAAGTGATGAAGCTGCAGACCGTAGAAGAATAGCAAACCGCGCAAGAAGTCGTGCGGCGGCAGCTTGAGTCCACGCTCCATGAACGGAACGAGCATCACCCGCTCGTGCTCATTTGGAGCGGGCTTCTTCTCCTTGTACGGCGCCCGCCAGTTGCTGATAGTCCGCGGCGGCAGCATGCCCTTGCGGGCGAACTCGATCAAGAGCTCGTCGATGATGACCGAGGGGACCCAATCCCCTTTATTCCAGTCGGCGGCGGGGGCGGAAGCGGAGGCAACGACCTTCTTGCCCTTGCTGGCGACGCGAGACATGGTCGCCGGATGATGGGTGACGGCGGCGAGCGAGTTTCTTCTCGAGTGTGCGGTGGCGGGGCTTTGGAAGCGAGAGCTTTGGACGCGAGGAAGACGAAGGCAAAAGCAGATGAGAATGTCGACGTCTCCGCGGTCCCCTTTTATAGACAAAGGAGTCCAACCGCCGGCGGTCGTGCGTCCGACGTGGCGGGAAACTACCGAGGCAACCGCCGTCCCGCGCGCGCGCGAACCCGCGGGATTCGGGCGCCTTTTTCGCCACGACGCGGAGTTCCAGGCGACGTGACCGGCTAACATTACGTCAGCCCTCGTTTCGCGCGTGTCGTTTGCGTGATTCGAGTGCAGACATGATGAGCCGTCGCCTCGGACGGCGCGCGAAATCAGAGCAGCAGCGCATGTCGCGGGCACGCTTCGCGCGTGACTCGAGGCGAAATCATGGCGCTGCGAACACTCTGCCCAACCGGCTGCGCGCATTAAATGCTGATGCGACGTCTCGGACAAAACAATGCTGTGGCACCAGTCGGCTTAAAACCGAGTCCGACTCAATCAGAGTCGGGTGTGCTCGGGTGACGACTCAACAGTCGGCATAGCCCCCTGGGACACGTCACAGATCATCCGACTTCATCAAGTAATTCCGAGGCGCACAAGCCGCCAAACTCGGAAGCAGATTAGCTCTGCAAAAAGGGTGCTGATGACCGACCCAACAGGGTTTCCAGGTCACTCGGCAACACCCAAGCTAAGGACGAATCCGGCATCCACAGCGGAATAACAGGATCCTTGAATCTGAGCCGAATGCCACAGCGGCGCAAAATGGCTCACGAATTCAGGGATCAGTGTCGGAGTTGGAGGACTCGGTTCCGAAGTTGAAAATCGAGGGCGTCCCCCCTGCGGGCACAAGATGGTAACCGTTCATTCGGATAAGCCAGACGTTACTTCGGATTCACTCGGAATTCATGATACGCCTCCCGGAAGGCCACAAGCCGATTTCCTCAGTCGGAAAATGCGGGTATCATTGAGTTCTTAATACTTAGCACATATTTAACCTATTTTTCAGGTATTGCAGGAGTCCATCAAGGTCTCTCCACTCGTAATTCGGGCACAAACGACTAGCTCGCCACTCGGCATCCGTGTCAAGACCTCGAAGTACTCGGGGGCTACTGACGAGGGAAGCCCAACCGGGTAGGCCCAATGACTCGAGTCGGCCCAGCAAGCCTGGCAAGGCCCACTCGGGTGCAGGCCCAACAACTTCGCAAAGGCCTATTCGGACGAAGGCCCAAGAATAGCCTGCCATGGTACAACGTCTGGGTGCCATTAAGACAGGTGTTACAACTCATCAAGGCATACGTTTCAGCCGGCATGAAGACTGGTGTTACTCGGACGGTTACCAGATATAAATGTCAGTTAATTAGGACAGTAACTGTAGTTCAGCCGAATGACTGAGTCAGCTGATGCGCAGGCCTATATAAGGCCGAGCCCTCCATGCAGAAGGGGGCTGAACTCTAGACCTTACGTTCTCTCATTCCTATTGTACTCCCTTTTTCACGCAAGGACATCAAATATATTCAGCAGGAGTAGGGTATTATCTCCATATTTGGAGAGCCTGAACCTGGGTAAAAGTTCTTGTGTGCACCGCCTAGATCTTCCATACACGCATCCCCGACGATCCTATAACAAATGGATATTGCCGCGAACACCCCGCGACAGTCGACCCTTCCGCGTGGCTACATCGAGGATGTTTTGCAGAGGGTCTATGGCAATAACGAAGAGCAACAGGGACAGCGGGTCACCCTGGCGCAGACCACGACCATGCCTAATCGGCGCTCCCGGAACTCCATTAAGCATGACTCTAGATGAGGAGGTTGCGAACAAGGCAGCCACCCAATTTCGAAATCTCGGGGGGAAACCCCGACGCTGAAGCAAGTCCAAGATATAATCCCAACGAACTGA
The DNA here is from genome assembly GCA_019208055.1 of Stipa capillata. Taxonomy (NCBI): domain Eukaryota; kingdom Viridiplantae; phylum Streptophyta; class Magnoliopsida; order Poales; family Poaceae; genus Stipa; species Stipa capillata. Next base: position 376,064 of record JAGXJF010000324.1, on the reverse strand, counting down.
GTCGAAAGCCTTCTTAATGTCGAGCTTGAAGAGGAGAGTAGGCTTCTTATTCCGGTGGAGCCTTCGAGCATAGTTGCGGACAAAGAGAAAATTGTCGTGGATCCCTCTGTTTTTAATGAAGGCACTCTGTACCTCGGACACCAACGTGCTCATGAAAGGAGATAGCCTGGAGGACAACACCTTAGCAACGATCTTTGCAATTGCGTGAATCAGACTAATGGGCCTAAAGTCTGAGATCTCCTCGGCTCCATCTTTTTTTGGAAGGAGTGCAATGTTTGCGGAATTGAGCCAATGAAAATTCTCAGTCTGCTGGTTGGAGAACAGGCTAATAGCTGCCATAACCTCTGGCTTAATGATATCCCAACACGACTTGAAGAAAGCACCGGTGAATCCATCGGGCCCGGGGGCCTTGTTGCTCGGCATTTGCATGATGGCCGCCTTAACCTCGTCCTCCAAAAAAGGCACATCGATGCCCGGAAGGTCACAATGTGGGATTCCCAAAGCCATCCAGTTGAAATCGATAGGGTGTTGGGGCAGATGATCGAGAGTGTTGGAGTAGTGGTTGTGGACGATCACCTCCTTTTCATTATAGTCAACAACCCAGCCGCTGTTGTGTTTTAAGCGATGGATGAGATTCGTTCTCCTACGAGCATTTTTGAGTGTTTGCATCCCCATCCTTAAGGTTGTTAAGTCTAGCACATTGCTTTTTCCTCGTGTGCTCAAGCACAGCTAAGCCAATAACACGCCTTTTGAGCCTTTGCCGAATGTCAATCTCCTCAGGGGATAGGGTGCGCTGTTCCATGGCCACGTCAAAGTGGAGGATGACCTCCAGGGCCATGTGGAGCTGGAGCTTGGCACTGGAAAACAGAAGCTTGCTCCAAGATCAAAGACGCGTGGCCGTGCGCCGGAGTTTATGGAACAGAATTTGACAGGGCTCAACGTGCTGCTACTCCTTCGCCCACGCCTTTTGAACGACATCCTTGAATCTAGGCATTCTGGTCCAAAAGTTCTCAAATTTGAAAGAACTTGGTTGCTTAGGCCCGCGGTCATAAGCAAGGAGGAGCAGACAGTGATCAGAAAGCGATGAAGAGAGGGCGTGAAGCATATGATCACCGAAGAACAAGTCCCAATCTTCATTGCAAAAGAAACTATCAAGTTTACACAGAGTAGGATTGAGCCTCTCATTGGACCAGGTGAACTTGTGGTTTTGGAGATGAATCTCTTTTAGCTCACAAGAATTTAAGGTGTTCTGGAAGCGGGTGATGCGGCTCCTATTGACATTGTTGTTGCTCTTATCGGAAGCTCTATAAATTTGGTTAAAATCCCCGAGAACTATCCATTTAGTACCGGGTGTAGGCCTTTGCGAGATGAGCTCGGCAAAAAACTCATCTTTGCGACTATAGGAAGTAGGCCCGTATACAACGGTAATCTTGAAGATTGTGTCATCCTCGGAGGTCTTGACAAGGGTAGACAGAAAAAAAAGGCTCCAGTGGTTATATCAGAGACACTGTCACACCCTGTTTTTCCTAATCGGGTTTTCCTGAAACCCAAAACTCTAAGCGCGTATATGCGTATATGTTTCAGACTTATTTGCCGAATTGTTTGGATCTTCAGCATCCTTTCATGCATATCACCTCATGTCATCATCCGAGGTTGCCTCGTCATCGCATGCATAAACCCTAAAGCCTAATCGAAGCTCTCGCGCTTTATATGCACGAGCCCCGTTCAAACCCTAACCCTAGTGGCAACCTGCCCAATTTTGTTGCCGACCACCCTAGCATGTTACCTAACCTTCCCGTACCCTATCACCGCCTTGCCATCGTCTAAAACCCTAAAAACCCCATCTGTCGTCCAAACCCTAATTAGGTTTTCTTGCATCCAGAAATTTAAAAAGTGTTATCATATGTATTTTAAATCCTCCAAAATGTCTAGAAAAATACCAGTAGCTCCCTGAGTATATTCTTCACCAATTTATAAAATAAAATTGGGGAGTCCAGTTCAAAACTTTTGATTTGCATTTAAAATTCCAAATTGATCAAATTCCCCATTTGTACTGCATCTACTCCATTCCTTGCTCAGAAAATTCTACAAAAATTACACAAAGCTCATCTCAGTACTCTGACTCCAAATATGTAAAAGCCCTTCTTCCACCAGTGCAAATTTCTGCCAAGTCAACCATCGAGCACCTTGTGCAAAACCTTTTCTCTCCTTAAATCCTAGCTCAACTGCCAACTACCTCACTCCAGGAGCTAGCCATCACCCTCACTTCAACTCAGAGCTTTGTCTACTCCCTTGCCTCTCAGTGCCAAACCACCAGCCATGGGAATTAAACCCTAGCACCAACCATGCCGACATGAGCTCAACTCCATTTCTTTATCTCCAATCCATCCACTCGAAGTCCCATTCTCTGCCAAGCTCCACAGGCTTCAACGCCAAGCAGTGACACGGATTGACATGGTTTGACACGCTGGCCAGCACCAGAGACACCAGGACACGCGTGGCACACCAGTGCACGCGCTCTGGACGCGGCCATGCCGGTGCCAGACGCGCATGCGCACGCCCGAGCTCTGCTCCCCGCCGACCACTGCCTCACCTGAGCCAAGTCCGTGCCGCAGTCATTCCTTGCACCTCCTGGGCAGACCGAGACCCCTGGCGAAGTCGCCGGGCTACTGTGGCCGAGTCCACGGCGAGGACGGCGGCCTGAGCAGCTGGGCACTCGGCCTCCTCTGCTCCCTGCCTATTTAAAGGCTGCCCGAGCTCGGCCATCACCATGACCAGCTTAACCACACTCCACTGAAGCTCCAGCATCTAACAATTTGCCTCCAAACTCCTCTGATCCCACGTTTTCTTCCTCACTTCCTGAAATCAGTCGCCACTGCTCCCAGTGAGAAATTGAGCAAGTCCCGTGGAAGTTCTCCACCATTTTCTCCTCCCTAAGCATTCTGGAACCTTCCCTAATCTTCCCAAGTTTGTCTCTGTAGCTAAAGTCCACCAGAGACCCCCAATCGCCATTGCCTCCGCCTGCCGTGCTCTGGACCCCGACGAGCTCCTAGCTCCAGCAAGCTCGCGAACTCCTTAACCACAAAAACGAGTTCCCCATTCTCTCTGGAACCCGTAGGTACCGGCCAATTCTCTTCTCTCCCTCGGGACCTCACGGAATTGCTCGCCGTCCTTTCCACCGGAGCTCCACCGGAACCCTAATTCCTCACCGGAGATTTTCCCCGCGCGCGCTTTCTCTCTGCCCTCTCTGTTCTGACCTGTGGGCCTCCTTAACCGAAGCAGTACACCGCCTCCACGCCACTGCCAGCGGGCCCGAGCGGCAGCCTAGGCCCACTGTCAGTTTTACTGAAGCCGGCGCCGACTTCCCTCCACGTCATCCCCACTGTTTAAAAAAAGCAGCCGGTTTTCTCTCTGGTCCAGTACTCTATCCTGTCTTGGTTCAGCCGGTTCACTCAAATCCAGACCGATTCTCAGAAAACTCCCCAAATAAAAGTTGTTCCAAATTTAATTTCCCACCTTTTTCGTATAGACCACTTTTCGAAAATCCCAATATTTCCCTCTGTACAACTCCAGTCCAGTAGCCAGTTCAAATTCAAATCTGTTTTTAAAATTCCTTTTGAAATATGTTTAGTCTAGGGCACTCCAGCATACTAGTCTCTAATATTTTCCATACCCTTGCACAAGTTACATTCATGCATTCATGTTACCTAGCTCCAAGATTAAAAAGGGAATAGATGAACCTTGAAACCCTAGGTCAAGCATTCATTCGTATTCCTAAACCCTTTTCGGTTTGAATTTGATTAGATGATCCATTCCAAGTATCCAGTAGGTTTAAAGCCATATATTGTCAAGCATCTCAGTAGCCATTTGTTCACATGATGCATGGATCCAAGAGTCAAGGAAGCATGTGCTTATCGCCAAAACCCTAGCAACCCTAATCAACATTTCATGCATACATATATCTGCTCTTCTTAGTGTTATCACCATCATGTTAATCTCTTCAAGAAAATGCTAGAACCCAACATGCATGCATCCTGACCTCTATTATTTGTTGCTTGTTATGCTCGGTTCTTATACGAAGTTTTTCCGAACGTATAGCTGACGGTGTGAGGTACGTGCACCAGGACGAACCCGAAGCATCTCCGCGTCCGGAGCCGAGCCAAGACTTGCCAGGCAAGCCCTCCGCCCTTGATCATGTTGTAACCCAAGTTTACAAAATATTATTTTGTTTTCGAACCATGCATGCTATATTTTATCCCTGATATTTTATGTAGAGTAGATATCACCGATGATAGGAAACCCTAGTCCGACCCCGTAATCCTTGTCGCCTTAGGACTATTGTGTTCCGAAGATTTATCGGAAACTTAGGATGATGTAGGTATATATATACATATGCTTAGCCCCGCAGTAGATGAATTAGGTTTTTGAAAAGGAAAAAGGAAAGCAACACCCCATATTTCATGTGATGAGATATCGAAACGGACCGTCGCGTCCGGTTGTAGAGGTGCATGGAAGGTAGGATATGCATGGGTTGGGATATTCTACCGGAAATGGTTCTGTGGAACCGAGCTAAAAAGGGAGAAGATTTTTGATCCGGGTTGGTAATGAAGGGTGTTTGTAGGGAGATGTTAAAGAGCGAGGTAAGGCCCGTTGTGGTTCTCGCTGCCCGTTTATGGGAGTGGTGTGGAGTCCTTCTCGGATCACCTAAGGACCTGTCTTAAGTGCCGTTTGGCCAAGTCTTACCGTACGACCACATGTCCTTTGTGGGAAGGACTTGATCTAGTAACAGGCCTGGACTAGTATGAACCCGTGGGCAGTTAGTAGAGTGCAGATGGGGTGGGTTTAACCCCTGTAGAGAACAAACCCGTGGATTTAACGAGGTATTATTCGCCACAAAGTTGGAACACCAACCTCCTTGTAGCGATGATACTGACTCAAGCTAGGTTTGGGGCATGTCCTTCTGGCAGGTTCATGGCTGGGTTCACACCGGCGAAGAGTCTCGTTGTACTAGCTCTGGTAGTATGCAGTGCACGGTATGCCCAGGGTGAACTACATCGTGTGGGTAAAGCCGTACCACCTCTGCAGAGGGTTAAAAACTATTCGAATAGTCGCGTCCGCGGTCATGGACGAACTTGGTCGGGCCACACTAAAGTAGTCTGGCTTTCTGAGCCCCAAAACGGTTTTCTGGGTTATGAGTTTAAGGATGCGAATCGTCGTGTTCGCAGGGCAGTTTGCCAAGCTCCCGCTGTAGCGGGAAGTGTGAAGAAGGGTTTTCCCGTGGGCTCGGGCAAAACCTAGAATCCCCCGTAAGTACAAAGTGAGCAGCGTCTCCAAATGGAACCAGGCGATTGGGAACCCCGTAAGTACAAGGTGAGCAGCGTCTCCCAGTGGAATCGGGCAAGTACCGTGCTTTGCCGTTGTAGCAAGCACAAAATTGAACTCCCCATTGTAACGGGTGGAGTGATTTGAGCAAATACTTTATCTCGCCGCGTCGAGATGTTTTTGATAATCGTTTTTACATCTATGTACTTATTTCCAATGCAAACTTACTTTCTCGCACAATATGAAACTTAGGATAGAGCTATGTTATTGATAAATTCCGAGCATGTTCATATCCGTATTAAACTCCCCGGCAGAGTGCTTGCGAGTACATTCAATGTACTCACCTGGCTTGTTATGTGGCCAGACGAAGAGGAGGAATACCAGTCTGGCGATAGCGACAGCGACTTCGAGGCGTAGGGTTTCTCCCCAGTCTGTTGCCTGTGGATCGGCATACTGATGGGTTATCCACCGTATTTTATTCCGTTGCTGTTTAATTCGGCCAATAGGCCCGGTTTGTAAGAACTAAAGACCAAGTATGGTTGTTGTTTGTAATAAACGATTTATGGCATGGTTATGTTATCAAGTACTTGTGTGTATCGACTATTGATCCAGGGATCGATACAGCGAACACAAGGGTTTATCCGGCCTTAAAACCAGGTAGTCCACAGACGCCCACAGAATTTTCATCCCAGAGCATAAGAATGCCCCCTAGTGCCGATAGCCGGCCTCTGAGCATGCTTGCGCAGCCGGTGGCCACCCAGGAAAGCGGCCGTACTGTCATCGATATCGACTAACTTCGACTCTTGTAAACAAGCAATGTGACATGAGGTAGCAGCAATGGAAGCACTAACAGTCATTCTTCGATCATGGCAGTTCAAACCTCGCACATTCCAACACAGGATGTTAAGATTTTGTGCATGCATTGGGAAACAATAGTTGACACAGCAACAGACCAGTTGAACTCAGGAGCAGAAGAAACACAAGCATAGCAGCTGTCGACGACTAAACGCTGGTGTCGGTGGTCCGGAAGGACCCCTTTTGGGATTCGGCCGGGGAGGAGCTGGAACAGAAGCTACGATCTGTCTAGGCCCGATTAAACAGTAGAAAATAGAGACAAAGATTTCTGCAGGTTCAGGCCACCGCAGAGGTGTAAAACCCTAGTCCTGGTTTGGTGTGTCTATGTGTGTATTAATGTTTTAGAGATTACAGAACCTTTTCTATCTCCAGGGGAGTTCTTCTCCAAAAGATCTAAATCTTTGCATGGCCTCGGCTCTCCCCTAATATACCCGAGGGTTTACCACAGTGACCGAAGGGCATTAAATGCAATAGACGCGTTGCTTACGCGGGGGGCATGGGCACGCCATGCCGTCCGCTGAAAGCTGCTGCGGAAGGGATGTTTTGCTGACAAACCATCCTTGGAAACCGGGTCTTCATGATGAGTTGAAATGCGCTGGAGTATACTTAACGGGCAAGCGCTCTGCCACGGCGACAACCACCCGGGTCCCACGGGCCCAAGGGATGCACCTGGGCCTGCCGTACCGTGCCCGAAAGTCATAAAGCGTGTCAGATGATAACTGACAGGCCTTATCACGTCGGTGGACGCCCGCTTTGGGCCTGGAGTAGGCACGCCTGCTGACAGGCATTAAATCTACCGGACAGGCCTTAAATGCGCCCGATGGGACACGTGGAAAGGGCCCACCGGGGCCCTTCGGAGGGCGCCGCGGAACCGCCGCCACGTGTACTGGTTGATGGACCCACAGAGACTGCTCGGGGTCAAGGCCCCCGAGGCATGCTCGGGGCACCCCGCCACGTGGCGTCGTGGGAGGAAACAAGTAGTGCTTGGGGTAGGGTGCTCGGGGCGCCTTGCCACGCGGCACCGAGGGAGGAGTCAGAGGCGCTCTCGCTGCACGTGGGCCACTTGACTAAAGCCGTAGGGGCCAAGCGGACACAGTGCTCGAGGGGGCAAGCCCCCGAGCGCATACTCCCGATTCCCACACCCTTTGGGTGACGTGGTGTGGCGTACCCGGTTCTAAGGCCGGATACTCCCTCGTGATCACTGTACCGGTCCCTGGATCAGTAGCCGATACACACGAGTTAACCTGTATATCATTGTCATACATGCGTAAACAATTAAATAGACCGTTAAGGTCGATAATCTGATACCTGTAGCCCAACGGCTATAAATCTGCAGCGGAATTCAATGGTGAGGTGTCCCATCAATATGTCATACCCGACAGGCAACTGACTGGGGTTACGCCCTAGCTTTTGTGATCGTAATTGCTTCTTCAGAATTGACATCTCCTTCGTCTGGCCAAATCAACAAGCCAGGTGAGTACATGGAATGTACTCGCAAGCTATTCTCACAGGAGGAAATATACGGCAATATTTCATGCAGGATATGAATCAGGGGATAGCTCTATCTTAAGTTGCAAGTTGTGCGGAAATGTAAGTTCTTATTCGAAATACAGAATAGTAGATTCAAGGGCATTTTCAAAATCAAATTCATCTCTGTCGAGACAGCATTCAGTGCTGGATAATCCAGCAGAGTAGGCGTCAACTAGAGGCCGGTAGCTCCTTCTACCGCCTCGAACAATCCTTACAACCTACCCGCACTATCGTCTCGCGGCCCGGGCTAGGTTTTCTCTTCTGCAGTTCCTCGCTACCAGACTGTAGCTTAAACTGCTCACTGTGGACACATCATGCCCACATCCTTAATCCCATTTCTCAACTTTCACAAACAAAACTCAGTCTAACCAGTGTGTGGCCTTACCAGTTCATGTCCATGACCGAGGACGCGGCTATTCGAATAGTTTTTAACACTCTGCAGAGGTTGTACGGCTTTACCCACAAGATGTAAGTCACCCTTGTGCCATGGCCAAATGAGCACTCTTTCACGAGGAGTGCCGGCAGGGTTATTACAACGAGACTCTTCGCCCGTGTTCACACCAGAGCCGGACCCGCTAAATGAGACTTACCTCAACTCCGATTGTGCCCAGGCAGCTTGACACCACAATCCGGAGAAACGCTCATCTTTGTGTCGAATTTTCATCCACGTCTAAATGGAGCTCACTAAGAATCTCGACCCATGTAGCCCGTGGAGATTCTCTAGGGATCCATATCCTACCTAGCACTTTCTACTTACTTCCTACGGGTCCGAACCCTAATATTAGGCGGGTTACCGAGTCAAGTCCTTCCCATAAAGGACATGTGGACGTACGGTAGGGGAACTGATTCAGCGGCACTTAGGTTCGGTCCTTAACTGATTTGAGCAAGACTCCATGTCCAACCATCACCTCAGGTAGCAATCGGCTACCCTGCCATTCCAGGCCTCAGGTAGCAACCGGCTCCCTACCCTTTCCTGATTCAATTAGCGACCGGCTACTCTACCACCTCCAAACTCCCTTAGCATTCCTGTCCGAATCCCAGTCCTCCATCACTTTCATTTGGGATTTTAGCAAACCTTTCATTTTAAAAGATTCCCTCGGAATGTATAACAAACCGAGGGTTTTGATCCCAATCCAATCGTATCGATAAAACTTAGTTTTTACTACAGCAGGGCTAAGCACGGTTAATGCCTATAGTTCTAATTATTTTATTGGTTGAATGATAACCGACTAAATAATCCTAGGGCTACAAGGAATGGATTTCAGAACCTACCTCATATGCGATTACTCGGCATAACTACGCTAGCATAAAATAACGTTGATATCAACATAGCATGCAAGGTTCGCAAACAAAGTAATTACGTTTCACAAATATGGGATTCAACATGATCAAAGTGGGAATGCTTGCCTAGCAATAGTAGCCGAGTCTTGATCTTGAACTTGGTACGACAATCGTTCGAATCCTTTGCGCGGTACTCCTAACGTCGGTATCGACACGTCGAGAGAACGACGAATAAATCAACGTTGCGAGGGAGAGCCAAATAACATTGAATCAGAAACTTCAACACATGAAATCATAACGTGCTTGACCAGCTATTTGATTCTAAAGAGCTACAGGAAATGAAAAGGGGTGCGGAGATGGCTCGCTGCCGCGGCGGGAGCAAGGTGGCAGGCGATGATGGCTTGACACGGCAGGAGTTAGGTAGCAGTGACAAGGTTTTGCTGCGGTAGGAACAATGCAGCGACGGTAGAGGCTTGCCGTGGCAGAGGAAAATGATAACGACAGTTGTCGCGGCGGGAGAGAGGCTGTCGCGGCGTTGCCACGGTAGGGGCATAGCTTGCCGCGGCGGGGAACTGGCTTGTCGCGGCAAAGAATGGCTTGTCGCAGTGCTACCGCGGTGGACAAAGGGCTGCCGCGGCGGGGGAGAAATTGTTGTGGCGGGGCAGGGGCTGCGGCGCGGTACTGCCACGGTAGGGAAAGTAGCAGTGCGGGGCTGCCATGGTTCTGCCGCGGTGGGGAAGGAGGTTGCCACAGCAGGGCAAGGGAGCTGCGACAGTAGCTTGCCGCGATAGAAGAAATAGCTGCCGTGGCGGCAGGGGCTTTTAGAATAATAGAATCGGGTGCTTCAGGTTATCCTGTCAAAAACATCTACCTTAAGTTTCTGTCACGTTAGAGTTTCAGGGTTCTCGGAAAATTTTTGGTATGCAACTGTCGTTAGGCTTTCTGGTGAAGGTCTTGCCGAGCTAGGGTTTAGGGTTTTTGGTGAGCATGCTCGTTGTTCCAAGCTTTATTCTATTAACGTATGAACACTCTCAAATAGAACCTAGGGAAGAATATATGGCAAGTCATTGGCCTTTGGACCCTAGCTCAAAGGAGAGAAACCTTTGAGTGATCGAATCGCATAAAATGACACCCGATCGATCAATAGGTCTTTATATTTCTTAAGGTGTATATTAAAATCATTTACCCTCTCGTAGTATTGAACACTACCGTCATTTGGGTATACTGGATAGGGCGGCAAATTTATTTTGAGGCTGCTCAAAAGGGACAGGTACATGGCATAAGTTGACCCAACGAGAGAACTAACTCTTATACTTAATCTTTGTGGCTTTAACAGGGATATGGATCCTTAGATCGGTTGAACTGGGGTTGGGTGTCTTGGAAGGGTTGACCGATGGTACAACGATTATGTCATTAAACTTCTAGGTTTATGATGGAGCCTTTGAGTGGTATACGTGAAGCTCGGTTTAGAGTTGATAGCTCACATAAAATGAGGACCTAAACGGTGGTTAGGGTCTTATATCTTCCTAAAGTTAGCGGCGTACCTATGTAAACCTATAGAGAAGAATACGTCTCGGAGGTGGAAAAGCGTAATCCCAGTGATGCGCCTTCAATACTCGGAAGATGGCAAATGGGAATGCTCTAGAGGGGAAATACGCCCTTTTCCTTAGAAGGCGTACTCTGGTCGGAATAGAGGGAGGACTACGCTTTCGATGCTAGAAAGTGTACAAGGGAAAAGGCACTGCCGATTAAATGGATAGCGGTTGGCTCACTGTTAAATGCACTCCCTAATCAACTCTGATGTATTACTACACTTTATTATGCAACAAGATTAACTAACATTTTCACTTAAACCACACGTGGGTCCCAGCTGTTAGAAAGCCGTTAGGGCTGAACCGATTATTAGCTCAATAAACACACTCAATTTACTGCCACGGTGTACAGGAAGAGTCAGAGGATGCGAGCTGCCGTGGGGAGGGGAAAGGAGAAGGGGCAGGCTCTGGCGGCGGCAGCTTACCAGGACGGCGGTGGCGCGGACGGAGGGGCACTGGAGGGTTACCAGTGGCGGCTATCGTCCGAAGAAAATAAAGAAATTCGGGGATTGGCCAGCGGCGAGGCTTAGGTGGGGCGGTGACTTCTCGGGCTGCTGGGGTGTGGTGGCCGACGGCGGCGAACGGCGCTCGGAATCTTGGGACCAAGGCCCACTGGAGCTGCGGCCGAGGAAGGAGAGTGGCCGCTCGGCGACCTTACTAGCGGCGGCTCGGGGTGCTGTGGTTGGTGGCGCCGCAGGGGGTGGCGTCGGCTTTACCGATGGCGAGCGGCGGCCTCAGGGGTGGCGGAGGCCGTGCTCGGCTGCGGCGGGGACACGCTCGAATGGGGATGGGGAATGGGCGGCCGTCGGCGGGTGTGGCCGCAGGGCTGGGCTGTGACTGGCGCGGTTTGGTGAGGAGGGCTCCAGGAGCAGAGGAGTGGCCGGAGTTCCCGTCGGTGGTGAGACGAGGACGGATGCGCGGTGGAGTAGAACGGTTGGGAAGGGCGGCGCGGGAGTAGCTGAGAAGCTCGGATAGGAGGATGGAAACTTGGGGCGGCGGATCTGGAGCTCTACGGCGGCGGAGCTCAGCAGATCGGAAGGTGGCGCGACAAGGGGCGCTGGTGCGCCGGGGCGGCGGCGAGCTCCAAGAAAAAGGGAAAGCACTCGAGGCTACCGGCGAAATGGAGGAGGGATGCGGCAGAGCAGTAGTTCCTTGGCAGCAGCGGTGAGGATTCACAGGCGACGGGTCTGCCGCGGTGCTGATTTGGTCGCCGGGATGGGGAAAGAGGAAGCTTGCGATAGGAACGTGCTAGGAGGCGATGGGCTGATGAGCTCGGGTGTTTGGGGTAGAGAATCAGGTGATGGGAAGCTGCTGTGGGAAGAGAAGAGAGGAAGTAAGGGGGAGATTTAGGGAGGAGCTCAAGCTCGGGTTGGGGGAAAACACAAGCAGGGGAGCTCGGCTTGCTCGATTTCGAGAGAAACTAGGGGAGATCTCGGGCAAAGAAACACTGAGGAATTAGGGAGGGAAGGAACTCGGCTGGACTGGTGTGAGGAGCTCGGAGATGTAGGATGTTGATGGCAGTGGCTTGCTTGTGCTGGTGTTTGTGAAGCTCAGAGAAGGAAGCAGCTAGATGTTAGCTCAGGTAGAAATTGAGTGGAGGGGAGCTCAGGAAGATATGGAGAGAGTGAAGAAAATGCAGAGTAAGAGCTCAGGCGATTTAATGGTAGGGTAGGAGGGGCAGGGAAAGAGCACATGCGTGCTTGGAGAAGAGCAGAAGATGGCAGCTCGGCTAGTGGCTGGGAAGTGATGGGACGAAGAGAAAGTGTAGCTAGCAGGTGCTGGAATTAAAAGAGACGGAGGAGACGTGTGCACGGAGAAGTAGTGAAGTTAAGGGAGTGAGGTGACACGACCTGGCAGGTAAAGTAGGGCTTGGTTCCAGCGGAGGAAAAAGGAAACACTGGCCTGTGTTGATGAGAAGTGACGAGAGGAAATAGGCAGCAGAGGGCCCTGGAAATTAGTGGCAGTAGGAGGGGTAAACACGGGTGCTGTGGAAGAGCAGTGAAGTTAGGCACCGATTTTGAGCTGCCATGTTACGTGTTCAAAGGAATAGAGAAATTGGGCACCGCTTGGTACTTGGTACTGTGCATGATTGCTTGACGTGGCTTAGAACTACAGGGGAATGATGGGATGTGAGCTGCCAGAGGGTTTTTATGAAGGTAGGTACGTTAGAGAGGTATTAAAAAGCGCTCACCAGGACTTTGGACGATTTTCACTGAGGTTGAATCGTGATTTCATGCGAGGGAAGAATTAGGCCGAAAGTGTTCGATGTTATTTATTCCCAAACTCTGAATATAACACGCCCATGTTTTTATATATTCGGGTCCCCGGGAATGTAAAGATCATTATGCAGTTTTGTCGGAATTTTTGGAAATTTGTTTCTAGGCGTTGCAGTGTAATGCCCCCTTCTATTCAGAAGTTAATTAATTTTGTTCGCAGACAATTTTGTACTGGATAGTATTATTTTATGTAATAATTGCGTCAAGAGTATTGTTAGGGGGTTCCACAATTTATCTCAGAATTTTTGCGTCAAGAGTATTGTTAGGGGGTTCCATAATTTATCTCAGAATTTCTGGAAAGGCTGGGGAGTGATGAATCTCGCAATTAGGGTTTTGGAAGGGACTATGTTTAATTAGGGAGGAAGGGATCGGGGGTTGAAATTAGGGTTTCGGGATGCGGCAAGGGGTGGAGAGATTATGGGAACTCTCAGGAATCCTTTCACCTTGGTTTGGGCTACTTGCTGGTAAGGTGCCGTTGGCACATCAGCATGTACTGCACAGGTGTTAAATTTGGGTATTATTATGTTAGGGTTTTGGCGCTTAAACAAAAAATAGTATATATGTGCATATATTCACGATATGGCTTGGCGAGGTAGGTGGCAAAAGATCATGTCATTCGGAGCAAGTTTGGGGCATGTATATGTTTAAATTAGCAAGGGTATCGTGTGGTGATTAGCCGTAGTTGCGGTCTAGGTTATTCCGACTAGGAGTAAAGGAAGGGAAACAAGGGCGGATGGTTTTGGCCTGATTAATTTTAGGGTTAGAATGATTTAATATAAAGTTTTATTCTGATGTACTTCAGTTAGTGTCATTTGTCAAAAAGTTTTTGAAAGCCCTAATTTTTGGGTTTTGGAAATTTGGGGCGTGACACGTGGCATCGAGTTTGGCCCTTTGCCGATGGCTCAGGGAACCCTAGTTCCCGTATCGCCGACAGCAGCCATCACCATTGGAACAGAACGAACTTGCACAAAAGTAACAACAAGGCTGGTACCTGGGAAAGCATGACATTGGGGGCTGACACAGGCCACCAACTTGCCCTCTAACAGATCAGGGCACACAGACGCACTACAGGCATGGAGATTGTGTTCTAACATGGAAACAAAAGGACACAGCAAGCATGGGCATCATCAGCATTGCCTAGCACGCTAACTGCGACCCATTGGCATGGTCCAGGCCATTCGCCCCACCGTGGGCCACAAGAGCATCCTCCACCGCCGTGGTGAGGTCACAGTCGAGGCGGAACAAGGCATGGAGGGCGTCAGTGGTGATGGACGGCAGGCGACCTTCGAGGAAGGAAGGAAGGGGCCAGGGGAGTGCGGCCACGGATGGTTCATGTAAAGTGTGGCAAGCAATATGGAATTCCAGAGTTCCACAGAAGGTCAAACTGTTCATGTCGAGGTTGGCATCTGACGCGCTGGCCACTCTGAAGAATTGGCATAATTGATTCTCTCGCACCCCTGCTACCTGCTCTATTTGCGGTGTTGAGGATGAAGATGGCTTCCATGCGGTTGTACGGTGTACAAAGGCAAGGGGCTTGCAGGCTGAGATGAGATCGGTGTGGTCTTTGCGGGGATGTAAGCCTGATTATTAACTCTAGTCGAGACTGGTTGCTCCTTCTTCTTGACAAAGTTTGATCCGCGGTTAGGGATGAACTGCTGATGCTGTTCTGGAGGGCCTGGCACCTACGCAATGACGTGATGTTCAGCAAGGGAGGTGCTACCATCTTGGCCTCCAAGTCATTTTTGGTAAAACATATGCACTCATTAAAAAAAATTTGGCTTACTCCCAGAAGTGAAGGGTAAAGGTTGGGCGGGGAAATCGATTGATTTGATCCTGGCAGTAGTGAAGGAAAAAGAACCGTGGAGCTGGCGTCCACCTCCGGTTGGTTGGGCAAAAATAAATGTGGACGTGACTTTCAATTTGGAGGATGGAGCCACTGGTGTTGGAGTTATAATAACAGATGAGCAAGCGAGTGTGCTGCTAACAACTTGGAAGATTATGCCAGCATGCATTAGTGTGGAGGAAGCTGAGGTGCTCGCTTGCTTGGAGGGACTCTGACTTTGTGTTGAATAGGTCAAGAAGACAACTTGGCTTGAATCCGACCGCACCACAGTGGTTCAGGCGTTTAAAGAACGCACAGAGGATCGATCTACTATACAAAATGTGATTATGCAGGCCAAGTCTGCGTTGAGCCTGTTGCCAGAGGGTAAGATTTCCAAGATACCGAGAGAGTCCAAACTATTGCTCATGAATTAGCTAGATTAGCCAAGAGAGATTCTTCTTTTTACTTGTGTGGCACGGCTCCTCCCTGCGTGTTGGAGCTCATTACCAACGACTGTAATAACTCTATTTTGGTTAATCAATAAAGTTCTCCCATTCCCCGCAAAAGAAAGCCATCGTATAGTCCGTCTGAGATATGTGGTTTTCTACCGTGTATGTCTTGAGGGTGGCACATCTCCTAGTCATATTGCAACCTAGCCTCTGGTCGTCACTCATTTGACCGACATATTTTGCTAGTGGATACAATTTTTTGTTTCTTCAATGACACCAAGATGAAATACCGAACTTACAATCACAGTGGGAAACACCAAACTTTCACTTTCACCTGGCCAGAGTGGCATTGAGTACTTGGAGCACATATCCAATCATTTTAAGGCTTGATGATGCCGTGCCACTAACTTTAAAAAGGTAATGCAAATATCATAAGAAATTCTAAAAAATATATGGTTAGATCGACTATAATAAGATAAACTACCCTACAAAATTTTGATAAAAATGGAGACCTATACAAGATAAATGAAAAAGACAATCTCTCATTTTTTGATTTCTTTTTACTTAACATATTTTATCTTTCTTGTTTCTCAGGGTGCATTGGATTCAATTAAAAATTTCCGGACATGATAAGTAGATTTTATATCAATACTGTCAAAAATTTTAGAATATTTTAGAACTATATATATACTATATGGGTTTGTAATATTGATAACATGATATCATCAATGGCAACTATAATGGTATAGTTAGTTATTTATTTTTTCATCTTTTATTGTATCATTGAGAGTCGACTAATAAATAACTCATACAATGATGTTGTCTCTTAAACAAATTCTACACAAAGAGGCTTCATTAAATGCAACAGTATATAAGGATAATTTGGTTGACTCTAGATACTTCATTCTATTTAAGAGTATAACTTTTTACGAAGAGTTAATTTGATTCTCTTTTCTCTATATCAATAATTATTCTACGTGACATAATAAAGAGTTAGCTAATATCACATATGTCCTAACACCGTTATCACGGAATCTGCGGGTATTTCATCTACGACACTCCATTTTAGGACTCGACATGTTCTTCGTCTACAGTAGTCAAAAGTCAAAACCAGCAGAGAGACCTCTTCCGCAGGGACCCATCAACCTCCCCCCTCCACTTCTCCAACGCACCATGGCCGCTGCCGCCACTTCGCCGCCGCCGACCGCCGCCGGGGACCACGCGCGCCTCCTCCTCCGCGGCTTCCTATCCGCCGAGACCTGCAAGGTATATCATACACTCCCATTAAACCCTCCTTCTCCGAATCATCTCAAAACCCTAAACTCTAGCTCGGTGCCATCCGAGTCGTCTGATACGGTGCGTGGCCAGGAGCTGGAGTTCGTGCACAGGAGCTCCGGCACGGCGGGGTACCGCCCGTCTGTGGTGTCTACGTCGCTGCCGCACCTCGCTGCCACCGGCTGCGGCCACCTCCTCCTCCCCTTCGTGCCCATCCGTGAGCGCCTCCGCGACGCCGTCGAGTCCTTCTTCTCCTGCCACTTCGACCTCTTCGTCGAGTTCACCGGACTCATCAGGTGCTGAACAATCGCATCGCGCTTTCACGCCATTCTGTCTGGTCGATCCTAGTAGTTAGAGTAAGTTTTTTGAAACCTCAAAACTATCGCAAAGCCACAAAAGAATTGATTTCAAGGGATTACATATCATTTTCCCCAATAATTTTCTCCTATATGTAATTATATTTTCTAATGAGATTGCACATGCAAACTTTGATCACGAACAAGTCTCTCCCTCTTATGATTCTAGCAGCCACATAAGAATGCACAGTATGTTTTCACCTTAGAAATCTAAAAAATTTGGCTCTCTCTTTATTAGTAGGACGCATAAACCTTGCTGGCTAGAAGTTGGTGCAAGGTAGCTTATGTAGGAGACCTGACAATACTTGACACTGCAATGCTCTCCGTATTGAAAAACCTGTCTATGGGTATGCAGTTGGTGCAAAGGAGCTTCTATTGGATGGCACAGTGACGACAATAAACCTTATCTTAGGCAAAGAGCCTTCACGGTGAGGACCAATCTGTTTTGGGAAATTCAATCAGTTCTTTTCCTATTTGTATGTCGAGTTTTTGATTTTCTCAAACAGTGATATCACTCGATGCTTAGTGCTTAACTGTCATTTTGGGAACTTTTCTTCATTATTCAGATCACTCTCTACAGGTTTGCCTTTTGTTTTATAAATATATAGTGCATCGTATATTCTATGCTATTGTCTGGTTACGTTTTTGTTAGCATCTTTAAATAGCAAGCTACTAGATAAAACTTCATTTAAAGCCAATTGATATTCTGCAGCACTGCATTGTAGAGCTGATAGAGACACTGAGGAATTATCTGATGCAAGTTGTCATTCTTGGGCTTTAGTTAGTGTGAACTGCTTTTGGGCCCTTTAGTCTAAAAAAGTTACTGTGAACTGTCACTTTTCCATTGGCTTAGCCTTCTAGGAAACTCTGATGCAGTATACGATTCACATGTTTTTCACAATTTATAGCTTTACATGCTATATTCATTTTGATTTGATGATTATAAGTTCCAAATTTTGGTTTTGGTTACATGTTGGAAAAAACTACATGCAATGAACATGCCATTTAGCGTCCTTCATGGAATTACTGGAATACTGCAAATACTTGCATAGTTGCACGCACACTCTAAGAATCACCATGAAACTATGAATTTGTTAAGATACTATGTGCACTCAAAGTTTGGATCGTTTTGTCTATTATCCCTGTGATTAGGTAATGAAAACCATTTGTAATATGGAAATGTTCTTTTAGTTCTACTTTGCTTATCACTTATATGTATTTCACCACTTTATTGCTTGATCTTTCATGTCTTCTTTCATATGTAATCTTTCTCTTGCTGACCTTTTTCCCTCTCTTCTGAATATTGCATGAAATGCACCATTATCGTCTTTCAATAAAAAGGCTGTGTGCTACTTGAACAATCATGGAAAGGACTATAAGGGTGGAACTTTGCGGTTTCATGATGGTGAACCTTCCTCTATTGAACCAGTTGCTGGTGTAAGCAGTACACAACATGTGTATTTATCTTCAGAATAATCATTTATGATGTAGACATAATTTTTTACCAGCTAAAAACTATTGAGTAATTTCTTAAATTTTATGAGAAGTATTCTTATTTTCAGGATGTTGTCATCTACACTGCTGACAATCGCAATGTCCATTGTGTAGATGAGGTATGTTACTTTTTTCAGCATGGGTCAGATGCTTTTTTCCGTATTATATGCACACTTCTTCATTTAAATAGCGCTGCTTATCATATTTTCTGCCTTCATTTGGATGAGCAACAAGAGTTCTCTAGTATTGTAAAATTAATAATTTATGGATCAAATGGATTTTTTGCGTGTTGTTGAAGTAAGCTGTAGCAAGTAGCAACATGTAATTGTGAACTAATAACATTTCATTGTCAAATATTTATACCCTGGTTTATACTTCTCCTTTTCCCTTGCATAGGTTTTTGTAAACCTCAACTCATTGCATCCGTGTTGACATTGTTATCTCATCAAGAAATTTAAATCTTTTGAAGCCTGCCCACAAGCTCTTTCTTTTTTACCAACAAACTATAGCAAGTCTTTTACAGGTGACTGAAGGTGAAAGGCTCACCCTTACTCTTTGGTTCACCAGAGACAGTGCTTATGATGAGGATCCAAAGCTCCTTAATTTTCTCTCCCAGACCTCCTCGGGCTATGAGCCAGCTGATCCGAACTCTTACCTTCCTTTGCCAGCCTCGGATAACATGTACCGGTTTTCCTATGGTCAGTCTGGTTTTGACATTCGATGTGCTAGAGTGCACATTCTTGGGTTTAGTTTCCACGCAGGCAGTGATGAAGAAAGTAGTACATCTGTTGCACGAGCTGAGGATGACCCCATAGAGTTGCTTGGGAAGCCACTGCGACTTGGCAGGGGAGATGATGTCTTTGAGAAGATATTTGCCAACAGTTTGCATGCTCTTCAGGTATCTGCACACTTTACATTTTGAGTGGACATAATTTTTGCAGTCAGATTAAGTGCATTAGGATCATATTGGTCACTCCTGACCTTTTTTTGGAGGGAAGAATACAGTTGGGAGAGATCTACTGTTAGAATATATTAAAAGGTTAAAACACATACAGAAATAGTTACAAAAGA
This sequence comes from Stipa capillata, assembly GCA_019208055.1. Classification (NCBI taxonomy): domain Eukaryota; kingdom Viridiplantae; phylum Streptophyta; class Magnoliopsida; order Poales; family Poaceae; genus Stipa; species Stipa capillata. The sequence continues at coordinate 356,741 of JAGXJF010000324.1, read as the reverse complement.
AAAGGAAGTAAAGTAGTAATCCCAGCCACTCGGAGATATCAAAACGGACCTCTTGCAAAACTTTACTCTTAGAAAATCTATATCAATTGAAGGAACTTTTTCCATCTATATAAAAGATGCATCTATTCTTCCGTGACCAGATATATCAGAATCCAGGAGTGAATAGTTTCACAGAGAAGCTTTGTCTCACCCCCCTGATAATTTGGCCTGTTTTAACATACTTAAAATTTCCAGAGATGTATGATGTATCCTATACAATATTAATGAAAACCCAACAAACCTGCTGCAGTTGCGTGTAAAGAACAGCGACCAGTCTTCTTTGGCAATCCATATTACAAAGAGCACACAAAACAGATCCAACAGTAACTCTTTCCTTCTCAGCATTGCTCTGGTATTTAGTTCCCTCCATATTGGAATCCATAGGAAAACTTTATGTCTCAACATGCATTTATTTCTCCATTCCCAGCTGAATAACGGTGAGATTTTAGTGTTTCCTCTAACTAATATGTATTCCTTTGAAGCACTGAAGTCATTAGTGTCCCAAATGCAAGACCAACAATCTGAGCTGTTATTCAACTGAACTTGGTCAAGAGTGGTTTGCAGTCCATCTAACTGCTCAGAAACTGTTTCACGAAGAGGTTGATCAGAAATTTCCAAGTAATCTTTTACTACTAGAAATTTTGAGACTGAAGTTGATGTCCTGTTTGCAAATCAGTGAAGCTGAATAAAATATTGTTCTAAAGCTGAGTTTAGCCATAAGTAATCCCAGAATAGAGTTGTTTTTCCATCTATGCAAGGCCAAGCAGACAGCTTGAAAAGATCCAAATGCTTAAGAACATCTCGTCGCCAAAAAGACCCTTTTGAACCAGTTCCGGTTGGGATTGAGTTAGCATAGTATCTATGCCAAAGAAACTTAACCCAAGGGACATCAAAACTATTGAAGAATTTGTGAAGAAATTCTAAAACTGCATTTTATTTTGCCTCTTAAAGGATTGATGACACCTCCATGTTTCTTCTGGCTACTCATTTACTGCAAGTTTAAGATGCCATTAGTTCAGTGCTGTTGTCAAACTTGATTTGAAAAGTATTACTTATTTATTGTTCCTTGGACTGGCTTGTTTGATAATCATATTTGCATGATAATGCCAACACGTGAACATGTCTGTGGTTGTCCCGGAGAATTGCATCAAACAAAACGATATTTGCCTACATATTTCAAGTATATTACATCCTGTGTCTTTTATGTCAAGTCAGTTACATCCATCACGAATTTCTTTAATAGGTGGTGCAATTCTACTACTGGAAAGCACCTGATCTGGCAGCAAGGAGAAAACAAACCACGGGTGGTTCAGAAAAAGTCTGCTATTATCCTATCATACAAGTACAACGATCAAGAGGAATGGAACTACCATTGCCATGCAACCATGGCCTTGCAGAAACCATATTTGGATCATATAACAATTTGGAGTTTGCTTTTGAATGGAATGATTTTGTGTTAACAGTTGCTATGTGGAGAATTACTCAGCACAATTGAAGAGAAAGTTGTCAACATTTTTGCCATTTTGGCTGTCCAATGAAACCATTTTTGTTGTTGATTCCTCAGAGGCCCAGGTATGTAGTGAAGGGAACTAGATACTACCTGATAAAATGAAAATGTCCATAACAGTAGCATAACGATTATGTTATCTAGCATTAGTTCCAATGAAGCTGTGGAGAATTTCGGAGTTAAATATTGGCTCATTATGGTAATCTCTTTAAGAATGGGTAAACTGGTGTGAAAACATTTTGGGAACCACTCCTTGATATCTGTATTTCAGACAGCATGCATATGGCATGATATTACCTGTTGTTTTTTAAAGAACGTTCTATTTGCTGTTGGTCTGTTACTTGTCAAGCTGTTTATTTATTTTTGTTTGCTTGAAGTTTCACCATAGTTATTCTGTTATCTATAGTTTTCGTGCCTGAGCTGATAGTTTTTAGCACTTCTTTCATCCTAATGAACACATGCAGAACTCTGTAGTGTGTACACAAGCACAACCTTTTATCAGAGGCACTTGAAAATGCAGTTTGAGGCCTCTGCAATCTGCATCGATGATGCTCCAAATTTACTGTAACCTGTTATGACGTCCTCCCTAATGGCCTGATGCATTGTGATAAGCCCTTGGTTGATTAATTTAAACTTGTTTTCATTGCCTCTTGAAAATTTGAAGTATCAGCTGAAAAGGTCCCCATGCATTCTCTCTTTCACACAAACACGAGTCCATGCATGTGCCTTTATTTGTGAAAGCTGAAGAAAATAGTCTTGCACTCTTTTGAATCCTGATACCAATATGCGAAGGTCACTACCTAGATGCTAGAGTTTTTATGTCATTTTTCTCTAAATGTATATCGCATAAGTAGGTCCCTGTGACTGATTTATGAATCAGAACCAAATGGACACCATAATTGCTCCTCTTGTAGAAAATTCATAGCCAGTCTAATATTTCTTCAGCGGTGAACCACACACCGTACTTGAATGCCAATCTATTTCCTAGTCCACCATTGGCACATTGACACATTCAATTTTTTTATAAATAGCACAACCAAGCTAATTCTCCAGTTGTGGTTTGAATCTGCCTCATTCTTCAGTGACATAGATGGGGGGCTGGAGGTGGTTTGTTTTGCTTGAGCTCCACTGGTACAAGACGTTCCCAGAAACATCATAAAGATGAAGTCAGCTTGGTCCTGGTTTAGTTGGAGGGACATGAACCCTTGCCCATCGTAAAAGAATTGGAGCTTATCATCATTTGGCTGGAAGACTCCTCTCCATGCTTTGAACCGCCTCCACTAGTGAAGTATTGGATTGGACTGGAACAACAGAAGGCATTAAGGTTAGACAACTTCACCAAGTGTGAACGTAATGCCATGCATGTTCTATTCTAAAAAGAATGACTTATATCAAGCAATGTTAACCTGTCTCTGCTGCTAATGTGTTCCAGGCAGTGGTCATGCCCATTGATGTAGAAGTCAATGCCGTAACCTGGAATGGCATGAAAGCATAATAAAAAAATTCCTTCTCTAGACTTTAAAACTAATATTGAGACTGCTTCTGAACAACCTTTAGGACTGGAAGAAGTAATTGCAGGAGCTCCTGGGTGTCCCCATGGTCACTGACACTCCTCATGGTATGATGCCCAACAGCAATCTTCCACTTTGCAGTTGATTTCTTCATTGCCTCGTCCAAATCCTAGATTATAGAATTTACAAAACAAGTTAATACTTTTTCCTCATAACTTAGCTTTTTCTTTAACATTGATGACAATTCCATTCCAAATACGCACCGTCAGCATATTAGCTATGTATTTTCCTCGAGGTGCCACTCCTCTCCAGTCATAGTGACTGTCTTTAGGGTGAGTCCAGTACTTGAGTTGGAATGGAGTGGTATCAATAAAGAAGAAATCCACAATCTCTGAGAAAATTGCATTGATGATACAAAGTCAGTCTTGTGTTTCTCACCAGTTTTCACAAATCTAAAATATTTTCTCAGTTCGAACAAAATATGATTATGTACCTGCATTAACAATGAATGATCTCATGCAAATGAATCGGATGTCGATCTTCCGCAAGACTGAGCTAAGCTGTGCTAGCGCATCACCCCTGTAGTCATGATTTCCCAGAACTAAAAGGAAAGAGGAACGTCCAAGTCTTAGTAACAGCTAACAACAAAAACGAGAAAAACATTGAGCCCTTCGAGTTCAGGAAAGGAAAACCATTGAAGCTCTTACCGAGGTACCACGGCTTCTGTAAGCTCTTCGCTGTGTAGATATTGGTGAAGGATTCTTCAAACGCCTGGTCATCGACGCCCATCAGGCCATTATCGTAGAAGTTGTCCCCTGTGGAGACGACGAAGTCGATGTCCAGCTTCTCCCCAACCCTTCCCATCTACATGAAGAAAAAAAAAGTCTTCCATAATTCCGTGCATAATGTCAGTAGCAGTCTCCGAAGTTCTAGGTTTACTATTCTGATCCATCTCATCTGGAGACGCACATGCACGAAGGAGACGGAAGATCAGGATCAGGCTCGGCACGCGCCATTCCGGCCGGACACCGACGACCTTTTCCACAAAACAATTAAGGAAACGCCAAGTGGCGATGCAGACCAACTACCAAACGGTTTTCATTCCCTCCCAACTCCTCCCCCTCATCCCCTCGATGCACGGTCACGAGCTTAATCACGATCCTATTGGCGAAAATCAAGGGGACCTGAGAAGAGAGCAAAAGATCGTTTGATTACCTGCTCCGCAACCCTGGATTGGTTGTAGGCGCCCTTCCGGCCCCAGTCCCCGACGACGAGCAGGCTCACCGACCCGTCGTTCTTGGCCGGTTGCTCCACCCGGCGGAGCTCCGCCGCGGCCGGCGGCGTGCACCGCAGGGCGGCCACGGCCAGGAGCGCGAGGACCGTGGCCATGGAAGCGCGGCTCCTCGCCATGGCCGGACGGCAGCAGTGGGATGATTATGGTAGAGCAAGGAAGTGATGGATAGATGGTAGTGGTTACTTGGTTAGGTGCCTTGCAAGCATAATCGGTAGGCGAGGTGAGGAAAAGATTTGTCGAATTTTCATGGTGTCACTGTCTGCCCAATAGGTGAGTGGCCAACCTTTCTGTTTGGGGGTTTCTGCTCTCTTTTTACTACTTGTGGCGCTTGGAGCTGGAGACGTCAAGATCATTTTGTTTTCGTGTTATCTACTACAGTTACGCGATAACACGATCCCTGTCATCATTCCATGTGGTGCCCGCGCGCATTATTGGAGTTGGTCGCGGCGTCAGGCACAACTGGCCTCATGGGTGGTGATGACTGCTGACTTGGATATACTTTTTCTCGTCACGTAAATCACGATGCGCTAGAATATGGTTCAAGTTTAAGAACCCAACAAAAACCATGCATGTTACGCACCAATTAATCTGCAGGATCTGCGGTGTAAATTAGTCCCCTTTTGTTGTGACAGTAACTTCGGCCCACCATGTGCGAACCGTGCGAGCATTGTTGTAGGGCGTAGCACCCGTCCATGTCCATGTAACCCTGGCGCTCGGGTGACGAGGCACGGTTGTACATCGCGGCATTTTCTTGGGCAGATCAGGATACACAGCCCAGACGGGTAAGAACTGGCGAAGAGAATCGAACGGCATGTGCTCGTACGTTTTATATATCTTGGTGGAAGATGTGCACGTTAAGTTGAAGCCTCTGTAGATTGTTACCGACAAGTGTATACGGTTGTAGAAATACATTGTTGTTCTACCGTCCACCTCACAGTTTTGGATATTTCATGTTTTTCATCGATCTTCTCTGTCCAACTTTTTGTTGCTTGAAAAAAAAATGTGCTTCTGGTAGTAGTGCTATTTTAGTGCGCGCTACGCAGCAGCTTAGGAATTTGTTAATGCGCGTAAAAGTGGCGAGAATTTTGGTAGTACAAGTATTTCTCATGTGATGCGTGAATAGCAGTTTCCGTCGTACGTGCGTGTAATAAAGGCTACCCAGGAATTATCCAGTCGACGTGCAGTTGCCTTGCTCGCGCGGTGCGAATATTCGAGGTGCATTTTCGGAGGGGTCGATTCGTGCCGTGACAAGCTATACCACTCCCTCTGCTCCTCTCCTACGGGTTAGATGGCGTTGGCGAATCGTGATGCGGTGATCTCCTGCAAGTTTACAACTGCTACCGGCTCCTATTCAGATATCCAAGAGTGAGTATGACATGTGAGTTGTGACAGCAACAATCATAGATGGATTAGCGGTGGGAGAGAGTTAATATAGCTTTAGTAGGTTTAGCGGTGGCAACCGGCAACGAGCGGCGTATGGTGAACAGAATCTCTGGGCCTCGTAAGGCCTGAATTTTCTAGAGTGTGGCATTGTCACGATCAAGGAATGTACCGTTGGGCTTGGCCTGCCAAAAGACCAACGATGTATCCTGGCCAGTTTGAAGCCCAACTCTACGCTACCAGCCTTTTGAATTGCGCAATATGAGCTAAGCTCCAAATACTGGGTCGTGTATCAAATGGGCTGGGCTGTACGAACTCCCGATGGGAATCTCGAACGACCCTGCACATTCCATTCCGTCGGATTAGCGTGGCAGTCTTTCAGCGTCCCGAAATTACAGCTGACTTAGTGACGCATCATCTAGATACTTAAGTAATCATTCATGTACTATATATATAAAATATATGTATTTATCATCGTTAGATCACGAACCAACATCTCATAAGCATTTTAGACGTATACGTCACCGTTAGTCAAGCGGATAGAGACATACATCAACACACAAGTCAGATACATTTTCATAATCCTATAAAAATTTAGTGCCATTCTCACGTACGCTAAGCAAGATGATCTCGGAGGAACCCATGATTGTATCCTCACCCTAGCGTAGCCATAAGGCTAGTGAGTTGCTCGAAACATTTTTTGTGTCGTTGAAGTCACCTACAATAGGATCAATTGTAATATTTTAGGAATAAAATTCCTATGAGTACATTCGCCGCTCATCCCAATTAATTTAGACATGACATGGAACAAGAATAAAAATACTACACAAGTATTTTATCAATAAAATATTAAAACATGGTGAACATGAGAGATAAACCAATATCAATATGTATTCATCATAATCATAAATCTCATATCAGTAACACATTGGAAATCAACCAAGATTTCAATCATTTTCATCACATTAAGTCAACCAAGAATTATTTCAACATTTGATTAAGTAAACCAAGACTTAACCAATTCTTTATCAATCGGGAAGTGTTCCGAAGTGTCATCAGTTCATAGTTAGCTGACTATGACTATCAGACACTCATGTATAACACTTTCACCATGGGTGAAGGGTAGAGTCCCACAACACCGGCATCGACTGGACGACTAGGACGCTTACGTTCACCTTGCCCATAATCCATCTATAGAAGCAAAACCCCGACTCTCAATCTCATTTATTAGGTTTCATAATTTATTAGTAAATATTAATGTCATGACCCACTGATCATAATCCATAACTGAAACCCCTAATATGCTAGTGATTTCGTCCATCACAAACATTAACATTTGACAATACGCAATCAAGCATAACATCTTATTCATAACCATAGCATAATCTTAGCGATCTTGCATAATTGCCTTGCTGGTAGAGCTCTTGTTCGTACTGAGGATCAACCTTGTAAAATTCCTCGTTGACGGGTTCTACCGAAAACAATACCGAAACACAAGAAATGATGAAAAAAGCAATAAATCAATGCTAGAAAATTTAGAGGCTTTATTATTAATTAAATGCATCCTAAAATATAGGGAATAAAATTATTAAGCTAATGCAATTGGTTTCATTCAATTAGGAGTTCTAGAACTAAAGTTATGAAAGTTTTAAGTTTCATATAAATTTTTTTAGGGTTTAAGGGCATATTCAAATTTTTTAAAATTTCCATAACAGTAACATAAATGAAAGTTATACCATTAAATCTTACATATTAAAATACTAATTTTCAAAAAAGTTCATCTCATTTGGACTTCATATGAATTTCTTTCATTTTTATAAGTTTAAAATATTTTTAGCATTTTCTATCTTTTTCTCAATTAAATAAGCAGGGAAATACTTTGTACCCAGCCTCACTTAACCACAAAGGATGACATGCGAGGCCTAGGGCCAACCTTGACTGGTCAGCTAGTCTCGGAGCCTACATGTCATACACATCAGGGAAATCATTTTATTTTATTTTATCTATATAATGGGGGCCAACTTTTGTAAGCTCATAACTTCGCAGGACCCACATGCCATACACAGATCACAAACTAACTTAGCTACCAGTCGGCTCCCACTTGCTAGGTCGGCCGGCGACTCAACACTGGCGATCTTGACCGGTGGAGCACGACGGTGCATAATTGCGCAAGTGATCCAGTAGACCATTTCGCGTGTAGTTTTGCACCGTTTGGTTCCTGGCAACACCACCAATTCATCTCGATCATCGGCTAAGCCAAGGCTCGTTGGAGATATCAGTCCGAGGATCACCGGCGACAGCTGGAACAGAGTAAACGCGGGGTGAGTGGAGGAGGATCAAGAAGAAGGGGAAAAGTGGGGGATTTGTTCCAGTAGCTCACCGAAAGCTGATCGACGAAGTTTGTCAAGGCTGGGGAGGATCGGTCAAGCTCGTCAGCAGTGATGGCAGCCGGGAAGCTATGAGTTCATCGAGGAGAAAGAAAAAATGGAGTTACGGCCCAAATCTTCGCGGCAACAGCTTCACGGCATGTCCCCAAGCACGATCCGGCCACCAGCTGCTTGAGAGGTCGATGGCGAGGACTTCGTCGACAATCACAGATGGTGGCATTCGGCTCACGGTGACATGGACCTCTAGTGCATGCCAAGGATGGTGAGAAGGTCAAGTCGGGAGAGAAGAAACCACATGAAGCCAATGAAATGAACAGTTGATGCTAAGGCTCACCGGAAGGGTCAGGTTGGCTTGCGGTAGCTCTCAGCCGGAGTTGGAGACGAAGGCGAGGTCGCGGTCGATCCACCGTTGTTTTGTGCGAGGCAAAGATATAAATTAGACTAGGAGGGAGAAGCGGAGCGAGTTAGTAAGGTCTGCGGTATTGACCTACCAGTGGACGCGAGGAACAAGGCGATGCCAACGGCAGCATGCTCGTCGAAGCTCTCGGTGCCAGAGGTGTTTGCGACGACCCACATATTACCCTTATGGATAGTATGCTAGTCCTTGACATATTGCAAATGAAGTACCGTCTCATCTACAACATGTCACTCAGAGTAGTGCAAAAGAAGCATTGCAGCGGTCTATTATTACAAACTTATATTACAAACTCAATTAAAGTGACAGTCGTACAACTCATTCCCAAAAGTATGAGGAATTTAAAATTGTTTCAATTGGTACAACAAAAGTCATATATTACATCACTCGTCTCGTGTATCCTATACTTCTACTCTTTAGTGTTTTCGTCGTGGTAATTGAAGTAATATCGACCCCTTCGTCTTCTTTTGTCAATGTCTGCTCCTCGGGGACAATCCAATCAAAGGGAGTTAATATAGGAATGAGTACAAAAGGTGCTTAACAAGTCCAATAATAGCAATAAGGTGTTTAATGCACTATCTCCACTGAGAACAGTAGTGTTCTCCAAAAGCAATGCAATTTTGTGAGGAAAAAGAGTGACATTATTACTTTAGAGAGTTATGATCTCTTGTGTTACAGACTGCTAGAAGTCGCCATGGATTAATGTAGTTCCAACCAGGAATATGGAGTGACATTATCATACATTATTACACTCTGCAGAGGTACGCAATTTTTCCCACCGACACCCACAATTATGTGTCCGAGGTTGCATGTCTCGTTCACATTCTCGTGGTCACAAAGCCTTTTTGCCATCGCTCTGTCACACTACGTGTCGTAGTCCCGCATAACAAGCCTAGACTACCGGTCTCACACTGCTACCACAGATCCAGTGTACCCTAGTTGGCACCAATGGCCAAGACTACTTTCCCAATAGTTGATACTCCAAATCTAACTACTGAGGCCTTGCCTTCTCAAGGGACTATGACATAGGATAAGAGTACTTTAGCTCAGCCCCGTGCATACAGGGTATGTAGTAAGCGCAGTCGCTACGACGCTTAAGCACAATTGATCATTAGTTATTTAACCTTATATGAAAACCCATGTGATGAAACCCGCTTTCCAATGTGCCTCGCACGCACCTTTCCAGGGTTCATCACCAGCCATGGTCATGCCCAAAAACTGGCGATCGGTATCTCAGTTGATTCACTTTAGAAAATATGTTTTCATTTTATGAAAAAGAGATGTAAATTTTTTTAAACATTCTCAATGGATATGAACAAGAAACTAGACTTACCTAGTAATAGATAGGTAGTGTAGTTCAACAGAGGTCTATTTGCTGAACTCCGGCTTTTGGAAAGAAATGAATCTGATAAGGACCAATCCAGAAAATTTAGCATGAATGTAGATGTTATGATCATGCATGCATGAGAAAATGCATCTTAAAATACAACAATTGATATACACAATTTTCATAAATATTGTGTGAATATTTTATAATTATTTAATGAATAAACAAGCTTTAAATATTTTTAGAGCTCACATGAGATACTGCCTACAATATTAGTTAATTAACTTTATTTTACCTTACTTGGAGGTCAATGTTATTATTCATCATATTTTACTTTACTTAAGTAATTAATCTAAATATTTGACCTAAAATTTGATGATTTAAATATTTATCGTAATTTCCTCTCCCTTTTAAAGAAGAACATATTTTGACTTAAGTAAATAACCTACAACTTTACATTAACCTTCAATTTAAACTTTCATTCTGATTTCTCTTTTGAAAGAAAAATAAAAATACTTGAAATTTATTTCATGTTTTAAATGAAAAAGAAACAATCTGCTTTGGGCTCGCCTGCCAATTTCCTTAGCAGGCCTGGCCAGGCTTCCCACCGGTTGGCTCATTTGGCCTAATTCGGCCATGGCTGCTTCCTTGGGCCCGGTCGGTCTACCCTTTAGCCGGCCCATCGGCCCACCTGACGTCATCCTAACCCTAAACTTTTTTCACTCTCTTCGTGCTGCCAACCTAGTTGGATCTCCTCTCATCTCTGCACTTCACCCTTTTTGGTTCCTCCCCCACACCTTGCTACCATTGCTCGCACTGCCTCCTCCTTGATCCAGCGCCATTAATGGCGTCTCCGCACTTATCTCCTTCTCCTTCGTCATACCCCTTGTTGCGCCACCCCATCTCTTTGTCGGCCTTAACCCTAGGGCTCAGGAGGATCCAATGACCTGAGGCTCGGCTTGGCTCGCTAGTCACGATGTGCTCCCGGCACCTGGTCGCGCCGGTGGCTTCTCCGGTGGCCCTTCTTGTCGCGCTACCCGGACAGCGTGTGGCCTCAGCATCATAGCCTGTCATTGCCGGTGATCCAACGGGACCGCCTCCTGTTAAAGGCATGCTTGGTGCCCTGAGCTATTGACCTCCTTCTTCGATGGACAACCCGTCGCTCCGCTAGTGGTCGTTGCCGCCAAGCGGCGGTGAGCTCACCACACCACAACCGCGGTGGCGCTGCCTCGGTAACTGCTCCTCTAACCTCCCCCTTAGGCCGGCATTGACTTGGTTAGGGTTTCCTGTATCTTACTAGCTGCTATATGGTGATTCTCGGCTATGGTGGTGAATCTGTGATCGTTGCTTGTGGTTGGTTGGTACACTGCCCTGCCTTCCTCAACTCTGGCTCGGCTAAAGATTTGCCGATTGCTTAATTTAGTCATGTCTGGCTAATTGTTGATGGTTGTAGGTAATACTTGCTCATGGATTGTATGCTCAGTTCGGCGTATGTGTTTATGCCATATCCTAATCTGGCTAACATTTCCTGAGCGACATATTATAACATTTCCTGAGCGACATATCATGGTTGATGCTTGGCTTGAAGAATCTAGTTATGTTACCATATGTTCTACTCTAGCATTTGGCTCTCAGAAGAGCACTAAGGTTTGTAGATTGGGACTTTCTTGTGCTAAATATGATCTCTGATTTCCCCTTTCTAATAAGAGCATGATATTGCGCTGACCTATACTATGCTTATGTGTTCATGGGTCTTTGATCCCAACTTGTCATCTTCTTTATCTATATATATGTTTATTCTTATCGGTCTTTAAGTATATATAAAAGTATGCAATATTATCGGTCTTTAAATATATATATATATATATATATTATCGGTTTTTTTAGATTGAAAGAACAGATAGTATGTTTGGTGCTTAGCTAGCTAATGATGATGCTTTGCATCTAAAACATTTTGCATACTTTTATATATACTTAAAGACCGATAAGAATAAACATACTTCACTACCTTAAGCCCTATGATGAAAAACAATCAGAGGGTTCTTTTCATTTTAGTAGTTTCCATCTATGTGCATCTGCCGAGGTATGTTGATCTCGGATGAAACCCTATCTTGTTTCAACCTAGACTGGGACAGGGATTTGTCTTCCTAGATCCTTGGCCTTGCTCTTCTTGACTTACTAGTCGCATGCTTCCCTTTTCTCCTCAAGTAATCTCCTCCAGCTGATCTCCTCTTTCTCTTTGCTATTCTTGATGGTCTTGGTCTCCTGGGGCTTGGCCTCTATGCTCTGGTTCCTTGGCTTAGCTCTTGGAGATGGTAGCCTCGATGGTGATGGTGGTGATGGGGCTACTACTATTGCGTTGCTCTATTCTCTAATTTTACGGAGACCTTATGAGGTCCCTTTTTCTTTCGGTGACAAGTTAGTCACCTCCTGATGCCTAAGGTCGATTGTGCTGAGCTTCTACTGGATAATCACAACAGATATTTGCTTGGTCCCTTGGCTAAGTTCTGGATTAAGGATTTGACTTTGGTCAATTTGTTGTGGGTTGCTGGATAATCCTTCAATGGATAGATGCCTTATCTGAAATATTTGTCCTTTTTCAAAACATTTTTTTAAAGAAAACTACTAGAGGCAATAGTAGTATAGGTAAAAGAAAAATATTTTCACTATTCACCCCTCTTCTTTGTATACATATATATTCATGTAAATTAATTCAGTCTAATAAGGGTCTTAGTCATGTGGCCCTTGGACATTTTGAAAAAAAATGCTTCTAAACTTATTTTTGAAATAAAATTATTTAGGTTCAACTTTTGGTGCTCCTTGGCCCTGCAGTTAACTTTGTGGGTTTAGGCGAAATTTGTGCCTGTGGAACCACCCTTATTTCTAAAATACTATTTAAAAAATTTGTTGCCTCCTGTAGCAATTTGGGTGATCCTAATGGTCTCGAGTGCATATATTGGATGACCTCGAATACCGCAAATATTTTTTAAGGTCGCCTCCCTCAAACTCGAACTTCTACGGCTCGACACTTGAAAATTTAGCTTTAGATATTGATGTATAGGTAGAAATTCCATCTTGATGTAATTTCTTCTTTTTCTCTTCTTTTCTTATTCTTGTACAATTATGTAATCAACATTTGTAATTTCAGTAATTGTAATATGTCTTTTATTACTTTTCCTTTATACCTTGTATCCAAATAATGTACATGATGTAATTGCATTTAATATAATTAAGTTTCTAATTTTTAATGTATGCATATGTGGATGAAATGACTGCAATGTATGAAATGAATGTATAATACAACCGTCCAATGAGTACTAGCTCGTAATATGGCACGATAGAATCGACCAACTCAGCAACGCGAGTTGAGTTTCTCCAATGCACGTTTCTTCTGACTAGATCTAAAAACTAGAGTTATCACAACGTTCTGGCAGGGAACTCTACGGTAGGCAATGCGATCTGCTCGGGAAGCTGCGCAGAAGAACGAGGAACATGATAGTGAGGTTGGCGATCGAGGCAATGAGAGCTCACGAGCGACGCAATCCAGAAGAGGGTGAAGTGATCGGCGCGGTTGGCGTCCAATCATGGCTTGGGACGTGTCGCTTTGGCGCGCCTCCATCATCGCAGGCTTGCAGCAGCGTGTGGCCGTGCGCACGCGTCCCTCGGATACAACGGAAGGGGAAGTTTTCGTTCCCTAACTATCTGAATTTGCACGGTAGACCAAACTCAGTAGTTCCCCCATGCGAGACGACATGAGTCACCACACTACACTGGGTATACTATGGTTACGCCAATAAACCCTGTCAGTTGTTAGCTATCATGAACGGATCGAATAACAGGTTTAATTCAATGAGTCACACCTCCGTTATTACACTAGTTATAATAGCTGTTGGATTGCGTCTCACAGTTTGTTAGTTGTGAAGTGTTACTCTACGTACATCAAATTCAAGCGGTCGAGAGAGGACCATCAAAGGATATGGCTTAGCGCGTCTATAGAAACGACAACGCGGAAGGCTTAGTTTACTTGCACGATTAGCTAGGGAAAGCCATGCATGTCCGTCCTATAGCCACCAACTAATGATCTTATGCAAAAGTAGCCCCCATATATAGTTAGCCTAAGTGCTTATTTTATGATCTAATCTTCTTAATTACACCCCACGCCGCTGTTCCAATCACAAGCTCGGTCGACCACACTCCACACATGGGCCAACTCCGTAAAATTAATTCCAAAGCAACGAGACAGCCACGAATGATGCGTACGTTTGGTGCTCTCCAAGTCGGCAATAATTCCGGTGTTAACTAACTCGATGCCTGTCTTTGTTACCACCCTATCAACGAGCACCGGCGGCGTCGATTGACGAATTGGGAAAGAAACGATCACTTGCATGGCCATCACCTCCAAAGATGTATCGTGTGAAAGCTAGTGAACAAGGATAAGTTTAGTATATGTGTGATATTCTTGCATCTGCCAGACACACCTGACAAACACAAGTGGCTCCAAAACTATTGCTGGAAATGTTAAGCTGGTGATGCCACTTGACGATCGACATTGACCTCTTGAGCAAAAACCTATTCGAAAATCTGTCCCAGAATGAGCATATAAAACTGGAGATGATCAGAAGAACATACGAAATATCATGATGGATTCATATGACAGAATCAGGCGCAGAGAGAGAGAGAGAGAGAGAGAGAGAGAGAGAGTCAGTAGGTTGGAGCGTAGAAGGTTCGGGAAGCAAAGACAAACAACTCTGAGCTAAGACATGGTCCTGTTGCCCTCTGGAACTTACCCATGACAAGTACAATCACGGTGCCCTAGCATCCGCAGAGGAGCTAGACTTAATTAAGTTTGTTTATCTGCCTGTTATTTCTTCTTCTGTCGGCAAAGCCTTGGGTACGGCCTGAATTGCTGTTTTTGTACTCAGTTCCCTCCTCCACCAGTGAATGGCAAAGCTCCTGGGTTTTTCAACCTTCAACAAAGAGAAACGAACAGCTGATCTGCCAAGATGTAATTTCTGTACCGGTTCCGGAAGAGCGAAGAAAAATATGTTTGGATATATTTTTTTAAACGGGGCCAAGATGTTTGGACATTAGGTTAATTATACTGGCTAGACTGTGACCAATTTCAGAGATTAGAATGCCGACTCATACAAATTCTGATGTGGTAACAACTCACAAGTTGCTCTAGTGACTGTGATCGAATGCGTTTTCTTAGAACGGCCCACCGTTTTGTTGCAGCATGACAGTACAGTTTGACTAGGAGGCTGGGCAGGCTGGTGTACACCCAGGCTGACTTGGCGCAATGCGAAGTAATAGCTCGATAAGTTAGGCTAAAAATTTGTTAGTTAATACTACTTCGTATTTCTTGGTCACTAGTATATGTATGTAGGAGCAGAAGTTGTTAGTACTTAACCTGTGATAATTTTCTCGCCAGGAAGATCCAAACAGATACGTTAGGCATCAGCACCGGCAACTTGCTGGCTACTATATTGGTGCTGCCTGCTCTCTCTTCTGACTAAACATATCATCCAATCCGTTCGGTTAAAATAACAACGCTGCGTTGTCCTATTGACTGCTGCTGAAGCACGCAGAGCAATAGTTTTAGGTGCCTCCTGATACCACACATGGCAAGTTTATTTGCAACTTGCAGTGAGAACATTTGTTATTCAAGTAGATGTCTGGCTCACACAACTCCACGAGTCCCTTTCATACTCCATAACTTGTGTTTTTTCTGACGTGGATGTTGTCCTTTCTTATCCAACCAAAATGTCGAAACGGTTAAGGGAAAACGTAGTTTCTGAGGTCATTTTAATTGTATTTGATTGGATCCAGAAACATTAGTATCAGATAATTTTGCATGAGCTAATTGTTTTCCAGAATGAAACATACATATGTAGCAGCATAATTTTGGATGAGCTAATTGTTTGCCGGACTGAAACATACGTATGTAGCAGCATTTAATGTAACGGCATTTAATGTCATAATTAAAATAAATATCCCTGGCTCCATGAGTTCAGTTACTATCTGTGATGGACACAACGTATTGCAGAATCTTGAGTCGTCATTAGGTTTTTCTCTGATCAATCTGTTATACAAACGCTATTGCTCCTTGACCTGACTTCATGCTCTATTCATTGGATGCAGGTGAATCCTTTTCTAAATAATCTACAGAAATTTTAAGGTAAGACAATTGAAAGCATCTTGGAAGCCTAACATAGATGTTTCTTGCAAGGTTTCTATAATAATGTGGCGCCTAGAAGGCTAGAACAATATAAAACAGCTTGATTGTGGAGAACGGATTTTGCGCTAGATACCTGGAGCAAGGTTTCGAAAAATCTTAAATAAGCACTTGCAAACTTTAAAAAAGTCTGTAAATATTCCTAGACGTAAAATGTGGATTAATATGTGCACTTGCAATTTTACGTGAAAAATCTGTCCTTTTATGTACTGTAGAGAAACAACAGATAGATGACAAATATAGATATATTGTGTACAATTTTATTCTATGGTACATGAATGGACATATCTTTCGCAGAAAATCAAGTGTCATAAATTATTACACAATGTACACATCTAGAATTATTTTTTAATGGGCACACGGGATCACTTCAGCATTTTTCTCCTAATAGTGGCCTTATGAACAAATCTTCCATACTTTCTAACAAATTGACCTTGATGAAACGGCAACACGGCATAAGTAAATGGTACATTGGTACTAGCTAGTTGTTTAACAAACTCAAATTGTATGCCTTGGAAGCTCCTTCCAGAGAGAGAATCTGAAGTTAAGATATCATCCTTATCACTAACCAAAAATGAAAAGGTACTCATAAATTAGCCCCTTTCAAAATTGTTCACCTTTCTCTCGCTCCATCTCTCTCCTTAAACTTGTTAAAGATGGGCGAACCAGAGGAAGAGAGAAATCAGAGTACCGGAAACAAACGTGGCAAGAATCAAGCAAAGAACGCGCGCAGGAAACAGAGCAATCACACGATCTAAAGCACACAAGAGAATTTTACGTGGAAACCCTAGAAAAGGAGAAAACCACGGACGCACGAAGACGTCAACTTCACTATGATGAATGAAGTCCTAACCCGTTAGGGATTTACAATGCTTGGCTTATCCCATAACGTCTACAGGGAAGGGTATATATAGTTACAGGTTGCTAAAGGGGTATCTGTGTTACTGTCTGTGACACAGCTGATTGACACAGGCAGAACACTTAACATGCTAGTACCTGATTCAGGTGAGCTAACCCTATCTGTGTCAGCTGCCTGTGTCACCGGTGGACATAACACCTGTGATACAGCTGGCTGACACAGCTAAGTAACACCGCTGGCTGACACCGGCAACGCAGAACGTCTTCTGCAAAGGAGGTGACAGGAATTTGGAGCAAACTCCAACAAACTTCACCTTGAGACAAATCCCTTCCTTGCTTGAACAACGCCAGGGATAACAAATTCAACTGACTTAACAGTTCATCACGCGCCAGGCGCCAATAGTCACTAGGGACTATCTTTTGACACCGGCCAAGCTTGAGCAAAGCTCAAATTTAGCTGCAGGAACTGGCTTTGTCATCATATCAGCAGCATTGTCATGTGTGCTGATCTTTGTCACTTTGACATCACCCTTAGCAACAACATCTCTGATAAAATAAAATCTGACATCAATGTGCTTAGTTCTCTCATGGAACATGGAATCCTTTGTAAGGCAAATTGCACTTTGACTGTCACAGTAGATGGTTGTGCAGGATGAATCTCCACAAAGCTCAGAATATAAACCTCTCAACCAAGTAGCCTACTTGCATGCCTCAGCAACGGCCATGTACTCAGCCTCAGTAGTAGACAATGCAACAGTTGACTGCAGGGTTGCCTTCCAACTCACAGCACAGCCACCAATGGTGAACACATAGCCTGTGAGTGATCTTCTCTTGTCCAAATCGCCAGTAAAGTCGGAATCAACATATCCAACAATTCCATCTCTAGATTTTCTAAAATGCAAACAAGCATGAGATGTACCCCGAAGGTACCTGAATATCCATTAAACTGCTTTCCAATGCTCTTTTCCAGGATTAGCCATGAATCTGCTCACAACGCTCAAAGCATGAGCTAAATCAGGACGGGAGCAAACCATGGCATACATGAGAGAGCCAATAGCACTCGAATAGGGAACTCTAGACATGTACTCATCATCTTCTTCTGACTTTAGACAACAGCTTGATGATAATCTGAAGTGTGCAGCTAATAGTGTGGAAACTGGCTTGGCATCTTGAAAGTTGAAACGGTGAAGCACATTGTTAATGTATCCTCTTTGACTGAGATACAATTTTCCAGCAGATCTGTCTCTGAAAATCTTCATGCCAAGAATCTTCTTTGCTACACCCAGATTCTTCATATCAAATTCAGAACTCAATTGTTCCTTCAATTGATCAACGTCTGCTTTATCTTTAGTAGCAATCAGCATGTCATCGACATACAATAGCAAGTAAATGGCAAAGCCATTAGCAGATCTCAAGTACACACAACTATCATAATCAGATCTTTTAAAACCTTAAGAAATCATGAAGGTATCAAACCTCTTGTATCACTACCTGGGGGATTACTTCAATCCATACAGTGACTTCTTTAATTTACAGACAAGCTTCTCTTTACCAGGAACAGTAAAGCCTTCAGGTTGATTCATATAGATGTCTTCATCCAACTCCTCATGAAGAAATACAGTTTTAACATCTAATTGCTGAAGCCCATAATCATGCATTGCAACAATGCTTAGAAGTGTACGAATTGAGCTATGCTTCACAACAGGGGAGAACACTTCATTGAAATCAACACCTGGAATCTGGCTGTAGCCTTTGGCAACTAGCCTTGCCTTGTATCTTGTCCCATCATTTGGGGTAGAACTCTTCTTGCACTTGAAGACCCATTTACAGCTTATTGGTCTCTTGTCACTGGGCAGTTTCACTAAATCCCATGTGCCATTCTTGTCAAGGGACTCAATCTCATCATGCATTGCAGTCATCCATTTGCTTGCATCAGCAGAGATAATGGCTTCTGAGTATGAAGAAGGTTCGGTAGATCCTTTAATTTCTTCTGCGACGCTGAAAGCATAAGCAACCATATTTGCTTCTTCAATTAACCTCCTGACAGGTTTTGGATCCCTTCTGGGCCTATCAACTGCAATGAAATGTTGTGGAGTGTTCACAGCAGCAGGTGTTTGATCACCTGCGTCAGCTGCCTGTGTCACAGCTGGCAGGTCATAAGCTACCTGTGGCACAGCTGGTTAATCTGGCTGTGGCACAGCTGTCACCTGTGGCACAGGTGCACTCACCTGTGGGACAGGTGTATGAGAATCACTGAGCTTAACAGAATGCTCCACCCCAGAGTTAGATTTCTGTCCACTGTCTTCAGAACCTCTGGGCTGATCAACTGGAACATCATTGCTGCGCAGCATAGCTGCCTCATTGAAGACAACACTTTGGCTGACTATCATCTTCTTGGTCTCAGGATTCCATAGCTTAAAGCCTTTGACACCAGACTTACAGCCAACAAATATGCATTTAACTGCCCTGGGTTCAAACTTTCCATTATCAACATGTGCATAAGCAGGGCATCCAAACACTCTCAGATTTGAATAGTCTGCAGGAGAACCAGACCAAACCTCAATGGATATTTTCTTATCAATGGCTGTAGAAGGTGACCTATTGATAAGATGACAAGCAGTGGTGACAACTTCAGCCCAAAAATGTCTGTTCAGACCTGCATTGGACAACATGCAACGGGCCTTGGAGATAATGGTCCTATTTATACGCTCAGCTACACCATTTTGTTGAGGAGTGCCAGGAACAGTGTAGTGTCTCACAATGCCATGAGACTTGCAGTATGACTTGAACTGTTTGGAGCAGAACTCCATATCATTATCAGTTCGAAGCTTCTTGACTTTCTTCTTAGTTTGGTTTTCAACAATTGTCTTCCACTCTTTGAAGGCAGAGAATGCTTCTGACTTATGTTTGAGGAAATAGGGCCAGATCTTTCTTGAGTAATCATCAATAATGATCATCATGTAACGAGATCCACCAAAGGATGGCTTTCTAGATGGCCCCCCACAAATCAGAATACACATAATCAAGAATTCCTTCAGTTGTGTGAGTTGAGGTGATGAATTTCACCCTTTTGTGTTTGCCGAAGATGCAATGCTCACAGAACTTCAGGCTTCTACTATATCCTTCAAGTAAACAACACTTGCTCAGCTCTTTCAGACCAGACTTGCTCATATGCCCTAGACGCATATGCCAAAGATTTAATGCATCAGAACCAGAAGCATCTTGAGGAATTACAGGGGCGGCATTGCCTGAGATTGAACTGTCACGGAGATAGTATAGTCTACTGGACTTCCTCAGGTCTGCCTTCATCACCACAAGAGAATCTTTGGTGATCTTTAAACAACTATCTCCACCTAAATAATGATACCACTTACCATCAAAATAGCTCAATGAAATGAGATTTCTCTTCATCTTTGAAATGTATCTGACATCTGTCAGTGTTCTGATCATACCATCAAACATCTTGATCTGAACTGAGCCAATGCCCTCTATCTTGCATGATGAATCATCATAGTCAAGAACTGATCCACCATTGCTTAACGGCTCAAAGGTACTGAACCAATCTCTGTGAGGGCACATGTGATATGTGCAAGCAGTGTCAAGAATCCACTCATCAGTGGCAGCTCTCTGTCCAATAGAACTGGCTACAGCATTCAAGAAACCAACACCTGTGTTTGCATCTGTGTCACAGGTGGGGCGAAGACCTGTGTCACAGGTGGGATGATCACCTGTGTCACAGCTGGAGTTGGCACAGCTGAGGTGGTCAGCTATGTCACAGCTGGTGGCAGAAGTTCCAGCAATGACCACCAGAGACTCGACGTCTGAGTTAGCAGAACAGTTGGCAGCAGCATCAGCCTTATCTTTTGGCTTTGTGCCTTTTCTGTTCTCCTTGTTCTTCAACTTGTAACACTCAGAAATGTCATGTCCATCACGTTTGCAGTATCTGCAAAACTTGCCTTTTCCTCTGGACTTTGACCTGCCTCTCTGACCTGTGGTACAGGCAGAGCTTCTTCCATGACCATGATTGGGGTTTTTCTTCTCAGATCTACCTCGAACAGACAAGCCCTCAGCATGTGAGCCACTACACCATCTGTCTCATTTTCTCCTTGGAATGCAGAGCCTCATAAACCTCATAAAGAGTAAGTGTATCTCTACTATACAGCATGATATCTCTAAAACCAGAATATAAACTAGACAGCGAATATAAGAGAATCAAACCCAAATCTTCTTCATCATAACTAACATCCAATGATGCTAGATCAGCAACAATCTCCTTGAAATTAGAGATGTGTTCAAGCAAGTTACCTCCTTCCGGCATCTTGTGCAGGAACAACTTTTGCTTGAGGTGCATCTTGCTGGTCAGATCCTTGGTTATGCAGATTGCTTCAAGCTTCAGCCATAGTGAAGCAGCATGTGTCTCCCGGAGAACCTCCTGCAAAATGTTGTTGTGCAGATGGAATTAAATTTGAGAAACGGCCTTGCGGTCCTTCTTCTTCTCATCATCGGACCAAGAAACAACAACCTTCCCGCTAAAGGAGTCCAAAGCATCCTCATAATCAGCCTGAGCCAATAGAGCACGTATCTTGACTTGCCACAGAGAGAATCGAGTATCTCGATCAAGAAGCGGAAGATCAAACTTCATGGACGCCATCTCAAGAACGAGCAACCAAATCTCTGATACCACTTGTTAAAGATGGGCGAACCAGAGGAAAAGAGAAATCAGAGTACCGGAAACAAACGTGGCAAGAATCAAGCAAAGAACGCGCGCAGGAAACAGAGCAATCACACGATCCAAAGCACACAAGAGAATTTTACGTGGAAACCCTAGAAAGGGAGAAAACCACGGACGCACGAAGACGTCAACTTCACTATGATGAATGAAGTCCTAACCCGTTAGGGATTTACAATGCTTGGCTTATCCCATAACGTCTACAGGGAAGGGTATATATAGTTACAGGTTGCTGAAGGGGTATCTGTGTTACTGCCTGTGACACAGCTGATTGACACAGGCAGAACACTTAACATGCTAGCACCTGATTCAGGTGAGCTAACCCTATCTGTGTCAGCTGCCTGTGTCACCGGTGGACATAACACCTGTGACACAGCTGGCTGACACAGCTGAGTGACACCGCTGATTGACACTGGCAACGCAGAACGTCTTCTGCAAAGGGGGTGACAGGAATTTGGAGCAAACTCCAACAAAACTACTTTGCATATAATTGTAAAAAAAAATTATTGAGTTCAGCCTCTTGACTTTTTTTTTGTTATTTCTGTGATAACTATGACATGCACCAAATTTCTATAAAAAAAATCCTACGTTTTTCTATGGTACAACCTTATTTCTTTGTTTTCAATTTTTATGAGATACAACATATCATGACATCTAATTTCTAAGTATTTTCTATTTCTACATTTTGAGAATCTTACGAATCAACAAAGCCATAAAGTTGGTTTTCTTTTTACAGAAGTTTGCTGGTTCATTTATGTACAAGCAGTGCATACAACATCTTTTTGGCTACTCAAATTGCAACATGACTTTTCGCATATGTGCAAATTAAGCTACTTTTTTGGTTTCTGATACGAGATTGCAATAAGATTATGTGAACAATGCTTTTAGGCTACCTAATACTTAGCAGTACCTCTTTTTATTAATTATTTGCTGAAAGTTGCAAAAGCTCTCACAAAAGACACAAGTATCTTGCAGTGCTGGGTACAATGATAATTCCGAACTGACATAAACATAAAACAGTTGCAGAAAGTAACGAGTAATGGATTGGCTCTTCGCTTTTCTCTAAAAATATAGGTTGTGCTTTCGCCGAAATATATAAAATGGGAATTAACAGGAATCACCTGTACTCATGGGGATCATCATGGCGACTAATGACCCAGCCTTTTGCGTTCTAATCAACAAGGTTAGTTATATAATTCTGCATAATTATTGCATAACTTATGGCTAGACCTTAAGAATACAGCTCCCTTTTCCCACATTTGCTTGCCCTTCTTTCTGTTTCAGACAATGATTGGTCGGCTTAGCGACAATGAACAATTAAGACCAATGAACCTGAAACTGATGGATAATAATTAAGAAGAGTCAAATGAGCATAACAAATAATCAGATCGGTGCGTGTCGCTGTGCGTCTCCTTGACGCGGAGGCTGGAGAAGTTTTTCTCTTCTATCATCTAAAATCAGATCAGTGCATCATGTCAAAACTGAAGCAGCTCATTGCTCTGATGGAAATTCACCCAATTTGTATGAGCAATGTATTATGTATCAGACTAGCATTGTCTGAACTTTGCGCAATGCCTAACTTCTCGGAACTTATATGCAATCCATATGCCATTAGTACTCATGTTATATTGAAATGGCAGAACATCATGTGAACATCAAAGGCCAAAGAAATATATAGTTTGAAAGCTTTTTCAAAAAGATACAAAGGGATGAAAGCGCATTCCCAGTTCAGATTGGACCGCTGAGGAATCAGCCGTCAGTTATGCAAGGAATATCTCTCTCTGATCTATATAACACCGGAGCCAACTCTCTGTCCTATTATCGAATTAAAGTCCCCATAAAATCTACCGAAGAATAAATCTTTTTGCATCCTGTTAATCTGCCGTAGCCTTTCTCATTGTCATTTTCTACTCTTTAGTCATAAATATGATAGGAACATGACACGTAGACATCTGAATATTGAAACATACGTGGTTTTGGATTAAAAAAAGATACGTGGTTTTGAATAACAAAATAACCGGAACGTGATTCGTACGTAGTAGTCTGGATTCTAAAATATACGTGGTTTTAGATTAGAAAAAAAAGATACGTTGTTTTGAATAACAAAAGGCATATATCTATATAACTGAATACAACTCTCCGGAGAACTATCTCTTGGTGGAATGATAAGAGTTATGGAGATACAACGCCACTCTATCAAGGTTCAAATCTTATTCTCACACTACACAAACAAATGCACTATAGTAAGAATTTTATGAGATTTACAGATTTATACATGCTCTTCATCTTCTGTGGGTCTGAGATTTTTAGGTTTATCCTCGTCTCCGTCATTTGTAGCATCAAGTTTATCCCCAGTTTCCATTAAGGTGTACGCATATGTGTCTCTCTTATGAGGATTTTACCTCTCAAGAATAACTATATTGTATTTTCTTGGTGTTATGCCTACTTTCTTAAAAGAAGCGTGTAAATTCTAGAAAAAAACTACAACTACACATACTTTGAGAGTTCATATTTCTATGACTAGTTTGGTGTCCCCCGCAATTGTGCGTGAAACGTCTTTAATCGTCTTTATTTGCTACGCTCACATAGATATGTATTATTATATTATTTGCAAAAACAGATATTATGACCGGATGTGTCATTTGTACGTGATATTAGAATTAAATTTTAGATCATCGAGCTGACAATTAGTCGCCTATATGTGATATTAGATCAATAAGTGGAGCTAAAGTTCGAATGGCAAGCCGGCCGGCCAGCCAAACAGTTGTTGTATTTAGCCGATAGATTATTTGTACATAATATTATATCATAAAGTTCGCATAACGGTCTAGCCGATCATTTGTATGTGATATTAGATCATTACGTAAAGTTAAGGTTCAGATTACCGGTTATTGATATTAGATCACTATGCGGACTTAAAAGCTTAGGTAACTTTTGCATGAGGTGTAAAATTATAAGTAGCTGTATAATGTTATGGACCATTAAAATTTTTTTACGTACAGTTATGAAGATTTATCTTTTGTGAACCATTAATAATAAAGTTCTACCAGATCAATGGTGGTGTGTTGTTTATATGTAGTTATGAAAATTTATCGGTTATGATCTGTTTAGATAAAATTATAACAATCTATCGATTGTGATACATAGGAATTATAAAAATCTATCAGTTATCATCTGTTTGGGTACAGTTTTGATGATCTATCGGTCGTGATCTGTTTATGTATCATTATGAAGATCTATCGGTTTTGATTTTTAGGTACAGTTGTGAAGATCTACTAGTTGTGATCTATTTAGGTACAATTATGAAGATCTATCGGCTATGATTTGTTTAGATACGATATGATGATCTATGGTAGTGATATGTTTAGGTATAGTTATGAATTTCTATCGGTTTTGATCTGTTGAGGTATAGTTATGATGATTTATCGGCTATGATCTGTTCAGATACAATTATGAAGATTTATCGATTATGATCTACTAACAAAAGAGGATCTATCAAATTAGTGGTCAGATATTTTACTTCCTATGAGATTTTCTAATATTATCTTCTTCTTTTTTACTGTCATGCGCTTTAATATAGAAAAATTCATGATTTTTAATACAGGACAATGCTCCGAACACCCGGCTGATCCGTGGCTGGCATCGAAAGTGCGGAGAGCCGCCGGATCACGTTTGGATCGTGTGCCCAGGTCCAATTCCAAAACCGAGCTGTTATTTACGATTCTGTGCCATCGTCTTATCTCATCTCTCTCCCGTACTCTCTCAAACACAATCTCATCGCTACTCTCTCTTGCTTTTTCAGTTGTATCTCGCTTGTCTCTCTGCTTCTCTCTCACGTGCTCACAAGCGCCACGGCCGTCCCCCGCCACGCGCTCGCCACGCTAGCGGACACCGGCGGACATCAGCGAATTCCTGTGCTCCACGCCCCCTCTCTGTTCCTCCTTCCGCCTGCATCAACTCCTCCACCGGTGGAGCTTAAGCCAGTCAAAATCGGCACCGATGGGATTGGCTTGAGTGCATAGGTGCCAACGGGTTCTCATTGGAGTAGGCCGGAGATGGTACGGGAAAGGGAAGGCGAGTCATGCGAGGTGGGGATCTGTTGATAAAAAATGAAATTTGTTTGATGTTGCATACGACGTCTTTGATTTTGCAATATTTATGTTTGTATGTTGCTTATATTTGCGATTTTTGTTGCACAAAATCAGGGTTTTTGTTGCAAAGCTATGTTGCGTGAGTAAAAAAAACTTATTGCATACATCTTGACTTTTTGTTGCATTGATTTCACATTTTTGTCCCATAAGTTTACAATTTTGCTGCATAAACTTCTTGCTTTGTTGCATTAGTTAAATCATTGCAAGGACATCAAACTACTACATGTTGAAAACACATGATGGTCAACTGGAAGAGAGAGAAACATACCAAAAAATCCTAAAATAAAACAAAAAATTCGGCCATTCAGGTCATTAATATAGTGGATCATCATTATTAACGGACCCCAATCGATAGATCTTCATAACCATACCTAAACATCATCCGAACATTGTTTTGGTGGATTTTATTATTAGTAAACCATAATCAATAAATTTTCATAACTATATCTAAATATTATCCTGTCATTGATCTGGTGCACCCTAATTATTAATAGCCCATAACTAATTAGGTATTCAGAACCATAGAGCTCAAACCAAGGTTATCGAGCATTTATTCTGCGTAGTGTTGATTTAATATTTATGACCAACTAAAACTTGTGATGAATAATCTGAACCTTGGTTTTGCCTATTGATATAATATCACCGAAGAATGTATACGCAAAAATCATGAGAGTGCTGCAAAAACCTACATCAGTAGGAGTATCTCGTAACGAACTATTTGGAGAGAAAAATGTATAAAACCTTCGGTACGTTACAACCTAGTTGCAATGAAATTTGTTGGGATTTGTGAGGCTACGTTCATTATCAATTAGATCACATCATTTTATTCTCTATGAGTAAGTTATATATGAAACTAAAGCATGATTTAGTAATTTTATATTGCCTTCTTCCTCCTAAAAAAGTAACATACGAAACGAGTAGCAGAAGTACGAGTATCTTTTCTTATCCGGTAAGAAGCTTTTTCAAGAGTAAAAATGGCGCACACTATATATGCACACCTCCACCTACGCCACCACGTACACAAACGTTAAAAAATATCACGGAGGCATGAGAACATCACGTCACGTGGCCACACGATTTATCTTGAACGCACAAGATTACTTGTGCTATAATGACATACAACACGCCATGTTAATTCTAGATCGAACCCAGGAAGGTGGGCACCAAGTGCCCTCGTCGCTTTCACTGCGGTGGCGAAGGCCCATTCTAACCTGTTTAAAAGTTGAAACTGAAGATTGAGAACATAATAGAGCATGCAAGACGTGGCAGCGAACACAAGTTGCTCAAGTTGAGCCTGAAAACTCTATAGACTTCAACCCCCCTACCTGGGTCTATATGTACTAGGAACAATACTTAAACACGTGCTAGAAAATACTTAAGAAATTGTGCAATAATATATATAGTCAGTTGCACATACAAAAAGATACGCCTACGCAACCATACACTGATCATTTTTCTCGCAGAATTTGCAAGAGCATGTTCGAACTGGTGCACATCTCAAGTAAAGTTCACTAAAAGCCATAATTCCACGGCTTTCATATCTAAATACATAAACAACGTTTAATGGGCCCAAGTGCAAACACAACTACCGATCAAATAGCGAAACAAATCTACATATTATATTATTAAAATAATAGAAAAAAAGCCATATCCACATATTTTTTATCTATTTATTATATTATCAGATTATAATGGTATAGATGAATCAGATTGCCTATAAAAATACATAGTACATACAACACTTATTAAGTGGATAAAGCGTACAACTCTATTTTAGAAATAGAAGAAGTGTACTTTTGGTCCCTCATCTATTAGCCGAGTGCAGAATTCGTTCCTCGACTCTAAAACCGGTTACTTTGCCCTTCAACTTTTAATATGGTGTACTCCTGGTCTCTCGAAGTGGTTTTGACTGACGTGGCGCCTACATGTAGGCCACACCACCAGCATGTGTCTATCACATCGCCAATTTCCTATATAGAGATTCCAAAAATCTATTAAAAACAAAGGAAAATTTGAAAATTGAGGAAAAAAATTCAGAACAAATGAAAAAATTTTAAAACACAATTTTTGAAAAATCAAGAAAAAGCACAACAAGAGGGATAACTGAATAATTCTCAAATTTTGAATTTTCTGAATTGCCAAAAATTTCCAAAAAATTAAAATTCAAGTACAAATAAGATATTTTAGAGAAAGCAAAAATTCAAAAATTCACGAAAACTGAAATTGGGACTTTCATTGAATTTGTTGTGGTTTTCTATTTTTCTTGATATTTTAAATTCTTGCAAACTAAAATTGGATTTATATATCAGGTGGATAAAGAACACAACTCTGTTATCCTAAATAGCTAAATTTAGAAATTAATTTTAAATAAAATTAGTAGTTGCATATATATATATATATATAATTCAACTCTATTTCCATAAATTAAATTTCAGAATTAATTTTAAATAAAATTAGCAGTTGGATTTATATATTAGATGGATAGATAACACAACTCTCTTTTCGTAAATAGCCAAATCTCAAAATTAATTTTAATTGAAATAACAGTTTTTAATTTTGATTTCCATTTGATAGTAAGCATTATACAGTGACGGAGGGTCAATATCAAATTATTTCTACCAATGGGCAAAAAGGAGGCATGCATTACATGCATCAACGTGCATGAGTTTGTAGTATACGAGCTAAGAGATAAAAAAAAACACGACGGCCATTGGTAAAATTCACAATGGCTAGAAGTGACGGAATGAAGGCAAATTGAAAGAATCTAATTCTATTTGCATGTACAGGGACCAACAATAAACACGATAATGTGCTATGTGCACAAGCGAGTATTATATGAAGGAAGCAAATTAGTGATGTCGCAGTAGCAATAATGTCGTAAACAATAAGTTACATCAAATATGTTATAAGTCATTTCAATAGTGCTAAAACATATAGAACACAACATTAGCATGATTAGAAATGACAAGATATGACAAAAATAAGTGAGAAATAATGTTTTATGAAATTTTGAGAACTGTACATCGACGAACGTTAAAACATATAAATAAATATGATTTGCTAGTAACAAAGTACGTAAACTAAAAGCTAATAGTATACTAGACTGGATGGAAACATATCTAGCAAATTTTAATCATTTTCTCAAGATGAACTTTTAGCTACAATATTTTTTATATAGAAATGTCTATTTATTAGTTGTTCGAATTTTTTTTACATCTCAGTCACTTTTTAGACCTTTGGATCAACATTCAACTATCTCATCCACGCCTCACTTCATATATAACATACAAACTAAAAATTACACTAAGTTTCACTAAAATTATACACTTTCAAATACTGTGATTTTAGGCTCTGTGGTGTGCAATTTTAGGTGACTAAAAATTGCATTAAGTTTTTACTAAAATTGTACACTTTTAATATTTTAATTTTAGGTTAAACGATTTGCAATTTAGGTGACTAAAATTTATAAAATTTTTAGGTAACTGAAAATTAGCCAACGCGTTTTTATATTTCGAATGATTTATCGAAGTTAACGTGACTACGAATAGAACCAAATGATATTTGATGACGGAGGGCTAATAACTATATTATCAAATAAGATGGCATGCAACGAATCTAGCCGCGCAGCTAATTTTGTTAAGCATGCAAAAAGGAGATCATGCATCGCATCGCATCTTGCACAACAACGCATGTCAACTCACCGCAACTGTGGCTGAACAGCCCTCAAGCAAGCCCAGAGATTCTCCCAACATACATCTCCTCTCCGGTCCGATGGTTCCAAAAAGAAAATATAATCTATCTGCACCGTAATCCCACTCTTTGACCACCTCGAGCGTTCAAAAGGTAGCTTTTATGATCCCACTGTCACGGCCATCACCGTGCCCTTTTTCTCTGTCTCGCATCACGCATGCCATTGCCATGCCATGCAATGCACACACTGATCGACATCCTGTCACATCCATCTCGCTATGCTGCTTGCGTCGCGGTGCCGTAGCGGTGCATGAACATGGTCGCCTGCATTTGTCTATTGGCTCCTCGTCCCGTAGCGCCCCGGCGCCTATTTAAGCCGCCTTTCCCTTCCCCGTCCAACGTTTCCCTCTCCTCGCCCGATATCTCAATTCACGACGATCGAGGACCTACCTACGCTACGGTTCGCGCTCTCAAGATGCTGGAGAACCACAAGCAAGCGGAGGTAGGCGCACGCGCATCGTTTGATTTCTGTGTAGCTTTCTCTGCCCAGCCAAAGCCTAGCTAGCTAGCAAGCTCTGCTACCATCTGTAGCCTGGTAGCTTTGGGTGTGTGTGTAGCTGACGCTGTTTTATGTGCCATGTCATGGTGGCTAGGTTCTTTGGCCGAGGCTGGTGGCGAACAAGCTCTTCAAGATGCCCTCCGGCAGCCACGACTTCGTCGCCGACTTCCCGGTCGCCGCCGCCGCGGACGATTTCGAGGTGGAGTTCGACGACGGGTGCAGCCCCGACGCCGACGCCCACCGCTGCGTGAAGCGGCCGCGGCCGCAGCAGCGGAACAAGACGCTCAAGTACAGGTACGTTATGTGATTCCTGCCTGCTAAGATAGATCAGTGAGCAGAGCATCACCACCAACCACCATGGAACGAACGCTCATGCGCTTAATTTAGCTTCTCGTCTCTCTCCACTTGCGCCCTGGAGTATAAGTTGCTTTTGTTTTTTGTGTAACCGCGACTGGACTGGATCACCAGGTTGTTCGCGAGCACGTGGAACGTCGGCGGCGTGGCGCCGCCGGACGACCTCGACCTGTCAGACTGGCTCGACACGAGGAACGGCACCCACGACATCTATGTCCTTGGGTAAGCAAGAGCATCGATCTCATTCTTCTCATACACATAGTTCTTCCTGCGGCACATGCGGATGGTTACTTAAGAATGGCGTGTGCATGCCCGTGCGCGTACGCAGATTCCAGGAGGTGGTGCCGCTGAGAGCGCGGAACGTGCTGGGCGCGGACAAGAACCGCATCGGCATGCGGTGGAACGAGCTCGTACGGGCGGCGCTGAACCGGACGACGACGTCGTCGTCGCCGGGCTCCCATGACCAGCAGAGGGGAGCCGGAGGGGGAGGGGAGAAGCAGAAGGTGCATCCGGTGAGGGACGGCGGCGGCGACCTGCAGGCGCCGAGGGACTTCCGGTGCGTGGTGAGCAAGCAGATGGTCGGCATCCTGCTCACCGTCTGGGTCCGCAGCGACCTCCGCCGCTTCGTCCGCCGCGCCAGCGTCTCCTGCGTCGGCTGCGGCGTCATGGGTTGCCTCGGCAACAAGGTGCATGCCGCACGCACATACACAAATACTTGTGCTTCTTGATGATGACATCATTGTAGTCTTGTACTGACATATTGGCATGTCATCTCTGCAGGGTGCTGTGTCCGTGAGGTTCTGGCTGCACGACACGAGCTTCTGCTTCGTGTGCTGCCACCTCGCGTCCGGCGGCAGGGAGGGCGACGAGGCGCACCGCAACTCCGACGCGACGGAGATCCTCTCCCGGACGAGCTTCCCACGGGGCCACTCCTCGCTCACCCTGCCCCAGAAGATTCTAGAACACGAGTAAGAACATAAACATACCTACGCACGACCAGGTCGAAACCTTCATTAGTATTTGTGTGCGTCCTGAGCTGCAAGTCAATGGAATGGAATGCAAATTAACAAGTACTATAGATTGCAAGTTTGCAACACATCGTTGTTTCGCCGCTGACCGACCATTCGAAGCGACGGAAATATCAACGACCGTTCTTAGTTACGGGCACGATCGCGATCATATTTTATCTGGTTGTTGAACCGTCCACGGTACCACGTACGGGTAAATCTTCGAGTAGGTATTGCCGTATCAGGGATTACATACTAGTCGTGAACTGTAAACGTATCGATCATGCCATGCCATGTCATAGCAAGCACATAGACATAATTAAGTACAACAAGTAGCAAAAGTGAATGCGTTATATCTTCCTGTCCTCGTGTTTTGTATACCGTGGCCGGTGACCTAGATTTACCGGTAACTTCATCGTTTAGTTGGTCTCATTCTCACCGGTTCTGGTGACAAAGACAGCTCAAATCAATTAGTAATCATGTGGTAGAGTTTGACCAATCAATCTGGTGTTTAGTGTCTGATCGTTTACTGTTTGTGCAGCCGAGTGATCCTTCTCGGGGACCTCAACTACAGGATCTCCTTGCCGGAGGCCAAGACGAGGTTGCTGGTGGAAAGGCAGGACTGGAAGACACTACTGGAAAACGATCAGGTACAATTTAATTACACACCAAATCAAAAGTACAACAAAGAACAATTCCTTATGACAAAAAAAAAGAACAATCACTGAGCCTAATATCTCAAATTCTAAACCTGTTGGTGATCTGGTTTTCTAAAGCTGCGAGGCGAGGTATCTGACGGTGGAGCGTTCCAGGGTTGGAACGAAGGGGCGATCACGTTCTCGCCGACGTACAAGTACTACCGGAACTCCGACACCTACTACGGCTGCGCCCAGGGCAAGAAAGGCGAGAAGCGCCGCGCGCCGGCATGGTGAGCACACACACAGTTCATCATCAGAAAACACTTGTAATTCGCATCCGAGCCAAGCGTGGGATCTGAATCTGAATTCCTGTTTTCCCTCTCAGGTGCGACCGCATACTGTGGCACGGCGCGGGCGTGAAGCAGAGCCGGTACGACCGGTGCGAGTCGCGGCTGTCGGACCACCGCCCCGTGCGGGCGCTCTTCACCGTCGAGGTGGAGGCGCCGTGGAACCTCAACTCCCTCAGGAGCTTCTTCCTGTCCGAGAGGTTCGACAGGGCCAAGAGCTCCGCCGGCCGTCTGCTCCGCAAGGACGACGACACCAACAGCGCGAGATTCGCCGAGCATGTTTGAGAACACACGTTCGGCTACAAGGAGAAGACGAACCATTTGCTCCAACTGTACGTATACAAAGGAGACAAGAGAGTATATAAGATTGTTCTGTTCTGAGTGCTCATATCTACAGTATAGCTTAGGATACAGATGTTTTTTTTCCACCCTGTTCCTGACTTTCTGTAAATTACATTTGTGCTCTTCTTGATCCAATGAGTTGTCTCAAATTTGTTTGGATGGACTAGCATAAAACGAGTTTTCATTGTAAATCCTGCGAGGATGGGGCTTTGTGGCCATGAACTACTTCAAATAGTCTATGGACGTAGTACCTTTCTACAGTATATATGGCTAGGACTAGGATAGTAGGATACATATTTTTCCACCCTGTTCCCGACTTTCCGTACTTTTAGGTATATACTCTCCTTGATTCAATTAATGAGCTGTCTCAAACTTGTTTGGATGGACTAGCACGAGGAGATGCGCTATAAATCGCACCCGAATGAATCGAAGGGTATGTTTTATTTGTGCCATAGCGTGTCTACTAATTTTTGCGCTAGTCAAAAAATTAGCTAGAGACTTTTTAACTTTTGATTAGCCAAAATTTTGACAAGAAATGTAAAAAAAAGTAATGAGATGAACAAGTTCTTATAAGCAATCAAAATTTTGACAACCAACCAAGTAAGAGCTAAAATATTATGAACTACCAATTTTTTGGTAGGGCAAATTTAGACACAAACTAAATACACCTGAAAAGATCAAGGGTGAGCCAAAATCTACCTTACCAAATATTTGGTTGCCCATGATTTGGCAAGGAAAATGAACTAGATTGGGCAAAGGAGCATGGGCATATCAAAAATTTGGCAACCATTTAAACAAAGATTATAATTTAGGCTATGACAAAAAACTGGTAGGGTAAACTTTGGTCACAAACCAAACATACTGTAAGGTTCTTATTTCTGAATTGGAACGGTATTCGCATTGTGAACCTCTAGTCAGAAGCTATTAGGACTGGACTTCGCTTTCTGTGTGTGTATACGCAGTATTTTCCCTCAAGAAAAATGCTATTGTGGCATTGTCATGGGCCACACTACACACTAGCTAGTAGTGGTCGCAATCCAGCCCCTAAATTCAAGGGCTGTGTTAACATTGTCCCCCTTCTTGTTCTCTGTTGCTTGTTCCCTCTCCTTGTCAGTATTGCGCAGAACAAATGAGGTGATCCAAGACAAGGTTGGTATTGGCTATTGCCAATTTGCAGTGCAAGTTCCCATCGTGCATAGAGTGTTATACAACTGTGTGATGTGACTAATGTATTTGTAGTTGTACTTTTCATGACTGGTACGGTAAAATTAATTCCTTAAATACTGTATCAGTGTAGTTAACTTATCACTCTCCAAGTCTCCAGGTATATTATCTAAAAGTCTCCAGGTATGAAAAATCCTTGAGGGCAAAGGATGTGAAAAAATCCTTGAAGATTGATGTGCGAAATCTGAATTAGAAGAGAGTATCCAGGATGTGTGAACACTTGACCGTCTTATGAAGTCCTTTGTCGTCTACTCCTTCAGAAGTTTCATGGCTACAATTTGATTAATGTATGATTCGAGTCCTAAACAAGGGCATCCCTGAAGATTCGTCCTAGCACCCAAAGTAATTAAATCACGACTTTCTTTAAGAAACAGCTACCCAAAGAAATAGCACCCATAGGCGGTGTCCCACTCGATAACCACATGAAATTCTTGTCGTTTATGATAACCAATCATCTTACATCATCATCTAACACCTGCTGAATAATATGGGTCCAACTTTATTCAAGGAAGATCGAGAAATCATTAGATCCATAACATAGCGCCGTTGGTGGACATAAGAATTAGTAACAAGATAGTATTTCCAAATTACATTAATCATCATACTTTCAAGTTCATTCAATACAACTTGTTGGGGAAAAAAGTTCATTCAGTGCAGAACGACTCATGAACAAGGGATCACCATATCAGCTGAGCAGCTCATGAACAAGTTGCATTAATTGTTCTATTTTATTTCTCTCTGAAAGCTATATATTTCCATGTTTTAACCTCTATCGCACGGAAGAGCTGAGCAGCTCATGAACAAGTTGCATTAATTGTTCTATTTTATTTCTCTCTGAAAGCTACATATTTCCATGTTTTAACCTGTATCGCATGGAAGAGCGTGTACAAGACAAATACCATCTTTCATCCATGACATAACACAAGGTCAAGGCTCAAGAACATATGTTTACGAGAAATAACAGTCCTATCGGATGATGCAAGCTTCTTGGTTTCAAGAATGGCCAGTTGGTAGGCCCTGCCAATTTTCATGTGGGCTCTTAGGCCAACCTCCTCACAACCACTTTAGCATGATGAGCAAACAAGGAAAACAGTTCTGGCAGGGAAAGGAAATGGTCTAGAGTAGTCCGTGTTCTTCTTTGCTTTTCCTAGAAAAATATCCTGCTACAGCCATACACGTAGACCGATGTCGCATGATTCCTCGATATGTGCCAAGCAGAAGGTACAAAAAAAACTCAAAGCTTTCTGAATTTGAGTTTCGGAGCTTGGAGAACTCTGATCTCCAGGTTTGGTTGGGCTAAGTGGCCAATTCCGTGGAACTTGGCATGATTGAAAGATATGTCACTTTGAGGGCAGATGGCATGTAGAAGTGGCGCTGTGGCAGCTTCAAGTTCTTTCGTCACTCCCATCAATATATGGTCCTATATCGTCAATAATGCTACTGTATACGTCATATTTTCCTCAAACCCATGCAAAGCTTCTTGATCCTTTAGGGCCTTTTTCTGTCATGTAAAGTGCATGTTCTGGACTTCTGGTAGTGACTAGAGTAGATGGATAAGGCGGGGAGGAGCTCAACCAATAGTGCTTCGCATAAAGTTACACGTGTCATTTTAGGTTACTGGAACAAGAGTAACGTTCTGGGATATGGGATTTTTCGATGATCAGTAATCAACTCAGGCCAAAAATTGTCCGGAGTAGCTGAAGATGATGTTTCATCAGTAACCAGAATCATGGACAAGTGTACAGCTTGAAACGAAAACGATGAACAGGGGAATGTTACGAAGGTTCGTGCACCTGCCCGTCGCGCGGCCAGTCTCCACTGCTACGCGCCACGCCTCGCCAGATCTCCTGGCACGGTCAGGTCGTCGGAGATGCCGGTGCCACGGCCCACCCGTAGAAGGCACCGGAAAACTCGCAAGCTACCCCACCACGGGCGATGGAGTCGGCACGGTCTCCGACTCATCTACCTGCCTTTCCCCATGGGTCCGCCACCCGCTCATGCTAGACAGAATTTTCCAGGCCCGTATGATGATGGCTCGGCCGAACTGCTGTAGAATTGCCAAACTGGCTGGGCCTTGTACTCGATCCAGCCGGCCCGTCTCACGAGCGTCGTCCGCGCAGCTCGTCCCTCCCCAGCTACCCGTTTCTTCTCCTCGTCAAAGGTTAGTGGTACGTTCACGTTACTTCAGTTTCCGGCGTCGGGATTCGGGGGCAAAAATATTGGGAAGGGAGCACCGGCATCCAGCCAGATCCGCCATGTCCGGTCGTGCCGTGCCCATCCCCACGCCCGTCTGCCTCTCTCTCACACCCAGTGCACTAGTGGCCCGGTGGATACGTAGTGGCTGAACTATCAGAAGGGAGAAGATTAGGAAAAACATGGTGATATACGTGTGCAGCTAGCTAGTGAATACTGCTATGTACCAGCCATCATCTCATGAATATGATGGCGACAAGGAGGAGGAAGACGTTCTTCTCGCTCAAGCCACGGCTGCTCCCGCGGCGACCGCACGCCTTGCCGGCATCGCCGCGGCCTCTCCGCCCCTCCCTCCTCGCCCACCGTACCCCTACGACATCCACACAAGATCCTCGTCCTCGCGTGATCCTTCTCGTTGCGGCACGACGGGCCTGGGGGAGTTCGGCGACATGATGGTGTCCATGCTCCCCAGGGACCTCGCGTTCACCGTCTTCGTGCCCTCGCCGGAATCGTTTCGCCGCGTCCTCAAGCTGCGGCCCAACGACAGCATCGCTGAGGGGAAGCCAGCGACGCCTACGCCGTCGTCTCTCGTGTGCTCGGCTTCTCCGCGGTCCCTCGGCGCCTGCGCTTCGCGGACGTGCCTCTGCGCGCGAGCGGGTGCGGCTCATGGACTCCGTGTCTGGACTGAGGATCTATGCCTGGAGAGACGTGGACGGGGTTCTAGTCGCCAACGGCGTGCGGTCAACGTGCGTTGATATTATCAGGGACGAGACCGTGATCCATGTCATGGCGGGGGTTCTCATGGACGCCGAGTTCGAGCGATCTTTCGCTCCAGAATTTGAGGATTGATCAACTGTCGTGTTTAGATGGACTTTTTGTCAACATCATCTGGATGAAATTTATATAAAATCACCCAAGTTTCTCTCTTTTGGATCCGCAATGCTTCTCCTCTCTGACGAGTTCGTCTTCTTCTCTGATGAAGTTAGGGCTCGGATTCACAGGAGTTAGGTGAACCCCGAAGGTAGATTCCAGGTGGCCGACAGTTAGGGGTGAAAGTGGGGAGGATAATTCCTGCTTGATCCGATAGTGTATCTGAGAAAATATCCGCAGGAGTTGTCTTTAAAAAATCGACCCTCATCCGATATAAGCATATTCGTTATCTTAGGAAATTCACAGAATACGGGCTAGGGGATGGGAAGTGTAATATTCGACTCGCTTTCACCCCAGCTGACAGCACATCGAGGTGCCACTAGCATCATGGGAACGACAATGGACGGAGTAGGCAGACAGACCAATCACAACTGGAGGAGCAGGTTAGGTGTTGTGGGCGGCTAGAAGTGGTAGTCGACAACGATCCAGCAATGGTGAGCCCCTGAAAAGGAGAAGAAGGTTGCACGATAGTTAGAACGATCACAAAATGAGAGAAGCGCAGGGGAGCGACGATGCCAGCGGATGTACAAGGTGAGACGGGTGTTTAGGGTTAGGATGAGAGTGGGACTGTATAGTGGAGATGTTTCAGATAAAAAATCAATGGGAGATGTGAGTTCAGATCCACCTTTTTATATAGATTTAAATTTAGATGATTTCGAGACTAGAGAGTTTTTGTACATAAGTTTGCTATATATTACCCCAAAAAGGTATTACAAACTCTAGAAGAATAATCTTTCTGTGCCTATGTTTTCAGTGCTAGTCCGGAATACAATTACACAATTTAGGTACTATGCAGAGGTTAGATATTTTTGGACTAAGCTCCTAAATTTGAGATATTTGACTAGGTGTTAGAACCCAACAACCAACCAACAATCATCATAAAAGTCTACACACAACTACACAAGGGATGCCATGTTCCTACGTGCACCAAAACAACGTAAAGTCAAGGGAAAAAGAAGAATAGCAGGGAGAATCAAAGGCCGCCAAGCAAATTTGTGTTTTTGTGTTGTAGAATCAAGCCATAGTTATTCACTTATGTTGTTTTCTTAAGGAAATAAGGCATGAAGGAAACTACAAATGTGCTTTTCTTTGGAAAGTGTCTTGTTGCTGATACAAAATTGATGTTTGCCTTAACGTTTTCAGAGTGATGTTTGCCTATCTTAGTTCAATATGCATCGAAAATGCATAGATACGAGGATTACGTTCTTAGCCTGCTGCGATGTCCATGACATTTGTGCTATTTGGTATACTAATGTGTACGAGAGATGCATTTTTGATATTTATTGCGTTGGTATTGTATGTAAAGATTTATAGTATGGTATTCTAATTGAAACAAAAATTGATCCTTATTTGTACATGTGAATTTCTACAATTCAAACATCGGGATATATAATAAAGAACATATAGAGATATGTATAAACGTATCTATGTGTTAACGTATTTTCGTAGTGTCTACCCATTAGGTTGATCAATTATTTTTAGTCAATGATGCTGTGCCATCTCCTCCCGCACAGTGTTTTGGGTTTTCACCATACGTACGGCTAGACCAAATGGGTCTGCATCTTGTCTCCTACTTATTTTGTGTTGCATGTCTTTTTTGGACTTGGTCGGCCCTATAAATGAAGCAAATCCAACAGAAATGAAACAAAAACTAAAGAACCAATAAAGCAAGAAAGGGTGCAATATCAAGAAAGATAGGCGACATATCTCCACTTCTCGTCATGTTTTATATGCTTGTCAATTTCTTATTGCTGTGTGGTGTATCAAAATTTGAGCAACTAATACCAATCATGGCAGCATGCAACCATCGTCGGTTATCCAATATATTATATAATACATGCAACAGTCAAGCACGACCGTAATTTTTAGTCATTACTACAGAACGGCTCATCCTGGACGGCACATCGCAGACGGTTATTGTAGACCGTCTGGGATAGAAAACATTCCAGACGGACAGTAAAACGACACCGTCTACGATGACTTTTGTCCGGAAACCTGTGTCTTGGTTGATATATCATCCCAGACGGGTCGTGGCCCACCCGTCTGGAAAACATCATCGCAGATGGTTCTTGGTATCACCCGTCTGCGATGTAAGCAGTTATCACAGACGGCTTGAAACCGAACCGTCTACGATAACACATCAGAGACGGTCAGGAAACTAACCGTTTGTGATGTAGCAATACATCGCAGACGGTCTTCTGCTCAGCCGTCTGTGTTGGTGCATTACAGGCGGTTCAAGTGACTAAACCGTCTGGAATGACTTCTCCACCTATATAACAGAACCAGTGCTCCCATGTCTGTTAGGGTTTCCTAGGTCTGTCGGGCTGGTGGTGGCTGCTGAGGTGATTTTGAGGCGATTTTGGGGGAGGAGAAAAAGATTGCAAGGACATAATTGATTTGGTGTGGCAATAGATTAGTAGATTTGGTTCTTTAGTTAGTTTAATTGCTCTCTAATCCTAGATCTAGTGCAATTGTGTTCTATTAGAAGATAATTTTAGTTTAATAGATGTATAAGCATGGATTGATGGTTTATTAATTTTAGTTTACATGTAATATATACGCATGCTTGGATGGCTCTAGCTTGGATGGTTTTGCGCATAATTGGACAAGTGAGAGAGCGATGAGTTTAATTATTATTTTAAATCACATAGATAATTAATTAGTCAACATATGTTTATATGTATGTCATGGTGCCGATGGATCGAAGATGGATGTATGATGTGAACCGTGTGAGCCTTGAGTATATCAGTGGCGTGAACGAATTTTTAAGAGCGGCTGAGGATGATATGTCTAGTAGGAAGTCTGTTCATATATGTTGTCCGTGCTATGACTGCAAGAATGAGAAGATGTTGAAAAACACAGTTCAGTTACAAGATCATTTGATCCGTAGGGGATTCGTAGCTGATTATACAAATTGGATCCATCATGGCGAACACATGGAGGGGAGCGATGAAGGAATGAGTGGCGAAGAGTTAAATCTGGAGGCTGATGTTGATTCTGAGTCTGATGAAGAGGATGCCGAGATGCGTACCAATGACAACGATCTCGAGCAAATGCTGCGCGATGCTGAAGGTAATGACTATGGTGGCAGGCAATATGACAAATTTCTGGGTCTAATAGAGGACTCGGAGACACAATTGTACCATGGTTGCAAGGTAAAATATACCCGGCTGTCAGCTATTTTGGAACTGCTCAAATTGAAGACAAGCGTAGGTTGGTCTGACAAGAGCTTTACTGCACTTTTACAACTCTTGGCAGACATGCTTCCCGACGGAAACGAGTTGCCAAAAAACACATACAAAGCTAAGAAGATTATCTGTCCGCTAGGAATGGATGTGCAAAGAATACATGCTTGCAAAAACGACTGCATCCTCTTCCGTAAAGAGTACGAGAATCTACATGTATGTCCGATTTGTAAGACTTCCCAATACAAGAAGCGCAACAATGCTACGGACGATGACATCGAGGGTAATGAGGAGACGAACGGCATTTCGGCCAAGGTTGTATGGTATCTTCCTATCATTCCTCGCCTGAAGCATCTGTTTGCAAATCCTGGACATGCAAAGAAAATCCGGTGGCACACGGAGGGGCGTAAAGTTGATGATTTGATTAGACACCCAGTGGACTCCATCTAGTGGAGAAACATCGACAGGAAGTTCCCAAATTTTGGTGTGGATTCTAGAAATATACGGTTCGGGATGAGTACAGATGGAATAAATCCCTTTGGTAACATGAGCAGTCGTCATAGCACTTGGCCTGTGGCTCTTTGTATGTACAACCTCCCTCCTTGGTTGTGCATGAAGAGGAAGTACATCATGTTGGCCATGCTCATCGAAGGCCCAAAGCAACCCGAAAATGACATAGATACGTACCTGTCTTTAATGAAGGAGGATCTTGAAACATTGTGGCACGAAGGCGTGGAGACGTGGGATGCAGACAAGAGAGAGAACTTCACCCTACGAGGATTGCTATTTTGCACCATCAATGACTATCCCACGTACGGTAACCTATCCGGCCAGAGTACTAAAGGAGCAACAGCCTGTGTTCAATGCATGGAAGATACGGCCAGTTTGTACCTCGAGAAATCGCCCAAAACCGTATACATGCGGCACCGTAGGTTTTTGCGTCGAAATCATCCTTACCGCAAGTTGGTTGCCGAGTTCGACGGAACCATCGAAGAAAGATCGGCTCCACCTCATTTAACCGGGAGACAGGTATACGGAATGGTTAAAGACGTTGATATTGTTCTTGGAAAGGGGCGTAAATTAATGAAGGATTTGTGGAAAAAGAAATCAATATTTTGGTGTTTGCCTTACTGGAAAGAACTAGATGTTCGCCACTGTATCGACAATTTTATCTATATTGCTTTACTTTACTTTTCCTTATCTTTGGATGCTTATTATCTAGTCCAGTAAAATGTTTGTTTGACACAATTTTGATTGACAACTTCAAACCTCACAGTGGACACAAAGGAATAAGTCAAGATAATTTCTTGGATAATAATTACTGTTAGGAACTAAGGACTCAATGGCTTAAAAGATCGAGATAAATATGTCTACATGCAATGATAATATGGATTCTATTTTTTTTTGAAGAAGAAGCTCAAAATTTCTGATGCAAAACATCCTCATTTTAGATAATTATACAGAATAATTGAATTTGCAAATTGCAACATAGTGCTTTCTATTTTTTCTGGAGGTAACACTTCAGCAAGTCATAGAGAAATTTGTGATTTAGCAGGATTAAAATTTAGCAGGATCAACTAGTCCAGGATAGAAGACATTCCAGACGGCTTGTCGGATTTGATTGTTGGGAAACGCGTAGGCTATACTTGGCTATTAGAGTAGTTCCACACATATGGCTATATGTGTATCAAATTACTATACTAAAGAACATATGCTGCCTTCCTTTGTTAGTTTACACAGGTATGTCGGACGTCAATTTTTCTTCTAATTCCTCGTCGGAGCACTCATCGTTGCCGAACCCTACTTCGGGCAACGATGAACCGGGTACGCAAAAAAGAAGTCAGAAGCCCCGAACAATGTTGAAGGCCGCTAGTAGACGTATGGTCATCACGCAAGTATCTACGAAGTCTGGTGTGCCGACGAAACTGGATGATGTAGCGAACAAATTCCGCACATTCTGCGGGATACTTGGGCGGGAGAGGGTCAACATAACCATTGTGAACTGGAAGGATATTACCACCGCGAAGGAGGACGAGTTAATGGCTGAAGTAAAAAGGTGGTTCGAGATCCCGCCCGAACACGAAGAACGTGTCAAAGCGTCTGCAATG
Organism: Stipa capillata; assembly: GCA_019208055.1. Lineage (NCBI taxonomy): Eukaryota > Viridiplantae > Streptophyta > Magnoliopsida > Poales > Poaceae > Stipa > Stipa capillata. The sequence goes on along the minus strand of JAGXJF010000324.1, from coordinate 314,331 downwards.
AAGACCATGGGCAAGGCGTGGAGGTTGTTCAAGAGCATCCTGACAACAAAGTTCATACGGATGGGTGAGAGCCCATTTGAGAAGTACGGCTTCTTGGACGAGCAAGTATACAACAGATTTGTTGAGATGAAGTCCACGCCAGAAGAAGTGGCGAAGAGTGAACAGCAGAAGACCCTTTAAGCAAGAAACAAGCACCCGCATGGGCTTGGAAGCACATGATATGAAGGTGCATCGGCGAAATGGGAGATGCAGGATCGGTTGACAATGGAGAAAAATTTACCCCTCCATTTCCCAGCGTGGTTGTTGGCCGCGCCGCATCCTAGTGCAGAGCACGTGCCAAGTCAGATCCGCAGAGTGGTTCAGTTATATTTCCAAACCCCACTGACCAGGAAGTGGTCGATCGAATGGTAATATACATGACTACGTACATAATTCTTCGGAACCGTATGAGTATCATTTGTAATGTAACTTACGCACGTGATCGTTGCAGGTGCAGATAGTTTCGCAAGGGTCACTAGATGACGATGAAGAAGCACATTTATCTAGGACCAAAGACATCCTTACCGTAGCGTTGGAAAACCCTGAGCACCCAGGTCGCACAAGAGGTGTTGGGGTTGCAGTTCCCTAGAGAGAGGGATTCCCTAAGACCGAGGAGCAGTACGAGAGGAGGAAGGCCGCTAAGAGGAGTCGTAGTCAGTCAACAACGACTACGAGAGATGAAGAAGATTTGGAGAGGCGTATTCAGGAGGAAGTCAGGAGGCAGGTTGCGGTATTTAAGGAGGAGTTCAAAGCTCAACTTGCACTCGCTAACGTAGATTTGGCGAGCCCCGGAAATATTCGGAGTAGCTGCGCATCCGCCGAAGAACCGGGTGAAACATATCCCTGCGATACCATCTCGGTAAGGGCCATTTATAGGGTTTTTACAATAGCAAGTACATAACTTTGGACTTAATCAACAAGGTACGTACTCAATAATTTTGTAGGAGACAACTCCGTGCGCGTTGTTGGCAAGGGTAGCCGGAGATGTCTCCCTCGATGCTGTATTTGGGATTGCATATCCCAATGAGGCGGGGACTCTACTGCATGGTCGCCCCATAGCACCAAACTTTCAAAAGGTGCATGTTGATGACGTGGTTGAAGGTTTCAAGGAGCTCCCGCTTGCCATGCCACCAAATGACAAGATCACGGTATTGCATCAGGCGGTTGGCACTTTTATCCAGTGGCCAAAGAGGGACATCAAATTACTCGTCCGGCCTGCCTCTCAGAGCGCATCACACGCTGAGTCAGCTAGGATACCCGAAGTTAACCCTATCCCCATAGAGCTAGTAGCGGCAGCGCAACGGGCTGATAACCCATCTTCATCTCTGGTCAAGCCAGCAGAGCCAACACCCGCTACCTCCATAGGGACTAAGGAGGTGCTACAGATGAGACTAGTTCCTTCACCGGTGAAGCACACTTATGCTAAGGGGACTAGCAAAACCGGCAAGGGCAGGAGTCGTAGTAGTGCCCCCCAAGACTTCCAAGGGCAGCCAAAAATCGAAGGCACTAGCAATAGTGGAAGAACTTGGGTTTGACCTGGACAGAGTGGATGATCTCCCTTTCGCGCCTCTGACTCGTCGATTTGTGAATGGAGAAGCCTTCGTCACACCAGAGGACATATCAAACTCAATGGTATGTCAGAGGTTGCATGATTGGTATATGACGGCGACGAACAACCTACAGCCTGGCCAAACCATGCCACGATGCCTCAAAGTCGCTTTCAAGGAGGAACACCTTTTCCACAAGGATGTGGGTGGATTGTTCTACGTGTACTTTGAAGACCTATTCGAACTCTTCACTCTCGACGCCCTGGAGCAGAACCTGTTGAGATGCTGGACATTGTAAGTCTACAACTTCTCAGTCAATCAGTTTTCTCCATACCTATGCAACTTAATTAAGCCGTGACATGATTTCCCATTTTGCATAGATACATGTACACTGAAGCCAGACTTAACAAGGAACCTATCGGGTTCATTGACCCGGCAAGGGTGACTTGGAGAAATATTAGAGACAACAAAGAGCAAGTTCTGGAGTATGTTAAGCATGCAGTATTGTCCCAAAAGGATAAAGAGTACATCGTATTTTCCTTCAACCCAGAGTAAGTGTTGCATCGCATCCAATACTTATAATTTCACCATTATGCATATATCACAAAGCTGATTTGGTAGTTCATCTATACATATGCAGATACCATTGGGTTTTGGTCGTACTTGTACCAAAATGGAACAGGGTAATATACGTTGATTCCTCACGAGATCCTTCACGTGACTTCGGGCCGATTCGCGACATACTTGACCAGGCGTTCATCGATTACAAAGCTCGTGGAGGGATAAGTGACAAAGGGTCCAAGTTGCGACATAAATTTGACTTTTCGGTACATATATATCCATTACTATGTTAATATGGCAGATTGACATGCTTCATAATATATTCTTCTTAGCTAACGTATATTTGTTTCTTGTTTTAGTGTAAACAACAACCCAAGGGGACAAACCTATGTGGATTCTACGTTTGCTACCACATGGAGCTAATCGTGGGTTTCGCTAAGCGAAAACTAGATGAGGCGTGGAAGATTGAAACTAACACAATTGATGAAGCTCAACTCAAGCGCATTCGAGAGATTTTTGCCTTCTTCATCAATACACAAATCATCAATCCCGATGGCGAGTTCTATGGTGGCGGCTTAGCAGAGTAGCATTGTCTTTCATCTATGTACTTAGCACTCTATTGCAACTTTCCTTTTAAACATTGAAGTATGCAGTTGTTGGCAGCGATCGAGCTCTCAATTCTGAACCGTGTGACTCATTTCTAGCTAGCAATTGTGAATATAGCTAGCGGTGTGACTCTCTTGCAACTTTTCTTTTATACATTGAAGTTTGTGATTGTTTCAGTGTATTGTCTGTGAATGTATGTATCTGTATCTGTGTTAAATATGTGAATGTTCTGTGCAATATATATCTGCTGTTTCAGAGGGCATGGCTAGCAATTCCTGAGACTAGCCACAAAACTGGCAGTGTTATGCCCTCTGTACACAACCATCCCAGACGGGTTAACAGTTGAAACCGTCTGTGATAGCTATCATCCGAGACGGGTCAGAGACACGACCGTCTGGGATGAACTGTTATCGCAGACGGGTTGTAGAGCGGACCCGTCTGGGATGAGCTGTTATCGCAGACGGTTCATTGACTCGACCCATCTGGGATGATCAATTATCGCAGACGGGTGGCCCACCCGTCTGCGATGACCTGTGTCATCACAGACCACAAATTCAGACGGAGCGGCCAACCGTCTGGGATGCTTGTTTCAGTCCATCTCGGATGGACCGTTCTGTAGTAGTGAGTTTTTCTTAAGATATGACTACTTGCTCTTAATACTTTCACTGAGTTCCACTAAGTATGCTACCTTAAATCTTGAGAACTCTTTATTCTGCAATTTTTTTTATTCAGTGGTACCTCCATTATAAATTAAGAAGGCCAAGATGCTGCCTGGTGGGCTCGCCTCATTAGAATAATGATATGTGATGCTGTAACTCAAAACGTAAAGATCTGTGAGACAAGATCTCATTAAATAAGTTTTACGAAATAGAAGCTTAAATCTAAAGTTATACGATTGTTTGTACATGATACTTGAATTAGTAAAAGATAATGCAACTTCCCTGCCTTTTAGAAACATAATCAGATTTATATTAACAGTGAACATGTAAAGTACATAATTATATTGACAATTGAATAAGTAAAATACATAAGTAACCTGTTTTGTGTTCCCTGTCTTAATTGTTGATGATGCGATATGTGAAATAGACTATCGATGATATCAGTTGATGTGTAGGACCTTGTCCTCAGTAGCCTTGTTGATCGTTGGAAGAAAATCAAAAGTGATTTATTTTCAATCAACTCACGTTAGTGTTAATTTCTGGTGTAGACATAGTTGTCGTCATCTAAGTGAGTTGGTACGATAAAACCTATCAGGTTAACTAAATCAGATGAAGAACTTCTCGGAGAAGAACAAAAACCAGAAATTTGATTTAGAAAATAATAATATACTCCCTATGTCCACAAATGTAAGGCGTGCACGGAATTTAAGGTTCAACTTTAATCAACAGTTAAACTAGTAATATTGTATTATATAACACAAAAATGTTATCATTTGAAAATATATTTAAATATGAATCCAACAGTAGCACTTTTGTGTCATATAGTTTAATATTATTAGCTTAATTGCTAATCAAAGTTGAACCTTAAATTCCATGCACGTCTTACATTTGTGAACGGAGGGAGTATAAACTAAGGAAATCTAAAATTAGTTATGAAGAATTAATCGATGCCTTTCCACTCAGTACCGACAAGAACACGAGAGAAGAGGAAACAGCGGAGGTGCTCCCTCGCTAGTCGGGTCGCTCCTTCCGATGGGCCACCCTCTTTTACCTAGGCCTCCGCATCTGGAATCAGGAGGCCGGTTTGGCATCTGCTACTCAGCCACCCCGGGCCTTCGTCGGCTCCGTCTTTTAGGGTATGTTTAGTTTGTGCCCAAATTTATCCTACCAAAAAATTAGCAGTCTATAATTTTTTGGCTCTTATTTGGTTGGTTGCCAAAATTTTGGCTACCTATAAGAATTTGCCCATCCCTCTCATATTTTCTTCACAATAATTATCAAAATTTTAGTAAACTAAGAGCCAAAAAACCTCTAACTAATTTTTTGGCTAATCAATAGTTAGCAAATATTGATAGCACATGTTATGGCACTAACCAAACGTACCCTTGCTCACTAGACTCCGGTGTGCTCTTCACCGGCGTCCCCAACTCCTTGCCTCTCTCCCGCGCGCCACCATGGAAGTTATGGAGGAGGACGACGCGGCGGCGGCAAGCACGTGGCCTGGTTCCTCCCGCCGCCGCCACCTCCTCCAGTTCCTCCTCCACGCCTCCAAGGTACGCATTCATTATCCTCCGTTTCCGAGACCCCGATCGAGCTAAACCTCACCTGCTACCTTCCGTGATTTCCTTGTAGCGGCTCGACCTCCGGCCCATCGTCAAGTACACCGCGCTCGCGTTCTTCGCCGGTCGCCTCCTTCCCGCGCTCCCGAGGTGATCGCAGTCGACGCCCTGACGCGATTTCGGTTCTTGCTTGGGGGCGCAGTTCTTATATTTAGACACATGTTCGCGGCAGGAAGATGGGGTTCTGCGGCGCGCGAAGTGGCCGGGGCGTGAGATCGTGGCTGCTCGAGCCCCTCAGGGACAGCAATCTGGAGCTCTTCGCCCTCGTCGCGGTGTGGATCGCCAGCAAGGTGATACTGTGAGCATTTGAGCAAACGATGTGTGCTTTCATGCCATGGGAGGGTAGTATTACCTTCCTTTTTATGCTATTCTTTTTTTCAGATCCACGAGATTAAACCGCTGTCAGTGAAGAGCCTCAAGGCGCTCAGCGATAGCATCATCGCCGACCAGCATTTCACATGCCACGATTTCTCCCACGCCGTGAGTTCATGGTGCATTGTTTTCCTTTGTTTAATGCTTTCTTCTGGTGACTAAAGGTGTTTGTTGTAATGCCACAGGAACTGGTATTTATGGAGGTAAAGCCTGAGTGGTATAATTGGATTGTTTTCTTTATATTGCCATATTTTCTTCCGATGCTATCTATTTGTTGTTTGTTGTGGAGTCTGTAGGTAGTGGATTATAACATTGGATCGTCGAAGATTGCTTTCATATACCTGGAGGAGCTTCTCATGCAATTCAGGTTCTTCACATTGTTTAATTCCTTTGCTCATCACAGACCAATATTCCAATAGTTCACAATGTTAGAGTAAGTGTTGTAACTTAATAGTGTGAACCTTTGGAACTATTATAAAGAAATTTCTTAGTGAATTACTAGTAATATTGAACAATTTAAATTACTAGTATAGTGATAATTGCTGAACATGTATTGTCTTGTAACTTTGCAGTTCTGTAAGGTCCACATCCATGTATTTTGGTCAATGAATTATGTGAGAAATCACACAACAGACAGGTGTAGTAATTCATCAATAGAACTATAATCTGTTGCATTCAGTTTTTCTGCACTCCTCAAGAGCAGTCCACATCCATGTACTTTGTTCAATGAATTATATGAGAAATCACACAACAGACAGGTTTAGTAATTTGTCAATAGAACTATAATCTGTTGCATTCGGTTTTTCTGCACTCCCCAAGAGCAGTCCACATAGCAATCCTGCGAACCTGTATTAGTTTTACCATCATTGGGAAGATGTGTTGGAGTATTAGAACATGAATGTACTGCTGCCATTATCTTGTTCATGACTTTGATATATGTGAAACATGACTCTAGAATTTCAACTAATTTACTGCTTATCTTCTTCATTGCCAGGGAAATATCAAAATTAGGTGATCTTTTAGATATGGATGTGTGCATGGAAATTATGGATATTCTTTATGAGGCTGAAGATACTTCATGGTTTTTTAACTCTCCCTGTTCGCTTGCTGCTTCAACTCTTGTATGTTCTCCGAATGCAGCATTACCATTGAAATTGAAGAGATTTTGGATAGAGCTGTGCCAAAGTTATGCCTGACACTGTTTGTCTCTATTCTTTTCAGGTCACTGCATATGTTATGTCAGTTCCTAAGCAGACATGGGAGTTTCCAATCCTTCCTTGGGGTAAGCTACATTGATCCATGCACGGTCCAAAAAATAACTACATTAATAGTTGCTTAGGTTTTGGTGATTTTTTATGTCAAGTGGAGCGGTATTGAGTTGCTGTTTCTACTTTCTTCAATTAACACTTGCTGTTCTCTGAGGTCATGTACTAATGTATGAACAGCATGTATTTAGATGGATTAGACCTACAGATGTAAGAATTGGTGGCGTATCAATACATTCTAGTGCACTGATTTGCTAAATCAAGACTGTTCTGACTATCTCATGCATTTTCTAACAATATCTGCAATTTGCAGTAAAATTTACTACGTCATATGACGAAGAAGAAATCATGAAGATTGTTCTGAAAATTCTCATGCATGTGCTCAAACCGGATGAAATCAAAGAGAAGGACAAGATAGATTTCAGTATTTGAGGCTTATTGTGAATATGTGAATAGGTGATGTGTAGAGCAGAAGTGATTGTGTTCAAATTTTGCTAATGTAAGTACTAACGCCATGTAACTAAGAACTTCTGTAGAAGATAATGTAGCCTGCTTGTATCCATCAGTGTTGAGATTAAGATTTCCAAAATATGTTAACAAATGATACTCGCTAATTAGTTCTGTAAAATTGCTCAAACTATTGTTGCCACTTGACAGTTCAGCTTAGATGACTGATGCAGCGATGCTAGTTCTCTCCTTTGAGTTTGCCAATGTAATGATATATCTCCTCGTGTCCATGTGGCACTTACAAATTTTCTGTGAACCTAGTGGTTATGATAACATCGAAATCTTGATTTTTGTTTTTGCCTTTCTGCCATTGTGTAATACCATATGAAAATAACGAAATTGTATGAGATAATGATGATATGCTGGAGTAATATACCGATGTATTTTATTCAGCACATCAGGATATACATTACCCATCAACTCTCCATGAGATTTGATGGGATATTCTCATACTGAAGATATTCTTTGTTTCATTATTGGAAGGAAAAACTGATGCGGCGATAATCAAAGGCTGAATTGACAAAGGAAAGAGCATGTATGGCCGAGTATGGGGTCACAGAAGTAGGTAGTCAGTAAGGTTCACAGTATTGCGACCGCCTAGGAGTCAATATTCTCAAGCTAAAGAGAAAATGGAAGCAGACATGTACTCGAGTTTGTTGCTCATCAAATCAGGCATCGAGCAGCTTCCGATCATTTTTTTGGCTCCCAGTGCCGTATCAAACAAACATTGGAAAGAGAGACGAACCTAGCTCTTCAAGGTTATCCATGGCCATGAACACCTGTTGAGAGGTCAGTATCCAGGCGCGCAACTTGATATCTAGCTGCAGTTGTTTAATCGACACCAAATCACCAATATTAGGAGCTCTCTTCATGTATCCAGAGACAATCAGAAAAAGGGAAATTTACAGGGAGAGGACTAGGGATTGGACGTCCGATCCGGTATTGGATGGGACGTGCATGAGAATATTTCTTCTATGAGATGAAAACAATTATAGTACGTGATGGAAACAAAAAATTTGAACTAATACAAGAGGACGCTTTCATGTAACAAATTTCATACGATGGAATATTTTTCCTGATGATGGAAATATATTTTTCTCGTTATGGAAACTCGTCCGGAAAACAAAGATCTGTATACGTATAGCGTTTTCCGGCATGAACAACATTAGTCCATTGTTACCCGTCTCCGCTGAAACTTTATCAGTTGTTTGCTTTACAACTATTACATCAACCAAACTGCATTTTGCGCTGTCAGGTCGTTGTGCTGGAGCTTCCGTGATGGCGTGCGCTTCAACATCCTTAAACTGGGATCACCAACCGGAGCACTTCGCCGGAAATCTCCAACAGAATAGAAAAGGAGCTTCCAAACTGATGGTTCTTGCCGTGAGACCGTGATGTATCACCTGAAAATGGGAACCGGCGGCCGGCAGTTCGGCAGCATGGGCCACACGTGTATGCTCTTGCAGCTCTCGTGTCTCTCTCTACTTTCTTTGTGCTTTGAGCAGTTTCAGACGGGGGATTTCCATACCCAATTAGCTTGCTATTACCCATTACTCAAATAGACGGGGGATCTACTTTTGTGTCATGTCTATCTGATCAGTTTCATGGACTGCTTTTGTTTTTAGTTCCTAAAAGAAATGGACTGCATTTTTCTAACTTATATCGTGTGCTTTATGTTTTCAGGAAGAATATGCCATCAAGAATTCATGATCGACCTGGTGGCCTAACATTAGAATTTGACATGTTTTATAGGCGTAGTGAATAGTGATATCCAAAATCAGGTCGTGTTAGGTTGGAAGGTAGTATCAGTAAACCCCAGGATAAGTTGTCTTATTTGTATGCTGATGTAACGTTTGACCCTTTCACACATTGACTGGTATTTTTTTAACTCGATTAAATAAGAAAAATTGCCATTAAGCCCATGATTTGATGGGTTCTGGTTGAGCCTTGCATACTGCTAGCTTCCATTGTGGAGTCTTCAGTTCCTACTTAGAACTCAATTGCCTTTGAACAGGGACGTAATTGTTGTATTTTCTGTGGCCTTTTCTGTCTTGTATTAATTACTTCCTAATTTCTGATTAAGACCATTTTATGTCATCAAATATGCAAATTTTCTTGCCACTATCCTTGAAAAGCCACTGCTGATTTCTGTTTGGTGGTATACCGTTGTTGCACAGTTCTGTTACTTCTAGAGAGGGTAGGAATCCAACAGGTGCCACAAAAAGGTAGAGTATTAAAGAGAAAATTTTGATGGAAAAGAAACTTTAATTGTTTTAGGCAAAGTGCTTGCAACTTAGAAGTTACATGTATGATTCTGGAGAAAAAGGTGTTGAGATGCTCCCCTTCCGACATGTATTGAAATGCAAGCAACTTATCTCACATGTCTAGCCTGTAACTAACTACCCATTTCATGCTTGTATATCGGAAAAGTAACAGGTATTACTGATTAAACTGAACTGCCTCTGCATGTGTTAGCTAGCTGCAGGTTCATCATACTTTAAAACTCCTGAAATAAATAATCGACCAACTTCTATCCAAAGACAAATGATTGTCTAATGATTGACTATTTCAAGAGAAATATACCTGCAACAACAAACTAAATTTTCAAAAACATCCAACAAATTGTTCTGAACTATCTAAATTATGTACTAATCATTGCGCAGGGGCAAGCAGACAGACACTCCATACGTAGACCTTTGCTTTTTGTTGAGTGCTTCCTCATTGGCTTGAGGATAATTCCATGAGCCAACTACAGCTGGCGATGTGAGAGGTTTATCTGTAGCAGGTAGGTGGTCACATTTCTTTCTTTTTCTCTTTTGATCTGTATTTCTCCTCCTAGAGTAAATTGCATGCATATACAAGCATATAGACTATACAACTAACCAATGTGTAGCATTTTAGCAAAGTAGCAGAGAGTGACACAAGATCTACTAAGGGTGTACCAAAAATGACATCTGCAGTCCAAAGATAAGTGACTCCCAAATTTGCACCAATAAAAACGTGAAAAAATCATGCTCCATTTGAGAAGAAAAAAAACTTTGTGAGCTAATTAGGTTGGCATTATGGGCATGATAGGGCCCCCAAGAAGATAATGATATGATCATTTGTTAAGCAACCAAATCGAAATGATTGGTGTTTGGGATGATTGCTAGGCCCGGGTCCAATTACACCAGTAATGATAGCGTTTCCTGAACTTAAGATGGTTAGAACTGTAGGCGAGTTGTGATGCCCAATTTCTTTTGCCAACCTTCCAATGATGGGTATCCGGTGCAGGATCCATTCGAGCTCGACTTTGCCTTTCCCTACACTCATCATCTACGGCCATACCATACGTGCCATCTGTATCACCTACCGGTTGAGGTGACGGCCGACAATCTGGCTCCAACATGCACCAAAGGCAAAGAGTGTATACATGTGTGTGTGTGTATAATCACAACCATTTTGTGCAGAAAGGTTTTATACTCAAGCTAAGGTGTATGGTGTTAATTTGGAAACGTTCCATATGCAGTTATATATGCACGGGAGAGCACCTGAATAGTAATCCTTTTTGTGAACATTTCTTGTAGTAGAACTGTCGTCCGTACAGGGCATGCTTAACAGTGCACGTACGTGTGGACAAAAACGACGTACGTAGTACCTACGCGAGATAACTCAAGAGGTACAAAAAGACGTACATGAGGTACGGATACAAAGACCGGCAAGATTTGTCCTAACATTCCATAGCTAGAATAGTTCTTCAGAGGAGTACGAGCTTGATTGAAGGACTAGTGCTTTCTTTATCACTGCGTCAAGCATGCATATTGATTAGTAATGGCTAATGAGTATTGACTTCAACTCTGTCCTGGGTGGTTGCAGGGACAGAGAATAGAATACTAACAAACACTAGCTCCAAATAAACAGAGAAAATAATAAAAAAGAAGTGCATGAAATAGACATCTGTAAGTACTACCTCAGTACAGCGAACACACTAGTTCACTTGTCAGACTTCAGAAACTCAAAATAAAAGTTTCTGAATTCTGACTAGTTGGGTTGGTTTGTTTGACCAAACAAGCAGGCGACGGTGCACTGTACTGTACTGTCACGGAGATGTCACTTTGACGGGTTTAGTAGCAAAGGGACCATGGGAAAAATCTCTGCATGACACTTGACACCAGCTCATGATGACAAGAGTAGTCCTTTTGGCAGAGACTCCTAACCTTTCTGCTATACCTGCAGCAATCCACATGACAATGCATGCTTACTTTCTGATGAAGAAAACATAAATCCAGAGAAAAAAATGGAAGGAAAATTTATGGAACTAAGAGTGAAGTAATTGGAACAATCAATGTGTGTGCAGTGCAGAAACTGCACAGGAGAAACATTGCAGCACCTGGGGTTTCTAATTCTGGGTGTACTTCAGTGTGATGAGCCTCACAAGAAGGGCACATGCAAGCCTAGATCTAGCACATTGTTTAAGCTAACTTTTTTCTGGACTCGATGGCTTTTCCTCCTAATCTATTAAGGTTGACCTCAGCATCACATGGCCATGGCTCCTCATACTGTGCATGTGAATTTTGCAGGTCCAGATTCATTCACAGAATTTGTATATAGTCCCAGTATAAAGATTCATATCTGCAGCCTGCAGGAGTACATGTTCAGTCAACTCTTTCTGCATACTGCTTAACGGTCGGCACAAACTGTCAATCGGCACCAAGATTTAGAATTGTAGATTCCTCATCACTTAGTTTATGATGATCATCGTGTAAAATCAGATTCACCTGGGTCTGCCCATCTGATATAGGACGAACGGTTCAGATTGCGCGCGAGCTGCGGTGCACGTGATCTGGACCACTAATTGGCTCCAAGTGTGACTTGCAATCTACGGCTTCAGCAAAAGCGGTCCATCTAATTAAAATGGTGGTGTTTGGCGCTGGACGCCTTCTTGACATAGTTTGTAGCCCCACGAAACTTCACTCGACGAGGTAGATGGCTCACCTTCATGGATTTGATTGTATCTCCTCCGTACCTCAGCTTAATTCCCAATCATGTGTACATTTGTCTCGTAAATCCCGAACTAATACGTGCTCATACATCACATTCTCGCTTTAAAGTAAGCAACGGTGTTAACATTTAATTATGTAGCTATCAGTTTTCTGTACCGTAGTAAGTGTATGCAGGTGTGGTTTGATGGATCATGCGCTTTTTTGTTCCTTTTTGATGCCTAGACTGCACTCTTTGTGTTATATGATTGTGCCCTAAGTGAAATGAAAAAACCAACAGATTTAATGTAGGAACAGATTTAATGTAGGACGTGTTCTCATGGATTTAGGTGTCCAGGTCTTGCTACTCTATGTGCTCCTATTCAATCCGGATTTCATGCCTGCCAAGCATAAGGCGCGCCTCCTTGGTCGATGTGTGAGTGATAAAATCTTATCCCACCGCTGTAGGCGGTCTAATGATCTGATTAAAGCCTGTTGGAGGGAATCTAAGTTTGTGTAAGATCTCTGGTGGTAATGATTGGTGTGCTTCTTCTTCGGTTGGTTCTCCTAATGATGGCACGCATGATCATGTTCTGGCTAAAGACGAAGGCAGTTATGATCTTGTTTGTGTTCATGTATTTGATCGTTTATATTGTTTTTCTTAACTAGTATGGTGTCCCGCCTAATTGTATAGAAAATATTTTTAATCATCTTTATTTTTTAGATTTGTACATGATATTAGATAAATTAAGATATGAGCCAGTCAATCAATCGTTATGCTGAGTCGGTAAGTTGTTTGTATACGATGTTAGTAATATTGGGTGATTAGTTGATCATTTAGGTACAATTATGAAGATCTTCAATATTGAATTTGTTTATGCATATTTGTGAAGATCTATCGGTTGTGATATGTTAGGTACAATTATGACAATCTATCGGCTGTGATTTATTTATGTGTAGTTATGGTAATTTATCGGTTGTGATATATTTTTTGACATTAAGGTTGCCTTTTATTAACTCATATAATTGTTACATCATCCACCAACAAAGGTATAAAAATAATCTGTCGGTTATGATATGTTTAAGTGCAGTTGTAACGATCTACTGGCTACGATTTGTTTATGTATAATTATGACAATCTATCGGTTATAATCTATTTATGCATAATTATGATGATCTACTGACTGTGATCTATTTACAAAGATATATCTGCTGCGATCTATTTAGGTATACTTATGTAAATATATTTAATGTGATCTATTTATATACAAGTATGAAGATCTAACGGTTATAGCCTAATAGTAATAAAACAATTCATCATATTAATGCTGAATGTTTTGCCTTTTTTTGAATTTGTTGTCCATCTCTCTTTTTTCATTGTATTACGCACTTTTAGCATACAGTAGATGATTAATATCAGATATCTTTCTAAAACTGTTTAGGGGCATGACAAAGTGTAGTTAAACCCCTGCCTGTATATGATTAAAAAACTTCAGATTTTCTCACCACTATTCTAAAACTGTATATGATTAAAAAACTTCAGATCATTACTGTTGGAAAACAAACACGAAAGGCAAATCTTTTGTTTAGGAGCAGGCTGTTCAGGAAACTGCACCAAGAAATCCGCTGTAGTTTCTTTTGTCCGTTACTACTTCTCAGTTCTCAACTTCTCACATCCAAAAACACCCTAATATTTTTTGCGTTTCGCAAGCAACTCCCCTCGTCTTCTCCAACCTCTCGCCCTTATCACCTCGTTTTCTTTCCCTTTTGTTACCAACTGCACTCGACTGAGATCCATATATAACCAAGCCACTACCGCTGCTCATCTCTCTCTAGAACCAAGGGTTGCTGCGAGGAGAGAGAGACAGACAGAGAAGAAGAAGGGGAAGAAGGGTTGGTGGTTGCTCACTGGGAGGCGGCATTGGTCTTGGAAATTCTTGGTTCTTTCGTTAGGACAGGGCCAAAAACCAGAGAAGGACCAAGGAGACAAGAGGAGAAGGGCGACAGTGAGAGGCTGGAGAGGCGGCTCCTTTTCTTCTAGCCGCTTCTTCTTTCTCCTTCTTGGGGAGAGGGAAGTGGGAGAGGAGATGGGCGAGATGGTCATGGCCGGGTACGGGCAGGAGAAGGCGGTGCGGTGCAGCGTCAGCTTCGACACGCCGTGCGGCTCGCTGATGCGCGAGCTCGAGGTGCGTTTCTCTGCAGGAAGGAAGGAAATGTGGTCTGGTTTCTGTTCACGGCATCCTTGATTTCCTCGTTTCTTTGCAAGAACTGTGTGGATTTGGAAGGTTTGAAAGATACTGGTTTGTGATTTGCTTGTTCGTTCCAGTTTTAATTATGTTGCCATTTGTCAGCAACGAGGTTCTTATAGGAACAGTGGAATTATGTTGCTAGTTTTGAAGAACAGTGCAGATTTTTAGTCGTTTGGATTTGATGTCTTCACAATTTGCCTGTATTCTATGCAAGACAGGCCCAATTTTGCCCAAAACGTGCTTAAAAGTCCAATTTTTCTGGTTGTTTTCTTCAGTAGCAAGCTTCTTGGCTTCTCTATCAAAAAGGTTGCATTCCTTTGAAGACATGTTAGATCTTTAGAAGAACAGTAGAAATTTGTTGCTTCGGCTTACAACTTTCTTGACTTCAGCTTTAAAGGTGTTGATTTACTGTCGAGCTTCTTTCTTGATTTTTATCATTGCATGTTTCTTGAGAAGCAAAGGAGACAAAGATTTACATTTCGTATGAGTTATGACTTCAACTGTTAGAGGTGAAAGAGGCTTATCACTTCTATAAATTCTAATTGTGTGCAGTTGCGTTCTGATTATGCCACTGTCTGATGTAGCACGTAAAGCAGAATAGTGTTATGTTTTCTGGTATTAATCTTAAGTTTTCCACTACTCATTATATTACAAAAATAGTAGCATTAGGTGTGCTTTAAATTGGAAATTGTAACTGGTAAGGCTATTACGTGCTGATTATGCAGCCTTATGATGTCGCAAAAGAAAGGAGTATAGTGTTATGTTCCCAAATTTCTAAAATGTTCTCCAGAGACAAAATAAAACCAAATTAACTTTCCAACACCAGCGCTATCGATAGATGTGGGGTCTGGCTAGCAAATGCAAATGCACATTCCCTTAGCTGTCTTGTGAACATTATATTTTCTAGGAAAAAGACTACCTTCTACTCTTTTGTTTTGTTTTGTTTTTGTTTGGTGTAGGCTGCCGGACTGGAAGGTTGGGGGCCAAGCAATCAGTCTGCTTGTCCAACAAAATTCCTGCCAGTTGGGTCTTTTGGTTGCTTGCAGTGTTCCATTTCATGAATTATTACGTAGGTTGTAACATCAGATAAATACAATTAATTTGGAGTTTAAAGATGCTGAGATTTTTAGTTATCGTAAATCCTGTTCAGGTACTTGAAGATATTTACTTCTTATCAATATTATGAGTTTATATGCTATTTCTACATTGTTTCTCTTCCGCTTGTTTGATTATCTGACACATGACCTTTGTTTTAGCAAATATGGACAGAGATTGGGGAGTGTGAACAAGATAAAGATCGTATGTTCCTAGAACTCGAAACTGAGTGCATGCGTGTGTATCGTCAGAAGGTTGATAGTGCAAATTCTGAGAGAGCCCAGCTCCGTCAGTCATTGATGGCCAAAGAAGCAGAGCTTAAAGCTTTAGTGGCTTCGATAGGTGAAAATACCCCACAATTTAAGGTATATTCTGTCATAATTTCAATTTTCGCCTCTTGTTCAACGCCTTGAACCTATGGATCTCCTTGAATATGTGCCCACATGTCATGTTATTCTAAGTTTTGATTTGTCTACATAGACACAGATATTATTGCATAAAATAACAAAAAGTAATGAAATCATTGCTGAATGCTGATGTCATGCTGTACGTTGTGTAGAATATATCATATCCGATGGGTCGCCTGTCTTTTTTCAGCTAATGATACTATGACATGCGCAACTGAGTCATCTTGTTGGTACCTAGTCAAGTCAGATGGGTATATTAGAAGAAAAATAGTAGTATAGAACTTGGTTCGAGGGGCCCAAATATTTGCTGACTAGAATCTGTTACTGTCAACCATCCATCAAATTAAAGTTTTATTGAATATGATGCTTTCTTATCGTTTAAGCCTACCTAGATTATGCATCTAGAATTTCCATATACAGCATGTTTGTTTAGTGATAGTACAGTGGGCTTTCATGCAAAATTCCTTTCAGTCATGGCGTTTTTGCAAACAAAGTCGTGGGGTCTTTCGACATGCATCAGCCACTGGCTACAGAAGTTGATTGCTTTTGGAATGTTTAGGATATATTATTGAAGTACGCCAAATAAAGGTGAAATACTATACTTTTGTGTATTTGGATACTCCCTGTTAAATGTTTGAGAATCATGAAGATTCATATTTAACTGTACTGGAGCCAAAAAGCTTGCAGCTGGCATCGTTGTACAATATGAATAAGGTGGTATATTCCATTTTTATTAATGTGAATATTCATTTATAGATGGATGAAAAACATACATCGTTGAAAGAACAACTTGCCGCAGTGACGCCTCTCTTGGAAGATCTTAGGGCAATGAAAGAAGAAAGGATCAAACAATTCACAAATGTGCAATCTCAAATTGCGAAGATAAACGCACAAATTTCTGATTACAATTATCAGCATGACGATGGTTCGTTCAAACGTCTTAACAATGATCATGACTTGTCAAGCAGAAGGCTTTCTGATCTTCAAATGCAGCTGCGCAATTTACAGAAAGAGAAGGTAATAATGATCTTGACTTAAATGTTTGCCTGCGTAGCTTGCTTCAATCCATTCATCAGATAGATATGAGTTGAGCCATCAAAATTGTTGAATTGTATCTTATCAAGATGTAACCTACAACTTCTCACACAAAGAAGATGCATAGGACTAGATGTTTTGAATCGGGTGAATAATTTATTTGGAGGTATTTATAAAACAATAATCATTTATGTGTTGTAACCTTTATATGTTTATCTAACGCTTCAACCAGAAACTTTGCTGCCAACATCCTGATAGCTATAAGAATTGTATAGTTGAAATGACAACTCATGCTATTTTTGGCTATGCCATATTGGTAAAAACGTTTTTTTCTCTCCTCTTTTTGTTCAGTCTGACCGCCTTCAGAAAGTATTCATATATGTCGATGAAGTGCACTGCCTATGCGCTGTGCTTGGGATGGATTTTGCAAAGACGGTAAAGGATGTGCATCCAAGTTTGCATGAAACCGACCCAGAAAACTCAACGAATATCAGTAATGGCACTCTTGAAGGTCTTACTCAGACCATCCTGAAGCTCAAAGCAGAAAAGAGGACTAGAGTTTCGAAGGTGAGTCCTCTTTGCGAAACCATGGTAGCGATTCATTTTTTGTTTTGTAGCTTCTCTAATTACTTTTAGCTGTGTTCAGTTGCAAGAAATTGTGGAAAAACTACACAAGTTATGGAATCTGATGGAGTCAACAGAACAAGAGAGGCGACACTTTGCCGAAGTAGCAGTTGTTCTTGGATCTACTGAGGAAGAGATCACTTCTCCTAGTATCCTGTCATTGGAGACAATTCAGGAGGTTTGGCAACTTCCTTTTGAGTTATTCGCTTCTTTACAAGTTGTAGTTCGAACTTATTGGTTTGTTATTTGATTCTTTAGACAGAAGAGGAAGTCGAAAGACTAACTAAACAGAAGGCAAGTAGAATGAAGGAACTTGTTCTTAAGAGAAGGTTAGAACTAGAAAAGATATGCAGAAATGCACATATGGAGCCTGATATGAGCACAGCACCCGAGAAGATCATTGCTTTAATTGACTCTGGTATTTATCCTGCTGACATCTTTCTCTCGCACATACAATTGAAAAATGCTGCTGCTGAATATCTTGAATGATCCAAGAACTTCCCACGTACAGGTCTAGTGGATCCTTGTGAACTTCTTTCCAGCATTGAAGCACAAATAGCAAAAGCAAATGAGCAGTCCCTAACAAGGAAAGATATTATGGAGAGAGTAGACAAATGGCTATCAGCTTGTGATGAAGAGACTTGGCTTGAGGAATATAACCAAGTATGCTTTTATCCATGAAAATATGCATTGCAGCATCCATCAATTGAATATGATATCCATCTTCTCCTCTATTTTAGCATGTTGGTACTGACTATTCAGATACACGTTGGCTGACAACATATAATGCAAATCTCTTTACGATTTAGTTAAATGTCATCTTCAATGTTTGCATGTCATTCTGCAGGATGATAACAGGTATAGTGCTGGCAGGGGTGCCCATCTGAATCTCAAGCGTGCAGAGAAGGCAAGGGTGCTCGTTCAAAAGATTCCGAGTGAGTCTTCATTTCTGTAGCTTTCACCATTAACTTCAGTTGAACACTGTAGTAGCTCCAGATCTATATATAATCATCAAGCACTGCATGGTTCACAGGCACTATCGCATTGTTTGATATCACTCCCTCACTTGGTATGTAATATGATCAGAAGCTACATTTTTCTGCAGCTATGATCGACAACTTGATAGACAAAACATTTGCCTGGGAGGATGAAAGTAATATGCCATTTCTGTATGACGGGGTAAGCACTGAGCTAGCTCACCATGTTTATCTGAAATCAGGCACACTAGATCTGTTCCATATAATCAGATGCATTGAATTTGCATGTTAAGGTTCGTCTGGTTGCCATTTTGGAAGAGCAAAAACTCAGAAGGGTACAAAAGGAGGAAGACAAGAGACGATACCGGGTATAAACTAACACCACATCACGTACTCCTTTTGGCATTACAACCACAACAAAAGAATTCTCACCCTTGCTGGTTAACTCTTACTACAGGACCAGAAGAAGCTGCAGAATCTATTGCTTAAGGAGAAGGAGCTGATCTTTGGGTCCAAGCCTACTCTGAAGAAAACAAGCAGCTTTAACAGGAGGACGGGCGGCCATCATCCAAATGGAAGTGGAGCTGGTTTCATGACACCGATGCCCCGCAGGGTCTCTGCAGGCAGTGCCACTCCTGAGCTTCTAACACCACGCTCATACTCTGGCCGGTACAATAACTACTTCAAGGAGAACAGGCGGCTGACAGCCGCGCCACTGAACTTCTCGACAGCTTCGAAGGAGGATAGCATGTCGTCCTTTGCTTCATTAGCGGCTCGGAACCTGATTCTCCATTGCTTTTGCACTGAGTATGAGATCACCAAGCATTTGTTTTTGAGTAATCTCCAGGATTTTTCACAGGAGCTTCTGCTGATCTTCATTTTTGAATGGAACACTTCTGATCAGGGAAGAAGACTTTCTTGGCGAGAAGTATGACAGTGAAGGCTATCCTCAAGATTGGACCACTGTGTTAGCTGCTGACAATGCTAATGAGTGACGACAGATTGTGAAAGGATTTAGATAAGATTGCTTGTAGATATATGACATAGCACTTGTGGTGATGTTGTAATTCCAACTACGAGTTTGATCATTGTTTGGTTAGGGAACAAAAGTTGTGCAATGCATTTGTTTTGTGCTAAATGATTTTCTCTTTGAAGTTCTTTTTATTTCTGGCTTTGTATCATTATTTGGATGTGAAAAGAAGACAGTTGATATTGTTTTTTCTTCAGGAAAATGGTGTTGTATACAGCATAGAGGCTTATAACCCGATGTCTTGTACTGTTGTCTATTGGACCACAGATTGCTTTTGGTAATCGCACATCATCTTCTAGTCAGGCAACACTGTATGTTGCTGGATCACAGTTCACACAAGCTTGCGTAGTTGCGTAAGTATATATACATCGCATGTATTTCTATGTTACGCTTCGTGCGTTTGTATGTTTCCAGCTGTCGGATATATCACTGCAAATGCATCTCGAGTTTAAAGATGGCCGGTCATATAAACGATAATCTCACCTCAATCCATTTCCCAAAGACAAACCAATCGGTACCTTAGTGCCGTCGTGAGCAACTTAGAAATTGGTAACCGTATTACAGGTCTAAAGATATGAAGATGTTGAGCAATAGAAGGAACTACGAAAATAAAGGTTCACATCGAAACACCAGAAAACCTGTGCTCGTTTCCAGAATACTTATCTTCGTCCAGGATGTCATCTAAAAAGATGTTTGCCCAGGATTTCCTGGAAAATGGGCATCATCAGATTTTGACAAAAATGCTTTAAGTTCCAAGCTAGGATTGTCCAACGTATTTTTGTACACTTTGATAACAAGATTTATCGTTTGGTGCAAGTACTTGCACTGACACCATCTATCCTATCTGGTCGCTTTGGGTGCTGCTTCTCTGCTACAAATGTGAAACAGAGCAGCTGGGTAGGCAACCTTGATTCCTCAGTCTACCTCTAAAAGACAAGCCAATTTTGTGTACAAACATAAGAGAACCGAGATGGTGTACAAAACTCTTCCACCCAACACATTGTGCCAACATGATGTTTGCAGGGCAACTGCGACATAATCTGCAAAACGAATGACCAAACAAAGTGAATCAACCGGTATGATCCAATATTTTATATTAGAATAAATCACTCAACCATAGTCATATTAAAGCATCATATTAGTTTTGATCATACAAATTAATAGCTAAGGTAAGCATATGTCAGGAACATACCTAACCCTAAGATCACACTAAAGCATCATATTAGTTGTGATCATACAAATTAATAGCTACAGCCTACAGCAATCATATGCCAGGAACATACATCACGAACCAGGAATTTTCAGTCATCCTAGTCTTGATTTATTACAATGCTAAACCCATAATAACTAATTTATTACAGAAACCAAAACATATACCCAAGAAAGGAATGAAAACAGCATAGAAGCGAAGGCTGAACCTTTCAATGTCTATTGATATACTCTATTGGCTACATAGGAACAACGAAGTCCTCGACAATTTTTAATAATAGAAAGCTAAACTGCAGTTAGTATTGATTCCTGATGCAAAATTATTACGAGAAATAAAAAAACCTAAGAAACTAATCTGACAAATCCAAGAATTTAGCAAAGGACCCTGACGAAATGAATCAATGTAGGGACAGGGGCAGGTAATTCCAAAGGTAACGCAGGGAAAATTAGATCTAAACATTACATCGCCAACAAACAAGCAGAATAGTAGGATAAACAAATAATACCCAGAACTAAATAGCCCAAGAAATCTGCAAAGGCATGAAACGCAACCATAGCTATTGCACTAGACGACTTTGCAAAAACTAATTCTTCTAGTTTCTTACAGCAAAACTTCTGCTTGGTCCTGGAAATAAATTAAATCCTGCAATCTATGAGCAACAGCATATATGCAGCTACATAACACTAGCGAATAGCGACTACCGAGCACTATGTTGGTTGTAAAGTAACTACAAACAAGTTCAATCCTCAAAACAAAATTTCTAATTGAATTCGTATCTAACAACAAGAGCACACATTTGCAGGTCACCCCCACAAAACAACAAAAATGAAAGAAAAAAATGCTCTTCTATGTGCAAAAAACGAATCTAAGAGGCTTTTCAATCATACACTTCATACCGCCATCCAATTCAAAATAGGACGGTTAGTAACAGCAAGTCAAGGTCTTAAGCAAATAGCAAACGGTAGCCCCAATTTGTCAATAGATCCTGTACTAGAAACTTCAGTGCAGTCATTTACATATTCACATTACGTTCCAAACTCCATGATGACCTAAGAAATCCAAGAATGAAAGCAATTTAACAACCACAAAGAGCAGTTCAATGTAGCTTCCTGAAGATCCCAAAAACCTTGTTGGCCCGATCCCGATACATGTAAAGCAATGTCTTACTAGAAATCACGATCTGAAACTACTAAGATGATACCTTTCTACATCCTACAGCAATAAAAGTAGGGACATAAGCATAATACCAGCATTGCGCAATGGAGCACGACAACTTCTTGCAGAATCAATCCGCGCCAAACGGAACCTAAACCCCGAAGAAACCAATACACTGAGGAGGAAATACCTAAGCTTTGCTCTCAAAAGTCGAAGCTTTTGAGATAGCTGGGATCCTTCTTGGCCCTCTCCTGGAACTTGCGGAACCACCGGTCCAGAATATCCGTGGGCACCACCAGCTTGCCGCCGTCGGCGCCGCAGAACGACTGCATGAAGTTGAACAGGTTCTCGCCGACGCGGAGCGCGACGCGCTCCGCGCGCTGCTCGTCGGGGGGCGGCGGCAGCGCGGCAGCGTCCTCCACGGCGACGCCCAGCTTCGCGGGGCCGGCCGGGGGCTCCGGCTCGTCGCCGGCCTCCGGGAGCTGGAAGGAGGCGGACGGGCGCGCGGGGCCGAGCGCGCCGAGGAAGGCGAAGGGGCGATTGGCGGCCGGCTGGAAATAGACGGCCACGGCCTTGCCGGGCGGGATCGCGGCCGCGGTGGCCGGCAGCAGGAAGACGACGGCGGACCGGGGCGCGGCCGGGAGGGAGAGCGTCGCGAGGTCGAGGAGCCAGGAGGTGGGCGCGACCTGCGCGAAGGCGGTGGCGTCGAGGGGGAACGTGTGATCCGGGAAGACGACGCCGAACATGGCGGCGGCCGGCGGCCGGGCTGTAGCTTCTGGATGCCGAACCTGCCGCTAAGCTTGTGGCATGGGGTGCGCTTCCTACGGCGACGGTGGAATCGATCGGGGTGTCGATGGGGAGTAGGGAGGTGGCCTGGAAGAGGATTCGGTTCGGTTATGGAAGGAAATGGAGTGTTCTAGAAGGTTGTAGAGCATGCTCGTGCCGGCTAGATGAAGCATGTTTGGCACACAAGATGTGACGCCAAATTATCATTTCTGTTGTGCAACCGTTGCCGGTGAGTCCGGTCCTCGAGTTGCACAGCGTGACGACGACGACGTAGAGGAAGAAGACGACGGAGCGCGGGAAATAAAGTATGAGAGACACAAGTGTAGGGAGAAGGAGAGCTCTTTATTAATTGATCAAAAGTATACATCAAGTGTGCCCTCCACCTCTATTTATAGTCTAAACTAGGGTTAGGGATAAGTATCCACTTAAGTGTACCCAAGAGAAATTGACCCACCCTCATGACAGGTGGGCCCCACTGCTGGTGAGGCCACTAGTTTCCCAACACTCTCCCTTGGAAACTTATCCCGTATAGCACATGCCCTAAAAACTCCGAAAAAACCCAGTGGGAAAAATACCCGGAGAAAGGATGCATGGCATACTTTGGTTATGTTGCACAAACTGCCTCATTAAAAACCTTGGTTTGAGAAACTTCGGTAAAACTCATCCAAGGGAAAAAAGAGTACAATTCATCTGATTATTCAACCAGATACTTGATTTTCTTAATCAAGATTTTACCTATGAGTTCGTAAAGATTCTCCCCCTGAACACTGCAATTCCCTAAGTCTCATCATACCTATTCCGCGCACGCACCTTTCAAAGGTCGATGCCGGTAATGACTTAGTGAATAAATCTGCTAGATTTTCACATGACTTAGTATGCATTATTTTTATTTCGTCCATCTTTTGCAATTCATGAGCATAGAAGAACTTGGGGTTGATATGCTTAGTGAGATTGCTCTTCACATAACCCATTTGCACTTGTGCAACACACGCTGCATTATCTTCATAGATAATTATAGGGGTTTGTACGGTGTTTAACCCACATGACTTTTATATGTGGTTGACCATCCGTCGAAGCCAAACACATTCCCGTGAGGCTTCATATAGGGCAATGATTTCCGAGTGGTTCATCGAAGTTGATACGAGACTTTGCTTAGACGATTTCCATGAGACTGCAGTCCCGCCACATAGGAAAACATAACCTGTTTGTGACTTAGCTGTATGCGGGTCTGAAAGATACCCAGCGTCGGCATATCCAACCATGGACAAGTTTTGATTCTTTCTGAAGAACAAGCCAAGATCCTTGGTTCCTTGGAGGTATCGAAATATATCCTTAATGCCTTTCCAATGCCGTTTGGTAGGCTCAGAACTATATCTCGCTAACAAATTCACGGCGAATGCAATATCCGGTCTCGTGCAATTTGCAAGGTACATGAGTGCTCCTATTGCACTCAAGTATGGGAATTCTGGTCCCAGAACTTCCTCCCCCTCTTCCTTAGGTCTAAACGGGTCCTTGTCTTGCTGTAGGGACCTCCCAATCATGGGGACCTTCGAAGGGTATGCCTTTTCGAAACTAAATCTTTCTAACACTTTCTGAGTGTAGGAAGACTGATGCACTAATATCCCTTCAGGGAAATGCTCAAGTTGCAAACCTAAGCAATACTTGGTCTTGCCCAAGTCTTTCATTTCAAATTCGGACTTCAAGTAAGAACTTGCTTCATCAATGTCCTCGGGCGTGCCAATGATATTCAGATCATCCACGTATACCGAGATTATACAGAATCCATCCTGGGACCTGCGTATAAATACACAAGGGCAATCTTCATTGCTCGTGTAGCCTTTCTTGCTTAGTATCTCGCTTAAGCGATTATACCACATTCTGCCAGACTGTTTGAGTCCGTATAGTGACTTTCTAAGTTTCACACTATACGGGCTCCTATTTGCTCTGTCTTGGTTCGGAATGGGAATACCTTCTGGTACTCTCATGTAAATGTCCGAATCCAAGTTTCCATATAGGTATGCTGTTACCACATCCATGAGTTTCATTTCCAGATTCAAATTAACTGTCATTGAGATTAAATATCTAAAGGTAATTCCATCCATGACTGGGGAGTAAGTTTCCTCAAAATCGACTCCGGGTTGTTGAGTGAAACCTTGTGCAACAAGCCTTGCTTTATATCTGACCACCTCATTATTTTCATTTCTCTTGCGAACAAAAACCCACTTATGACCTACAGGGCGTATGTGGTGAGGGGTTAGGCTTACGGGCCCAAATACCTCTCTTTTGTTCAGAGATAATAATTCCGCGGTGATTGCCTCTTGCCATTTTTTCCAATCCGATCATTTCTTACAATCGGCGAGCGATACAGGCTCAGGATCAAGATCAATAATCTTGGCAATCTTATTCGCAAAATAAATATCAACATTGGTTGTTACTCTATTCAAAAATTCCCCTGTTTCTGCATAGTTTATGGCCATTTCATCATGGAGCGCTTCCTCATGCGCTTCCCTTTGCTCATCGCTATTTTCCGTAGCGGGAGCAAGGTCCTTTAGCTTTCCTGCGCCGATGTGTGCGCACACATCTCTGCTAGGTGCTTCCTCCAATGGAAGGTTCAAGTCAGGAGCATTTTGTTCTGTACTTGTGCCAGGTCTCAACTGGCTCCCCTTATTCTTTTGGGGTGCTTCAGTGGTTTTCCGTGGTAAGTCCTTCTTGTCCTTTTTCGCCGGGCGTCCCCAGGTACTCGGGACACGAGGGACCGGAGTTCTCGTCCTTTTATTCTGAGGCCTTTGGACGGGAGCGGGTATACCTTCATCATTTCTTGGTATTTCAACCCTCTCCGGTGCATTGTGTGCGGGCACATGCGACTTAGTCACGGATTTTAAATCACTAAAGTGATCCGGCAGGCGATTCGCTAATGCTTGCAAATCAATTATTTTCTGGACTTCGCTATTTGCTTCACCAGTACGCGGGTCATGTGCGGGATCCCCGTGGCGTGCCACGTAATTTCGCGACATTTTTCATCAAGGGGTTGATTTCCTCCCCCTAATGCCGGAAAATGATCCTCATCAAAAATGCAATCAGCAAAGCGGGCCGTATGGCAATCTCCGGTCATGGGTTCCAAATACCGAATTATGGAGACGGTTTCATAACCGACATAAATCCCCGACTTACGGAGTGGCCCCATTGCTGATCGCTGAGGTGGTGGTATAGGTACATATACCAGGCAACCGAACCTTCTAAGGTAGAAAATTTTCGGTGCCGACCCATGTGCTAGTTGCATAGGAGAGTGGATGTTGTATGCCGACGGTCTAAAATTAATGAGATTTGCAGCGTGCAGCACTGCGTGTCCCCAACATGTTGTTGGTAAATTACAACTCTGTAATAGCGGTCTGGCAATAAATTTAATTCTTTTAATTAATGCCTCTGCCAAACCGTTCTGGGTATGGACATGAGGTATTGAGTGCTCAATTTTAATTCTCATGCCTAGGCAATAATCATCAAATGCTTTTGAAGAAAATTCACCGGCGTTGTCCATTCTAATGGACTTTACTTGATAATCTGGGAATTTATTCTTAATCTGAATTATCTGCGAGATTAGCTTTGCAAAAGCATGGTTTCGCGTAGATAATAAAGAGACATGCGACCATTTCGAGGACGCGTCGATGAGCACCATAAAGTACCGAAATGGCCCTGACTGGGGCTGAATAGGACCGCATATGTCCCCTTGAATTCGTTCTAGGAATGCAGGGATTTCATCCTTCACTTTCAAAGTGGATGGTCGAATAATTAATTTCCCCGTGGCACATGCGGGGCACACGAAATCTTCTGGATTTGGGAAATTTTTTACATTAATATCATGACCATTAGAGTTGTTAATGATATTTCTCATCACTCTTAGACTGGGGTGGCCAAGCCTATCATGCCATAGGCGGAATAATTCAGAGCTTCTAAAAACAGTTTTAAAGGCAGTGTACGCCGGGGATGCTACAATTCTAGTGTAGTAGAGCCCGGTGTCAAATGAAGAAAGTTTTTCTAATACCCTCTTTCCATGTGCGTCGCGCTTAGTGATGAGTAGATATTCTTTATCATTTTCATCATCGGTTTCTACATGGAAACCATTAGCGCGAATATCCTTAAAACTAAGGAGTGTTCTAGTCGATTCGGGTTACAATAATGCTTCTTCTATTGTCAAAATTGTATCCATTGGGAGTATAATTGTGTCTCTTCCGGAGCCTATTATACTAGAACCGCTACCGGCGATTGTCATGATACTGCCCGTACCTTTGCGAATAGACTGGAAATATTTCGTCTCCCTTAGTATGGTATTAGTCGTGCCACTATCCACAAGGCATACTTCCTCCATTATGCGCCACACGTGTTCTAAAATATTGCATCTAATTAATAACATTGCGAGTATGTAACAAACATAATTAAATGCATACACATTTCAGAACATCATATGCCATAAACGAATAAATATTGAATAAAGAAATAAGTCCGAATATAATCCAAACACCGAAAGAATAAAGTGCATGCTCTCATAGAGCTTACAAATCCATTCAAGAATTATAATGTATCATAGCACACTTCTATTAAGCAGGTCTTTCATCATCTGCCAGGGCGCCATTCGTGGCTCCCATGAGGAGAGATTGATCTTCTTGGGCAAGTTTCATCATAGTTATCTCTTCCTCTGTTGCCCAAAATATTTGGTGTGCTTCAGGCCCACTCTTACCGGAGGCATCATGGTGGTTCTTGAGGTGTTGCTTATTGTAAGGTATTTTGGTCCTAGTTCTTCTCCTGGACCTATACCTTTCTGCCCTTGTCACTCCTTTTGAGATGGATACAACGTTGGATTTCATGACCAACTCCGTCTCTAGTAGGAGGAGACAATGAATCAGCTCAGAGAATGATGTATATGCCTTTGCTTGCAATTTCTTTGCTCTGGACACGTTCTCCACATGCATGGTGGAGGTAGTTTTTCGAACCATCTCATTCTCAGTGAGCGTGTAGCCACACTTTTCAAAGCTGGAAAGGAGATTATTCATACCGAGGGCATACATAGCAACAGACTCAAAATCCTGAAAGCGGAGGTTGTTCCACTTGTTCATCAACACATCCATGGGAGTTACCACTTCGTGGTGGTGGAAACGCTTTCTTAGCGTGTCCCATAGGATTTTTGGCTCCATCTCCATCATATATTCATCATTCAATTCCTCAGAAATGTAATTGGTGAGGATGTTTAGGGTTGCCATCTTGCTTTTCATGGCAGCCAAGGACCTACATTCATTTGTTGGTCCATGTATGATGTGAGATAGCCCTTTGCTTTCTAGCAGAGTTTTCATGGCGGGAGCCCATGTTGTGTAGTTCCTTCCTTGGGTATTCAGTACCCCAACCTCCATTCTTGCCTCGGTGGGCATCCTACAGCATTCATGCATAGGTTTGCAAACATTACTTACGGGTAATATTGCATGATACAAAAGTAATTTTGAAACAGTGCTTCAATACTTAAACATGCCATTTATATGAAGTACATGAAGATTAAAAGCAATATTCAAAATTACAATTAACCATAATCAGCAAATCATATCAATAATGGCATATAAGTATGTTAAACAATTGCCAAAAACAAAAATTGACTCAAGAATTGAATGCCGAGACCGTTTTATGCTAGGAACAAGTATTTCTGCTAATTCTAGAATTTACAGAGACTTTTACGTAAAAATTTCAGTACTGGAAATAAAAATACGTAAATATAAAAATTCCAGAGGCTTATTTGCAAAAACCTCGTGCACAGGCCTCCAGGGCCGGTCAGACCGCTGGTGCGGCCGGTCAGACCGCTATGTGGGAGGTCAGACCTCTTCAGGGGGGACGGTCAGACCGCGCGTAAGGTCGGTCAGACCTCTGCGGGGTCAGACCGCGCGTAAGGCCGGTCAGACCGGCCAGCTCGCCTCTTTCTGGGCCGGCCCACCCCGCGCGGCCCACCACCGCACTGCCCACGGCCAAAAGGGGGGGGGCGGCGGTTAGGGTTTCCGCCCTAACCGCCCGAGCAGTGGAGGCGGCGGCGGCGGTGGCCGGTCAGACCGCCTACAGGGTCGGTCAGACCGCCCGGCCCCCCGTACGGGAGAGGCGGCCGGCGGTGGCGCGGAGGCTGGTCAGACCGCCCTACAGGACCAGCGGCGCATGCGGGCGCGGGATGGTCAGCGGCGCGGGGGCCCGTGCGGGGGCGGCGCGGGGGCGCGGCGCAGCCGGTGGCGGCCGGGGCCAGTCCCTGCGAGGGGCGGCTCGGCCGACGGCTAGCCCATGCGGGGCCGGCGGCGACGGTGCGCGCACGTCCGTGCGGGGGCGGCGCGGTGCCAGAGGCCGGTCAGACCGCCCCTGGGGCCGGTCAGACCGGCCTATGCGATCCAGAGGCGGCGCGGCTCGCCCGTGCGGGGGCGGCCGGGGCCGGGGCCTGCGACGGCGCGGCTTGCTGGCGGCGCGGATGGCGGCCGGCACCCATGTGGGGGTGCTCCGTGCTTCCCATGCACGGGCTCCCCACGGCGATCTACAACCCTCTCCGATCGGCTTGGCCGGCGACTTCTGTCGGCGTCGAAAATCTCGAGGAGTTTCGCACGTGGGTGAGGAAATCAATCTAGATGACAAATACAAAAATGAAATCTAGATGAGATGGAGAACCCATTTTTCACGTTTGTCGGTCCCTACCTCGACCGTCAAACTTGAGCCTAGGAAGAAGAAGACTCAGCGGAGAGACGTAGTCGTGCTGATAACGTGTTGTGCAACCGTTGCCGGCGAGTCCGGTCCTCGGGTTGCACAGCGTGACGGCGACGACGTAGAGGAAGAAGACGACGGAGCGCGGGAAATAAAGTATGAGAGACACAAGTGTAGGGAGAAGGAGAGCTCTTTATTAATTGATCAAAAGTATACATCAAGTGTGCCCTCCACCTCTATTTATAGCCTAAACTAGGGTTAGGGATAAGTATCCACTTAAGTGTACCCAAGGGAAATTGACCCACCCTCATGACAGGTGGGCCCCACTGCTGGTGGGGCCACTAGTTTCCCAACAATTTCTACAAACAAAACAATACAGGTCGAAATCTTGCATCGTCGTACTAGGCCTGTTTCCAGCTGCGCTCATTGCCATCCACAGCAGTGGCGGAGCTTGAGTAAAGCAAACAACTTTTTAAAGAAAAAATTGCCTGCCTTTAGAATTAAACCAGAGTGGGGTCGGAAAACAGCGGTTACATGCACAGTTACATAAAGGACTAAAAAAAGAAATTATAAAATTACCTTTTGAGGACACATTGAGACGAAACATGTCGATGGACACATGCTAGCTAGCTTGTAGCGTGATGCCACATGTTCGAGGGAGAACTCTGCCATTTACCAAGGCTTCAGTTGTCGGAGAGCCACCACCACTGGTCGACGGAACTGAGGCTATCGGTTCGATGGTTGATGAAAGACGCATGTGCATCGTGATAGTTATGGCGAGCTACCAGAGCTAGAGATGTTGAGGTAGCTGTCAGGACCTAGAATCCATAACAAAGAATTTTAAGTGAAATCTTCTACTAAGTCGAAATGTCAATCCCGACCTCAACCTTTGGGTATCAATTCCAAGAGGAGTGGAGTGATATGGATTCGAATAGCCTGAGACGTCAAACCCGAACTTGCTCCGGCAAACTAATACATAGATTAAATAGGATGATATGGTCTCCTTACTCTTTTCTCACTGAGCCGAAACATCAATCTCAAACTTGTCCTGGCAAATGAATGCTCGGCTGGAGTAGGATGATATAGTTCTCAAGCTCCCAGTGGAAGAGTCACTTCACAGGGTGATTAAACCTAACAATTCTATGATATAGACTCTGAAACCCTACCCGCACCATGTGCTTCAATAACATACACGTAAGGCACATGAGGCAGGTGAGAACAAACAAGTATCACAACAGCAACTCTACGACTGAAACTACAATAATACTAGTTGTTCTTTAAAACTTAACAACATAATTCACACAAAGAGTTGATTACACGGCGGAAGATTAAATATGGCTAAGAAGCCAAAAGGGTAAGGCCAAAAGATGGTAGCAAAATAAACCAAGCTGCCGAACCCTTGGCAGGACCACTGCCTAGGATTCCCAGCGACTAGTCATCGTGGGCGTCGATCTCTATATAGAAATCATCCGTTGAGGGGATGATTTCCTCTGCACAAAAATTATCAACGACTGCAAGGTGAGTACAAAAATTGTACTCCGCAAGACTTACAAGAGAAATTAGTAATATATGCAACATGTTTCAATAAGGAAATAATTATGGACTATTTTGCGGAAAGCTGATTATCCATTTGACAATACTTTTTAAGTAGAATAAAATCGACTACTGAATTGCTTTTAAAGAAGATGAGTCGAATATTCACACATAACTTTATTGCAGACCACCGAACACTTAAACCCTCGATTCTTCCTCAACCACCAGAGAGAAAGCAATCGCTAACACCTCAACCTTAGAATTGGCATATTTTAGAGTGACATTGTAGTTATCTAATTCGATGTGGATTCTTACCAAGTTATCCATAACCGCGGACACAGCTATTCGAATAGTTCAGACCCTGCAGGGGTGTATATTTTTACCTACAGGTATCAATCGACTCTTAATGCTAGGCAAAAGACACACTTCACGAGGTGTGTTAGCAGAGTGTGATTGAACACGACCTTTACAATGTTTTCGACTTAAGTATGAGCCGCCTTAATGGGCTAATCCATGTGCACCAGTCCGGCCGGTACCCCGACACGGTCCCAAAAGTTGTAGCAGGTGATACATCCCCGGTCCAGGACCATGTGTAACCCTTACACCTATATTCACTCACCCAGCAAATGAAAACGGTAAACTATTGTCACACCCCAATTTTTCAAAACCCGAAAATTAGGGCTAACAAACACTTTTCGCTATTAACGTCAGTCAAAATACGCCTAACTAAAACTTTAGTTCAAATCATGATACCAAAACGCGAAAGCCCTTGCTCCTATTTATCTCGATCTCCATTTTGTCAAAACCCTAATTCCCCGAACCATGTCGGACGACAAGGGCGACCCTGTTCAACACCCTGTCTCCATATGTGACCATTTGCCCTTGCGTTCCCGCCACGAACACACCTTCTGCACCTATCTCCCATCCTTCCTAGTTAGTGTACCCTAAAACACGCACCTGCCGCAAAGTGCCCATACGGTTCTTCTGCGAAGTTGAGACATATACCCATCTTGAATCTCTTCCGAATGACCTGAAATTCTGCCACCAACTTCGCCATGCCCCATCGCGAGTATGTGCAAAAATATACTGCTTTTATGTATACACGCATACGCCAAACCCTAACCCCTTCTTCCCGAACGACGGATCAAAACCAGTAACTCGATGTCTGTACCATGTACGCCGATATGCTTACGGCACCTTGCTACCGAGTATTCCAAACCAAGATGAATGGATTCCCGCGAGCCTCCATAACCCCATCCCACCTTGCCGCGCTCCGAAACCCTATTTCTGAGCTCCTGATTCTTTTCCTTCCTATGTAAACCTAATTCCTTCCAAAAACACTAATCGCGAAATCTAGCGTTCATCGGCCTTCCCAAAAATTCCAGAAAAATATATGGGATGGCCAGTATCGAACGCCTTCGCCAAAAAGGTTTCGACGCATAAAATCTCGAGCAAACCCTAGCCAACATCTATCAAAAATCTTTCGGAGCATTTTACCATCTTTATCAGCTCACCTAACCCATTAACCCACCTGGCCAGTAACATGGGTTGTTCCTTCCCATTAAAACCCTATCTCATGGCACGTTGTGTCATTCAGGGAAACATCAACTCCTCGTGCTATTTCGGTGCCTACATTTTCCTGTTGCAGCAGGACACCTCCTTTATTTTCTTTAAGAGTAGCAGTCAAATCTAAGTTACTCCAGCACCACCACATGCTTTCTCTCTTCCCTCCTTAACTCTGTCTCCTCACATCTAGTGAATTAACAGCAGCACAAACCAAGTCTACACTCTCTCTTCCTTTGCTGCACCGAGCATTAAATTTTTCCCTGCTCCCCGTAACACATAGCACCTACAATCTACTCCCTCCCTTAAGTCATTTCACTCCCGTATGAGGGCCACCGAGTTGTTCAATCCTCTGCCCTATTCCGCCAGCTCACTCACCTCCTTAACTCCTTCCCTTCTTTCATTCATCTCTCCCCCGCTGCATCACCTTCCTTGTACTGCTCCCATGTCCACGCAGGCGTTCGCTTTAACTCCATCAATAGCAGTCAGTGCCTAACCACGCTGTAGTAACAGCATCTGCTAGCTGCCCCATCTCTTGCTTAATTTCCTCTCCCTTCCCCATTATTTCTCTCCCGTGCCCGTGAGCTGAGCTCACTTTGTTCCATCCCGAGCTCCCTTCCTCCAATCGAGCAGCCACTCTCCTCTGCTACTTGCCTTTCTTCTTCTTCAAGCCCCGAGCTGACCTCCCAATTTCCCCCATTCTTTGATTCTTCGCCTGCTAAGCATGGCAAGGGCCGCACCTTCCCTTGCCCAAGTACCAGCGCCCCTCTCCCTACCTCCAGGTCTCCTCCTCACCTCCCTAAGCTCAAGTTTCCTCCTGGTCTCAGGCCAAGCCCCTCCTTCCTTCTTCTTGCTGCCACAACCGAGCTCCACAGCTCTCTTCTTCCCCAAACCTCCATCCACCCCCAGCTGCAACCCCCAGTACCAAGAACGTTGAGCCCCTCATCCCTGCTACCCCTTCTTTCTTCTCAGCCGAGCTCACCCGAACGCCGTTGGTAAGCCATCCGAGCAACCGAGACAACCTGCTGCCCCAATCCGCCGCCCAGATCCACCCCTAGCTCCGCAGGTCTTAGCTCAGGCGCCCCGTCGCCGGTAAGTCACCTCCCACTCCGCTGCCGGCGCAGGCGAAGTTTGCCTCCACGCCGCCCTGCTCGGCCCCGGCCACCAATGTCGATGAGCCAGCAGCCGCCGGACCCGTTCCCCTTGGACTCGGATGCTAGCACCAGTACGCGGTGGCCAACTGAGGACCCCCGAGGGAGCTCACCGGAGCGTCCACCTCCCTGGGCTACCTGCCTCGGCCACAGGCAAGCGCCGCCGCAGCCGCCGTCCTGGATCTGCTAGCGCTGGACCTCCGCCACGCATGTCCCGAGCTCGCTCCCGACCCCCGCCCGCCATTCGCCCCGTGGCCGAGCCTCAAATCGCCGCCGACCACCACTCCCCTGGTCCACTGCCGGTAAGCCTCCTCAGAGCCAACCGTCGCCATCCACCCTACCGCCCAGTCACCTTATCTCCGCCGCTGCTCGGGTCTCAGAAGCACGCCGCCGCCCAATTCCCTGCTCCCCTTTTTCCACCGACGAGTTCAGAGGCGTCACCGCCGTCATCTCGGTTGACTTTGGTGTGCGTTGCCTCGGTGAGCGACGGCTCATTTTCCTCTAAACTCCGTTCCTTACCGCCTAAGCTAGCTACTGCTTGCGTGCTAAGCAGCATGATCAACCGAGAAGCATGCGGTCAACCCAAGCCCTCTGCCCACGCAGCTTTTAGAATTTATAGGTTTTATTTGGAAACTCAGCTTTGAAATAAAACCTTAAGTAAATTTCATGTTGTAAAGCGTAAAAAGAAAAAAAACATACACATTTGTTACGGAGTTGGCCCCGAACACTTTCGAATAAATCCCTAAAGTACCTTCAACCATTCTTCATTCACTGGTCACAAATATATCTTCAAAGCCAACAATTATACTTGGAAACTAATCGGCATGTGATAATCCTATATATACCTTAGAGCCCCACCCAAACTTTTAGAACCTTCTATAAATTTTCCCCAATGCCTCTCTCTCCCGACGACTAACTCTTCCACAACATGCGCTAACGCCGTATAAGCCGAGCCCCGCTGTTAGTCACTTGACCCCACAACCGGTTAGGGCTAAGCTTAGTATTAATGCTCTTATGATTTATTTTTATAAAAACCTTGGTGCCGCTCTTAACATAATTATAGTACCTGGAGGACAGTCGTTAAATGCCTTAGGCTAATCTACACTCCGATGCTAGTTGCTGAGTAATTAGCACATGAATAGATACACCCTATGATTTTTAGAACAAATATTAAGTTAGTCTGGGTTTTCCTCCCCTTATGTTCAACACATGCATACATACATGCCAAGTCTATTCGTCGAAAGGACAGATGCTCACTATGTCTTACACAAGCCACCTTAAGGTTAATTCCTGGACATGCTAATTATTTAGCTCATGGCAGCTGCCACTGCCACTTTTCCCCTGCCGCGGCAAGGCACTGTCATTGCCTTTTTGTTCCTACCGCAGCTACTTTTCTCCTGCCGTGGCAGCTATTTCCCTGCCGCGGCAGTACCGCGGCAGCCCCGCGCTGCTAACTCCCCTACCGCAGCAGTATTGCGGCAACTGCTGCTGCCGCCTCGCTCTGCCATGGCAACTCGCGGCAACTCTTTTCCCCGCCGCGGTAGCAACGCAGCAACCTCTCCAACACCGTGGCAGCGCTGCGGCAAGCCCTTCCTTCACCACGGCAGCCTTTTCCCCTGCCGCAACTCCTTTCTCCTGTCGCGGCAAAGCCCTGCCGCAGCTGCCTTTCTCCTAATCAATCATATATAAGCATGTTATGTCTATTCCTTTAGCATAGTTTTAACGTGGTAAATTCCTTGTTACACAAAACCAACCATGCAATGTTAGTTTCAGTACATCCTTACCCTCAAAACCTTTTATGTCATAATAGCATTAAGAACTTTGAATATCCATTAATAGCAATTCATTTCGATACACATGTATGTATATATATATATATATATACCTACGCACAGGTCTTTTTAATCTCGTTCTAATAGTCAGATATAGAGGTTTCTAAAACTTTGAAACATGGATAATGCTCTCTGGACCCAAACCTTTGTATGAAAGCTAACAGCTTATAAAAGCTAATGTGATCCTAATCATGCAAACCCTAGTTTTCTTAAACATAAAAACCCTTACCTCATGTGATTTAATTCCATCGCAACATTTGGAAGACCCTAGCATCGTTCTAAGAACAATGCATGGTTTTAAATGTTGCATGAGTGTATTTTGGTTCTTAATTGGTTCTTCCTCGCCCCGTGGGTGATTCACTGTTTTTCTCGACGTGTAGTTGCGGCGCGGCGGTACCTCATGCGCAGGATCCCCGATGTTGTCGTACCAAGTTTGCGACTGAGATTCGGCCGATAACGCCAGGCAAGCATTCCCACTTTGACCATGTTAAATCCCATACTTGTGAATATTAAGTATTTTGTTTGCAAACCTGCATGCTATGTTGATATCAACGTTATTTTATGCTAGCGTAGTTATGCCGAGTAATTGCATATGAGGTAGGTTTTGAAATCCATTCCTTGTATCCCTAAGATTATTTAGTTGGTTATCATTCGACCGATAAACTAATTAGGACTATAGGCCTTAGCCGTGCTTAGCCCTGCTGTAGTAAAAACTAAGTTTTATCGATACGATGGGATTGGGATCAAAACCCTCGGTTTGTTATACATTCCGAGGGAATCTTTTAAAATGAAAGGTTTGCTAAAATCCCAAAAGAAATGATGGAGGATTCAGATTCGGGCAAGAATGCTAAGGGTGTTTGGGGTGGTAGAGTAGCCGGTCGCTACTTGTGGCAGGAAAGGGTAGGGCAGCCGGTTGTTACCTGAGGCCTGGAAGGGCGGGGTAGCCGGTTGCTACCTGAGGAGATGGTTGGATATGGAGTCTTGCTCGAATCAGTTAAGGACCGAACCTAAGTGCCGCTGAATCAGTTCCCCTACCGAACGTTCACATGTCCTTTATGGGAAGGACTTGACTCAGTAACCCGCCTAATATTAGGGTTCGGACCCGTGGAAAGTAAGAAGAAAGTGCTAGGTAGGATATGGATCCCTAGAGAATCTCCACGGTGCTACATGGGTAGAGATTCTTAGTGAGCTCCATTTAGACGTGGGTACAGATTCGACACAAAGATGAGCGTTTCTCCGGATTGTGGTGTCAGGCTGCCTGGGCACAATCGGAGTTGAGGTAAGTCTCATTTAGCGGGTCCAGCTCTAGTGTGAACACGGGCGAAATGTTTCATTGTAATAACCCTGTCAGTATACGTCTTGAAGTATACCCAGGGTGACCTACATCTTGTGGGTAAAGCCGTACAACCTCTGCAGAGTGTTAAAAACTATTCGAATAGCCGCGTCCTCGGTCATGGACATGAACTGGTAAGGCCACACACTGGTTAGACTGAGTTTTGTTTGTGAACGTTGGGAAATGGGATTAAGGACGTGGGCATGATGTGTCCACAGTGGGCAATTTTAGGCCACGCATCGGTGGTAAGGAAATTGCTGAAGTAAAGAAATTCGCCGTATTGCCTGGGATGGATGGAATACGGTCTAGTGATGGAAAACCTAATTATCGGATATGTGAAAACTACCGTTCGATGGATGGTGCCATGGACGGTGAGTGGAGCTATCGGTAATAGGCTATGAGCTGATTAGCGGTGTTTACCGCATGAGATGAGATGTGATGAGATGTTTACTTGAAGTACTTTAGATTTTGAAATGCTTTTACAATCTACTTACGTGTATTTAAAATAAGAACTTACAATTCCGCACAACTTGCAACTTAGAGTAGAGCTATTCCTTGATCTATTCCCTGCATGAAATATTGCCGTATATTTTCTCCTGTGGGAATAGCTTGCGAGTACATTCCATGTACTTACCTGGCTTGTTAATTTGGCCAGACGAAGGAGACGTCAATTCTGAAGAAGCAATTACGATAGCGAAAGCTAGGGCGTAACCCCAGTCAGTTACCTGTCGGGTATGGCATATTGATGGGCACCCTCACCGCTTGATTTCCGCTGCAAAGTCATAGCCGTTGGGCTACAGGTATCAGACATTCGACCTTTACGGTCTATGTACTTAAATTCGTATGTATGTCGATGATATACAGGTTAACTTGTGTGTACCGGCTACTGATCTAGGGACCGGTACAGTAATCACAAGGGAGTATCCGGCTTAAAAACCGGGTACGCCACAACTATGCAGCTCATAACCCAAGTCTAGACAAATTATTCAGTCGTGGGTGACCCATTATACCACCCGTGTAGAAGTACGCTAATCTTGGTTCAAAAGGACACCGGGAACCGGTCCTTGTGGGAAAAACGAGACAACCCACCATGCTCCCAGCCATGGCCTCTCGTCTAAACCTGATCATTATTAATCAGATTCATTAGTCACTTCCCGGTGAACACCTACCTATCACCTAACCCATCCAGAGTGTTGTAATTTGTCTGCCATCCAAGGAATTACGATTTTTACACGATTAAGCATGTCTAAGCATCATTAACTATATAAGTAACTTAGAAGCAACAACTATACTACTCTAAATAGGTTGGGAGTGGGTGTTGGTGTTGATTGAGTGACAAAGTAAGTTATGCAAGGAATAGAGCTAGCACTTAACATAAAATATGAGTTGAACGCATGTGATAGGGTTTTGGAAACAATTAATAACTTGCAAATAGTAGGATGATCACAAAATGTTCAAAGGGTTGCTTGCTTTGCGGTTCGGCTATTAAACCTTGTTCCTGCTCGGGATTATAGGCTTCGAGATCTTCCGGCTCTATCGGGAAGAAAGAAAACACTGGAAAAAGGAGCGAGATAATAAACATCACAATGATGAACATCAGCATGATATGGAATGCTTGCCATGGCATAGAGGATTCAAAATGAATACTAATGCAAGTGGAATCAATTTAATCGGAGTCCGGACGCTCGAGATATCGCGATCCGACGACTTCTGGCTAATCGGGGAAATCATAATTTGAGTTTTTAGCCATTTATATTTTTCCTAGCATGCAAACATGTGTGAAAATGACATACTTGAGTAGATCTTATTTTTCTGAACATTTTGATATATTATTTGCATTTTTCTGATTAAAAATGGATTTTCTATAAATTTTCTAAGATTTAATCGATTTAAATACCCTTTTTGTATTATTCTCAGTAAATAAAAATAATATTAAATATTACATATTTTTATTACTCAACTCTTTTCTAGCCTCAGAGACTGACATGTGGGCCCCATGGTCAACTCTGGTCAAAGTTGACTGAGTTAATGACAGGTGGGGCCCACTTGTCATAAATTTCTATTTTCTTTATTCTTTTTGTTTAAATTCTACCGGGTGGGTCCCATATTTCATACACAGTGTTTAAAACCGAATCAATTAGTGCATTAATTACTGTCATTAATGTGTCAGATTAGAGTTAATTACCAATCATTAGCATTAATGATGTCCGAACAGTAATTATTAACATTAATTACACTTAGCGATTAATGACCAAAGATTAGTAATAAATATGCCCTAACAACATATTTAATAGGGCAATTAATGCCCTAATTATGCCGGGCTCGGTTGGGTCCCGGCCGTTGGCTCAGTCCGGCCAGCGCGAGGCCGTCGCTCGGCGCGGCGGCGAGGTCCGGGGGGGGGGATGTGGCGAGCGGCGGCGAGGCAAGGCGGCGGCGAGTGGCGGCGGGGCTTACCGGGAGGGGCGGAGGCGAGACGGCGTGGGGAAGCGGCGGTGGGGAGGTGGAGTGGCGGCGAGGCAACGAGGTGAGGCGGGGGAGGCGACGGGCGGTGATGATGACGAGGAGGACGGCGAGGAGCTCGGGCGAGGCGGCGGAGGAGGTGGAGGAGGCAGCGGGCGCTCGGGACGGGGCCGAGGCGGAGAAGGCAGTGGCCGAGGCGGGCGGATAGGTGGCGGGGCGGCTCGAGTGGGCGACGAAGGAGGTGGCGGGGCACGGTGGAGGCGGGTGGCGGTGACAGGGAGAGAGAGAGAGGGAGAGCTCGGGGGCCGGGGCAGGGATAAAAGGGAGAGGAGAGAGGGGCAGGGTGGCGTCGGCCCCGAAGCAGGTGGTGGCGGCGGGGTGGCCCGACTGCTTGCCACAGCAAGCAGCTTGGTGGCAGCCCCAGGCGGCGGCGGGGATGAGGACGGCGACAGGGGCGAGGTGGATAAGGGAGAGGGAGCGAGGCGGGCCAGGCCGGGGGCGGGGGAGAAAAGAAGATGGGCCGAGAAAAGGGCCCATCCGGGGAGGGGAAAGGAGGGTTAGGTTTAGATTTGATTTTTCTTTTTTTTCTTTGAAATTTACTCCATTTCAAACGAAGATTCAAATTTTTCTCAAATTTTCAAACTCATATACAAATTGAACTTATGCATTCCATGCCATGATGCACAATTAGCAAGATTTAAAAGAGGGGATGTTACAGTAGCCTGACTCACGGCAAAGAAATAACTCCTAGAATGGATGGTGCTATCCCAAAGAAGGCAAGAGTGACGACAACCAGGTCACTACAACAGCGGTGAATCTAGGAACCACAAAGTGGGCATCCATGAGTGGAGGTTGCAGTGGATTCGGATGCCGCCTCGGCGAGCCGGTGGTTCGAGGGCAACTTCCCTTTAGCGTATAAAAGGGCTTGAGCCGCATCGCCAACAGGAAGATGAGGTGGCCCCGCAGATCTACAGGGGGCACATGTGCACTTCCTTACAGCACTGCCTCAATCACGGTAGAGCATGATGAGAAGCTTGATCAGTTGTTGCCAGTCGGCTTGCTCTTGAAGGAGTGTCGCTGGCAACACTAAGTGGAGAGGAATACATGAATTTTTATTTGGATATAAAGCAGAGCACAGAAGGGGGAAGAAGACTGGTGAGAGACAAGTACATGAATGTCGGCATGAATGGAGGGAATAGCATGGATTCAGCATGGATTTCGCCCTGGCAAATCTCCCTCACCACAACAAGATGGCTACGCACTGGAGGAAGAAGAAACTAGGAGAAAGAATCGGGTCCGAGACCCGAGATGTTATTCGGCATGAAGCCACACACCATCGAGGCAGCTACAAACACTAAGAGCAAATTTACAAAGAGAGGGCGAGGGACTAGCCCCTCTCCCCCTCTTCTCCAGTCGGTAGAGCCGGTGAAGAAGAGGGAGACAGGAAGCATTAGAGGGAAGCAAGACAACGGGAGCAAAGAGGGGAGGAGAACAAGGGACAGTGTAGTACTTCTGATTATAGAATTATAATGCTAAATTATACTACTACAAGAATATAGAATATGTAGGCTACGAAGGAATTGGGTCGTGGAATGAGAAATTACAAGAACTAAAGGTGTTCATCTAGTGATTTATGTAGCATTTAGTGGTAAACATCAAAATTAATTAAGCAAAAGATTTTGGTCCAGGTGCAGGCCCACCACTGTCCACTGTCAAAACATCATGTTTAACCTTTCGTCGTAGGCAAACACTTCATGCAATAGTGCCCTATAAATACTGGAGCAATCCTGCACAACAACAATATGAGTAAGTAAATAGAGTGAACTGCTCACTCTTTGATTCCTCCGTCTTATTTAGAGTTGACATAGGAGACAATTTATACAGTGGTTTAACTCTCGGGCTATGTTTTCTTTCCTTTGCTTATGATGATTAGTTTTCTACAGTAGAATTAGTAATTAAGAGAAGTCGTGTACAAAAACAGTAAAGTTGATTAAAATATTTTAACATGAAGAATTTAACTTATCGTGAACGACTAGCTTTGTTTTTCTCTTTCCTCGTGTCAATAGAAATCCTATATAGAACAGTTAATTGATATCAGGTTTTCGTATATGTCATAATGCGGTCTATTTTCAAGGAGTAGTATCTGCCTATACTTTCCCAAATCCATATTATCTATTTCGAAGGAGTAGCATCTCCCGATACTTTGCTACTCCCTGGTTAGTACTTTTGTTAAGGCAATTTTTTAGCATTGTTGGAACCCGAAGCTGGAGCTGGTTACTTCTCGTGTGGAATTCTTCTTTTGAACATCGTCCATGTGATCCTAATATTGTAGCTCACGTGTTAGCTGCTAGCACGAGGCCGCATCCACCGGATGTTTGGTTGGGTGACCCCACTAACTTTATTCAGAAATTTATAACGAACGATGTAACTATTTTAATTTAGTAATAAAAAATCTTGAGTTAACAACAAAAATAACTTATACAGTGGTTTGATTCTTGAATTATTTTAATCTTAGAGTAAGCAACTAAGAGACAAACATGTACAAACATATTGGTATTGACTTTAGAGCTTTGATTTTTCTCTAAGAGTTAGGTTTGTTTCTCTTTTCACTATATGAATAAGAATTTTATATAGCAAGATGAAGAGTCACTTAATGCCACATCTTTATATATACGCTAATGGTTTTATTTTTATAGAGTATATACCGTGTCCTAATAGATACACGTAAACTTTTAGATCAACACACGAGAGGATCCGTATTTCACAATGTTCCAACTTCTTGGCTATCGTGGCACTAAGGGATGTTTGATTGGATGAAAAAATTTACCACAACTTGATTAAGAATGTTAAAACAGTGTTATGTCCGCTACTGCAAATTATGGTCAGTCACGCTTTTTTGGCTTATGACCCATATGTTATAGACTCATATATACTTTTGCTAAGCTTGCGGCATTAGTTGCTCCATCTTTTTAAGCCATGTTAGTCAAGTTAGGCAAAGATATTTGACACGTTTAGGCTTTTTTAGATTTCAATTAAACATGCTTTACTTAAATTTGAAGTTGTTCCCCCATGTTTCCCTAAGGATATGTGCAATGGTATGAAGCCATCCTTCCTTCGTCGTGCAACATAGTGTTTTTAGTGACGTAAAGAGAAGTTTGTCTTCCTTTCGAGAATAAGGGCTAACAGAAGGCTCATGTGCTAGAATTAAGGAATGTGAGAGATAATA
The DNA here is from genome assembly GCA_019208055.1 of Stipa capillata. Classification (NCBI taxonomy): domain Eukaryota; kingdom Viridiplantae; phylum Streptophyta; class Magnoliopsida; order Poales; family Poaceae; genus Stipa; species Stipa capillata. The sequence continues at coordinate 271,824 of JAGXJF010000324.1, read as the reverse complement.
TCACTAAATACAGGGTAAAACAACCTCCTCCACAACTGTATTGCTATCTTGTGAGCTAGCTCTTCATGATATATTTGAGCGCAAAAAAAGAGGCAACCTTCTCTAGCACCGTACATGCCCTAATGTTGCTATCGCCCAGGTAGCGGCACTATTTCCCTTAAGGTGTAATGTGACATACCCGGTTTTAAGGACCGGATAATTCTATGTATTTACTATATTGGTCCTATGATCAGTAGTCGGTACACATAAGATAACTTGAATATCATAGTCATACATGAACATTATAGAGTTTGGTACATAATTAGGCTCTCATGGTCTTTACTTTACACACATAGCCTATTCGCTGAATAAAAGAGTCTGCATCGGAAAGGTACATGTAGGAAATTCCCATCAATATGAGAAACTCGATAGGCAACTGACTAGGATAACGTCTTATTCCTCGTAATCGCTGTCATCGTCTTCAGAGTAGTATTCCTTCTCGTCTGGTCACATCAACAAGTTAGATAAGTACATTGAATGTACTCGCAAGCATCCCATTGAGGATGTAACGGCTACATTCATGCTAGGGTTGATTCAATAAAATATCTCTATCCTAGGTTACATGTTGTGCGGAAAAGTAAGTTTTCATTTCATAATATGAGTAATAGACTAACAATCATTTTGGCAATGATAACCTTACTAAACAATTACTTTTGAAATGATGATAGCACGTGCTATGGTCTTATAAATTGAAACGCTAATAGCTCTTTCTATCGGTTCAGCACATCATCAATGACCAACTCGAGCTACAACCTTGTAGCACGATCCAATCCAAACTTCTATAGCTCTCGCTACGTACATGTAGTTCATACTGCACACTGTAAACACATCATGTCCACGTCCTTAATCCCATGTTCTCTCATTTTAAAAGAAACCACAATCTAACTAATGTGTGGCCTAACCAAGTTATGTCCACGACCACGAACGCAGCTATTCGAGTAGGTTTTAACACTCTGTAGAGGTTGTACGACTTTACCCACAAGATATAAGTCTCCATTGTTGCCAAATGCTAACAAGTGCACTTCACGAGGTGTACCGACAGGGTTACTACAATGTGACTTTTCCTGTAGCTAGTCTTACGACAAACTCGCCAGATGGATTAGCCATCTCTAGTTTGAATCTGCTACAACGTTACAAATAGAGTGGTGTTCCACCTTTGTGTCGAGTATAACCTCACGCTGCAGGTCTAAGCATAGGAAGCCCATATATATTTTAGCCTAGGTATCCCCTAATGTTACCATATTAGTGAGAATCACTCCTAGGTGACAAGGAATGATATACGGACTAGGTTGCATGCAATAATAGGTCAAACCTATTGCTAACATAAAATAGTGGTCTTAGCAACGTAGCTTGCACGTTTCGCAAACAAACTAATATCTTTGAACATATGAGTTCAACATGATCAAAGTGGGGAAGTTTGCCTGGCAAGTCTTGTTCCTGGTCTTGATACAGAAGCTGCTCGGGATCTACCTCGCGGGACAAAGGAACATTGGGAACTATACTGTGGCGTACCCGGTTTTAAAGCCGAACACTTCCCTGTGTTTCCTATACTGGTCCCATGATCAGTAGCCAGCACACACAGAACTTGATAGTATAGTCATACAATACCGAATTTTTTTATTACACAATAGCCATGATGGCTTTAGTTCATACAAACAGGCCTATTGGCCAAATAGAAACAACAACGAAAATAGAAAGTGCGATAAATAGCCCATCAATTTGCCTACCCAACAGACAACTGACTCGGGGAAATGCCCTAGCCCTCGTAGTTACTGTCTTCGTCGTCGAAGATGAACTCTTCTTCATCTGGCCATATCAACAAGCCAAGTGAGTACATTGAATGTACTCACAAGCTATTCCCACAGGAAAAATATACGGCAATATAGCATGCAGTGTATATGTCAAAGGAACAGCTCTACCCTAAGTTGCTTGTTGTGCGGAAAAGTAAGTTTTTAAATACGAGAATAGTAGATTTCAAGGCAGTTTTGTAAATTAGGGCAATTCAAAGTAACAAAACTTCACATGAGGTAGACCCGGCTACCTCCTTTTATCACTTGTGACAGCTCAGTCCATACTACCCCGGGCAGTATGACTAACCTCATCATTTCATTGCTCAACTCGTACTATCCCGGATAGTATAGCTGGCCTCCTCAACTCAGTGCTCAGCCCGTGCTATCCCGGATAACTTGGCTAGCCTCCACTTATTTCAATGCTCTGCCCATACTGTCCCGGACAGTATGGCTAGCCTCCTTCTCCTACAATTTCTTGCTACCAACCGTGTAGCATAAATTGCACCCTGTGGACACATCATGCCCACGTCCTTAATCCCTTTCCCAAGCTTTCGCAAACAAAACTTAGTCTAACCAGTGTGTGGCCTTGCCAGTTCATGTCCATGACTGAGGAAGCGGCTATTCGAATAGTTTTTAACACTCTGCAGAGGTTTACAGCTTTACCCACAAGATGTAAGTCTCCCTTGTTGCCGAGCGCTAACGGATACACTTCACGAGGTGTATCGGCAGGGCTATTACAATGAGGCCTTCGCCCGCTTCCATACTAGGGCTGGACCCGCTAGGTGGTTGACCCAACTTTCGCGTCCCGGACCCCGAAAATGGGACTCCCCACCTTTGTGTCGTATCAACACCCAAACGCCCAGCGGTGGGGGATCTCTAGGACTTTAACCACCTAGTCACATACTCCCTACTTTCCACGGGTCCATACCCTAGTACTTGCCGGGGTACCAAGCCAAGTCATTCCCATAAAGGACATGTGGACGTACAGTGAGGGAACTAGTTTAGCGGCACTTAGTCTCGGTCCTTAACTGATTCGAGCAAGACTCCATTTTCAACTCCATGTTCGTCCCGGATGACTATGCCACTATCAGATACTCTACAGCCCCAGGCTGCCCTTACCATTCTCACCCGAATCAAAATCAACTCCAGTTTTATTTGGGTTTTGATAAACATTTCTTTCAAATGCCACCTCGGATAACACATGCTATCTGAGGGTTTTATTTCCCATGTCCCAAAGGGGTTCGTGATGTCCGAACAAAATTTAGTTTTTACTACAGCAGGTCTCAGCATGGTTAATGCCTATAGTCTTAATACTTTTGTTGGTCGCAGAACAACCAACTAATATACCTAGGGTTTCAAGGAAATCGAATATTCAGACCTGAGTCATGTGCAGCTATCGGATATACCTAGGTCTACATAAAATATTATTGATAGCCACATAGCATGCAAGTTTCACAAACAAAATAATTAAATTCGCACATATGGGATTCAACATGATCAAAGTGGGAATGCTTGCCTGGCAGTTCGTGCTCTTGTTCCTGTCGCGGAGATGAGTTCAGGTCTTCCTGGCGCACGTACCTCACTCCGTCAACTACGCGTCGAAAAGAAAAACGTCGAATAAGAAGCAAGCAAAACAACTCCAAATAAAGCTCAGAAGACATGCACGATTAAAATGGTGGAGTGCAGGTAACGCCGGTACTTTTAGATAGACGGTGTTTCGGTGGTGGGTTTCTGAGGATGTAAAGCTTAAGCCTACAAGAATGCCTTAGTCAATTAGTATACGCATAAATGTCACATGAAATGACGGTGCTTTCGATCGGAGAAGGGTTATGCCATTAGGGTTGCATTTCCAAAATCATCTACCCTATCAAATTATGGGGTATCGCAAATGTTTTGGTTATACTGCATAGGTTAGAGGGTTTATTTTTGGGCTGCCCTAAATGTCATATATGGTGTACGTGTGATTTAAAGAAAAGAAAAAAGAAAAAAAAGAAAAGAGCTAAATCTATTCCCTACTGTTATCGTATTAAAATCGTTTCAAATTTTAAATTCTTCTGAACCAGAAGTTTGGGAATATTCTATGGGACTCAGAACCGATGGCAACTCTGCCTAAACCGGTCGGGCTTATCCTAAACCGGCGAACCAGAGCAGAACCGGTTTTGGTTAAATGGAAAATCGGTTTCCAGAGGAGTTTACGCCTTCTCTAAAGGGTGAATACGCCTTCCAATGGGGAAGACAGAAAGGGCGAGGACACTGCCTTCTAACCAGGTCATGGGCTTGGTGGGCCGCTTGGCCCATGCACCGGTGAAGCCTGACTTACCGTTTAGCCCGCTGCCGACTCTCCTGCGATCGGTTGTTCTGACAGTGGAACCGGAGTCAACACCGGCGGCGGGACAGTTAGGGCGGTCGGTTGCTGCGGTAGCTGGAGCTCTGGCCGCGGCGTGAAGTTTCGGAGAAGGGTAGTCAGCTCTAGAGGGGCGAAGATCAAGCTAGCGTCGGTCAAGTGGTCCCTGGAGCTTGGCTTGCAAGGCTTCGGTCCAGTTCAGAGGAGTGTGTGGTCGAGCTTGGGTGAGGAAAAGGAGAAGCTCGTGGCGGCGGTTGGGGACTGCTCGAGGTTGAGCTAGGGGATGGCTGTGCGGTGGCTTGGATGGTGTTGGGGAAGCTCGGGCTTGCCTTTTATACGCGGGCGGCGGGGAAAGCCGCAGTGCCGATGCTGCTGCTTGCTGGTCTCCGACGATGCGACGGCTCAAGAGGAGAGTTAATGGCGAGGCAGCGCTTGAGCATGAGAAGGTGCATCGGGTTTGACCCAAATGACGGGCGAAGCGGTGAGGCAGCGTTCGGCGTGGCGAGGTAGACGACGGGCGGCGCGAGAGCATAGTTGATGCGCGCTGTGGCATGCCAATGTCTGTCCAGGGCGCGTCCAGAGTGGCAAGAGGATGTCGCTGGGTGTCTTGGAGTGATTCGGCGTGCACAACCATGTCACTGGGGTTTGTGAAGACGTGTTCAAGGTAACAGTGGACTTAGGCACCGAAATGGAATAGGGACTGCCTGTATGACTTGAATGCCATCGAGTGTCAGAGGGTGGGGTTTAAAGGGAAAGGACAACTCGGGGTGCTGCGCATGGAATTCATGGGCATAGGTGTGCTAGGTGGGCGGTGAATGGGCTGTACCAGGTTTTTGGGCTTTGTTCACTGAGGCTTGCCCATGATTTCATGCGAGGGATTATTTAGAGCCAAGGTGCTCGATGGCAGTCATTCCAGATTTTTGAACTGAGCGTGCTCATGTTTTTGTAGATATGGACTCCTAGAGGTGTGTGGACTAGTGTGGAATTTTGTCAGAATTTTTGGAAATATATTTCTAGGGGTTGCAGTGCAATGCTCCCTTTTATTCTAAAGTTTATCCATTTTGTTTGTAAATGTTTTGGTATTGGACATTGTTATTTTATGTTATAATTGAGTTAAGAGTATTGTTATGGTGCCCCTCAATTTATCTCAGAATTTTTGGAAGGGCCGAGGAGTGCTTGGTCTCGCGGTTAGGGTTTCCGGAGAGAATTGGATTAAAATAGGAGGAAGTGCTCGGGGGCTGGAATTAGGGTTTCGGTGCGAGGCAAGGTGGGACGGGAATATGGAAACTTGAGATGAACCTTTCATCTTGGCCTGGGACTAATTGGTGGTAGGGTACCGTCGATACCGAGGTGTATACGGTGTATGTTTTGCGTTAGGTTGTTTTACGTGTTAAGGCTTAGACCGGGACGGTGCGGGTGTGGCGAGGTTGCGTATATTGACTCCATGTATGGTTGATAATGTTATGACTACATGTGACGATATACTGGTAATGCAGTTTTCAAAAATCGGGATGTGACATATATGTTCGAAAGACCACAGATAATTAACCATGCAAGGTAAATCCAAATATAGTCAAATACTCCAGCATGCTATGCTTGGTCAAATTCTAGACTTCGAGTTATTTTAGAGTCTCAAATAGTAGGGTTTGAGATATCATCGCATGAAATAAAGGGTGTCGCTATAAGAGATAAAGTGAGACTTCACTTGTTCATATTCAACACTTACTATATTCTAATATTAGATGGAACCATAGTGTAATGGAGTATATGCAATGGTGGTTAGACCATTTTCATAATATTAAAAAAGGATGTTTGAATTACTTTTGTATTTATTAAAGTCTTGGTTTAATTTAGGAATTCATGGTTTATCCTCTCCTTATTCAAATATGCAGGAGCTTTCAAACCAATGTGGGGTGTAGAGGGTAATAATACTTTTAAATACTTTATAAGCCAAGCTAAAGTTCTTTGGAACCATATTCAAACATGTTTCATATTTCAAATAATATTAAATTTCATGCAAATCTCAAGTTCTTCTCTATTATGATATAGATGGATTTGAAATTTGAAATTGTTGGGGGAGGGGTCCCCGTGCTACCCGATTTCGACGTTTTTCGTACTTAGGGGAGATCAGCGCACTTCAACACTCGTCAATGCCGACTCCGTGACAACACCAACCTTATCGCGATGCCAAGACCGCGCGACGCCGACTCTGCGACAACACCAACCTCGTCGCGATGCCAAGACCGTGCGACGCTGACTCCGTGACAACACCAACCTTGTCGCGACGCCAAGACCGTGCGACGCTGACTCCGTGACAACACCAACCTTGTCGCGACGCCAAGACCATGCAACGCCGACTCCGTGACAACGACAAGTTCGTGCCGACCGGAAGCCGGAGGCGACGGGAAGACTGTCGTCATGAGAGGATGTATGACGAGCGGGACCCACGGGATATCCTCAGAATATTCCCGGAGGAAAAGACCTACACGCCCCCAAGGGCATTAGTACGTCCGCGGGCATAATTGTAAAACACCTGAGGGCATTCCTGTAATCTCCCCTACCCTTTCATTCTACCTATAAATAGAGGGACACCCCTTCCATTTGGGGGGATCCAGAAATTTGAAATACAAGCTCATTTGCTCCTCCTCTCCTCTAGTTCGCGGCCCTTAGCCGGTTCGAGCGTCTGTGTGCCGTGTGACCCGTGTGCGCAACTGCGGTGTCACCGCGACGCAGTTTCCTAGGCAACCCTCATAGGTCCGTGAAGCCGTGCGGGGGTGCCACAAGTTTATTGTCTAGCCTCGTTGTTACGACAGAAATTTTGTTTGAACAGAATGTTTGAGAATATTTTTAGGAACCCAGGACCAGAATTGGTTTTCAAAAAACTGGTCAAAATCATGCTGAATTGGCCGAACCAGGGAATAGGGCAGTTCTGCCTGAACCGGACCGGCTTTTGCACTAGAGGGTGACGTCGTAGGTGTACTGGAGGAGTAGGTATCCACTTACTGGCCTGTGGGCCGCGCGGGATTTAAACCCGAAGCGAGCCCATCGTTCAGTGAGGAGTTAACGGTTAGGATTAGACCTAACCGTTATTTCACGTCGCACGCGCTGGCGGGAAGTTCCGCCCAACAGCGGTGAGCCCCAGCGAGAACTCCGGTGAGCTCGCATCGGCGTTCTAGGGCACGACCGTGGGTGCAGCCGGTACCTGAAAGCTCAGCTCGGTGAGGGCAAACTGGTGGAGGGGTTAATGTACACTGGAGTTCATCGAAACGTCATCAGCGATGAGGCCCGAAAAACTCCAACTCTAGCGAGCTCTAGCTCCTGCTCCTAGGCATAGCAAGCTAGGAAAAATGAGAAGGAGGGTCAGGAACGTCCAGAGAAGGGTTTAGGATGAAAAGGGGAAGGATAAATCACGGCAATGGCTAGAAACCAATAGTAGATCTCTCGGGTCTCTTCAGCTAGTGAGGGCAGAGGGGAGCTCCTCTGGTGATAGGACTTGCTCGAGGAAGCTAAGGGGAGAGGAGAAGGATGGAGTGAATTCTTGAGGGGAGCTCGAGGTGGTGTTTTACAGAGAGGAAAGGGCAGAGGTGAAGAGAGGGGGTCTCGGGTAGTTGTGCACCGGCGAGACTATACGTTCATGCAGGCAGGTGTGCGGTGGAGGGTCCTAGGGAAGCTAGACGAGGGTCCTGGCGTGAGGGACAGGTAGTGCACTACCGCGAAGCAACAGGCAGCGCAGGATGTCGCACACGTGCATGTTTTGCACGTCCAGGGCGTGGCCAGAGCGTGTGCTGACCGGCACTATGCATGTCCTGATGCGCTCTGGCGTGCTCGAGCGTGCACATCCACCTCACGGGGTAGGAGCCAACGTGGAGAGGAGATTGGCGGAGTTTGGCGCAGAAAGGTGGAGAGGAAAAGTGAGGACATGCATGACACCATGGAAAGAGCAACGGCTAGGAGGGCAGGAAGCAAAAGAGACTTTCCTTGGAAAGAGCTAGGGCATGGATCTACTTCTGGCATGCTAGGGAATCTAGGGGAATTATCCCATAATTTTTCAAGATTTTTAAATGGGCAAAACCAAAGGTAGACATAGTTGGCAAAAATTTCCTTTTGAAAATGCTCAAAAAATTCGTACTTGAGGTGATGATATTTTTGCATATCTAGGTTCCTGGAGACATGTAATATGTTGTGAAATTTCTAGGATTTTATGAAGCTTATTTAGGTGGGTTGTAGTTCGAAGGTCAAAACAGCCCCAAATTTGAATTTAAATGTTGTTTGAAAATTTTGTACTATACCTCACCATGTTATTTTATATTTGGGTTTAGAATAGTTTTTAGGGTTTTTAAAATTTTCTCAGAATTTTTGGAGGTAGGAAGTCACATGAAATCATGAGTTTAGGGTTTCGACCTTAAGAAAAGATATTGAAAATAAATAGGAATGTGAGGTAGGAGCTAGGGTTTTGGATTGCGGAAACATGTAGGACATGTGGAATCCGAGGGGACGCATGGTACACTGGTTTGGGAGATGTGTGATCATATATAGGGTTTTAGGATTTTGCTTTTTAGGTCGAGAGGGGAAGGAGTTAGGGTTTATCCTTTTTGCCTAGGAAGAAAAGGGTTTGCATGCATGAGTGTATGGGAGCATTGCATTGTTTTGTATTTCTTCTTAATAAGTGAAGGGTGCTGAGGAGAAAGGTATTTGGTTTTGAGCCCATGCATATATGTGGCGTACCCAGTTTTGAGGCCGGATACTCCCTTGTGATTACTGTACCGGTCCTTGGATCAGTAGCCGGTACACACAAGTTAACCTGTATACCATAGTCATACACGCATATTTTATTATCGGAGATATAATTAGACCGTCAAGGTCGATAGACTGATACCTGTAGCCCAACGGCTATAAACTTGCAGCGAAAAAATCAAGCGGTGATGTGGCCCATCAATATGCCATACCCGACAGGCAACTGACTGGGGTTACGCCCTAGCTTTCGCGATCATAATCGTATCTTCGGAATTGATGTCTCCTTCGTCTGGCCAAATCAACAAGCTAGGTGAGTACTTTGAATGTACTCGCAAGCTATTCCCACAGGAGAATTATACGGTAATATTTCATGCAAGGTGTACTTCAAGGAATAGCTCTATCCTAAGTTGCTTGTTGTGCGGAAATGTAAGTTTTCAATTTAAATACGAGAATAGTAGATTCCAAAGCAGTTTTGTAAACCAGAGCAATTCTAAGCAATAAAACTTCTCTTGAGGTAGACCCAGCTGCCTCCTTTCCTCATCTCAAGTGATAGCTCCGTCTATCATGGCTTAACTCGATGCTTAGCCAGTACTACCCCGGGTAGTACGGCTAGCCTCCGTTTAACTCAATACTCAGCCCGCACTACCCCGGGTAGTACGGCTAGCCTCATTCTCCTGCAATTCCTTGCTACCAGCCGTGTAGCGTAAATTGCACCCTGTGGACACATCATGCCCACGTCCTTAGTCCCTTTCCCAGGTTTTCGCAGACAAAACTCAGTCTAACCAATGTGTGGCCTTGCCACGGGTCCATACTCTAGTACTTGCCGGGGTACGAAGCCAAGTCCTTCCCATAAAGGACATGTGGATGTACGGTGAGGAACTGGTTTAGCGGCACTTAGGCTCGGTCCTTGATCGATTTGAGCAAGACTCCATATTCGTCCTCGACGACCACGCTGCCTTCTGGTACTCTACAGCCCCAGGCTGCCCTTACCATTCTCACCCGAATTAAGATCCTCCTTCATTTCATTTGGGGTTTTGGCAAACATTTCTTTTGAAATAGTCACCTCGGAAAGCACATGCTATCCGAGGGTTTTATTTCCCATGTCCCAAGGGAGTTCGTATAAACTGAACGAAAATTTAGTTTTTATCTATAGCAGGTCTAAGCGTGGCTAATGCCTATATCCTTATTACTATTGTCGGTCGAATACCAGCCGACTAATATGTCTAGGTTTACAAGGGACAGCTTTTCAAACCTAAGTCGTATGCAACTATAGGGTATAACTAGGTCTACATAAAATACCGTTGATATCCACATAGCATGCAAGTTTCGCAAACAAAATAATTAACTTCACACATATGGGATTCAACATGATCAAAGTGGGAATGCTTGCCTGGCAATATTGGCCGGATCTCGAGTTTGAATTTGATACGGCATTCCTCCGGAATATTTCGCATAAGCTCTCGCTACGTTGTATCTACACGTGGAAAGCATCGAATAAACAACGACACGAGGAAGAGCCAAATAAGAACCAACATATACTCATGAGCTTTTAGCATATGCGTCCTAAACTTAAAAGGGGCAAGAAGGAATTAACTTCACAGGTTATAAGGATTTGTCATGGAACCAGACGTTGTACCTTATGTGATCAATGACATATTCTGATTTAGCTGGATCCAGATGGTGAATATACTTATGGGAATATTCCGAAAGTTTTATTAATGAAACTTCCGGGGTGATATACCAGGATAGAATCATTTGGGAAAATGGAATACTAAGAATGGGATTCTTAGGGTTTTCATACCCTTTTATGCTATATGTGTGTAAAAGATTCGGATTTGAGGGCTACTGGATTCAAAATGCTCTGTATGTTTTTAGAGGTTGTTTGGAAAAAGTTACTCATGTCATCCGTAGTTATATTGGAGAATATGCATATGACATCTATGTTTGACTTAAATTAAGATTTAGAATTCAAGTAACTTATATGTCGTAAAAATTGGTACAGGTAGGAAGCTCATGGGATTTCTAGGTTTTAGGAAAAAGGGAAAGAATGGCTTCGGATGAATATATATGGGGAAATATGATGTCTGGAGGCTGATTAGATAGAGAACGTTCACTTCTTAACTATGCTTGTTTCAATGGTTGACATTGAAGGCGTACTGACGTAGTTTGTCTTCAGAAAACTTAATACGGCTTTTGTGAGGAAGGCACAAGGAATATGCTTTCCGAGTAAGAACACGTAAAGAAGGACCGAAATGTTTTCCGTAATCGAAAACGTATTTTAGAATCTATGCTTTCCTTTGGGCCGGGACTACCGATGGACCGTCTATTCCAGAGCGTTGCCGGGCTGTTAGCGTGTAGTTAGGTTTGAGCTGGCATTAGCTCATTAAACGAGCTCGGTTAACTGCCACGGTAGAGAAGAGAAGTCAGTGAACACGAGTTGCTAAGGGGGAGGGAGAAGGGGAAGGGGCAACGGCTCGCATCGGGTGGTCTCCGCCGGTGACGACAGCAGCAAGACGGGCGGCGGTACGAATTCCGAGTTGAAGTGCCGGCACTACGGGCTTGGGAAGGGACGCGGCGACAGTAGCTGGGCTTGGAACCGAGTGAGTAGAGATGTGCAGTGAGCTCGGCAGTTCTGTGACTCCATGGCAGGGGCGAGCTCTTTGGTCAGGTCCGGAGAAAAAAAAAGGAGGCGCTCAACTCAACAACGAGCGGTATGGCCAGCCTGCTGGTGGGAGGGCTGATCCTTAGGGTGATGGTAGTGACCACTGAAGCAGTGATGCGTCAAAGCTATAAATCCAGGCGATAGCAGCTGCGATGGAGGGCGATGTGGGTCCAGCCAATGGCGGTAGCTCAAGGAGGGGAATGGGGAGCTCGGGTAACTTGGGAGGAACGTAGGGGAGAGTGGCTAGCTAGCCGGTGCGGCAGTGGAATGAGGAGGGAGAGCAGCAGAGCAATAGAGCTTGTGGGGAGGAAGGTGAGCAAGGAATGCTCGGTGGAGAAGAATGGGGCAGGGGAGCTTAGCGCTTAGGGAAGAACAGCACTGCAGAGGAGAAGCTGAGTTGCACGGGTTAGGGAAAAGTGCTCGATTGCAGATTGGAAAACTGAAGAACAGAGGAAAGGGGAGATTGAGGAATAAGGGGGAAGGGCTCGATTCCATTACCAGGGGAAAGAGGAGATCCAGGAGATGAAGAGGGCTTGAGAAGCTCGGGACTCAGCTGCTAAGGGAGAGAGAGGGGAGCGTCTTGGCTGCTCGGATGGCTCGAGTGAGCTTGCTCTGGATGCTCGGCTTGGGAGCAACCGGTAGAATGGTGGAAGGGGAGAAGAGCTTGTGGAGCTCGAGCAGCTCCTGAGGGAGCTCGGCTGTTTGGGGTAGAGGAGGAGTAGAGGAGTTCCAGAGGAGGGGGGTGGAGCTCGGGAGCTCTTGAGGAAGAGAGGAGGGCTGAGCTCGGTGGAGCTTGAGGAGTATCACGTGGTCGGCAGTAGAGGTGTAGCTGCACAGGAATGATTCGGGTGCCCCTTTGTACTGGAGTGAAGAAGAATTAAAGGAGGGCATTGGCTGGGTAGCTGGTGCTATGGTGAAGTTAGGCGCTGCCTGCTGTGGTTGGGGATGAGATGGCTTGATGCAACAGGAAAGGAGAGCCGGCGGCAAAAGGGAAAATGAGAGGAGACCCGGAGGAAGAAGAGATGTGCTAGGGAAGAAGAGAGTTGGGGAGAGAAGGTGGGTGGCTGCTCGGGTAGATGGGCAGCTCGGTGTGGACTGAAGCAGAGCTTGGGTGCAGATCGGGGAAGGAGGAGATGTGGGACTAGAGCAAGGTGGTGGAGTAGAGAGAGCTCAGACTTGGTACGTGGACTGCAGCGACTCCTGCTTGTGCTGGTGCGGCAGAGGAGAGATGTGAGGAGATTTTGGTGGAGGAAGGAGATGGGAAGGAAGAGGATGCTAGTGCTAGTTGCGGTAGGCGCATAGTGAAGATTAGGCACTGTCTCGTGTGCTGGCAAGGCAAAGAGTGGCACAAATAAAGAGATATGAAGGCAGGTAGGAAGGAGTTGGTGAGTTGCCCCAATAGAGAACCAGGGCCACATGAAAGAGAGGAATAGACAAATCGGTTGGTACACTGAAGTGGGTTTAGCAAAAAGGGAGATGGACTAAGAGCAGATATTTCCTAGCACTTTGATCGATTATGCGAGAGAAAGATTTGAATGGAGAGAGAGAATTCTTACTGCACGATAAGAATTAGCTGGGTGCAAATGGTGTTCTATAACAAGCTTACATACTATTATTATTTTAATTATTTTAATTGAAACTTGGCAAACTACTGACTGGCTAAAACTCAGGTTTTTAAGTATTGGGGAGTTCTCTGAAATTGATGTGGATGGCCAAGCTCGTATTTGAGCTTTAAAGGTTGAGGGTCGTCCTGCGTCATTTTGGACACTCATCTGGTATCCGTAGTTAGGGTTTTATTTTTGGAAAAGACGTCAAGAAGCTGGGGCAAGATGCTAGGGCATATGTAGCACATAAATGCCAGGGGGATATGAACAACATGAAATAATGACATCCCATGCATATTAGAAATACATATGATCATGATTGGGAGTTTGGATTTTAACCACCGCTCAGAAGGAGCGGGTTAGACTCCAGAGTGTGTGCGCACACAACCGCTAAGTAGTTCGAGAATATATAGGATTACAATGGGATTAGAACAATCATAGGAGATCATGGGGAGTCAGGCTTCGAGAAGTGCTACTGGCATACGCACATATACGCTTAGGGTTTGCGGTGGGGGCGAACGGGGAGTGTCGAGGATTAGGGTTCGGCAGATTAGCGTTTAGCAGACGGGGAGTAGGATTCCTTCTGTAAGGTCATGACGGAGATTAAATAAATTGTTCGATTGCCAAGAAGAGAGGAGTTTAGGGTTTTGCGTATATGCGTATATATAAAGGTAGTATATATGTGCACATACTCATGATAGGTCATGGCGAAATAGATGATAGAAGATCATGTCATTCGGAAGAGATTCATGACGTATATATGCTTCAATTTCACTGAAGTACCGTGTGGGTACTTAGCTGCAGATGCCTGTTTAGGATATGCCGACAAGGCAGAAAGGGCGGGGTGTCGAAGACGGTTCGTGGCGAGTACGCGGGAGCAAGTAGCCACGTATGGAGCCAAAATATTGAACAGGGTTGCCTGTGTTGTCGGGCGTAGTTCGGGGAATTAGGGTTTCGACAAAACGGAGATCGAGAAGAATAGGAACAAGGGTTTTTGTGTTTTGGTATATAGCTCAGTCATGATTTGAACGGAAGTTTTAGTTATGTGCATTTTGGTTGGTTTTATTAACAAAGTTTTTGTTAGCCTAATTTTTAGGTTTCCGAAAGTTGGGTTGTGACAATATACGTGTGATTTCATGTCTTAACTATATGACATGCAATGATCCAAAGAATAACATAAATTCCAAAATGTGGCGAAAAGATAATTGAGCTTAAACGAGGTTTCGACATATCTAAGTCATGCTTTGCAGGACAAGCAAAATCAACTCGTTACATGTAACTAGATATAGCTTAACCTTTTTAGGGTGTGGGCTCTACTTTTATTCAACTTTCACAAGTATAATAGGAGAGCGTGATGACTCTAGCATCCAAACATGACGCCAGTATATGTTTATATTTAGATTCAATTTGCAGTTGCTGAACTATGTTGTGCTAAATTTGTTTTATGATCTGCAAAAAGAGAGAAACGAGAATAGAGAATTTTAGTGCGCCGTGCAGATGGATGCGCAACCACGATGGTCCCATCATCCGTGTCCAGGTCCGGGGACCTTCTACCAGACGCTGCGAAAGCTGACCGGTAAGTACGCGAGCGAGAGTTACTTCTTCCAGAACATCCGCGAGAGCCGCTTCTGCATCGACGACCCTGACCACGCTCACCTCTTCTTCGTCCCCATCTCCCCCACAAGATGCGCGGCAAGGTCTGCCTCTCTCTCTGCTCTTGCATTGCTCTTTGATGTTTGACAATTCTTTGTTCATCTTAGGCAATCTGATACACTTCCGTAATTTATTTTTTCTCCTACCATACTTAGGTTACAAGTTAATTTATTTTCAAATGTTGGCACACCTATGTGTGATCGGAAGCAATTTGACATTCTTAATTTGAGTATGTGTCATCCATTACTACAGAATTCATTTAATGGGACGCCCCTGTATAGATGGATTTTTGAAACCGTCTGTACAAATAGTATCACAGACGGTTCGAAAAGAAAACCGTCTGAGAAAATGAGTACAAGCGGTTCCAAACAAGTGGGACGTTATCCGTCTGTACAAATAGCACAGACGGGTCCAAACTAGAACCGTCTATACAAATCCGACAGTACAGATGGTTCTAAGTATGGAACCGTTTATACAAATCTGTAAACAGTCGGTTCTAAATATGGAACCGTCTGTACAAATCAAACAGTACAGACGGTTCTAAGTATGGAACCGTCTGTACAAATCTGTAAACAGTACAGACGGTTCTAAACTTGGAACCGTCTGTAAAAATCTAACAACCGTCTGTACAAAACGATTAGTGCAGACGGTTCTAAGTTTGGAACCGTCTGTACAAATAGATGAAGCAAGGCTGGTTGATACTCTGCTGCCACGGCAGCAAAAATTACAGATTTTCTTGCCGTGGCAGAAAAGTGGCAGCGTCGGGGAGGGAGTTTGACAGCTCCGATTGTCGAACGGTTTTCACGGCTGTGAGCAGGAGGCCAAACTCTACGTCTTCAGAAAGTTTGAGCCAATTCCGAGAAAGTCGACGAAACGACTAGTGGAAATCCCGGCCCGAAATCAAAGATTTTGAAAACGGCACCTCGACAAAATTGCTCGGCAGAAGTTGGGATCAAGGTGGAAAGTAAGTCCTCGACTTAAACTAACCAGGGAAACAAGAATCACCCAAATCGGAGTCTGGGTGAAGGAGATATACCCTCCGCAAGATCAAAAAAGCAACGAAAAAACTTCCGAAGCCAAAAAGTCCCATCTAGAAGCCGAATTTTGAGGGTCAAGACAGGTACAAGTGTTTACACGTGTATTTTTTTCGGATGCGTCTCGTCGTTAGCTTCGATTTAAGTAGTCGTGGACTCAAAACGAACTTCGTATGAGAAAATTATGGCTGTTTTACTAAAACCTCTCAAACTAGGGTTAGATCTGGACTCTAAAACTAGCATTCGGAGTTACAGTACAGACGGCTCTAATTTAAAACCATCTTTACAAATAGCACAGACGGGTCCAAATTGGAGCCGTCTGTACAAATCTAACAGTACAGACGGTTCTAAACTTGGAACCGTCTGTGCTATTTGTATAGATAGTTTCAAATTTAGAACCATCTATACTAGAAGCGTATCGCTTAGTCGTAGAGATTAGTTAAGAGGAAAGCCGTCCCGTCTATATCGCGTACTCAACCTAGGTCAGCTGGCAACTCCCCTTGCTTGGACAACACGAGGTTGTAGGATCGAATCCCACTGAAAGCATATTGTGCGATTTAATTCCAGTGGTTGGATGGGATGACGCGGACGGCGGGATGAGACATGGTGCGTGGGGCCATATTTTTTTTTATAACACGACATCACAGACGGGTGCTAATCGATTAGTACAGACGGTTCTAGTTTGGAACTGTCTTACATACGGTTCGAAAAACCGTCCCGCACGAGAGTTCCGAACCGTCTGTACAAATGATTTCTGTAGTAGTGATCTGTAGCATTGCAGGGTACTTCGTATGAGAATATGATAGTAATAGTTCAGAATTATGTTGAGAGCTTGATCAGCAAGTACCCTTACTGGAACAGGACACGGAGCTGACCACTTCTTTGTCACATACCATGATGTTGGCGTGAGAGCACTCGAAGGGCTCCCCTTCATTGTCAAAACTCCATGAGTAGTATGTTCCCCGAGCTATAATGTTGGTTATGTCCCGCACAAGGATGTTTCTCTTCTAGAGATATTGCAGCCATTTGCTCTTCCTGCAGGGGAAATGACATTGAAAACAGGTTAAGATGATACTTTCTATTTGCTCTTCCTGCATTCCCAATTAGCAATACGTTGTCCTCCATTATAGAGGTTTAGTGAACTATGAGATGCACTACTGAAATTCTTTCGGTTACTTTTTGAATGAAAGCAGGACGATACTCGGTTTTTGGGCTGGACATCGCAACTCCAAGATAAGAGTTGTTTTAGCACGAGTTTGGGAGAACGGTACAGAGCTTGCTCTCAGCAACAACCGTATTAACAGAGCTATTGGAGAGTTAGTTTACCAGAAGCAATTTTACCATACCAAGTTTTGTATATGTCCCGGTGGATCTCAAGTTAATAGTTCCCGTATATCTGATTCCATCCACTATGGTTGTGTGTCTGGTTAGTTATTCCACAAATTTTTTGTCGGACCAGTTTCTCTTCCTTTTGCTAGGGAATTATACATTTTAGGAATCTCCTGGATGTTCTTCTCTAATAATTTACTTTCATCCTTCCAGTTATTTTGTCAGACTATTATGATCTACCTTTCAGTGATATCCTTGTCTGGAGAAAGTTTGCCGTTGTACTGAAGGAGACTGATGTATATCAGCTGAAGAGTATTTTGAAGTCTAAATCACAGGAAGAGTTTGTTGCCTTACACAAGTCTCTGGTTCAGGTAAATGAATTTTGAGTAACAGAGTGATACACATGGACCATTACTTCCCATCGCGGCGGCAGCAACACTCCCATGGCAGCAGTGGGCGGCCTGCTCTGGCATCTTGACAGTGACTCAGAGGACAATTGATGTGACGAGGAAGGCTGGCATCATCCTGTGGTGAAGCGGACGGCAGCGATCCAAGGGATTTTTAGGATCAAAGTCGGATTTTTTTAGCGTTTGAGTGAAGATGTCAGTGCTTGCTGATTGGTTCACAAGATCCTCTGGAAGCCGACCATCGGCGGGTGCTACGTTGAGGGGGAGTAGGCCAAGGCGGCCCCCCTGCTTCTCCCGCCACCAAGCCTGTGTTAATACACATGCCAGGCAAATCAGGTCGTTCTCCCTCTCCGTGCCAATAGACAATGGCCAAGAAAACTGGTTAGCTACAAGTAATCCTCACACAAAATAGGAATGGCATCACCTGTCTGAACAATTTGCCCATGAGAGTAAGCATTTCTTTACACTCCCAAAGTTATGTCATTCAAAAAGAATATGTACTTCACTGTCGTGCTGTCTTCGTCTTGTTCTTTTACTTGTATTAGTTCTGCCATTTTGCTTGGCAGAGCCCATCACGTCGGCTGGAGGCGGAGCTCATCACGGACGGGAGCTGGTGAGAATTTGCAGGCATTTGTTTCAGTTTTTGTTTTCTCATTCAGTATTTTGTTTGTTCTCTGATAAGCCCTTGACTCTTGTTTTTAGTTCACTTAATAATTGTCAATATTTTACTGTCATGGCACAAGATAGTCAAGATATTAATTAGAGTATATATGTGTCAAAATCCTACTGAACAGAATGTCGATGATTTGCATTTCTAATGCTCTGAAATCAATTCTGTATATTCTTTCTATGCGCAATCAGTAAAGCAAACTGGCTTTATTGTTCAACTTATATTTATATTCCTCAAAGTTATATGCTACACTTGCGATTTTTTCTGGATCAATAAAAACTCTATGCATGATGTATTGATGCATTCAACAATGCTATAGCTTTGAGCTTTCAATTATCTTCTTTTCCTTGCTAGCAATGTGGCCGTTTAGGTGCAGGAATCAGGCCTGCTTTACCTGGTTTACTCGAGTTTTGGAGATGCCGCCAGATGTAGAATAGCGATTGGATTTGGTTCAGGTGATGTGAATTACTTCGGCAATGGGAACTGCGGCAAAGATTCCTCGAAGTTGGACAAGACTGCGACGCTTGACGGCGGAGCCGAGAGACGGGAGGAAGAAGAAATGCGGACGATGATGCATTAATTGTCTTCTTGTGAGATCGAGAATGAGACACCCTACTTGGAGGAAAGAAGCTTGAGGGTTGTGCGGTGGTCACGGGAGAAGGGGAAGCGAGAGGAACACGCCAGCATTTGTTACGACAAGGTCGGAAACCGTACACACCGTACACACGACATGGTCAAAAACCGTATGAGAATTAGCATGATAGTGATTTTGATTTTCAAGTTATGCATTAGTATGTCTTGTTCAAAATTAATGTGATATTATTATTTTTTCTAAAATTTATATCTGTTACAACACATGACCACTAGTAAAGATCACAATCCTCTAAAGCTTTTTAAAATTCCTGTGTCCCAAATACTGGAACCGGCTGCCCCAACTCGCGGAAAAACACCACCGTGTGACTCACCAGCGACACATGTCGTCGATATTAATCCAAGGCATCTTCTTCCTAGGCTCAAGTATCATGTTCATCCTGCGATCCTAATAAAAACACTGAGTGAGCTTAGGAATTAGAAATGGACGGCAGATATCGCTAGTGTAATATACTCTCACTTGTGTTAAAATAGATGGGTTTTTAGTTTTACGTAGTCTTTAATATGCCATTTTTAACCATTACTTTTAAATGATTATGTAAATAAAACATTATGAAAATATATATTATAAAATAAGTTTTATTGATAAATCTAATAATATTAGCTGTATCTAACAAATCTAAATTGTTTTTAATTAATTAGACATCTTTTTTTAAATGGAGGGAACAAGTCTTACACTTTCAAAGAGCCGGTTCCCTGAATATTCCATGTCATGCAAGTAAATTTTTTTCCCGTAGAAACAAAGCACGCGCAGAAAAAAATCTTCCGGGTGAGGTGGGAACAGCTGAGCCGCACTTTGTGAGCAGTGGACTAGCGCACCAAAACTGGACCGTCTTTTGATGCTGCTGCTCCCTACTTTGTCTCTTTTTTCCTCTTTATTCGCACGTCTCAAAAAACGGTTCCGAAATCAAGGAACGCCGATGCCACGATCGTAGCCTCTTCTCTCACGATACATCAGCAGGTGAAACTGAAATTGCTGCGAATCTGTGTTCAATGAGTGTGACTGGTAGAAGACAAAAGGAAGCTCAGTAAATAACAGGAACGAAAAGGGAAACGACAAAAATAGTATTGGGAGGACGATTCATGTCTTTGGGTTAGAAGAAAGGGAGGAATGGATAAGCGAGCAGGGGTGGTTTGCAAAAACGAAAGTGGCTTCTCGTCCTTTCTAGATCTTCTGTGCAACGAGCCTAACGGACGTGTCAGTGATTATCTATAAGTGCATATATTAATTATAACTTTTTTATAAAAATATTAAACCCATAGAAAAACATCAAAAATGATTTGATCAAATGTAAAATCACACTAAGAACGAGTACTATCTCCATTCAAAAATAGATGATTGTTGCGATCCTAGATAATATATTTCATGTACCTGTTTTGGCTACAAGAACCAACTGGGGCATAAAAGGGATCAAATAACTCGCATACATGCCGCGGACGTCACATGGACGCGACACAAAGGCCGACTCATGCACAGCCCGCGTAGAGTCCACATTTCGTCGTGCTCCATATCCGACCTGCAGAGAGGCTGCCTCTACCTCAAGTGTTTTTCAAATAAATGTAGAAATTATAAGCATTATTGAGAGAAAATCTAACCTCGGAATGAGAGGGGGGCTCCCCTATCTATAGGGTGACGGTTGAGCTAGTGTGCAATTACAAAGTTGTTCCTAGACAATTTTATGGTAATGGCCCTCAGTTTACAGTTTCACTAGGACTATTTTGGTCATTTTCCTCTACCCCTAGAGGAATATTCTAGCGCATCTTAAGAGCATCTTTGGTGAATCCTGCTCCGGGAGGCACCATGGTATGAGGCATGGACGAACGTTGAAGCATAGACTGATGATAAAGCGTAGATAGACAACGGAGTGTAGACGGATGACGGAGACTTGATGAATGACAAGGCTTGATGGATGACGGAGTCATGACGGATGGCTGAGGTGTGACGGAGTGGATATCAGAGGCGTGATGGACAACGGAGATGTGATGCATGACGGAGTTGTATCAGATGTCAGAGGCATTAACGAAGATGTAGTCATGACGAATTTTAGAGATGTGACGAATGTCGGAGGCGTGACGAACGACGGAGGCGTCACGGACGACGGAGCTGTGAAAAATGTTGGAGGCGACAGAAGCATGACGAATGATGACGCCCTGACAGATGTCAGAGGCATGAAAGACGATGGAGGCATGCTAAAACTCTTAAAAGACAACGATGAGTATGAAACTTTTCACGAAGCGGTCAGGTTTTTTGCGTTACCGAGTTATGTGCGTTGATTCGGGGTAGCACATGACAGTAGCTCCTTGCCGCTTCAGAAGGTCGTGGAGCGCCCGTTCGGATCAGCGCATCAATTTTAAGGGGTTGACCCGCTGGTTCGAATTTACGCCGTTTAACTGCCTCGAGTACTTTGGACGGTTTTGCCGGAGTAAAGACGTTAGCCCAGTGTAGCCATAATGACTTTTCAGCATGGAATGGAGTAGGGAGGGCCTCCTGGCAACTTCATACCTTCTCACTTGCTTCCTGAGATTTTCCTGAAACCTCCCTTGTTTTTTAGGAGTTGTTCCGAAGTTTTGCGAATTCCTAGCCTTCTTTGATTTTCCCGAGCATTTATGATAATATTTTTTTAGAGTTTGGATTGTGGCGTGCAGCGAACCTCAGAGTGGCACAACAGAAGCATTGTAGTGGTCCATTTATTACAAACTTAATTTACAAACTCAGAGAACAAGATGTAATTATATAAACATATTCCCAAAAGTACGGGGAATTTAAAACCGTTCCAGTTGGTTACAGCAAAAGACATATTTATACTCTCATCTCCCACATCATATACTTGTACTCTACGCTTCAGGGTCGTCACCACAGTAGTCGAAGTAGTGGTCGATGCCTTCGTCCTCCTTTGACACTATCGGCCCCTTGGGAACTTTATCTTCAACCCTGATGTCGACTACATTTTGATCTGTCGTAGGCTCACCTTCTAATCAAAGGAATTAGAATAGAGGGATGAGTACTGAAGGTACTCAATAAGTCCAAGAATAGCAAAGTGGTGTTTGATGCACTATCTACTGAGAACAGCAATGCTCTCCAAAAGCAATGCAATTTTGTAAGGTAAGAGAGTCAAGTTTTAATTTAAGAGACTAATGATCTCATGTCTCACAAGCTGTTAGGATTCCCGATGAATCCCTTTCTTGCCGGGTTCGCAGTTCCAACCAGGAACATGGAGTGACTAAGTTACAATTTGTTACATTCCGCAGAGGTGCGCAACTGTACCCACACACGATCATAAGCATGTACCCGAGGTACCTAATCTCAGGTCACGTACCCATGATCACAGAGCCGTTTTCGCCGCCCGATCGGTTATACACCGCGTCGCAGTCCCGCACAACGGCCAGTGACTACCAACCTCATGTTGATACTACAGATACAACATTTTGTGAGTAGCTCACATGGCTAGTTTCACCTTCCCAACAGTTGATACTACTGATGCAACTTTGAGATCTTCCTTTCCCGGGGGAGTATAGACCTAGGACAAAGGTACTTTAGCTCAGCCCCGCCCATACAGGGTATGTGGTATGCGTGATCACTATGGCCCTTAAGCACATTGATCATTGGTTGCATTAACCTTATATGAAACAATCTCGTGTGATGAAATCCGCCTTCCGATGTGCCTTCGGCACCTTTCTAGGATTTCACCACCCACCATGGTCACGCCCAAAAACTGGCAATCAAATAAAATAACAGTTGATTCATCTTTAGAAAATAGATTTTCATTTTGTGCATGTTATAGACAAGAGGAAAATTTTGTAAATCATTCTCAACGGACATGAACAAGAAACTGGACTTGCCTGGTAACGGATAAGTAGTGGAGTTCGATCAGTCTGCCTACTGAACTCCGGCTTCTGATAAAGAAATAATAAAGTCCGATAAGGACTAATCCAAAAGATTCCAAATATGAATGCAATGACCATGGGCAATGCATGCATGAAATGATGTCTACTTAATAGAATACCCCAAGAAATCTTAAACACAACTCTTTTTAAACACTCTATTACGGATTTAAGACTTTTTAAATGGACAACCAACTTCAATCTTTTCAAGAGCTTACGATAATTTTACTTGGGTTAACGTGACTTAAATTAGTTCAACCTTTGATTTATCATCCTTAAAGTTTAATATGATCATCTACTCTACTTTTGTTGTTTCAAGAATCAATTTAGCGCTTAATCTTTTTTAGAGATGAATAGTATATTTTATTCAATTTTAGATAAGCTTAATCCCCTTTCCAAAATTTATTCAACTTAAGAGATTACCACAATTATAGCATGTGCCCGGAGGTATCGGTGCTCGATTTGCTGCTCCAGTAGGTATTCCTCCGGCTTGGCTCCTCTGAACATAAACCACTCATCGAGGCTTATTCTGATGATATACTGCTGTCGCCTCGGCTCAAACTTTCTCTTTCTGTCCTCTCGCACCTTGCGATAATCATTTTCCAAGGTGATAGCACGATCCACAAGATCTTGAAATTCAGTGACACGGACAAGCCTTAACTGCATCAACAGGAACGGATGAAGTCCCTCCATGAACTTCTGCTGCCTCTTGTTCTCCGTGTTCACATCATCCGGTGCATAGCGTGCTAGTCGGTTGAACTCATGCACATATCGGGTAACTGGCATGTTACCTTGCTCTAAGTCCATGAATTCCTTCCTCTTCAGCGCCACTATACTGGATGGCACATGAGCTTCACGAAACTTCGTCTTGAAAACGTCCCATGTGATCATCCTTCCGGTTGGTTGGACTGCCTTTAGGTTAACCCACCATGCCGCTGCAGGCCTAGTGAGCTGGTGTGTGGCATAACGAACTTTCTCTTCGTCATTGCATCCGACAGTTTCCAGTTTCCGCTCTGTGTCTAGCAACCAATCTTCTGCATCCATGGGCTCAGCTGATGTGGCAAAGATCATCAGCCTAGTTTGCTGAAAATCGCCCAAACTAACGCCTCCTCCGGCTGGAGCTTGAGTATCGCGGGCTCGTCCTTCCATCTGATTCAGCATCTCAGCGAAGAACTTGTTCTGATTCTCCTGAGCTTCGCGCTTTTCTCGCCTTTCTTCTTCTCTAGCCTTCCGATCTTCTTTCATCTGGCGCATATATTGCATGAAGGCTTCTTTAGTGCTGAACCTCGGTGGTGGTGGAGGTATACCGCTGCCTCCACTTCCACTAGCTGCATCAGCTTTCGCTTCTGCTCAGCTTCCATTCTGGCTTTCTCTTCTGCTTCCTTCTGAGCTTGCTCATCCATCAACCTAAGGGTTTCCTCACTTGGACTCGCAATTCACCTATATTGTGATATGAAGCAAAGCTTAATAATATAATCTTCAACGACA
The DNA here is from genome assembly GCA_019208055.1 of Stipa capillata. Lineage (NCBI taxonomy): Eukaryota > Viridiplantae > Streptophyta > Magnoliopsida > Poales > Poaceae > Stipa > Stipa capillata. Next base: position 247,537 of record JAGXJF010000324.1, on the reverse strand, counting down.
TATATTAAGCTTCTATCTTCATAACACCACTAAGCACTCATGCAAAAATCCGAAAAGATCCATAACTCCAATAGGGCACATAATTTCATAAAACGTGATAAACCTATGTGCTCTTATCTACGGTGTCCAGAACAAAAGCAAAAACAAATATTTAATTTTTCATATTTAGGGTTCTAACCTTAAGATTTATTCCTTTACAACTATATCCCTTTAATGTTTATTCCCTTTTACATTTTAAATTTTGAATCTCAAGAAGGTAAGTGATAAGGAAATAGATTACTATCTTCTCTTGAAGAAATTGAATTGAACCCACAATCTTAGGTAATTCTATAGATAGTAACGGAAAAGTTGTTGAAAAATATTACATTTATCTTTGCTAAAAGAAAACTATAGATGAGGATAGCCCTTATAGAGGTTCCAACTTCATTCCTAGGGTTCACAGGTCTCCTAACTAGACTTTTATGCCTAGAGGTCTCAACAATTGCTCTGATACCACCTGCGGTGACCCACATACTACCCTCTTGGATGATATGCCGATCTTAACATATTGAAGATGAAGTGCCTTCTCATCCTCAATATGTCGTACAGAGTAGCACACCAGAAACATTGCAGTGGTCCATATATTACAAACTTAATTTACAAACTCGAAATACAACATAAAGTCTTACAACATATTCCTAAAAGTATGGGGAATTTAAAATCGATATTGTTTGGTTACAGCAAAAGTCTTAACTACACCTACAAACTCATACGTCCTACTATTCTACTCGGTGGCGTTCTCGTCGCGGAACTCGACGTAGTAGTCGACGCCTTCGTCCTCCTTCGTTGTTGCCTGTTCTTCGGGAACTTCATTGTCGACCACGACATAGATCACCTCCTCCTCCGTCATCGGCTCACAGTCTACTCAAAGGAATTAGATAGAGGGATGAGTACAAAAGGTACTCAACAAGTCCAGGAATAGCAAAGAGGTGTTTTGATGCACTATCTACTGAGAACAGTAATGCTCTCCAAAAGCAATGCAATTTTGTAAGGTAAGAGAGTCCAGTTTTAATTAAGAGACTATGATCTCATGTCTCACAGGCTGCTAGGATTCCCGATGAATACCTTTCCTGCCACGTTCGCAATTCCAACCAGGAACATGGAGTGACTCAGCCACACTTTTTACACTCTGCAGAGGTGTGCAATTGTACCCACAAACGACCAATAGTCGTGGTGTTCACGTTGTCACATGCACAACCAGACCGTAAAGTCACAGAGCCGTTTCACCGCCCCGCTCAGTCATACTCCACGTTGCAGTCCCCCCCAACGGCCAGGGACCACCAGCCATACGTTGATCTTATAGATCCAACGCTTTGTAGATAGCCAACGGCTAACGCCACCTTCCCAACAGTTGATCTTATAGATCCAACTTTGAGGTCTTCCTTTTCCGGAGGTAGTATGACCTAGGGCAAAGGTACTTTAGCTCAGCCCCACCCATATAGGGTATGTGGTATGCACGATCGCTACGGCGCTTAAGCACAATCGATCAGTTGTTGCTTAACCTTATATGAAACAAACCCGTGTGATGAAATCCACCGCCTCATGTGCCTCCGGCACCTTTCTAGGATTTCAACACCCACCATGCTCACGCCCAAAAACCGGCGATCAAAATAAAACAACAGTTGATTGATCTTTAGAAAATAGGTTTTCATTTTGTGCATATTATAGATGAGAAGGAAATTTTAGAAAAAAGTTCTCAATGGATATAAACAAGAAACTGGACTTGCCTGGTAACGGATAGATAGTGGAGCTCGACGGTTCTGGTTGCTGAACTCCGGCTTCTGATAAAGAGATAATAAAGTCCGATAAGGACTAATTCAAAAGATTCAAAAATATGAATGCAATGACATGGCATTTGAGTACATGAGATGTTAAGTATATTAAAATGCCCCAAGAATATAATGTAGTTCTTTTAGATATTCTTCTGAAGATTTGGAATTATTTAAGAGAACATTCAAACCTTAACCATTGATTTCCTTTGCTTAAGGTTTAACATTCCCTCTCAATCTCTTTTAATAGATTTAAGATATCAGGTCCATATTTAGAATTTAACTTAGTATTTGAGTCTCTTCTTAAAAGGAATTATTACATTTAACTCAATTAAAGTAATCTGTAACTTTGGATGTGCTTTACCTCCTTTTTAAGAAGGAAGAATTACTTCAATTTAAGAAATTCTCAATTCTAACTTACACCTTAACATAGATGCATATATACATATATATATTCTTTTTTTATATATTTTCCTCCCAGCCGGCTCTTTCGGCCTAAACCTAAAATCTAACCTAATCTAACCCATGCCCCTACTCTCCTTCTCTCCCTCCTTTCCTCACCTCACGAGTGCCGCCGGATGTGCCGCCGCCGCCTAAGCTCGCCATCGCCGCCTTCCAACCTCCTCTTGCAGGATCTTGTGGGTTGGCGAGACCAACAAGACAGCCGGGTGTGTGCTTATCAGTTGTAAAAATCCTACTCGGTACTCACCATATTCATCACTAATTTACTTCAGAACTAGCTAAGTTTTTTCCCGGATACCTCTAGCTGCAACCATATGGGATAGGTTTTCTATCGTCTCCCCAGTCAGTTCCACTCGAAGGGAACACTTCTCTAGCAGAAACCGAGTCCTCTATACCCTATGCCATGTGCAGGGCTTCAACTGAGAACTACCGCAGAGGTTTCTCCTATAGGGTCCCTAGCATAAAAGCCCGTCTCATAGAACCGAAACTAAAAACACCAAGGGATTTTCAAAGCAGAACTACTTCATTTCCATAAACTAGTGTACATATGGTTTTCCCTTTCGGGAACCCCCAACAGCTTACACAAAAGAAGAAATTACCTTCTAAAATATTACAAACCTTGGAGGCGGATATATTACAGCGGTTTTTGTGGCTACTACTATGGGGACTAAAGAGGAAGTGGAGTGGAGTGCTCTCTGTTTTGCTCTTAGCTCTCTGGTGTTGCTCTTCGTTTCTTGCCTGATCGATGCCTTCTGAGTCTGGCTGCAACCCCTTTTATAGCTGCACGCAAGGAGCCTCTCTCCTTTATTTTATGCTTTGGTAGTCTTCATAGGCTGCATACGTGGTCTTCATAGGCTGCATTCGTGGCTATGGTAATTATTCTTCAGGGATGCGCTGGCGGTCTTCGTACAATTATTCTTCACAGTGAATTCCTCTTTATGTCACTTTTGCCTTCATGTCATTCGTTGTCGGTGTTTTCTGCATGGGTCTTTTCCAGCTTTCTTTCACATCAGCGCTTTATTCACTATGCTTCGTCCATATGCTTCACGAGTGATTCGAAAATTATTCAGTTCAGCTTTCTTCGCATCTTTCTCTTTTGCCAATATATTCTCTGGTACGGGTCTACCACGCCCAAATGATTGATAATACATTATCAATATATATATCTATCTTAGCTAGAATTGGGAATTGATGCATTGATTCTTTGTTTTTCCTTGAGAAGAAAGAGATATCACCCTTGCTTCTCGCCAAGCATTTCGAGATGTTAGACGCACTGTCTGCCAATAACTATGATTTAATATTGATTCATGGCAACTAAAATCTGAACTAATGTCTAGGTTAGAGTTAATTTATCCCTAAAATTCATTAACTTGAAAGAGCAAGGCTTGAGTGATTGTGTTGCTCTGCACGGTTGACTCATATTGGTTGTGATATGCCAAGCTGCTATGGTCTTTTGCAGAAATTGACATGACAATTTTATTCCTAGAGGTCTTTAGTTCCTTCCTGGACTCTTTGTTATTGCCTTAGAGTTTAGTCTTAGCTCTGCGGTGATTTGCTCATTTGAGAAAAGTTAGAGGAGGGTATAACTTGGATAAGAAGCAGATACTACACATGCTGCCTACTTGCTGCTTTGTCACGTTTATGCGATGATTTCTCTAAGAAGAATCTGAGAAATAGGATAAGAACAGATTATTGCACTTGATTTTAATTAGTGTCTGTTGCTTCCATTTTGCATATACCCATATCTGTTTATGAACTGAGAAGAACAGATACTTACTTGACTTAGTATTTCAAGATTGCGATAAGAGCAGATATACTACAATGATACTTGCTTGACTTAGTATTTCAAGATTGCGATAAGAGCAGATATACTACAATGTTGCCTTTTGTTGCCTTGATGTATATGTGATGATGCTCCCCTTCTCTCTGAGAGAATTTGGAGAAAGGATAAGAATCAAATCTGGTAAGGATAGATTACTCTACATAAGCTGCCTACACAAAAACTCTGGGATGATCTTTAGCTGAGGATTTTGTTTGAGAACTTATGGTGTTCATTGATAAGAACAGACACTACCAAGTCCTCTACAAAACTCCTATGATGAGAAGTAGATTCTGAGGGTTCCATTAAAACATGCTAAATTCTTATGCATGTATATGAGGGGCTATGGTGATTTTGGATGAACCATTACCTTGTTTCAAGTGGCTGGGTTTGGCCTCTTATGTCTTTGGCCTGCTCCTCAACTTGCCCAACTTGCTAGTGGCTTGCTTCTCTCTTCTTCTCGGCTAGTCCTCTCCTGATCTTCCTCCTAACTTTGATGACTTCCTTCTCTTCTTGGTAGTCTCCTGGAGCTTGAACTCTATGCTCCAGTGATCGGCTACTAGTGGTGGTCTCGGCCTCCTGAACTTCACCCTTCACCTCTCTTGCTATGCCTGATTTTCTAAGAAACAACCATGGTTTTCTATGAGCAGTCCTTAGGGATGCTGGCGTTGGTGTCGATGTGGTACTACTGTGGCTAACTCACTGGCTGCCTCAGTACTACTTCTACCGGAGCTCCCTAAGGTTTCTTTGGCATTTGTGTTGCCACCTCCTACTACTCGGCTGCTACGTGGCTGCTTCCTTGATGGGGGACCTGCCACCTCCTGCTTGCCCATGCTCGGTTGTGCTGATTTTTACTATATTACTGCTGTAGTTATTTCTAGTTGTCTTATGCACTAAGCTATTTGACCCCGGTCAACATTTATGAGCTGTTGGTTGTCTCACTCGATGGATTACCTTATGAGCCAAGAAAGTTGACTTTGGTCAGGGTGTGGATTGTTGGATAAATATGGATGGATGGTTGCCTTATCTAAACCTTTTTGCTTTACAAAATATGGATGGATGGTTGCCTTATCTAAACTCTGCGGATGTTGGCGGAACTGTGCCGGTGACCACTCGTATTTCAAATACCTTTTTCAAAACCTCATTTTCAAAAACTCTTGCCTCCTATAGGAACGGTGTAATTCCAACGGTCTCGAGTGCCCATACTCGACGACCTCAGATGTCACCAACATTTCCGAAGAACCTTCCCCCCTCCGACTCATGGTGCTTCTCTACAGCTCAAGACTCGAAGACTCGAAGATTAGGTTTAGATTTTGTATAGGTAGAACTTCATCGTATAATTTTTATTTTCTTCTTTAGTCATTTTGTAATCCTTTAATCGTTGTATCACACTCTTTGTAATATTTGTTTAATTAATAAAGTTTCAGTTTTCAATCATGTTTAACGTATATGTATAACGAATGCGATGATTCACATGTATGCCATGAACATGCGAATGCACAACAATTTCCCCCCTCTTTCTCTAACTCCTGACGTTCCTCGTAGATTCGGGTCAACTCAGCAACGCGAGTTGATCGAACTTCCACCTCACGTCTTTAACGACTAACCCAAAACTAGGGTTCTCACATGGCGCTAGAAATATGCCATCATATCAGCTGCACACCCTTCCTCTCCTCAATCCGCCGCCACCCTCCTCCTCTTTTCTCTCTTCCCTCCGATCCTAATCGGCACGCTTTCCATCGCTGCTTGTCCACCGCTCTGGGCTAGAGCCATGACACCTAGGGCGAAGAGGGCCAGAGCAAGAGGAGGCAGGCCGGGCTGGAGCGCAGGGACGTCATCAGCCCAGGTTGAAGCACGGGGAGGTGGGTCAGAGAGCGCGCGGAGGGGGGAGGAGGCAGACCGGAGTACAAGGCAAGCCAGCTGGGCCAATGCGTGGAACTAGCGGTCTGGGCCGGCGCAAGGAACAGAAGGAAGGAGGCTGGGCTAATGTGCTTGCACGCATGAAGAAGGGTTGATTTGAGTTAGTTTCTCTCGGTTGGACCGTCCACAGGTTTGGCACCCGTGTCTTCCATGCCGTCCTTTGCGTACTCTTGACATCGATGCTCCCTTTTTTCATATGATGTTCTCTTCTTTGTTCTTACGGTGATTGTAGGACTGTTCACCATTAAGTGAAGTGGGTGGCTAGCTTTGGAACGAATCGTTGAGGATGTGGCATTCCAACAAGAGGTGAGCGCGAAGGTACATCATTGAGCCCCCTTGTGAACTCGTGTTGCTCCTCCTCGATGTTGTTTAACATGACACTTATTCCTTGTTGTTCCATAGGCCAAGATGGGGTCAACATCATGGGCGGTGCCATACCGGGAGAAGGGGAAGTGTCGGAGTACTATTCCGGCAATACTGAATATGGGGCGCGTGAGCACAGCAAATCAGGATGGGTGCACATGGGAGACAGGATTTAGACAGGTTCAGGCCCTCACGGAGAGGTAATACCCTACGTCCTGTGTTTGGTGGCCAGTATAGCTTGAATCCCCAGTGCCGCAAGCCTTGGAGAATCGATCTCGAGGTGGCTTGAGCTATGGAAGAATGGAGATTGTCTGTGACTGAGAGCTTAGAGGCTTAAAGACTTACCGATCGGAGGTCCCCTACCAGGCCTTATATAGGCGACCGGGATAGGGTTACAAGAGTCCGAGTCGGTTAACAGATTGGTTTCCTAATTAGTTACAACAGAATCTGGGTATGCCGGACAGGTATCAATACATGTCTTGTACTCCACGTTGATGAGGCGCCTCCGTGGAGAAGTCGAACTCCGAGTAGTCGGCCCGGCCCGCCCTGTAGCCAGAGGACTGGATTCGTCCTCCTTGATGATACCCGGGTGCCATGTCATCATCAGTAGCCCCCGAGTCCTTCACGATCTGACTGCTATCGGGCTTCACTTCTGGTCAAGCTTCCTGAGTGGCTTCTGCCTGCAGGGAGATTGCGAAGGACTGACAGAACCCCTGTGGAAAAGACAATAAAAGCTGAGTAACATTCACCTATAAGGCAGGAATATTATGGCGGGTGAGCTAATAGCGGGTAAACTCTGGTGGTATCCAATCCATCCTGATGGACAGAGACCGGCTGATAACCCAGCGTGGGGCATACCATGAATCCCGACTGAATTTCCAAGTAGCACCCGGTCCTCCCGAGTGAATTAAGACCAGCTAGTGTCCCCCTGAAGGAATGCCTCCGAAATTTGCGTCAGAACCAGAGAAACAAGCCATGGCGCATAGGTCGAGTGACGAAGCCCTACACCGGGTCATTCCACTGAATCTGGAAATTCTGGATCCCGGAGCCTCCGAATTTCACGTTCTCGGTAGGTCCAGGTGGAGAATCCGATAGCTCCAAGTTGCTCGGCATCCGACTTGTGGCCCACGGAGGGCACGCCATGGCTGCCCTTCACTCGGGTGTATTCAGGTGACTGCGTTCCTGCTTGAGGCCAGCCACTGAAACCCTTCACAACCGTAACACACCCGGCCCCGATTCCTGCCGATAACCGGCTGGTGGTTTACGAGAAACACGTTGCGGTTGCTGTTTGCGGGGGTATATTCCGAACGGCTATTAACCCCGAAGGCCAACCGTCGGATCCCCTTTTAATTAAGCCACACGAATCGCAGCGCCGTTAAGTCGTAGGCGCGGAAGAAGCGCGACGTGGCCCGTCCGAAGCGCGCAGTGGAATCTGAAGAGACGCATCGTGGGCGCGGAGAATCCGGGTGCGTGCGGACGTGGGGAAGACGAACCGCTCGATCCGTTCCTTTATATTCCGAAGAGGTCGCGGGATCGACCCATGCCTTCAAACGCATTCTCACTCCCTTTGCGCCCGACCCTTCATCTTCCTTTCGCCCCAATCGACTCGTGCGCGCCGCTCCACCCAAAACCCTAACTCCCCCTCCGGCCCCTTCGGATGCAAGCCCCGCATTGGGAAGCTGATCCGACCGAAGCCGAGGAAGATGCTTTGGTGTGGAAGCTGCTGAGTGAAGGAGATTCGCCCGCTGACCCGATGGCTCCGTGGATGAAATCGACGGCAACGGAGGCGCGGCTAGAAACCCTCGTGCGGCTGGGATTGCTGCCTCCAAGGGAGCTGGTCGAGTGGCGTGCCGCCGCGGGGGAAACCGTACCCACTCCGAACACCGGCGAGCTGGTCGTCCACAAGCTCTTTCTTTGAGCAGGGGTTCTCGGTGCCGGTCCACCCATTTCTGCGGGGGCTGCTATACTTCTACGGGCTGGAGCTCCACAACCTCAACCCTAACAGCATGCTCCACGTCGCGTGCTTCATCACGTTGTGCGAGTGCTACCTCGGCATCCGACCACACTTTGCGCTGTGGAAACACCTGTTCATGGTGAAGCCGCAGCCGAGCCGGGACAACCCAGCCGTAGTGGAGGCGCCGGGTTTCAGCCAAGGTCTGGGGCGGCGAAGAGCTACCCGGCCCCGCCGACGCAGTCCTCGAACAAGGGCTGGCATGCCAACTGGTTCTACTACGCCAACCCCGACCCGTCGCTGCCGGCCTTCTCGGGCCATCTGCCGGAGGTCAAGCCGAGCTGGTCGGAGCCACCGCTCGACAGGGAACAGGACAGCATTGCTGTCCTGATGGCGCAGCTTACCGAGGTGATGGAGTCCGGAGTCACCGGGACGGTCGTCGTTGCGACCTTCGTTCGGTGGCGGGTGCAGCCTGCGAAGCTTCGGGTGCACCCCTTGTTCGAGTATACTGGTGAAGACGACGCGACTCGGGAGTCCGCCGAAGGGTTCACGGAAGGTGAAGTCCAGAGCCGGCTCGAGAAGCTCCTGGCTCAGGGGACGAGTCTGGACTTCTCCGGACGGCCGCCGCCCTTCAGCCGGGCAAACCCGCCGAGTCAGGTGAGTAACTGATACCCTGACCTTTTTCTCTTAGTTCTTCGCCGAGTCTCACTCGGGGTTTGTCTTTTTGCCTTTGCAGGTTTTGTTCGGCTTCTGTTCCAACACTCCCCTCCCGGAGGATGAGATATGGAACCAGCCGCGGTACGCCGACGTCCCGAGCGGCGGGCCGCCACCGCAAGGGGCGGCTGGGGCATCTTCTTCCGGCGCCGGCTCTTCAAAGGACGCCGGGTCCTCGAAGGACGCCGGACCTTCTAAGGGGAAGGTGCCGGCGGCCACGGCACCCCGCCCTCCCCCGCTGAGCGCGCCAGACCCGGAGGAGGACGAGGATGACGATGACATTCCCCTCCGCCTGAAGAGGCGAAGGCCGCCGGCGGTCCTACCTCGAGGGGACAGGGCGGCTCCACCGCCGGCTCAACGCCCACCGCGGCAGGCACCGCTTCGTCGGGGCAGGGTGGCTCCGTCCCCCGTCCTGACTCGGTGGCTCCGCCCGCCGCGGGGACTGCCCCGGCGGAGCAGGACGGCTCCTCCGCTGACCCGGTGGCCCCCGGCTACCGCCCCGAGTGAAACTCCTCGGGCGGCCAAAGACGACGTTCCACCCAGCCGGGGGGAGAAGAGAGATGCCGACACCGCCTTCGGGATGCAAGGTGGGTCGGGAACCTCAGCGGCCCCGGCCACTGCCGCGTCCGGGCGGCAGGCCTCGAGGCCTAAGAAGCGCATTCCCGTTCCTCGATCGGCCAAGTAAGTATCTCGGCGACTACTTGTTCATTTGTGTTTTTCGAATGTTGACAGGTCCGACTTTCTTTTTGCAGGGCGCAGAGGGCGGGAGACATTCCGAAGGCTCCCTCGAGCGCCCCAGGATCCAGCCGAAGCGGGGATCCGCCGGGGTCGGACGCCCGGCCCTCGTCGCCCCCGCACGTGGCCACGTCCTCACCTCCCCGGCCATCTCCCGAACGACCTAGCGCGCAACCCGCCTCGCCCGCCGTTCCTCGGGGGGAGGGGCCCTCCGCCGGAGTGTCGGCTCAGGGCGCGCCTGCGGACGTCGGCCGGGGCTCGGAGACGGCGGGAGGAGCAGGTCCCGAGTTGGCTGGGGCCGCCCCGCAGGACCGTGGGGGCAATCTCGACTTGCCCCTGTCGATGGAGGAGTTCAGCGCTGCTCCGCCTCCCCAGCCGTCCTCCGACCTGGCGCTCCGGGTTCGGCAATCGGACCCGTGGCGGCCGACTATGACCATCCAGGAGATCGACGACATCCGGGAGGAGGAGGAGGAATGGAATGACGCGACGGACATCGCGGCTCAACTCGGCGAGATGCTCCCGGCCTTGCTGAAGTCGGTGAAGGAGGGAGCCAACTTGCTGAACGGCAGGTTGCGCTCGTTGATGCAGGTGAGTCACCTTTGCTTTCGAAGAGTGTATCCGTAGGGAGTAGCCCCCAGGCCTCTGCCCGGCTAAGGTAGTCGGGTGGAGGGCCCTTAGCATTTTTGTAGTTTTCACTCTGGGTGCACGAACAGTGCACCTAGAAGGTGTAGCCCCCGAGCCTGCGTTCGACTAGGATTGTCGGGCAGAGGGTTTATTTTGCTTTCTTTGTAGGTTTGACGCTGGGTGCACGAACAGTGCACCCAGAGGGTGTAGCCCCCGAGCCTCCGCTGGGTCCTTGGGACCGAGTGGAGGGTCTTGATAACCTTCCCGAGTGGACTAACTTTTGCGTCTTCTTTTTGCAGAGTCTGAATCGACGGTCGCAAGACAAGACCGCCTTCCTCCAGGACCGACTGCCGGTCCTTGACCGACTCGACTTGCGGAAGGCCGAGTGGGACAAGCTGGCTACGAGCCGGCAGGCGGCGGAGGATATGGCCGCAAGCATGGGGCGGAAATTACCTCCCTACAAGCGGGCCTTTCCCAGGAGATCGCCTGAACCAAAGGTGAGGAATCCGATTGGTGCTTGTCGCCCTTTTCCGCCTTTTGTCATACTAAGGTGCTTTCTTCTGCAGCCGCCCAAGATGAGGCCGCGAAGCTTAGGGCGGAGCTCGAGGAGGCGAAGGCCCGCGCTCGGGAGCTCGACGCCACCAAGGACCAAGCCAGCAAACTCTAGGAGATGCTCTCGGCTGAGAAAGCCCGCGCGGAGTATCTCGAGAGCCGGGCGAACATGCTGGACGGCAGTTTGCTCAATGCTCGGAAGACGGCCGAGTCGATGACCAAGAGGGCCGCTGACTCGGAGGCGGCTGCCGAAGCGGCGAAGAGGGGGGGCCACGGACGCCGAGACTGGTGAGTTTTTTGACTCGGGCTTGGGGCTTGTCAGGGCCCGTTGGTCTTTTTGCTCACAGTTGTGTTTTGCCATTGTAGAGTTTAAAGCGCGCCTCGCAATGGCCCGTGGAATGACCGAGTCATTGCTGATGGTGGGACGGGTAGCGTGCGGCGCCATCTGGTTAGAGGAACCGGCCCCGGACTCCGTAGAGGCGGTCGCGGAGCGCCTGAGCAGTTGAAGAAGATCGAGTTAGAAGCTACGCGGACGGGGGCCACCATAGTTCTGGCGGTGGCGCGGTCCCACTATCTGCTGTTGGACATGCAGGCGATCGGGGAGGGGTACGCTGCTGACGTCCCGGATGAAGATATTCCAGAGATGATGAGTATCGTTGAGTCTACGGCGGACTCCCTCATGGACCGTGCGGGCCTGTAGAAATTAGAAGTAGCTGTGAACTGCTCGGGGATTACAAGTAACTTTTGTAAAGAACTCGGGGATGCCGAGTAATTTTTGCATGCACTCGGGGATGCCGAGTGACTCATGTATAAACTACTCGATTAGTAAGTAAATTTATTTTAGTCATGAACAAACTTTGTTCGTGTGTATGTTTGTTCGTTCGTGTCTGCTCTTCGCCAACCCATCATAGCCTCCTTTGCGTAGGGATTAGCCGTGGGCGTGTGTCCCGTGTAGCATAGGGCTGTGGCATAAACCGACGATTGGAGTCAAAGAGTTAACGTCGGATTATATACACAGTACTAAAACAGTTCACGAGTACGGGGGAAGCCGTGTAGTTGCTGAGTACCCGCTACGAATAGGCGTAGCGGGTCAGTCGGGAAAAGGAACTTATTTCAAGTGGAGCAAAAAGAGTCTCTTTATTTATGTTTCCGAGATATCAGAAAAAGGGTTTAAGCATAGAAACGACATAGTTGTTCGATGTTCCATGCGTTGGTGAAGACGTTGCCGTCGCTGTCTTTCAACCGGTAAGCCCCCGGACATAGCACCTCAGTGACTATGTATGGACCCTCCCATGGCGGTGAAAGTTTGTGCTGCTCTTTACTGGACTGGACTCGGCGTAAGACTAGGTCGCCAACGTTAAACGAGCGGCCGCGTACGTGCCAGCTGTGGTAGCGTCGTATGCCCTGTTGGTACTTAGCCGACCGGAGGAGCGCAACTTCGCGTGCTTCTTCAAGTTGGTCGAGAGCGTCTTGTCTTGCTTCCTCTGACTCGGCCTCGTTGAAGGTGCGGACGCGTGGGGAGCCGTATTCCAAGTCAGTCGGGAGGACGGCCTCGGCTCCGTAGACCATGAAGAAGAGTGTGTAACGGGTTGATCGGTTGGGTGTAGTCCGTAGGCACCAAAGCACTGATGGTAACTCGGCTGCCCATTTGCCTGTGAATTTGTTCAGTCGCTGGAAGATCCTAGGCTTGAGACCTTGCATGATCAGACCATTGGACCGCTCGACCTGCCCATTGGTGCGCGGGTGTGCCACGGCGACATAGTCAAGGCTGATGTTGTAGTCGTCGCAGAATTGGAGAAAAGCTCACCCAGTGAACTGGGTGCCGTTGTCTGTGATAATGCTGTTGGGCACGCCAAAACGGAAGACAATGTCCCGAAATAATTCGACAGCTTTTTCTGCAGTTATCGTGGCCAGCAGCTTGGTTTCGATCCATTTGGTGAACTTGTCAACTGCGACGAAGAGGTGTGTATAGCCCCCGGGAGCCTTCTTGAGGGGGCCAACCATGTCCAGACCCCAGACTGCGAAGGGCCAGGTGATCGGGATGGTTTGGAGGGCCTGAGCCGGCAAGTGTGTCTGCCGGGCGAAGTACTGGCATCCCTCGCAGGTGCGGATGATGTGCTCGGCATCTGATACGGCAGTTGGCCAGTAAAACCCTTGTCAGAAGGCTTTCCCGACTAGCGACTTGGGCGCCGCATGGTGTCCGCACACTCCCGAGTGGATATCGTACAGCAGTTGCTTTCCTTGACCTTGGAATATGCACCGCTGGAGAACCCCAGAGGTGCTCTTTTTGTAAAGTTTGCCATCGATGATGATGAAGGCCTTGGCGCGTCACGCGATGCGGTCTGGTTTAGCGGGAGGACATCCCGTAGGAGATGATCGAGGAAGGGCGTTGTCCAGTCGGGAGTGTCGGCCAGGACCTCTAGCGAGGGCTGCTGAGTAGCGTCGTGTTCCGGGACTTGCTGTTCTTCGGTCTCGGGTGTTGTCGCCGCCTTGATGGAGGGGGTATGCAACTCCTGGAGGAAAACTCCAGCCAGGACGACGTCCCGACTAGACCCCAGCTTGGCGAGTGCATTCGCGGCTTCGTTGTCTCGGCGTAGGATATGGGTAATTTCGAAACCGTCGAACTTGGCTTCAAGCTTGCGTACTTCTTGGCAGTAGGCTTCCATGGAGGGGTCCCTGCATGACCAGTCCTTCATGACCTTCCGGACCACCAGTTCGGAATCTCCGCGGGCCAGGAGGCGACGAATTCCGAGTGAAGCGGCAAGTCGAAGACCATGAAGTAAAGCTTCGTACTCGGCAACATTGTTAGATGCTGGGAAGTGGATCTGTAATACGTACTTGAAGCGCTCGTCTTTGGGGGATATGAGCACGACACCAGCCCCTGCGCCCTGAAACATCAGAGAGCCATCGAAATAGAGTGTCTAGTGCTTGAGATCGACGATGGAGGGTGGAGATTGGACTTCTGTCCACTCGGCCATGAAGTCGGCGAGAGCCTGAGACTTGATGGTCGTGCGGGGGGAGAAGGTTGGGGAAGGTTTCTCCTAAGTCGCTTAGGAGGTCTTCTTTTTTCTGGGACTTGATCACCATATCGTCGACGTAGGCTTATACGTTCCGGCCGATCTGCGACTGAAGGCAACGTTGTATGTACCGTTGGTACGTAGCGCCTGCGTTCTTGAGGCCGAAAGGCATGGAGACGTAGCAAAAAGCACCAAATGGGGTGATGAAAGATGTCTTGATCTCGTCATCCTCCTTCATCTTGATCTGGTGATAGCCCGAATAAGCGTCGAGAAAACATAAAATTTCGCACCCGACCGTGGAATCAATCACTTGGTCGATGCGAGGAAGGGTGAAAGGATCTTTGGGACATGTCTTGTTGAGGCTAGTATAATCAACACACATCCTCCACTTTCCATTCTTTTTGTGAATAAGGACTGGGTTCGCTAACCAGTCGGGATGATACACTTCTTTAATGAAGCCAGCTGCTAGAAGCTTGGCTATTTCTTCTCCTATTGCCTGACGTCTATCCTCAGCGAAGCGGCGTAAGCGCTGCTTGACCGGCTTAGCATCCGGCCGAACGTTCAGAGAGTGCTCGGCAGCCTCCCTTGGAACTCCGGGCATGTCAGAAGATGTCCATGCGAAGATGTCCCGGTTGTCCTGGAGGAAGCTGACGAGCTTGGAGGAGTCTTCGGGGTCGAGCTGGATCGACTTGGTGTCCCGCGCCGACTGGAACGATGTCGATGCTGAAGCTTTCTTGGCCGGGGGTGCTTCCTCAACCACAGCCGACCTGAGGCTGCTAAGCTCAGCCTCAGCGATTTGAGCCACGGTGAGGTTGCAATTTTCCAGGTCGCACGTGTATGCGTGCTGGAAACTGCTTTGCACCGTTATTACCCCGTGGGGGCCCGGCATCTTGAGCTTCAGATAGACATAGCTAGGGACAACCATAAATTTGGCGTAGCAGGGACACCCCAAGATGGCGTGATACAATCATGGGAAGTCGACGACCTCAAAGGTGAGGGTCTCGGTCCGGAAGTTGTCGGGAGTACCAAAAGTGACGGGCAGGCCGACCTGTCCGAGTGGACTCGCCATCTTGCCGGGTACCACCCCGTGGAAGGGGGCACCAGTCGGCTTGATCTCGAAGCGAGAGACCTTCATGTCGTCAAGAGGTTTGACGTAGATGATGTTAAGACCACTCCCCGCCGTCCATGAGGACCTTGGTGAGGTGGACACCGCAAACGATCGGGTCCACCACCAAGGGGAATCGTCCCGGATGGGGAATGTAGTTGGGGTGATCCGAGCGGCCGAAGGAAATCACGGACTCGGACCATCGCAGGTACTTGGGCACGGCCGGTTCCACTGCGTTGACCTCTCGATCAGTGATCTTCTGGCGATGCTTGGACTTGTAGCCGTTGGGTCTGCCAAAAATCATCAGACAAGCGGTCTCTTTCGGGAATTCGTTACCTTCGTCCTGAGAGGGCTCTTTTTTGCCCCGATTGGGGACGTAGGGCTTATTCAAATTCTTCAAGAGATTGCAGTCACGTGTCAGGTGATTGGACTTGGGTCTGTGAAAGTGACACGGCTGACTCATCATTTCTTCGAAGGTCGCGTTGGTGCGCTGAGGACGGCGCGGAAGGACGCGTTCAGCTGCAGCAACAAAATCTCCGTCTTTGCACTTCCGGTGCTTCTTTCTGGACGACTCGGGGTGAGCATCCCGACTGGGACTCGCGCGTAGTCTGGGGGTTCTTGCGCACTATCTTGTGGATGAGGTCGGTGCTTCGGACTCTCTTGGAGAAGGCGGTGATGACGTCACCCTCTCGGACCTCAGGTAGAGAATTCTTCTTCTTGGAGAAATGCTGGATGTACTATCAGAGAGTCTCATCCGCCTCTTGGGTACAACTGTGGAGATCCCACGCATTCCCGGGCCTGTTATAAGTGCCCTGAAAGTTATTCACGAAGAGGGTCTCGAGGTCACTCCATGACAGGATGCAACCCGGAGGTAAGCTGGTGAGCCAGGCTCGTGCTGAGTCAGCTAAAAACAGCGGCAGATAATGGATCGCGACGTAGTCGTTGCCATCATTGGTTCAGCACGCCGTGTGATAGTCAACCAGCCAAATGTCTGGCCGAGTTTCGCCCGTGTATTTATCGATGCCGGTGACTCGGAATCGTGACGGGAAAATGACGCTGCGGATGCGGGGGCCGAAGGCTTTCGGGCCCGCATATCCCATGCCGGAGGAGGTCGGCAAACGGCCGCGGCTGGTGGCGCCACTGTCATTGCGGCGGCTGCCACGTTCATCCCTCTCGGGACCTCGATGGGCGCTCCCTCCGACGTCTGCGGGGTTTCGCACATTCTGATCCGGTCCGAGTCGGCTACGAACCGGCGTGGCTCGACGAGCGTTTTTGTCCGCGTCCTGACGGCGCGACTTCGTGCGGCTATGGTGCCCCGGGCATCACGATTGGGCCCGAGTCGCTCGTGAACTGCTCCGGCCGGCTGACGATGGTCGGGACTTGCATGGCGACCACCCATGGTGGGCGGACTTCTCGAAGGGGTAGAGCGCCGACTCCTAGCACCCGCTGAAGAGCCTGCGCGGTCTCCTGAGGCTTCGGCCTGCTGGAGGGCTGTTTCTTCTAGCAAGACGCGGAGTCGGCAAAGTTCGTCATGTCCCGGGGTGCCTTCGGGGATTTCAATGGCACGTGCCGCCATCGTGGCCGCGACGATGTTGTGACTCGGGAGCGGGAATATTGGGACTCCGTCCCTTTCACACATGCGGAATTCGTTATGGACTTGACGCCCTCGAGCCCTCATGTCGTCATTGCGCCGTTGTTCGTCACGCTGGCAAGCGAGCCTGGTCTATTGCTCGATCAACTCCTCCTCCTTGGCGAGGAGACGGAGTTGAATGGTTTCAAGCTCAGCCGGCATCTCCACGATGGGGACTGGTCGGCCATCACCATCGTCTGGCGAATCGGGGTTGGCCATGAAGACCTCCCGGGACGGGTGGTGACTGCCGGAACTCTCATACTCATCTGAGTTATACTCGAGGACGGAAAGGAGAGAGTCAATGGCACCCACCAGTCGGGATCTCTGTTCGACGGGTGCGAACCCGTATGCGGACAGCAGACCCGGTTTTCGGCGTAACCTCATCCCTGGGGAGAGGGGCCGAAGGTGTGGATTCAGGGGTGAATCCGTGCCGAGAAGCTGATGGAGCCTCTGCTGATTGACGCGCTGCCGAGTAGCAGAGGTGAAGTCTGCCAATCTTGTCGGTGATGAAGTTCAACTTTCCGAATTGAAAAAGTTGTCCAGGGTCCGGAGTAGCGTCCATGAAAGTGAATCTCATGATGCTTCCCGGGACGAAAACGTCATTGTTGCTGATGAAACCCATCCCGATTCGTGTAGATGGATCTATGCGCACCTCCCCTACCTGGCGCGCCAACTGTCGGAGTATTATTCCGGTAATACTGAATATGGGGCGGCGTAAGCACAGCAAATCAGGATGGGTGCACACGGGAGACAGGATTTAGACAGGTTCAGGCCCTCACGGAGAGGTAATACCCTACGTCCTGTGTTTGGTGGCTAGTATAGCTTGAATCCCGAGTGCCGCAAGCCCTGGAGAATCGATCTCGAGGTGGCTTGAGCTATGGAACAATGGAGATTGTTTGTGATTGAGAGCTTAGAGGCTTAAAGACTTACCGATCGGAGGTCCCCTACCAGGCCTTATATAGGCGACCGGGATAGGGTTACAAGAGTCCGAGTCGGTTAACAGATTGGTTTCCTAATTAGTTACAACAGAATCCGGGTATGTCGGGCAGGTATCAATCCATGTCTTGTACTCCACGTTGATGAGGCGCCTCCGTGGAGAAGTCGAACTCCGAGTAGTCGGCCCGGCCCGCCCTGTAGCTAGAGGACTGGATTCGTCCTCCTTGATGATACCCGGGTGCCATGTCATCATCAGTAGCCCCCGAGTCCTTCACGATCTGACTGCTATCGGGCTTCACTTCCTCTCCTCAATCCGCCGCCACCCTCCTCCTCTTTTCTCTCTTCCTCTGATCCTAATCGGCACGCTTCCATCGCTGCTTGTCCACCGTTCTGGGCTGGAGCCATGACACCTAGGGCGAAGAGGGCCAGAGCAAGAGGAGGCAGGCCGGGCTGGAGCGCAGGGACGTCATCAGCCCAGGTTGAAGCACGGGGAGGTGGGTCAGAGAGCGCGCGGGGGGGGGGAGGCAGACCGGAGTACAAGGCAAGCCAGCTGGGCCAGCGCGTGGAACTAGCGGTCCGGGCCGGCGCAAGGAACAGAAGGAAGGAGGCTGGGCTAATGTGCTTGCACGCATGAAGAAGGGTTGATTTGAGTTAGTTTCTTCAGTTGGACCGTCCACAGGTTTGGCACCTGTGTCTTTCCATGCCATCCTTTGCGTACTCTTGACATCGATGCTCCCTTTTCTTCATATGATGTTCTCTTCTTTGTTCTTACGGTGATTGTAGGACTGTTCACCATTAAGTGAAGTGGGTGGCTAGCTTTGGAACGAATCGTTGAGGATGTGGCATTCCGACAAGAGGTGAGCGCGAGGGTACATCATTGAGCCCCCTTGTGAACTCGTGTTGCTCCTCCTCGATGTTGTTTAACATGACACTTATTCCTTGTTGTTCCATAGGCCAAGATGGGGTCAACATCATGGGCGGTGCCATACCGGGGGAAGGGGAAGTGTCGGAGTATTATTTCGGCAATACTGAATATGGGGCGGCGTGAGCACAGCAAATCAGGATGGGTGCACATGGGAGACAGGATTTAGACAGGTTCAGGACCTCACGGAGAGGTAATACCCTACGTCCTGTGTTTGGTGGCTAGTATAGCTTGAATCCCTAGTGCCGCAAGCCCTGGAGAATCGATCTCGAGGTGGCTTGAGCTATGGAACAATGGAGATTGTCTGTGACTGAGAGCTTAGAGGCTTAAAGACTTATCGATCGGAGGTCCCCTACCAAGCCTTATATAGGCGACCGGGATAGGGTTACAAGAGTCCGAGTCGGTTAACAGATTGGTTTCCTAATTAGTTACAACAGAATCTGGGTATGCCGGACAGGTATCAATCCATGTCTTGTACTCCACGTTGATGAGGCGCCCCCGTGGAGAAGTCGGACTCCGAGTAGTCGGCCCGGCCCGTCCTATAGCCAGAGGACCGGATTCGTCCTCCTTGATGATACCCGGGTGCCATGTCATCATCAGGAAGGGTGATTCTTACTCTGTGTGACTTGGACCTACAACGGCTACTACGGAGACCCTATGGCGCGTTGCGGCAGACGACTACTTCCCGTTCGGTGATGGCGCACATGGCGCCTTGCTCCCGGAGAAACACACGGTGTGAAAGTGCATCTAGAGCCCCCTAATGGGTTTTGATGATTAATGACAAACGATTAAGGGACTAATGGTTTACTAAGTGTATTCAAGTGTATACTCCCCAAGTAGTTGGTTTAACCAACGAATGTTGACCCCTAAAAAGTTGATGATGAAAGAAGGCTTGGACCTAGAAGACTAGTGGAGTTTTTCTAGTGTTTATGATCATAAGATCATTTGAGTCTATAGGACAAGCCGTTCTATAAAGAGGGGTTAGATTTCTAAGCTAGAAGAAGAATCTTCTTGTGTGCTCAATCTAAGATCTCAGAAGAATCCTTTGAAAATCTCTTTTGAGACACAGATTTTGATTCTCGGTAATACCGGTTTGAAGAACCGGATGTACCAGGACTGGCCTTTGTTGCAGGGCTGATGACTTAATCGTCTCAGGCCTTGAAGAGTTTCAATTGCGGCATGACCGGTCTTCAAACCGGTGCTGCAGAGAATGGCCTCTGTGTCGGAGAGTTAGGGAACCCTGCCGCTTAGGGTTTGCCCTAGTTTCATGTTTTGGAAACCGGTGTTTCCGCTCTTCAAATCCGGTGCTTCCAGGATTTGCTTCTGATATCTAAAGTCTAAGTCCTAGTTCCTTATGTTGTCTTCGGTTCTACCAATTTCGATTTCGGTTGTGCCGAGTTTCCTCTCTGGACTTAGGTCTTGTGTGTTGCTTAGACTAAGTCCCATTCTTCGTGTGTCTTCGGTGCTACTGGTTTCGTGTCCGGTGGTACCGAGAACCTGTTCTGGACTTAGATCTATTTGAGAAGCGGTATAACCGTGTGAATTTCCAGTATGACCGAGTTTCTTTTCTGTGGAAGAAGAACTGGTCTACTCTTCTAATCACGGTTCAACCGCTCTTCAAGTTGGCAATACCAGGAATCGTTTCTGGAAGTAACTCTGTGGAGTTCAGTATTCAATCCCGGTGTGACCGAGTTCCTCTCCGGAACTACCGACTTTGTGTTGAAGCCTTTCGCTGTGCATCTGATGCTCCTCAGAATATGACCGTTGTTTGAATTCCGGTGCTTCCGGTTTTTGTCTTCCGGTCATACCGAAGAAGAATCTTTGAGTCCAATGACTCTTTTCTGAGCTGAGCCTATTTATAGCCCCCGACCCCCTGCGGGCTCAGGAGGACAAATAGCGCATCTCAAGCCAAAAATTCTCTCACCAACTCAGTGTTCCCTCTTCCTCTTTGACTCCTTGAGATCTACTTTGAGAGAGGAAAGCCTTTGAGAGAGATTTGAGATTGGATTGAGCATCCAAGCCGAGCTTTTTCGAGCCTAGCAGATCTGACTTGTTACTCTTGGAGATTTGGCATCTCCTAGCCGGCTAGGTGTCTTCGAAGAGCTCCAGTTTGTGGTTTCGCCTTCGAGCAGTTTGTGAAGGTTCGGGGTCACCTCAAGATCCACCATGAGTGATTGAGCAAGTCCTGAGTGGACAAGGCTCAAGGAGAAGAAGGTGAAGTTTAAGTGACTTCGGAGCTAAGTGCTCAAGCCTCTCCAAACGAAGACGTAGAGTTATTGCCAACAACTTGAACTTCAGGTTATATCTTGCGTCTTCTTTATATCTTCTTGCTTGAGTTCATTCTCTTTGTTTAAGCTATTGTGTTTGGTTCTTATTGCTTCACCCTTGATCTGCTTCACCTTTGCATGCTTAAGAACAAATTTGAATAAGATTTGATAATCTCCTATTCACCCCCCTCTAGTCAATAGACCTCGATCTTTCACGGTGCGTGCCACTTTGGACTCGGGGTGCATCATGGTGTTTGCCACGCAGTTCATGGCGGCGCTTACCTTCCTGGCGGGCCCACTTCTAGATGAGGTTCGAGCGTATTTCTAGCTAGATCTCAGATGTGGACCCGATGGCCATCGCTCACTTGGACATCTTTGAGTGGGCGATGCGCAGCATGGAGATGCAAGGCATTATGGCTCTCTTCTCTTGGTTCCACAAGACGATGGAGATTTGTGTGACGGTGCCGAGTGGCACATCCACTGTGTTTAGCAGTGTTAGCTTCATAATGCATCAGCAGAAGAAGGACGGCTACCCTGTAGCCACTACCAAGAGCAAGTGGGAGGATTGTTTTACTACCGTGCGGGCAAGCTTGGTCACACTTGCACGTAGGAACCCAGAAAGGCCATCCCTAGGCCTCTCACGGTCAACACAAGCGAGAGGGCTCACTGTTCTGCCCTTGAGTGTTTGTCTTAGGAGTAGAGTTTTTGCGACTTGGTGGAGGAGTACTGTCTTCTAGGGCTTAGGCCGCTTACCGCCAGGTGGGTCCTGAAGCTCGTTTTCATTCCTGCCAGGCAAGCTCGTCGTCCCTATGCCTTCCATGGCTACACCGCATCAGATAGTAAGTGTTCTCTTTTTTTCTTTTACTTCTTGTCCATATCGTTTCTGCTGAACGGTGTTCTAACTTGTAGATTTCATGTATGTGCCCGTAGACCTCACTCTAACTGATGGAGAGGAGGCGGTTGTCACGGTTCTTGGCCGGTACAGCATGGTTGAAGCGGGGACCATTACTAGGAGGCTGGGGATCGACCACATCAATAGGGCCTACGACGTCTTCGTCTAGGAGACTCCGCGACATGCGGACCCGTCGTCTGCAGAGCTTCGTCGTTTTGGTGTTGGAAAACACACATGGGCTAAGAGAGAGAGAGAGAGAGAGAGAGAGAGAGGTCTTCAGGACAACCGGTTCAGGTTCGGTCCGACCTTGCCACATCGATGAGCTCGCAGTATTGGATGACCTCTAAGGACGAGGGAGAGGACCCGGACTTGCGTGGTGCGCGATCCGATGGCGGCAATGACCAATTCTCTATAGGTGTTGAGGGGGAGAACAGCTTCGACGAGGTGCCCGTTGTCTCCCCGCCTTTCAGCGCTTCTTGTGTCGATCGACTCGTCCTCTTCTCAAGATGTCATCATCATCAAGCTGCGGAAGACAGGGCATGCTTTAGCTAATGCTACCACCCAGTAGCATGTGACGTAGTGTCTGGCCCGTGGCACCTATCACTGCTGCGCGCGAGGAGGCCGAGCAGTCTATTGAGGACTCACACTGTGCCTCCTCCACAGTCACGGCTGTAGACAGCTAGCCTTCCGTTGCTATGAGCCCTCTTATTTCATTGACTCTATGGCCGAGGCAAGCTTCTTTCGGGACGTGGGGAGCCATCTTTCCGTGGCGCACTCGACTACCGTGTTCACTGGGTTGTCTGTCGAGCATGTTTACTCTGCTTCACGCTCTGCCCTAATCAAGATAAAACACTTTCAATTTCCTGTTCACTATTTTTTGTTCTCTTTGTGGACACTAACTCTCGCATATGTTTCTTGCCATTAATGTCTGTTGGCCATCAAGCGCCTGTCCAGCGTGTCAAACATGCGTGGGGATCTCGAGTATCATCTTGCTGAGGAGAATGGTGAAGAAAAAGGAGGCCACTGATGAGGTCATGACACTCCTCGAGCAGCTGTCCGCTTCGGGTAAGAAGGTTTCAACTCTCCGCACCTCCATCCATGCCACAGAGAAGCGTGAGAGGCGTATTGCTTCACTGGCAAACTCATACTGGAAGGTGCACAAGATGGGCAAGGCTGTGAACACCGGGTCGAATCCTTCGAGGATGGCAAGGCCGAGCGCAGGGTTGAGCGGCTGCTGAACTGGACGACTTCTTCTTGTCGAGCTGCGTGAACGCTGTATAAATAGAAAAACCTGTGTTGAAGGTTTTTTGGAGTCGAGATGAACCGGTATGTGAAACGGCGGTTGCGGCCTAGCCTCGCCTCCACGTGCTCACACGGCACCTTGCCGCGGCAGGTGGGACCACAATAGCCTGCCGCGTCACCACATGGTGGCTCTATTGCCTCCATCCTTTCGTGCGAGCCAGTCCCCTCCAGAATATTTTCAAATATGCTCGATTTTCTGACTTTTTACTATATTTTTCGTGCATAACAAAATAAAAAGAAAAATCCAATACTAGAAAATCAATAAAAATACATAATAAAAAGTTATAAAAAAATTATTAAATTTAGAAATTATGGTACTTTTTTAATGTATCTAGTAGAACTCGCACCTTACTAAATATGACACGTGTCATCACTATTTTTCACACTTTCTTTTTATGTTAGATCAATATTGTCAATCTCGAAACTTTAGTATCGGCATACATGCGAATATCCCTTGCATGCTATACTAACTCACTTTTTTTTTGTTAATTATATGAGAACAAGAAATTGGTATGCAAAGTGTTCGCCCCACCAGCCACCAACCATGTACCGTGCGTACTACTACTATTCAGTAACACCTGTTCTCCGTGCCACATGTACACAGAAACAGCAATCCAATAGAGAACAGCAGGTGAAAAAGAAAATGTGAATTTTGAGCAAAAATAAACAAGCAGTAAGGTAGGGCATCCTCTCATGTGGGCTATGTAAATCCCAAAACAATCCTCTAAATTTTTTTTTCCAAAAAACCCCCAAATGTGTTGTTTAATTTATTCCGCCTCTTATATACCTCCGACGATGTGAAGAGAAAAATATTGGGCCTTATCTTTTTCCATTCCCCTCTCTCACCTCACCGTCTCTCTCGCCCTCTCTCTCCTCGCTTTCTCTCTCTCTCCATCACACCCACAAAGAAGTGAAGGAACCCTAGAGGCAGTCCTCTTCAAGGTAAGCCCCCAAAACTTTTGTTTTTAATTGCCCAAAACTTGCCTAGTGACCACTCCATGCTACAAGGGAGGTCACAGGAGCAGGATGGATTTTTATTTCTCTACATGTGGGTTTCTTTTTTTGTTCTTGATGTTATTGCCGTTTCCTTTCTTGGCCAAGCCACCCCAAATCCGCACATTTCCGTAGATCCCCATCGCCAGATTCGATTTTGACGCTTTCGTCTTGCAGTGGAGATCTTGTTGGATCTACCTAGCACGGGTTCGGGTTGGTCCGGTGCGGATTTGGGGGATTTCTGGGTCGGTACTTGGGACCTAGGGTTCGGTCAAAGTGCCTAGAAATTTCGAATTTTTTTTCGCCTGTTCTTACGGATTCTTGATGTTTTACTTGTTTGCCGAAATTAGGTCTATGGGATTGGCGTTTGGAAGGCAATGGTGGGGATAGGCTGATCAGAACCGAAGAAAGATTCCGTGTTTTCGTTCCAATCTCGGTTCTTGGAATTCGATTCGTTTGTCGGAGCAGCCGAGATGGACGACGACGGCAGCTTAAGCATTCGGAATTGGGGCTTCTACGAGACGATGAAAAGCAACCTCGGTCTGCAGCTGATGTCATCTGTGGCCGGCGACCGGGACACGAAGCTGCTGCTCCCGAACGGTACCTTCTTGCCGCACCATGGGCACCACAATGCGTCGCACCACCCACAGCACTCGCATCATCCCCGCGACTGTGGTGGTGCCGGTGGCGGTGGATCCTCCGGTGGCATGCCCACCGAGCCGCCAACTATTCACATGGACTTTGTGCGCAATGAGGCCTGGATGCACCCCTCGCAGCATCAACATCAGCATCAGCATCCCCGTGAGCAGAAGGTCCTTCATGCTGTCCCTGTTGGGCCTGCTGGACATATTGGACATCCCGGACATGGCGGACATGCTGTGCATCACCACCCTACTGGTTACGGGATTATGCCAGATGCACGTGGTGCGCACACTCTCCAGATGATGCAGCCAGAGGAGCCGCCTCCACCCGAGGAGCAGCGCCTGGTCCCACCGTTGATTGAGGAGCATTCTGTGGTCGGAAACGAGCCTCCTGTGAAGAAGAGGCAGCAAGGTCGGCAGCCTAAGGTGCCGAAGCCGAAGAAACCTAAGAAGGTTGCTGCTCCGCGGGAAGATGGGGCACCCAAGGGCCGTGCACCTCGAAGTAGGGGCCCTATTAAGCCTGTGGGAATGGTAATTAATGGTATTGATTTCGACCTTTCAAGGATACCAACACCTGTGTGCTCATGCACTGGAGCTCCCCAGCAATGCTACCGGTGGGGTGCAGGTGGCTGGCAATCTGCATGCTGCACAACTTCTATTTCGACGTATCCGCTGCCAATGAACACGAAGCGCCGGGGCGCACGTATTGCTGGAAGGAAGATGAGCCAAGGTGCATTCAAAAAGGTGCTTGAGAAGCTAGCTGGTGAAGGGTACAACCTTAATAATCCAATTGACTTGAAGACCTTCTGGGCCAAGCATGGCACAAACAAGTTTGTAACGATCAGGTAAAAGACATGCCGGGTTTATCGCCTTGTAGGGTCCGACGCTGCAGTTTGCTCTGAGTTATTGTCTGTGTGTACTCGAGCCAATCTGCAGAAGTTTTTAGATGTAGCTTGTAGCCATGTTCAGTTTCTTGGACTTAATTTACATGCCTATCTCGAGCTTCAGATGTGGGGTGAAGTAGGAAGTCTGTCTGTATCTGTCGCTTTACAAGTTGTAGTGTGACGGCAACAGTCTCTAATTTAGATGGCATGAAATTTAATGTTTTAAATGTCTCTGTTTATGGTCTGAAAGTTCATGGCTCTATGTAGAGGTGTTCTCCAGTGAAAGTGAAAGATAACAGCTAGCTCTTCTACGACTAGGTGATATCTGTTAATTTGGCATTTGTTGCATCTGTCAAGTTTGTGTACGAACCATTGACCTCTTATTAACCTTGTACTCTCCATGTATTTAAGGAAGTAAAATTCCTGGTAGTTTCTCTTCAGGCCCCTCTGGTGTTTTGATGTGTGCAGAAGCAAGTCTTGTGCCTATACCTGACTGAAAATATTATAGCACTTCTGCATTGCACGTAACATATGTTGTAAAGAGCTTGTTCACTGGTTCTTCACCCACAGTTTGCATATCTTCCTGAACATGTGTAGTATTTTCTTCAGAAAGAGCATAAACTTTAATTTGCATGTTGTTACTTGCCCTGATATTAGAGCAAAGGGGTTCTATCCTTGAACCTAGTACCATTTCTCTCTAATGTGCTCATGTCTCACAAACAGACAGTATAGCCTGGCTTATGTTGTCACAATGAACATCTGTAGATGATGAAGTTTTGATTTAGCAACTTTTATAACAAAATTTGAGTTTTTGAAGCTTTACGAAGAAGCTGAGCAGGTTTCCGATGAAAACAGATCTTTGGTCATGGTGCAATATTCGGAAAGATGATGTTTCTTTGTGGGGCGTGTTTGCAAATATTTGTCTATACTTACCGATCTGCATGGGTTTCATTGCTATGCATTTGTAGCAAAACAAAGTAATATGCAAGATTGTTCGGTATTATACATACAACAGATATCAAGTTGTTTGCCCACTCTGTTTATGAACTACTAGCCGTTTGGCAATTGGCATTAATTTGGCCTTTGTAAGCACTTTTTTATTTCTATTTTTGGATGTATCAGTTAGTTGCAAGTATTGTTTGTGAGATCTAAAAGCAAAATCTTACTGGATCTAGTAAAGATTCCCCTTACTAAGTAGATTCAACAGTGCAGCATAGCAACGGCTGACCGGACCTAAATTTGATAGGCCAGTTAGCATTACTCACCGTTATGCAAAAAAGTTTTCTGTTTTTAGTTCATAGTTTATAGGGTCTCTTAAGTTGCATTATTGAGATACCGGTATAAGATCATCCTGAGCAACTTTGCATATGTATGTATTGGTCAGAACACGGATAAAATTTTGTGCTTCGTTATATACTGATGAGGTGGCTTTTTACTCCTGAATGTACGTTTGTGGGGGTAGAGGATTTTAGCGGTGAACACTATGCATTTGTGATTTCCTATTAGGTTTCGTTTCAGCTCCACGATGATTATGCTCTTGTTGATTTAGTTTTTGGCCTCCTGAGTCCTGATGGCTGTAGGCGATAACTAGGTATATCTGAATTCGTTGGTTTTGTTTGTCATCTGTTATTTGAAACTTGCATTTGGGAGATAACTTATCTGGAGTTGCGGGCTTGCAGCTTGTGCTAGTATGTCTGAGCAGTGTGCAGCTCTCAGAAAGATGAGCAATAAGGTGTTTGGCATTGTACCTTTTGCCGCTGGTGAGGAACATCCTTTTTCCTTTTCTTTTTGAGGGGTAGTGAAGAAGTTCTGATCTCGATTTTCACACGAAAGACTGTTAGGACGAAGCTGGGCCTTCTAACGCCGCATTGTTATAGCGGCACTCACAACGTGGAGCTATGACAGGACCCAATCCTAGTGCAAATCTAGGCTTCTTTCAGCAATGCTTGTGGAGTGGTGGAACATTTTGCCGATCCCAGGCTCCACTACGAGTCTAACACACTTACTTGCGCAAGTAACCTAAGTCTCTGCACGGGCCAGTTCCAGAGATTTGCTGGGGTTATTTGGTGGGCCGAGTCGGTCGGCTCGGCTAGCCACGGTTGTTTGTGCTGAAAAAACAGAGCGAGTTTTAGGCGGAATTGGACGGGGGCTGGGACGAGGGCGTTACCGTTACGGCGGTGCCGAAAGGTCGCACGGATGCACGGCGGCCGTGCGTCTTGGGAACGAAACCCCACGGATCACGCTGTGGTTTCATCCGCCGATCCCCATCCATGGTGGCCTGTGCTGGGCTGGGACACGCTGTTCTCTTTTCGGTGCGAGCGCTATTACACGGGCAAACAACAGATCGTATGGTACGCGCGGCCCCGACGCGAATGGCCGTGACACCGCGCGATTCTGCGTCCCACAACCTACGAGTTCTACGCAGCACTACGTGCTTAGCGTGACAAGGCCCCGCGGAGGCCGGACGGACGCTGATCGCGTCTCTCAACGTGAACAGCCCAAGAACAAGCCGATCTGAGCTTGCCACCGCATGTGATGCTTTCTGCAGTTGTCTCTTTTCTTCCCCCGACAAATTCCACGTTATAATCAAGTATTTTCTTAGAGGAACCGCGTTTAGATTTGCTCTCACGCGTTTGCCAATGACCGCATTTTGCTTCCCAAAGCATCAGGAATTACTACTGCATGGTTTTTTTCCTTGGGGAGTTGGTGGATGGTCACGCTCCAAGATTGGACTACACCTGCAACCATCAAACCTCTCATCTGGACACCCCGACCGACGCGCGTGAAAATAGGGCAAAAAGGAGATCGGGGAGGGGGAAATATAATGTGACAGAGGGAACAGGAACCCCGTTAGTATCCTTGTCAAGACTACGTTTCACGGCCCTCCCCCCTCCTTTTTCTCTTGAAAGTGCTTCCACGACCAGCCAGCTCTGGTCTTGATACGAGATACTGATGTTTGATCATCCGTTGAGAGGGACAACCCACGATAGGGAGACGACAATGAGAATGTCCCCATTTTCGCATTGAGGTATAGGCGATCGCTTGCTAGTTGCAAGTAGCTTATGACAGAGTATGTATGTTAATTTCTCTGGACCATAAGCTCCAGATTGTTTTGTCTAATATTGATAGGCAGAGCTTCTGCCTTGCGTGACTAAAAAAACTCTAGTTATAAAATAAATAAATAAATAAACAGTAAGGCATGATGTAATTCTTGATTTACAGTTAGGTGCAGCGGCTAGATATAATTATAGTCTTAATTATTTATTAAATTTCTCCTAATAAAACCTAGTGTGGCAGCTAGTTTTCTCTATTCCACCAGCCACTCTCAATGCAACACAAAAAAACTTCAGAATTATAGAAGTTGTACTATTCATAATATATAGGCCGTCATAGCTAGTGAAGTATAACTTGTGATAGTAAAAAACCAACGAGGTCCTATTATATCCACAGCTTGAGATTCTTTTGCGTTTGCATAAAGTTAATTAATTCCACATGGTATGTTTGCGGACTGTTTTCATAGAGTTTGCAATATGGGGGTGGGGGTTTTTATTCATCTGTTGATCACCAGGGGCACCTCAATGATTTGGATTAGCCATGTCCAAAGATTGGAGGGCAAAGATAAGGCGATGGCATCTCTTCCGGAAAGAGTTGGCGATACAAAACCCCAGTTTGTCCCTTTCAGCCTTGGCCCATGGCTACGTGACAAGCCCTTGATCCAAATCCTTCTCCAACTGGGTGTGACTCGTGCTGTTCGCCCTCTTGACACTTTTTGTTTGTACACCTTTGGTCTCTCGTGCGCAATGATGCGTCGCTGTGGCGCGAAAGCAATGCATGGTATGCGTACTGCAAGGGGAGAAGTACACTATATATCATGCTTGCTTAATTAATCATGCATGCATGCATGGTACGCTGCACTCATACGTGTCATACTCATGTGTATTCCTTGCTAGCTATAGTCTCCTACACATGTCCAAAAAGAAATGCATATGCCCGATTTCTTTGGCTCGAGAGGTATACATCGATCCAAATATCTGAGCAGCACAATCATGTAGATGATCTCGGCCGGCCATATGCATGGGCAAGGCAAGGCCATCACCGATCACGGGGTAGCAAAACCATACCAAACCAAGTACACGCCCGTTCCCTGCCCATGGAAAGAACAATTACGACGCCAATTAAGTACTGTCATAACCGATCATAATCAAGCAGTGATCAGAAAGGGGTAGGAACTAATGAACCCGTCGTGGTGGAAGAGCATGCAGCAACAGCTTATAGCTACGCACACAACTAACCAGAGAGCTAGCGATCTAGCTGCTACACATGTCGCGGCTCTACAACCCTTGGTTGCTTTCCACAGGAGAGGACAAGCACGTGCGTGGCGCTCCGGCGCCCCCCTTGTCGCCGGCCAAGGGAGGCCTGGGAGGGGGTGGTCCCTCGGCCACGCACGGCCCCTTGCGTTTGTACACGACCCGGCACCGTCTTATTCCTTTTCCCCACTTATAATGCATGCACCGCTTATATATAAGTGATCGTCGGTCCGGTCTCACATGTCGTGCTTACTGCTTGCTAGACCTAGCTAGTTCGGCCGCGATGCCGAGACAGCCATTTTCGTTGCGATCATGTATTATGCATCAAGTGATCTATCATGTGCCCGTACGCGTCCGACACCGGTACAACTTGAGGAAGGCGACTGTGTGGGTAGTACTATGGCTAGTTGCAAAATTAATGGTGCAACGCAACGCATGCATGCGAGTTGGATGTATGTGTACTGTGTGCGTTATCTATCTCTGGAACTGTTCATACATGCACGTACTTGCGTTATTGTCTATTCTAGAGAAGTACATTCATGTGGATGATCTATATACTGTGAATGCAGGTAGATAAAAGTTCGCTTTTATCTATCGACCGCTGCTGCAAACTCCATAAGTTTGCCTGATCTTTTGCCACTGTTCGATCGTCCACGTACGTGGACTCGCGTATCCATAACTCATCAGTGACCCTACCTTGTTCTCCCGAAGACTTTCAGCGGGCACGGTTCTAGAATTAATCTTCACTGAGGTTACTTTGTTTTTTCGATTCTAGGAGCTTATCTTCACTGAGGTTACATACTGCAGGAACAAGCCTAACGTCTTGTACAGTAGATACATCATATCATATATAATTTCGACGATTCAACTTACTTGATCGCTTGAACTTAAGTATGAAGTGCTTAGAGCTTACTAGCTAGCTAGCAGATCATAAAATTGCTTCTTCGCGTGATCGATGGCTGAATTCTTCAGGTTGAGCTACAAAATTTCTGCAATGTAAATTAAGCCTGTGTCGTTACTCTAAACTCTGATTCGAGGTCATATATAATAAATCGTTAATTTGTTGTCAGTCGGTATATGTAGTCGGCACTCGATCTGTATCCTGCAGATCGAGCGCTATCGTCGCGACTGTAGTCTCTGACGGATCGGAATATTATTCTTTCAGTTAGTCGTACCGACAACCATATGCTTCTCGATCGCAAGCCGCAATCTGCAACATGCATGAATATGAATCTAGCGCGCTGTTGAGCGATCGATCAAGTTGCGTTACGCAGGCAAAGCCACCCGAGAGATGGAGACGAGGGCGCGCTGAAAAACCAGCTTACGTGCTTGTCAATTGTCATGCTCAATGTGTAGTTGTGGCTGTGGTTAACATGAGTTTACACCTAGGCCAGCTAATCAGTGGATAGATTGAGCTATTTTAGATGCATTCCTATGTATCGGCAGCTCAGCAGTCTACTTGGGCACCACTGCAATTAATAGTACTACTGTTCATGCCTTATTGAAGTTGTCACTCACTACGGTGGTGCCACATTTGTATTGGGAGTATGCACGCCCAGTGGGATAGCACGTGTCCGCGTTAAATGTGGACAGTGGAGCGCCTCTAGTATTTTCCTAGCGTGTGTAGTGGACGTGCACACATTGGTGCACGTATGGTGACATGAGTTGGTATGAGTTGTATGTATCTGTCTTGTACTCTTTAAAAATATAGTAAAATTTTTTTAAGGATAAACTTGTCCTCTAAGATAATTTTCAGGATACGCCACTCCCATGTGTCATGGACGTGTGGATAAGACGTCGACATGTCAGTCAGACGCGGGGGTGAAATATTCTAAAATGCGTCTCAAGGAAGCGAGATATAAAAGAAATACCTTCATAAAGCTCCACCGGGACCAAGAATATTCATGTACAGAGAGACATATAGACTAATTTTAGCTTGTGGTTGCTGAACTGTGATCGATGTGTTGACTTTATTTGATTATTAAGCTCATGTGTACAAGTAGATGCAGATATTTTAATATGTTGTTTGACAAATCAGATTATAATCTAGCTAACTCCTCAAATATACTAAAATAAAAATATTACCCTTAGTGTAAAATGTGTACATCTATTGAAGAGATTTTAAACTATTTTTTCTAATAGCATCAAAAACAGCTAACCAAATGGTAAAACATTTAAAAGCAATTCAATCAAATAGAAATTACCGTAATTCATCGCAATGTCGAACAGTTTGAGAGAGAGAGAACAACCGGAGAAATTAGGACAACCAGGAAAGAGAGAAGCACCATGATAGGAACACAATGATGGCTGGCTGGGCCACGTATCCTGTGCCTCGTAGTCATTATTGACGCTTACACAACATGGGAGACCCTAGGACAGGCCCATTTACGTGACCAAGGAAGGAAAGGGTGGACCCATCTTGCCGTCTCAGATCTCAACCATCGGATTCGTGGCCCCCCTGCCTAAGCTCAAACGGGCCGAAAGGACGACCTTGTGGACCAGGCCCAATAGTACCTCCATGCTCGTGACAAATTATAAGTAGAAGTAGAACTAGGCTAATAACCCTTTGTACCAGTAATCACTAGTAGTAGTTTTTTCAGTTTATACTCATTTTTTTTTCTTTTTGGAAACTCCATTTCATAAGACTCATGGGTACTGACGGGAACATCCCTAGTTTTATAATATATATGTTATATAAGTGATTGTACATCATGAGCATCTCATGCCACTAAAACATCAAGAGATGATGAAAATGTTACATGCAATTTTGAATATTATAAAAAATCCTAAGTCCAATTAATTGGCAAATCAAAAATCTATCAAGCGGAGGAATTTTCTGATGTTGGAATCTCTTAAAAAATTATACTTGAGCTCAATACTATATTTTTGAGCTCCTAAAATTTCCACATTTTTGAGATAAACTTATATCATACTTGTAGTTCAAACCCAAATTTGGGTTAAAACTGAAATTAAGTATTAACTGAAGAAAAAAGTTCATAAAGTAGCGCTGAAAATATTTTTACATGGTTCTAAATATTCCCAGGAGCCTCTGTAAAAATTTGTAGAACATTTTAACAAAGTTTGGTTTGAATTCAAAAATCAAACCTAAATTCAAAAGAGAAAACACAAAAAAAGAATAATACCTATCTAAACCTCGAACTAGGCCGAAACCAAAGTCCGCTCAACTGGCCCAGCCCGAGGAGACGCGCCGCGCAGCCGCTAGTGACAGGACGCTAACAGGGGGGACTAGCTTGTCAGGCCCGTCAACTTCCTCCTGCGCGTCTGCACCTGCATGCCGTGCATGTTGTCACCACGACCATCTCCTGCTTTCAGCTCAGCAGGCCACCTCCGCATGGACCTCTTCGCCAGGTAACACGCTGTTCCATGTCACACCCGATCAGTATCTTGGCGTCGTGATTCGTACATGGTATATAGCCACCGCTACCACATCGGATGACATCCCGGCCGTCCATCCCCTTTTCGATTGAGGTGGTCGTTGTTGATCTTATCCCTGTTTGACCACACGGATAAAATCACCGTGCTTCACCCTTTCTTGCAAACAGCATAATACATAATGATGTGAGTTCAAAAAAAATCCAAGATGATTAGAGACATTTTTCGTGCAATAGCGCATGACGCCGTGCTACTGGTCTCAAAATAAATAGAATAGACGGTCATAAAATGTGAATACGTTAGTGAAGTTGAGTTTGCTCGATTTTAACCAAGACCAGCAATGCTGATTAGGGTGTAATCTGACAGTAGTTATGGGGTGCTCTAAATTGAAAAGAAAATACACGAGTGGCTGTAGGGGGCTAGCTTACATGGCTTTGTTGGGGGTGCAATGGTGATGGTGATGGTGATGGCTAAGGCATGGCGACACAGTGCATGGGTGCAAACGTTGATCTTAGCCGATACCCCTACTTCTTTATGGACAAAACTGATCTTGGTGACACTTTTTTAATCAAAGTCAATCGTATTATATACCTTTTGAATTTGGATAAGAATCTCAAGATGGCATTCTTGCAACGTACCAAACTGACACAAGTGCAGCGCTGCAGGGATATGATCGATCTGTTCAACACCATGTAGCTACAGTTTTCTGCTTGCACAGGTACCATTTGCCTTTCCTCTTTGCCTACAAACTGTGACATAGGTATATCTGAAAAACAACTCCTCGACCTCACATTTCATAAATCAAACACCGCAACAGCATGAATGGAGCGAGATCGCAAAAGATCCGAAAGGCAGAATGATGTGCCGCAGGAAACGGCACCGATTCTGATGAACCGTCTCTTTTCTCCCCCACACTGCACCAGGCGAGCAGGTATAATCATCACGAGCGTGGTTACCTTCTCTCAATTTTTTGTTCACCGCGTTCCTGAGCAAAAGCTTCGTCGCCAATACCTTGGACACGCATCTTTTCTTTCCCTGAGTGCAGAATTGCTGCAGAGAGATGCAGGCAGCCGCAGCCTTACCACCACTGGCCGGCCTGGCCTGGTGTGCTGTGCTTGCAGCGACACAGGCCTAATTGCATCGTCCGCACGTTTGAGCCAGCCTTTTTTCATTCTCTTTACTCTCGTCGTCGATCTCCATGAGTCCGCATTGCCATCGCGGTGGAGTTCTCGATCGATTGGTTTCGGCGCCCGAGAAACGCGCAAGGGTACGAGTAGGCTCAGGCAGCAGTACAGAATGTTTTTCTGAGCTCATGGGCTAGCTGGGCGTGGAGTGGACAGGGGGGGGAGGGAGAGGGGGAGCAGGCTTGATGTGTCTCTCCCGGCCGGCGAAGAATTGCGCGCCGGATTGATACGTCATTTCAGGGAGCTGCATGATTGCATCGGCCGGAGAGAAAGGCGAGCTGCTATCAGCAATGTAATGTATGAGTGAGACTGCCTGGGGATAAAAAAAGAGTGTGAATACGTACAGAGAAAAGTTACAGCTACACTCTACTGGGTAGCTAGCACGGGATGGATGAGTGAGCGACTGAAAGGTTCAAAATGGGAGTGGAATTCCTGGTGATTTGATCTTGTCTACTGACGTGAAAGGCTCGGAATTTGTAACCAGGGAGTTCCTACAACTAGTCACGGAGCAGTACTTGGAAGGAATTCCCCCCTTGAAAGATCCCTTTCCAAAAGGAAAGTCACGTCGGTGCATTGTCAGGTTTGAAAGATGTTGACATCGCATGTTAGATCCAAAATTTCACTTGTACAAATGTTCCTAGGCAACCTATATCTGAACACCATAAATCGACCCGCGATTGGTATAGATTATTAACTTTTTCCGTATATTGAACAACAGTATATATCCGGATCAATATGATCTCACGATCCGAGCAGAAAGAAATTCTGAAACGCGACCTAGCTAGCGAAATGGACACACGTTGTCACCAGGACATTTCACGACAAGCTCCAGTACACACAGTGAAATTCTTCTTTCTCCTGCACGCCATGGACTCTGTAAAAAGCACACGAGTAATCACAGATCGACACACATGGGCGTAGGCACTAGTTCATGTTGGTAACCTGGTTGGGATTCGAGAGCACGAGTAGGACGTCGTGTACATACATGTAACCACATTGGCACGAACTTGCAGGGCCATGATGATGGAGATAACTGAGCGCAACCCAGAGATAAAAGTAGCTCTCTACCTTTGCAAACTTTGGCAAGCATGTTGCCCTGCGTAGAGACCCAAATGATGAAACAGGCTAACGAGGAGGGAGAAAAGTGTTGCTCGAAATGGTACAGTTCTAATAAGCTCCAGCGCCTCCTTTTCGCAATATATAAGTAATAAATTACGTCATAATGATGCATGTCAATATACGGTAGTACTACTAACGATGATGTTGCTTAGTAATGCTTACCAGCCAGAGAGAGAACAAAATGCATGGCACCATAGAAAATACAACCGCGCCATATATATAAAAGTTTCTTCAGCTCCTTCTATGTGCATGTGAAAAGAAAGACAACCACCTAATTCATGAATTTGTCCTTCTCCCGTTGAGTTTAATTATACGTAGTTAATACTTCCTCTGATCTAGTTTGGAACAGTGTGTGTCTTCAAAGTAACACTTTAGCTAACAATCTTTTTTTAAAATGTTGTTTCAAATAAAAAATAAAAAATTTATTAGAACACTCTAAATTATAATGACTTTCTCATTTGGCTTATTCAACTGGTTCTATAACCATAGTCTCTAAACTATCACAACTTTCTCACTCAGCCCTTGTATGCCATTTTCTAATGGAACACAATGACATGGACGCTGATGCATGTGGCGAAAAGTTAGGGAGATGAGATGTGGGCATAGTGATAGATGTTGACATGGCCCTCTCCCTTAATATTATCTGCAAGGGCTATATATCATTGAGAATAGCTTTATAATCAAACTAATTTGATATTTCTAATCATTTATATCCCACATGTTAGATAAATATGACAAAATTGTAGTTCACATACAAATTAGTGTGCAATTAGCATTGCAAAGAAAAATAAAATGAATTAAACTAAGGTAGCATGCAAGGTAATATTTCTGTGTTGAAAAGGGTAGGTATTGGACTGGTGTTTTACATGCGAGTCTATATCATTTTTCTTGCCACATCAACATTCACCTAAGAAAATGGTTACGTCAACATCCGCCTCACCGAAGTTCATTAGTCTAACAGTGAAAAGAAGCTGAGTGACAAAGTTGTGATAGTTTAAGGATCGTG
The DNA here is from genome assembly GCA_019208055.1 of Stipa capillata. Lineage (NCBI taxonomy): Eukaryota > Viridiplantae > Streptophyta > Magnoliopsida > Poales > Poaceae > Stipa > Stipa capillata. The sequence continues at coordinate 210,991 of JAGXJF010000324.1, read as the reverse complement.
GCTGTAGATAAACCAATTGAAAAAACCAAGTGAGAAATTCGTGATGGTTTAGGGAGTTCCGATGCAATTTTATCAAATAAAAATAAGTATATATTATGAAGTATATTTCATAATGAATCTATTAGCCTAATTCTTTCTATATTGAGGTCATACATAAAAATATCTAATCAGGATAAATTTTAAATCCTACTTATATTTGAGATCGGATGGAGTATTTTGTATTCATGCAAGAGAACTAAATAGCCAAGACCCTAGGAAGCATTTCAAAAGCAAGTCTTAAATGTCTGTTATACTGCATTAATCGTTGACCAATAATAAAGGGTACTCACCTGGTAGATTTCAAAGGAGAGAAACGCCAGGTCTTGAAAACAAAGCGACATTGCCTATGATCCTTTTCAATACGATCAAGGAAGACGGGGAACCTGGTCGCCGCTTGGAGCTAATTAAGCATTTCGCGCAAATCGCAACCCCGTGAGCGGGTTTTTTTGTATTTTTGGTTTCGAGCCGTTGGCTTTGTACTGTTCTTACTCTTGCTTTATTAATATTGAAGGAAAGCTTTACTCGGGGTTCAAAATAATACTTGATCCTTCAGAAATATTAAAGCGCACATATTTTTTAAATTTTGTGTTAGTTCAATAATATGTGAATTATGTGAAGTATACATTTTATATTTTTAATGAAAGGAGCACATATTGTAACATCCCTAGAATCTTGAACATATTACGTGCATCATGGCATGGAATTCATGAGTCAAAATTTGAGTATAATTTTAAATTTTATTTTAATGCTTAGAAAACCCTAACTTCTTCATTAAAGTTTAAAGTTAATTAAATTAACTTTGACCTAAATATCCTTGAACAACATGCTTTCAAATTATTTCAAATGATGCAATCAGAAGTGTATAGAATTTTTTTTGGGAGGAATCAAAAGTGCAATTTGAATTATTTTGGAGGAAAAAGAAAATAAAAACAGAAAACTAAACTAAAAAGAAAAAACAAAAATAAAAACCTAATCTAACGACTGGGCCGACAGCCCAGTCCGCTCCCCCTCTCTTCCGCTGGCCCGCCCCGCCTCTCCCCCTCTCGGCTGGGCCGAGCGGCCCAGCTTTTTCTCCCCCTCGGGCCTCCCCTCTCCGCCCGCTTTCTCCCGGCCTGGCCCGCTTCCCCTTTCTCCCTTATCCCCTCCACTGCCCCCGTCGCCCTGCCTTATCCGCCGCCACCGTCGCCACACTACAAGAAATAAGTCGATCTGTGACTTTTTTTTGTGACGATAACTTTTTCGTCACGTATATTGGAGCATCTATGACGTTTTATGGACAAAGTGTCATAGATCTGGATGGACTCCGCCAGCAAGCCTACCGTACTAAAACAAATCGTCATAGATTGGTCAAAGCCCTCTTGAGCCCAATTTGACCACCATGGCCCATATGTCAGAACTCAAAATGCTTACGCTTACGTGTCACTTATGGGTCCCATGCGTCAGAGTTCTATCTTTTTCAAAAAAAAGCGGGACCGACCTGGTCCAACCTGTCAGCACGGTGGGACCCACCTGACAGGACGTGGACCCACCTGTCAGGTGGCAGACCCATCTTGGTCCCACCTGCCAGCACATCGGACCCACCTGACAGGACGTGGACCCACCTATCAGGACGTGGACCCACCTGTCAGGTGGCAGACCCATCTTGGTCCCACCTGCCAGCACATCGGACCCACCTGCCCGTCTCGGTCCCACATGTCAGGCCACATGGCCCACTTGTCAGCACCTCGGCTGCACATCGGACCCACCTCGGACTAGGGACCCGCGTTGGTCCCACATGTCAGCACCCTGGTCCCACGTGTCAGAATAAGCGGAAAATACCTCCAGCAAAAAGCGGGTGCGGGGATCGAACGCAAGACCTCCCCCCTCACCCCACTAGTCGTTTTGCCACTAGGCTATGCGGTTGGCTCTGACGTGAGTGCATCTTGCAGCCTATTTATAAACGTTTTTATGTCTATGGGCCAAACAGATTTGCTACAGCCCACTGGACTGGGCCGACTGGAGCAAGCTCTCCTCGCCACCACCCGCGATGGCGGGAGCACACACCGTCGTTGCCTCGGTGCTCCACCGCCGCCTGCCTTTGCCGGGCTTGGCCCTCCAGCCCTCAGATCCGAGACCTCCGCCCACTGCCGCACCGGAGACCTCCGCCCGTCGCCGCACGGAAACGGCCGCTGCCTGCCCACCAGTGCCGCCAGCCGTTGCGGCGCACACAGCAGCCGTGCCGGCCCTCCTCCGCCGTGAGCCGTTGCCGCGCTAGCCCTCCAACGCGTGCCTCGGCCGGCCCTCCTCCGCCGTGAGCCGTTGCTGCGCTAGCCCTCCAACGCGCGCCTCGGGCGGCCTCTGCCCCTCCATCTTTCCTTTTGACATTTGTGTGCCTTCTCCTCCGGAGCAAATATTGATGTTCTTTGTGTGCTTTGATAAACTCAGATGGACAGGAGCTGGATTGTCCATGGTAGACAGTTTACCCCTCCCTATAATGATGATCTGGTGGAGAGGGGAACCAACTATGGGAGGGGGCTTGATAGGATGTCTAGAGGGGGCAGGCTTCACTAGTAATTCCTGTAGGGAGAATAAGGCCAGAATCTGCAGTTGTTGCTGCAAAGTTTGCCACTGAGTGTGCCATCGCTGTTAGGAAATATGTGCCTGTCTTGCCACATTGCAAGGGTTACAAGACCAGGCCTGACACCAAGGCTAACTTTGTGGGCAAAATTGGAGTGAGTTTTCTGAACTTTTTTGCTTGCTTTGATGCTATCTTTGTATTGTTGATGAACTGTGGTTGATGCTTCTTTGTTTGCTATATTTCAGCAAAAGTTTACAATGAATGCAGATGCTCCAGCTCTACAAAAAGCTTGTGACTTCATGCTCAAGAAGCAGGTACGAAATTGGCGCCACAGGCTGAAGAAGAAGTACTTCGATCCTCTTCCACTGAACCAAGTGCGAATGACATCTCCTCTGAGCTCCATGACCGACCAGGAGTGGTGTGATCTTGTGGATGATTGGAGTACCCCCAAAAAGCTGGTATGCTCTAACAAATTGCTACTTGTTGTTTCACCTGTTGAAACCCATGCATCTCTTTTATTTATATGCCCTTGTTTGTGAAGGAAACTTGTGCAAAGAACAAGGCTAATAGAGCAAAGGTCAAGCTACACCAGGCCACTGGTTCTCGCAGCTATGAGGTTTTTTGCAGTCTTGAGGTAGGATACATGATAACTCAACTAGCTAAGTTTACAATTGTTACCATTGGACATTAGTTGATGTTCTTGCACATTTTAGTATGAGAGGAACAAGGTTGAACAGCCAAATGCCATTGAGTTGTTTAAGCAGACCCATTTTAGTAATAAGAAAGGAGGATACAGTGAGGATGTGCAAACTGCGATTGTAAGTCCTCCTTTCATACTGTTTTTTACTTGACTGTTTAATGTGACCTTAGAAGTTGCAAGCTGATTTTTTATTGCTTGCTTAGCTGTTTAGTTGCTGTTGCTGTAAAACAAAAACAGAGTTGAATTTTTGGTAGAGCATAGGGTGATGTAATTGCTGTTTAGTTTTGCAACCTTTTTTTATCTGCACTTTGAGTTATATGTGCAAACTATGCAAATCCTTTATTCTGATAAAATATTGACTTGCATCTGCTAGGCTTGTATGGAAGAAAAGTTGGCTGCATCTGTTGAACTTGGTGAACCCAAATCTCCCACTGAGATTGTGGCTGAAGTCTTGGCTGAGAGTTCCAAAACCAACAGGTTCCTGGAGAATATTGGATTGCAGCCTCTGCCTTCAAGCATGAAATCCAAGAGCGACCTTGCCGAAGAACTTGTAGCTGAGAGAGAGGGGAATGCTCAACTGAGCAAGACCATTGAAGAGTTGAAAAAGGCACAGGAAGAAGCTAAGGTAGCCCAAGAGGAAGCTAGGAAAGCAAGGCAAGAAGCAGATGAAGCAAGAACCAAGTATGAGGAAGAGATGCAAGAGATGAAGAGGCAACAGGAAGCAACCAATGCAATCCTTCAGGAGCTTTTGGGCAAGATACAGGGAAGGGCACTTCACAGGTGAGCAACTGATGCAAGTGGTATTGCATGAACTTTTGGGCAAGATACAGTGGACATGTGTATTTGCAGTCAGATGAACAGCTATATGTTGATGTGAACTGTTATAATGTTGTGAACTGATTGAATTGTTATAATGTTGTGAACTGATTGATATTTCTGTGCTGAGTTGCTGGTGAACTGATCGATATTTCTGAGCTGCTGAGTTGCTATATTGTTTGTTATTTCCCCTTGTTGTATTTCTGTCATTTTGGTGTGTTGTGGGCTGCAAATTGATGGAGGCCCAGTTTAGAAAGGCCCAATCGGACATGCGGGCCCCACCTGGCAGTGTGGGCCCATCTGGCAATGCGGACCCATCTGACAGCGCGAGCCCACCTGACAGCGTGGCCCCCACCTAACAGGCCTAGTCCACCTGACAGGTGGTCCCAGCCTGTCAGTGGACCCGCAAGTCAGCATTGAGCCATCCGACACGTGTCCCATTTCATGACGAAATATTTCGTCACAATAGTCCGGCCCCGGGCCGGGCCGATGGACTTCGGGCTCAAGGATCAGTGACGAACTGGGCAATTTGTCACGGATTGTTCGTGACGTTTTAAAAAAAAAGGTCACAGACCGAACTATGACAATCGGTCGGTGACAATTTTTTTTCGTCACAAAAAAGTCACAGATACTTGTCAGTGACGTTTTATCCATAGCCAATGACGTTCGGAGAACGTCATAGATCGACTTATTTCTTGTAGTGCCAACAATTGCTTACGTAGCACCTCGGTGGCGAGCCCCCGAGGAGTCCCCACCACCTCCTGCTTTGGTCCCACCGCCGCCTCCCCTTCCTATCTCCTCCCCCCGAGCTCTCTCTCTCTCTCTCTCTCTCCCTGAAACCCCGCTCGCCTCCGCCCAAGCTGCCCTGCTCCTCATCGCCGCTTGCCCCGACCCCGCCCCCATCTCGCCGCCCGCCTCGGCCCGCTGCCTACTCCCATCGCTTCGCCGCCCCGACGACAACCCCCCTCGCCTCCGCCTTGCCGTCAGCTACTCACCGGTAAGCGCCCCGACCCCCGCCGCTGCCGGCGGCGCCGCGCCGGGCGAACCACCGGTCGGACCGAGCCACGCGGCCGAGTCCGGACCACATTAATTAGGGCATTAATTGCCCTTAATTATGTCTTAGCAATTAATTGCTCGTTTAGACGCATTAATGGCAGTCTTTAATGCTAACTGTAATTAATAGTTATAATTAAGTTTGTCTCAATTACATCCGGGACCCATCAGTCAGAATAAATATAATGATTAAAGAAAATAAGAAATCTATGACAGTGGGCCCCACCTGTCATTGACTCGGTCAACTTTGACCAGAGTTGACCATGGGGCCCACATGTCATTCTCTGAGGCTAAGACAGAGATAAGTAATAAAAATATTTATTATATAATATTATTTTTATTTACTGAGAAAAATACAAAAAGAGTATTTAAATTGATTAAATCTTAGAAAATTCATAGAAAATCTATTTTTAATCAGAAAAGGCAAATAATATATCAAAATGTTCAAAAAAGATATCTATCTAAATATGTCATTTTCATACATGTTTGCATGCTAGAAAAAGTGTAAATGGCTAAAAACTCAATTTGGGGTTTTCTCGGCTAGTCGAAAGTCGTCGGATCGTGATATCTCGAGCGTCCGGATTCTGATTAAATTGATTCCACTTGTATTAGTCTTTATTTTGAGTCTTCTATGCCATGACATGTATTCCATATCATGCTAATGTTCATTATTGTGATATTTGTTATTGCACTTCCTTTTTCCGGTATTCTCGTTCTTTCCGATAGAGCCGGAAGATCTCGAAGCATATAATCCTGAGCAAGAACCAGATTTAATAGCCAAACCGCAAGGCAAGTAACCCTTTGAACATTTTGCGATCATCCTACTATTTGCAAATTATTAATTGTTTCCAAAACCCGATCGCATGCGTTCAACTTATACTTTTTTATTAAATGCTAGCTTTATTCCTTGCATAACTTACTTTGTCGCTCAATCAATACCACCACACACCAACCTATTTAGAGTAGTATAGTTATTGCTTCTAAGTTACTTATATAGTTAATGATGCTTAGACATGCTTAGTCATGTAGAAGTCGTAATTTCTTGGATGACAGACAAAACACAACACTCTAGATGGGCTAAGTGGTAGGTGGGTGTTCACTGGGAAGTAACTAACGAACCTGATTAATAATGATCAGGCTTAGATGAGAGGCCATGGCTGTGAGCATGGTGGGTTGTCTCGTTTTTCACAAGGATCGGTTCTCGGTGTCCTTTTGAACCAAGATTCATGTACTTCTACACGGGTGGTATAATGGGCCACCCACGACTGAATAATTTGTTTAGACGTGAATTATGAGTTGCATAGTTTGCCGTTTTTATTCGCTGGGTGAGTGAAAAATGATGTGATGTGGTACCTCAATATAGGTGTAAGAGTTACACACGGCCCGGGACCGGGGATGTATCACCTGCTACAACTTTTGGGACCGTGTCGGGGTACCGGCCGGACTGGTGTATCCTTTTTTCACAAGGATCCCATTAGGGTAGCTCATACTTAAGTTAAAAACATTGTAAATATCGTGTTCAATCACACTCTGCTAACACACCTCGTGAAGTGTGTCTTCGGGCTAGCATTAAGAGTCGATTGATACGTGTAGGTAAAGATGTACGCCCTTGCAAGGTTTGAACTATTCGAAAAGCCGTGTCCGCGAATGGATAGCTTGGTAAGAATCCGCATCGAATTAGACAAGTACAACAATAGTTTAAAACATGCCAACTCTAAGGTTGAGGTGTTAGCGATTGCTTCCTCCCTAGTGGTTGAGGAAGAATCGAGAGTTTAAGTGTGCGGTAGTCTGCAATAGATTTCATTATGAAGCTTCAACCCATCTCCTTTGAAAGTAATCTAGTAATCGGATTTCATCCGACTTAAAGAATATTATCGAAAGAATAATCAGCTTTCTGCAAGATAGTCCACAAATATCCCCCTTATTGAAACCTGTTGCATCTATTACTAATTTTCCTTGTGAGTCTTGCGGAATATAATTTTTGTACTCACATTGCAGTTATTGATAATTTTGTGCAGAGTAAATCGTCCCCTCAACGGATGGTTTCTATGTAGAGATCGACGCTCACGACGACTAGTCGCTGGGAATCCCAGGTAGTGGTCCTGCCCAGGGTTCGGCAGCTTGGTTTGTTTTGCTGCCATCTTTTGGCCTTATCTTTTTGGCTTCTTAGCCATGTTTAATCTTCCGCTGTGTAATCAACTCTTTGTGTGAATTATGTTGTTAAGTTTTAAAAAATATCTAGCATTATTACAGTTTCAGTCGTAGAGTTGATGTTGTGATACTTGTTTGTTCTCACCTGCCTTATGTGCCTTGCGTGTATGTTATTAAAGCGCATGGTATGGATAGAGTTTCAGAGTCTATAGAATTATTAGGTTTAATCACCCCTGTGAAGTGACTCTTCCACTTGGAGTTTGGGAACTATATCATCCTACTCCAGCTGAGCATTAATTTGCTGAGATGAGTTGGGATTGATGTTTCGACTCAGTGAGAAAAGAGTGAGAAGACCATATCACCCTACTTAATCTGTGCATTAGTTTGCCGGAGCAAATTCGGGGTGAGCTATTTGAAGCCATATCACTTCACTCCTCTTGGAATTGATATCCAAGGGTTAAGGTCAGGGTTGACGTTTCGACTTAGCGGATGATTTCTCTTAAAATTCTCTGTTATAGATTTTGAGTCCCGACACATATAAAGAGTAGTGAAATTCGGTGAAGCCTGCTACCTATTGGCATGTGTTCATCATATCATCATGAAAATCAACTACTATTACTAACGGGCTAGCTAGTTCATAAAGTACTACTACTAGTATTGTTTGTTTCAAAGTCCAAAAGTAATAACCAAAATTCTGTTGAGAAAAAGATAAATTGTTCGCCGGCCCATCTTTTAGTTTCCTTCCGAAAAGATGCCTGCTTTTCCATTCGAATCTATGCGTACTACAGCTTCGCCAAAAGGACAATATATACTTATGAACAATATTGTAGAGCTAGATCAGCCGGATCGATTAAGAAAGACATGTGTGTGCAACTTACTCTGGATTGTTAATGAGCTACACATGCAGCCATCTTAGCAGAAAGTCGAAAGGAAAAAGCCAAGAGACAAATAAACTTTATTAGTTGTCTGAGGAGAAAGATGTCAATGCCATCTCACTGTGCCGTTAGTTAATTAGTGAGGAGAAAGAGGGATCCTAGATAGGATCAGGGCAACACAAGGGCCGGGCATGCATGTCACTGAGGCAAAGATGATCGCTTGCATGTGTGAAGAATCTTCCCCCCATCATCCGCCCCCATTGCTCACTAAAACAGTGGGACGTTTTTTCAGCAAAGCAATCACTACAGTGGCACCGCTGAGCTGTTCCTGCATAGTTTATAATTCGCGGAACTAGCTTTCGATCGTCTGGTCAGCAAGGCACCAACAACCGTGACTACTAGATGCACACACACACAAAAAAAACCGCTTATTTTGTTCATTTTAAGTACATTATGTACATCATATATAGTTGACAAGTGTATTTTTCTGTTGGGTATATATTTCGATGTACCTCTAATTAAAAACTCTGTTGGGTATATATTTCGATGTATTTTTCTGTTGGGTATATATTTCTGTTGGAGTGAAGTTCCAACTCACTGCCTAACTCCTGTCTGGGGCAAGAGAAAGAAAAGGAGAGATGGAATGGAGTATATGATACTACAGGTATATATACATCTCACACATGCGTGCAATTAAAGAGCTGAGCGCTTATTATTAATTAAGTTAACCATGCATGCGTCTCTCTAATTGCGGTGACGGGATTGGTAGTCTCATTTAATGATCCCATCTTTTAAAACCACCAAAACGAACAAACAAAGCCTTCATAAAAGCTGCCCATCCAATGAGTATATGAGACACATTCGCCCTTCAAAAAAAGGAGCCACACCCACACACCAATGCAAGCACAAAAGGAAAGAGATATAGACAAAGCTCTTTCTTTCACCTCCCCCTCCTCCCTAGCTATATATGATCCCCTCATGCCCCCAAGCCTTTCTACAACACACACAAGAAGCACACAACAATGCACCTTCACCTTTCCACCCCATAAAGCCTCCCTTGGCACCCCTATCCCACTAAGGAGCAAAAAGAGAAGAGGGAAAGGAAGCAAGCCAAAGGCCAAGGGTAGTACGTAGCTAGCTAGTAAGGTTAGCCCTTAAAAGAAGCAAGACCCAACACTTATGGCACTAGTCAAGAGTCACCACCAAATGTTGGCCTCCTCCTCCACCTCGTCGTCTTCCCCCTCTTCTCAGCAGCTGCAGCAGCAGCAGCCGCCACCGCCCCGCACCTCCTCCTCCGGCCTCACCGCCGACCAGCCCTCACCGGCCAAGCGCAAGAGGCGCCCGCCCGGCACGCCAGGTACGTACGTAGAAACGACATATAAATACATGGATCAATGGAGCACCACTCTCTTGATCGGTTAACGTGCACTTACATACCGTACGTGTGGAAGGATGGCTGACGCGCACGTACATATGTGCATGTGGTATGATGTATCTATAGACCCTGATGCGGAGGTGGTGGCGCTGTCACCGAGGACGCTGCTGGAGTCGGACAGGTATGTGTGCGAGATCTGCGGGCAGGGGTTCCAGCGGGAGCAGAACCTGCAGATGCACCGGCGGCGACACAAGGTCCCGTGGCGGCTGGTGAAGCGGGCGGCGCCGGGAGGAGAGGACGGCGGCGGCGCGGGCACGGGCTCGGCCGCGGGAGCGGCGGGAGGCGGCGGCGCGGCCGTGGCGCCGCGGAAACGCGTGTTCGTGTGCCCGGAGCCGAGCTGCCTGCACCATGACCCCGCCCACGCGCTGGGCGACCTGGTGGGCATCAAGAAGCACTTCCGGCGGAAGCACGGCGGGCGGCGGCAGTGGGTGTGCGCCCGCTGCGCCAAGGGCTACGCCGTGCAGTCCGACTACAAGGCCCACCTCAAGACCTGCGGCACCCGCGGCCACTCCTGCGACTGCGGCCGCGTCTTCTCCCGGTACGTACGAAAGCCCATGATCCCATTCATCTCTACGTACACCTACCAGCTCGCTAGCCGCACGCACGTACGTACGTATATATAACCGCTACTATTGTTACTTGTAAGGATATGGTATTGCCTCTGACTCTAGCTAGCTAATTAGATGTACGGCGCATAAAAGCGAATTAAGTTGTTGTGCATGACGATAATTAACGAAGCAAATGATTATTTTTGGTGGGAGACAGCCTCGCATGGAGATCGATCATATCGAAGGAGAGATAAGACAAAAGCTAGGGTGCTGTGTTCACGATTTTAACCTGCATGCATGCCACTGGCCGTGCGAGGCGAGAGAGATATGTGTAGCCGACATCACAATTAACTAGAGTTTGATCGATCCATAGTTTAACACATAGCTAGCTAGCTGACCATGCATATACCATACTTATGTACGGACGTGGACGGCCGGGGACCTGGTCGAGGCTTGGTGCATGCTGATGACATGTATATCCAGCACGAGCAAGTGGGTTCCATAGTATCTAACATATCCATTGATAAAAATCATTTCTAGACAGGTGATAAAAAGGAGGGAAGAAACAGAGAAACGAAAAGGAAAGGGTGCCGGCGTATGATCATTTCGATGGCGGATTGCGGTAGGACCGAAAATTCTAACGGGAAAGCGACCGCACATCCACCAAAAACTGTCTCATCCAATAGTGCTAGATAGCTCCCGTAAGCTAAACTCAACGAAGCACTTACCTACCATCCAAATTATGTTACCGCTACTCGATTAACACTATCACTTAACTGGGCATGTGCAGTCATGCAAACAAAAATGAGTTTTCCTATTACATAAATAAGTCAGTGATGGTAACGATAGTAATATCACACCGTCAGCTTTACCTTCCACATTCCTAAAAAATATCCAACAGAAAACAGCAAATTAACTAACTAACTCAAATATGATAAATTTATAATAAATTAATTTAACCGTCACCTTAGAAAATCTCTAACAAAAATATAATATGACGCAAGAAACTCGACCTAACATGGCCACAGCGCCGTGGACACAATGCATGGAGGTAGAGTGAGCAGAGGCATGGCCACATGTATGGAGTTGGCTAAGCCTCGTGACACGGTTGACTATCCGAGGTAATAAGATTTTTCGTAGCAAAACACAGATATTTAGCTAATTAGAATATAATAGCGGTCAGGACTTAAGTATATCCGATCGTGTGTGGCTGCAGTCATCTTATAATGCAAAGGTCAGAATGATGTTTCTCTTCCATATCTAAAAATACACTTGATCAGGTGGCTGCATACTCACTTATAATGCAGAGATCAGGATAGTGCTTCTCTTTCCTTATCTAAAAATACACGTCATCGGGTGGCTACTCAATTTCAGTACTATACACGTAGTGATCCATGTAGACGGGGAGCTGGCCACACAGCAACTAGCTAATTGAGCTAAGCTAGCTAGGTTAGACAGGTAAAGACAAGCTGCTCCATTCCTTGGATGATCCACCAAAGTACAAGAGTGCGCGAGCGCGCACCACTCTATCTAGCGGCATCCACGCCATACGGCCGGGAACCACGCAGAGGCCATGTGGTGCTCTCGCTGCGTAGAACAACAGCACTGGCCTAGCTAGCACTTTAATAATTGGCACTTGGCAGCCACACTCTCTTGTCACTGACCGGGCACATCGATGTACCGGCCGGCCGGGCACCCATGTTTCGATCCCCTGCCAAGATCGATGGGATCCTCAGTTAGATCGATCAATGAGTTATGTTCTAGCTTAGATAGTTAGCGATGTGGTCCTTGAGACCCTGTTTGATTTCCTCACACTTAGCTTCCATGTGACTCGGATATATCAATTATGCCATTGGTATACACTCTATACGTCATCGATCGATCTGGTCCCTGAACTGAAGTGATGCATCGGGTCGTAGCCAATTATTTGATGGACGGGTCGTTACACGTTACCACCACTCCTACCAGTACTCCAGTCGCTACATGTCGGATTGGATAGCATCGATGGATCGATCGGTCAATCTCCTTGTCTGATCAGTACATGCCTCGCTCGCCGATGGATCCCTTTCGATCTGCACAAATGCTGAAATGCCGTATGGGCAAGGCTCGCACAACATAAGCGATCGATCGAGAGGCAATTATGCATGCATACACGTACCTGACGTCGCAAAGGGACTCTCCCGTCTTACGGACATACACGTACGTCCTGCTCGTGACAGCGACGGGATTGATTAGTATATAGTGTACATGTGCCGATAAATTATGCATGCGTCGATGCAGGTTAATGGCTGTTTTGCGTTGGATAATGCAGTGCTTGGTTAGTGCTAATGCATGACGGTGTTATGGAATGGTTTCTGCGTGTTGTAGGGTGGAGAGCTTCATTGAGCACCAGGACGCGTGCAACTCCGGCCGGATGCGCGCCGAGTTGGGCGGCGCCGTGCCGTCGACGCTCCCGGTCATCCGTCCCGCCGTTCTGAGGCATACGACTGCGGGGCCGCCGCCGCCACCGCCGGAGCTCCAGCTCCTCCCTGTAGCTACGACGGCGCCGTTGAGCGGCGCCACGACCGCCTTCTCCGCCTCCCACGATCCTCACGCGACGACGAAGCTGCAGCTCTCCATCGGTCCCGTCGCAGCTCCCAACGGCGCATCCAGCGCCGCCGCGGCCGAGGAGGAGAGGGAAGAGGTGAGGCGGGTCATGGAGGAGAAGGCCGCCGCGGACATCGAGCGGGAGCGGGCTCGCGAGGAGGCCGCGGCGGCGGAGCGCGCTCTGGAGGAGGCGCGCCGCGCGCGGCAGCGGGCCCGGAGTGAGCTCGAGAAGGCGTGCGCGCTGCGTGACCACGCCGCGCGGCTGCTCGCGCAGGTCACCTGCCACGCGTGCCGGCAGCGCTCGTTCGCCGTGGTGCCCATGGCCGTCGCGGCCGGCGGCGACGGCCACGGCGGCTCGGCGGTGGCCTGCGAGTCCCTGAGGCGAGGAGGGGTAGGACTGTAGGAGTCGGCATCTATCTAGCTAGTGCTTGTACAACTTTTACGTTGCACGTACGCATGTGTATGTAACACGTAGCAGGTGGTGGTGGCGGTGTAACTTTTCTTTAGCTGCGAAGTTTACGTGGTTCCGTAGGCCCTTTTCGTCTTCGATCGGTGATGTCGTTTGGCGATGAAGAGAAATGCATTTGCATGCATGCGCTGCAGTTGCTGTTCAGTACACTTTAGAAATGGATGGCTCTTAACGAATTTTATGGGGGAAACGACGATTTAAAATTTCTACAGAACTAGCAAGTGTCCCGTGCAAATGTTTTTAATTATCTTTATATTTTTTACCTGTACGTATGATATTATATCAGTACGAGAAATAAAAGTTCAAATCGCGAGCCGTCCTGTTAGGCATTGTACTGAGCCGTCTATTTAGCTCCAGTTACGATGATCTATCGGATGTGATTTGTTTAATTATCTTTATTATTTTTGTTGGAGGAGGGTTCCCGCGCAACCCCGAATCGACGTTTTCCTCCGCGGTTAAGAACAACCCCGGCGCCGTCCAGAGCGAATCCCAGCGCCGTCAGGACAACGGCCGGGATTCGGCGAATCCCGGCGCCGTCAGCACAACGGCCGGGATTCGGCGAATCCCCGCGCCTTGACGGCTTGGACGGCGCCGGGATTCGCCCGTCAAGGCGCCGGGATTCACCAGAATCCCGACGCCGTCAGGACAACGGCTGAAATTCGGCGAATCCCGACGCTGTCAAGAACAACCCCGACGCTACGTTCTGCCTCGTCCGGCATAACCCCGATGACGCCATCAAGAACAACCCCGATGTTACGTTCTGCCTCGTCTGGCACAACTCTGACGCCGTCAAGGATCACTTCGGCCCGACCAAAGATTCCTCCGAAGATGCCTGGAAATATTCCATAAAGATCCCTTAGGATTAGAGAAATGACCATAATACCCTTATAAATTCTCTCTCATATGAGGGCAAAATTGTAATCTCTCATTTCCCATTCTTAAACCCTATAAATACCCCTCATGGGGGTAGAGAAGGGGGACTCTGTCTCATTTTGTAAGCTCAATTCCACGCTCTAATACAATACTGGTCTACGTCGACGACTGTCTCGTGCGTTCGCACTCGCGCTCATTCTTCCAAAGCACGCCGGAGGTCGTCGTAACCGACTGGGGGTGCCACAAGTTTACTGTCTAGACTTGTATCTACGACAATTGGTGCCGACCGTGGGGAGGCGAGCGAAAAGCCATGGCGCTAAAGAAAAAGAGCACGGCTAGGACGATCGTCCCCCGCACACCAAACCCGACGCGTCGAGCCAGGACGAACAACATGGTCGTCACCACGGAGCTTAGTGGCGCCCGCATAAACAACCCATCAGCCGCTAACCTCCGAGCCGACGACTCATCAACCGACATCCGCGTTGCTGGACTCCCCGCGGCCGCGATCGACTCGGCAAACTAGCTAATGAGCTCAGGGAGGAGCTGTACTTGAGCCAAATGTTGCGTGACGGCGACACCAGAGGCTCGTCATTGACGTTGCCCTCATCCACGCTCTCGGGATTGGCATCCTCCGCGCCCGCCCTCGGCGACACCACGGACTCGTCATCGACGTCACCCTCGTCCGCACTCTTGGGCTTGGCGTCCTCCGCGCCCGTCCTCGATGACACAAAGGACTCGCCATCGACGTCGCCCTCGTCCACGCTCTCGGGCTTGGCGTCCTCCGCACCCGCCCTCGGCGACACCAAGGACTCATCATCGATGTCGCCCTCGTCGACGCTCTCGGGCTTGGCGTCCTCCGCGCCCGCCCTCGGCGACACCAAGGACTTGTCATCGACGTCGCACACGTCCCGCGCGCTCGGTCGCCTACGTGTTTGCGGCTTGCTCGCTCACCTGCGCACCCTTGGTATACCACTCGGGCTCCTCATCAACATCACCTGTGCGTGCGCTCGAACTTAAGTGTCCTCTGTCCCACCCTTGGCGACATCGCGTGAGCTCGACATCATCAACAGCCGCACATGTTCAGACTTGGTGGCCTCAACGGCTGTCCTCGGCAACATTGCTCGAGCCCGACATCAACATTGTCACTGCGCCGCCTGCGAGCATGTGTTCAAACTTGCAGACGAGCACGCTTGCCCTGGTGACATCGCGCGACCTCGTCGTCCCGATGATCACTTGCCACTTTGGACTATGTATCCTGTGCTCCTATTGTCGTCGACACTGCACGGTGTCGTCATCGACATCAGTCACGCACACGTCCGCATTGCCCATGCAGCTTCGACCAAGCATGTCAGTAGCGGACATCGACATTAGCGTCACCACGCTTCATCCACAAGTGTAGGCAACTCTGTCTCAGTAAAGGGCTTAACACATCGACATGGCATCAAGCCTCCCTCGCGACAGGTTTCAGCCATCTCCGTCCGGGATAGAGTGTCCCTTCCCTCCGGGGTCGTGCGACGATAGCTCCCTGGAACGTCGAGCCATCTCCGTCCGGGACAGAGTGTCCCTTCCCTCGGGGGTCGTGCGACGATAGCTCCCCGGGACGTCGAGCCATCTCCGTCCGGGATAGAGTGTCCCTTCCCTCCGGGGTCGTGCGATGATAGCTCCCCGCGACGTCGAGCCATCTCCGTCCGGGATAGAGTGTCCCTTCCCTCTGGGGTTGTGCGACGATAGCTCCTCGACGTCGAGCCATCTCTGTCCAGGATAGAGTGTCACTTCCTTCCGGGGTCGTGCGACGATAGCTCTCTGCGACATCGAAACAGGCGTATATGTAAGAGTAGGGCAGAAATGTTCTTACACGCACCACCGTGCGCCAAGTGTTTGCCACCATTGTGTGTCATGTGTTTGTCGCTATCGAGTGACCAATTGTTTGTCGCCATCGCGCGCCAAGTGTTTGCCACCATCGAGGGTCATGTGTTCGTCGCCATTGAGTGACCGATTATTTGTCGGCATCGAGCGCCGAGTGTTTGCCACCGTCGAGTGTCATGTGTTGTTGTCATCATACACTAAGGGGGTGTTTGGTTGGGCTTTTCAGCAGCTTTTCACTGGGAAAAGCTGCAGCCCAACCAAACGGCCAGCTTTTCAGCAGCTTTTGCCAACGGTAGCTGTGGGCTTTGCGGTGCAAATTCAGCTGTTTGGAAAAGCTGCTTTCTGCCAGCTTTTTGTAATGTGTTGAAGCTTCAGTGCGCATTTTCCAAAATATTGTAGATTGTTTGGATAAACCCAAAGCTATATGTTCACTTTCCCATAGCCACAGCAATTTTTCCAGACAGCCAATGAACAGCAGCTTTGTCAACAGCCACAGCTCAATCAAACAGGCCCTAAATGACTGTAGCCATCACACGCTAATTATTGGTCCCTGTCGCATGTGAAGTGCCCATGCCAGGGGAAACATCAATGCACTCCTTGCTACGCTGTCAGGCATTGAAGTTTGTGGTTGCAGAAGGCCACAAGCGCTCTCAGCTATGCCCTCGAGCGTGAAGTTTTTTCCGTTGGGAGGCAGGGTGCTACACACCCCACGACACTTTGTAAACTCTTATTATCATGCACAACCAAAGGTCCACAACAACTAGTGCACACATCTTGTACGTACCGGACTTAGCACTCAGCGCCAGCCATGTGCGTACACCACTGCAGACGTCTCAACAAAGTACCGCGGTGCGCTTCAACACCATCCGCGGCCAAGGTACCGCATGTGCCTCAATGCCTTCCACGGGGACGGTCCATGTATGCCTCGTCGCCTTCCATGCTAGGCTCCATCCCGGCAAGGGGCTCCCCCAGAAACAAAGCCGAGCACCCGGCGTCATTGTCTCACTCGGCGACAACACGCTCGGCCCAGTGTCATCGTCTCACCCGGCGTTGACATGTTCCATCCGGCATCGACGCTCCACCCGACATCGACATGTTCCGCCCAGCGTCGACATGCTCCGTCCGGCGTCGACATACTCCGCTGAAGTTGTCATGCTCCCCGACACTGACACTCCACCGATGTCACCGCCGGTGTCTACACCCCATCCAGCGCTGACGCGCAACCTTTTGCATGAGGTAGTACGACGCACACTGTGCAAATATTAAACTCGGTGTCATCTCCGCAAGGGACTCGCTAGAAGCGAGCCTAGACGTCCAGTACCGATGCACGCAGACTAAACGTTCGCGTCGGCGAGCGCCGGTCTGGTCCATAACTGACAAGCACGGACTCAACATTCGCATCAACACAACTTTGCTATCAGCATGACTTATCCGCACATGGCGATGACATCATCTTGAGAAGGGTATCCCCCCAAGACAGAGTCAAGCGTTCGACGTCAACATACTCCCCCGAAGTCGACATGCTCCTCAGCATCGACATGCACCTCGCCGTCGACATACACCGCCAAAGTCGACATGCTCCTCAGTGTCAACATGCTCTGCCTGGAGTCGACATTTCGCCCAGCGTCGACAGGTTCTGCCCGGAGTCGACACTCACGCCTTGCGCGACATCGACACTCTGCCCAGTGTCGACATCTTCCATCCGGCATTGACACTCCGCCCGGCGTCGACACTGTTGGGGAAGGGGTCCCCGCGCTAGCCCGTTTTTGAAGTTTTCCGCATCCGCCATCAATGACCAAGCTGACGCTGTTAAGGCAGCCACAATATTCGTCATCGTCAAGGACTACATCGACGATGTCAAGGGCCACCTCAGCGCCCATCTACGTCGACGTTGTCAAGGACTACCTCGACATCCGTCACCGTCGACGACTACGTCGACGTCGTCAAGGACTACATCGACGACGTCAAGGGCAACCTCAGCGCCCATCTACATCGACGTCATCAAGGACTACGTCGACATTGTCAAGGACTACCTCGACGTCCGTCACTGTCGAGGACTACGTCATCCGCGTTCGTTCGCGTTCACCCGCGTTCGTTCACGTGCCGCCCACGTTCGTCCGCCTTCGTCCACGTTTGCCCGCGTGCGTTCACGCACCGTTCACGTTCATGTTCCTTCGTGTTCGCCCGCGTTCATTCGCGTTCACGCACCATTCACGTTCGTGTTCGTTCGCGTCCGCGTTCGCTCGCACGTGCCCACGTGCCCAAACACAGGCCCTCCGCCGTGCCGCCCGCGTCACCCGCGCAGCCTGCGTCGCCCGTGCCGTGCCGCATCGCCCGCGTCATCTGTGTCGCCCGGGCCGCGCCCCGCGTCGCCCGCTCGCTGCGCTCGGGAAGGGTGAACAAAGGAGGTGGTGGCGGTGAACCGGACCGAGTGGGAGAAGGGGAAAGAGGGTGGCCGGTGGAGGGGGGTTTTATACCCCATCGGTTGCCCCACGGCTTGAGCTAGGCCACAGCCCAAAGGGGGCAGGAAAGGTTCGGCCCGGGGAAAGAAGAAAGAAGAAAAGGAGGGAAAGGAAAAGAAAAAAAAAGAGAAGGAAAAAAAAGGAATAGGAGGAGGGCTCGTCATCGATCTGGCCTGCGCACCAACCCCTTGGGATTAGTGTGCCGGCTCGGACGGGCGATGTTCGACCGCCCCAACCGGCAAGGGGCTACTGTTGGAGGAGGATTCCTGCGCAACCCTGAATCGACATTTTCCTCCGTGGTCAAGAACAACTCCGGTGCCGTTAGGGCAAATCCCCGCGTGACGATGACATGGCACCCGGGTATCGTCAAGAGGACGGATCCGGCCCTCAGACCATAGGGTGGGCCGGGCCGACTACTCGGAGTCCGACTCCTACACGGGGACACCTCATCAACGTGGAGTACAAGACATGGATTAATACCTGCCCGGTATACCCAGAATCTATTGTAACTAATTAGGAAACCAATCTGTTGACCGATCGAGACTCTTGTAACCCCATACCGGTCGCCTATATAAGGCCTGGTAGGGGACCTCCGATCGGTAAGCTTTTGGCCATAGCCTATCTCCATTGTTTCATAGCTCAAGCAACTTTGAGATCAATCCTCAAGGGCTTGCGGCACTCGGGATTCAAGCTATACTAGCCACCAAACATAGGACGTAGGGTATTACCTCCCCGTGAGGGCCTGAACCTGTCTAAACTCTGTTTCCCGTGTGCACCCATCTGGATTTGCTGTGCTCATACCGCCCCATATTCAGTATTGCCGGAATAATACTCCGACACCGCGCCGTCCAGGGTGAATCCCGGCGCCGTCAACACAACAGCCGGGATTTGGCGAATCCCGGCACCGAGATTCGCCGAATCCCAGCGCCGTCCAAGGTGAATCTCGACGCCGTCAAGGCGCTCGCCCGCTGAGATTCGGCGAATCCCGACGCTGTCAAGAACAACCTCGACGCTACGTTCGTCGTCCGGCATAACCCCGACGACGCCGTCAAGAACAACCCCGATGCTACGTTATGCCTCGTCCGGCACAACTCCGACGCCGTCAGGGATCACTTCGGCCCGACCAAAGATTCCTCCGAAGATGCCTGGGAATATTCCATAAAGATCCCCTAGGATTAGAGAAATGACCATAATACCCTTGTAAATTCTCTCTCATGTGAGGGCAAAATTGTAATCTCTCATTTCCCATTCTCAAACCCTATAAATACCCCCCATGGGGGTAGAGAAGGGGGACTCTGTCTCATTTTGTAAGCTCAATTCCACACTCTAATACAATACTGGTCTACGTCGACGACTATCTCGTGCATTTGCGCTCTCACTCGTTCTCCCCAGGCACGCCCGAAGGTCGTCGTAACCGACTGGGGGTGCCACAAGTTTACTGTCTAGACTTGTATCTACGACAGTTTTACTTGTACACGTGATATTAGATCAGTATTGATTGCGTGGAAACGTTTTGGTTATCTTTATTTTTTTTACCTGTATGTGTGATATTAGATCAGTACTAACTATGCATCAAATATTTTTAGTTATCTTTATTTTTTACCCGTACGCATGATATTAGATCAGCACGAAAATAAAAGTTCAAATCACGAGTCGACATGTACTGAGCCATCTATTTAGGTACATTTATGAGCCAGCCTGCTAGTTGTTATATCGAGCCGTCTATTTAGGTACAGTTATGATGATCTATCAGATGTGACCTGTTTATGTATAATTATGAAGATCTATCGGCTGTGATCTGTTTAGGTGCAGTTATGAAGAGCTATCGGCTGTGATCTGTTTAGGTGCAGTTATGAAGATCTATCGGCTGTGATCTATTTAGGTGCAGTTATGAAGATCTATCGATTGTGATCTATTTAGGTACACTTATGAAGATCTACCGATTGTGGTCTACTAATAATAAAAGGGTCCACCAAATTAATGATCGGATGTTTTGCTTTTTGTGAGAATTTCTAGCCTTTCTCTATTTTTTCTATTGTATTCTACTTTTAGTATATAATAGATTCTAACATTCTACAATGTGTTAACTACTTTTATTAAGGACAAACGAAAGGGTTCGTTTTCTCATCTCGATCCACATAAGTCAACTGAATCCAACGGCTTAGATTCATTCTCTGCTCTCTGAGATACCTTCTTCTAAATAAAGTTGCTAACATACCTATATAACTCTTTGTCCCTCTCCCATTCTACCTGATTGCCCATTGTCACCACCCACCTCTATCTCGTGCACTGCTGCCAACACCGGCTCTAATGAGCTCATCCCCCCTCCCACCCGCCACTAGTGATGCACCCTCTCGAGCCCCTACCCTCTTACTCACCTTCTTCCCGTCTTTCTTTCCTTTTACCAGTAGTTGAAACAGTCACCACCTCACCAACCTTCTAACCGCAACACTTTGTCGCCTTCTCCTCCTTGATGTTGACCCTCCCGCCGGTTCAGCCCAATTAGCTCTCATCAACTACTCGGGACCGAGAACAATGTTGTGATGTCCTAATTAAGCTGCCTCCACCGTTGGTCCGTCCTCTCCGACCATCTCTCTAAACCTACGGGGCAATGGCTAACACTATCCTCCCTCCTCCCATTCCTTCACCCACATCAGAATCTTGACCCTAACCCCCTGTCCCCTCACCCACCTTGGAATCCTAGCTGTGATCCCCTACCCCTCCCTCTCTTGGTCACTGGAAAAGAAGTTGTCGGTGCTGCCGGAGAGGAGGACGATGCCAAGCATCCCAAATGTGAGTAGCATCAACTTTGTTATTGCCAATCCTTAAATGGAATGGTGGCATGGGTACACCCTAGTACTCTCGCGAGTCATCACATAATACCCTGTTTTGAAAATAGGCCTTACTAGTAAACAAGCTAACCTGGATAAGTTATTTGATGTAAGTTAACATTCCACGTCTATATATAGGTACAATGTTGGGAGTAGTCGTGCATACCATTTTTATTTGACTTTTTATTTATATGGTGTACATAGTCCAACCTAAGGACGCAAATAGGCTGACCCACTCGCCAATTTTTATAAAATGGTAGTCTAGTTCTCACTGAATTATTGGCTCACTTTATGCACATAGACCATGTATTAGTCGTGAAGTAAAATGATGGATTAGTTTACTCGCACAACTTGGACCCAACGTTCCTATAACAACATAACCGAATAGGCCATGACGAAGTGTTTAAGAGACATGCCGAGTAAAGTAGGACAAGAAGATTTGGATTTTTCTCCTTTAACAGTTACCTTTTCCTTCCCAAATTTTGTTGAAGAATTTTTCATTGTAACTACTTCATGAAATAATTGAAACTTCGTCATGGCCATTTTTTACCTATATATGCAAAACCATTTGATATTCCTGACTGTTTCTCTATTTTTCACTCTCCATATTCAACTCTCCTATATTCTATTAATATCCTTTAACTAACAATATATTTGTAACTGCTATATTTAGCTAGCATATAATCAAAATTTGATCATATTAAAATCCATCTATATAGCTAATTACCAACAAGACATCAATATATTACATAACAACACTGTTCAAAGTAGTACAACACTGATAACCAACAATACATCAATATGTCACATAACAACATTGTTCAAAGTAGTACAACACTCATACAACATCAATACATAGAACATCCATATAGCTAATAACCAAGTTTTTGTGCTGCATACAAATTGCTTTTACCTGAATCATCACTATCAATATCAATACCCTCATCTTCACAATGCTGCCAATAATCTCGTGTACCACTCTCATCACTCTCGTAGTCATAAGTGACACAAGAATCAGAGTCGACATCGTAATCGTTGTCGTCATGGTCAAGATCTACTCCATCTATTCGAAGCAAGTCCGTTGATTATATCACAACCTAATATAGGCCGTGAGCAAGATCTTCGATTTGAAGTAGGACTTGGTTCAGATCGTTGTTGCACAAATATAACATAGGAGAAAAATTATCGTTCGCTATTTTGTTGAAAACACATGCGATCCCATCTATTTCTTTAATCATCTAGGCCCAGCCTTTACTGATTTTCTTTGGATCCTTCCCCATCAAGCAAGAACTTAATTGCATCAAAAGAAACTAAAACGAGGATACATATAAACAAATGATTAGAGATGTAGCATTTATATTAAAAGCAGTGAACAAAAAGCATAAATAAAATATAGAGCAACTAAGTAAGATAAATCTCATTAAAAAAATTATGTGACATATCTTGAAACTCTGTGTGAATCACTCCAAAGCTTACATCAAAAAATGGTCCAAAGAATGTTCACATTGCTCATATTTGTTCCCATCATGTCACTTAGCTCATATATCTTGAAACTAAAGATTTGGACTTCCCTGCGTATTTCATATCTTGTTATATAATTTCTTGCTGCAAATCACGTTGCTAACTGAGCAAATGGTGTCATCAATCATATTACTAATTCAAATAGTATCCAGTACATTGAAAGTGCATCTGGAGCCCCCTAATGGGTTTTGATGATTAATGACAAACGATTAAGGGACTAACGGTTTACTAAGTGTATTCAGGTGTATAGTCCCCAAATAGTTGGTTTAACCAACGAATGTCGACCCCTAAAAAGTTGAAGATGAAGAAAGGCTTGGATCTAGAAGATTAGTGGTGATTTTCTAGTCTTTGATATGATCAATAGATCATTTGAGTCTATAGGACAAGCCGCCTATTAAGAGGGGTGAGAAATCCAAGTTAGAGGAAGAGTCTTCATGTGTGCTCAATCAAATCTCAGAAGACCTCTTTGAAATCTTTTTCTGAAACACAGATAGTGACTCTCGGTTGTACCGGTTTGAAGAATCGGTTGTACCGAGATTGGCCTCTCTTGCGAGGTTTGAAGACTTAGTCGTCTCAAGCCTCGAAGAGCTTCAATTGCAGCATGATCGGTCTTGAACCTAGTGCTACCGAGAATGGCCTCTGTGTTGGAGAGTTAGGGAACCCTGCCGCTTAGGGTTTGCCCTAGTTTCATATTTCGGAAATCGGTATGACCGGTTGGGAAAACCGGTGCTTCCGGAATATGCTTCTGATACCCTAGACTAAGTCATGTTCGCTTTGTCTTCGGTTGCACCGGTTTTATTTCTGGCTGCACCGAGAATCTTCTCTGGACTTAGGTCTTTTGCTGCCTAGTCTAAGTCGCATTCTGAGTTGTCTTCGGTTGCACCAGTTTTGTTTCCGGCTATACCGAGAATCTCTTCTGGACTTAGGGCTCATTTTGTCTCAGACTAAGTCCCACATGTTTTATCTTCGGTTGCACCGGTTCCGTTTTTCGGCTGCACCGAGAATCTGTTCTGGACTTAGGCCTTCTTCGTGAAGCGGTGTTACCGGGTTAAGTTTCCGGCTGGACCGTTTTTCTTCTCTGTGGAGAAGAACGTGTCATCTTTTCTAACCCCGGCTCAACCGTCTTCAAAGTCGGCACTACCGGGAATTGCTTCTGGAAGTAACTCTGCGGAGTATGTTCTTAAATTCCGGTGTGACCGTGTTCCTTCCGGAACTACCGGCTTTGTGTTGAAGATTTTCGCTGTGCATCTGATGTTCTTCAGATCTGACTGTTGGTTTGAATCCCGGTGCTTCTGATTTTGTCTTCCGGTTGTACCGGAGAAGCATCTTTGTGCCCAACGACTCTTTTCTGTGGAACGGCTATAAATAGCCCCAACCCCCTGCGGGCTCAGGAGGACACTTAAGCATAAAAAGACATTCTCTCGCACTGTGTTCCCCTTTCCTCTTGACTCCATTGAGATCTACTTTGAGAGAGGAAAGCTTTGAGAGATCCAAAGACTTGATTGAGCATTCAAGCAAAAGCTTCTTCGAGCCTAGAGTTCAAACCTGTTACTCTTGGAGATTTGGCATCTCCTAGCCGGTTAGGCGTCGTTGAAGAGCTCCAACTTTGTGGATTCCCCTCCAACTGTTTGTGAAGGTTTGGGGATCACCTCAAGATCCACCTCGAGTGATTGAGTAAGTCCTAAGTGGACTGAGCTCAAGGAGAAGAAGGTGAAGACTGTGTATCTTCGGAGCTAAGTGCTCAGCCTCTCCAAACGAAGACGTAGAGTTGTTGTCAACAACTTGAACTTCGGGTTAAATCCTCTTGCCTTCTCTTTGGATTGTCTGTTGCTTGCTATCCTTCATTTGTGCTAAGATTAGTTTGCTATTTGTTGCTTCATTTGAAATCTGCTTCAATCTTGCATGCTAAACAACGAAATTGAGTAAAATTCGATAATCTCCTATTCACCCCCCTCTAGTTGATAGACCTCGATCTTTCATACATCCATATCATATGATATCCCATACAAAAGTACTTAGATTGGTCAGTGCTGATCATATGTACCAGATTAACCAGTACTACCACAAGGAATGTTAATCCGAAGCACCTTTAGTAAAGAAGACCTTGACCCAATATGATCCAACAAAAATAAAATATGTCACGACGGAAGGAACAAAAATGGCCAGGCGGTTCCTACTTCTTTCAGTAAAGCAACGCAGCTGGATTTAACTACAAGAGTCATGAAACAATTGCTACTACCCTAATATGTTTGGCATAAAATGCATCAACAAAACCTTAGTGCAAACTATCTATCTAGCTCTAACAATCAAATACTCCAGATTCACAAAGAGAGATGGATGGAATCGGCACCATCCTCGCAAAGAAATCTTGTCGCCAGCCCCCTCCGGAGCAGGAGATGGTGGAGCACCTGGTGCTACGATTCTAGGTGACGATGGCGAGATCGGGCCATGTGTGAGGGAGAAAGATGAGGAGAGGTGGCAGAAAAGGAGTGAGCTCTCCAACTTCCCGCCGTCGGGAACAACCTCCCCTCCGCCTTCTCCTACCATCCCACCACCATCGCCACTGGCCACCCTGCCCCTGTTTCTACCTGTGTCGTCACCTACCGCCACGCCTCCTTCGAAGGCGCCAACGACTTCCCTGACCACCACTCCTATAGTCTCCCCCACCGTGATGGTGACAATGTCCCTGACGAGCCCCAAGTCACCGGCACCTGGATCTGGGGCGGCCTCAATGGCGTTTGCACTGCCCGCCACTGCCCCCTCGTTCGTCCCGGCCGCCGCCACTCCATTCCTCCTCTTGCTACCCCACTCGCCACTCCATTCCTCCTCCTCGGCACGCTCAGCACCGCATGACATCTTAGCCACAGCCGTTGCGCTCCTCCTCCTCCACCAACCTCGATGACATTGCCTTGGCAGATGGAGCCAAGTGAGAGCAAGCACGTGAGGCCTCTAGATCTACCGAATTCCGTTGGATTTGGGCCGTATCAACGCCGGATTTGGGTGGATATGGCCGGAGAGGGTAGAGAGAAAAGGAGAGCTCACCGGATTTGGTTGGAAAGTCGCTAGATCTGGGAGAGAGGGATGTGGTGGAGTGGACGAGCCTGTGACGGTGTCATCGATCATGATGGTGGGAGGGAAGGCTCCAAGAGGAGTTTGTTGCAGGAGGAGACGGATGAGCCGGCTAGAAGGAGAGTTTTAACGTGTTTGTTAAAATATAGCTATACAAAAATAAGAAGAGCTTGTCAGAAATGCTCCCAGGCAGCAGTGCTATCACTCCATCAGGCTACCAGCAGCATCAGTGCGTCACTGAGAAAAGTGGGCATCGCAGCAGCAAGATGGCCTTTCTTTTGCAAAAGGAACCAAAAAACACCTTTACTCCTGGCCTGCGTTCGCTCTTCACGTGAACAGCTTTTACTGCACGAGTCGGCCAGTCAGCGCGATCCATTTCGTTCAGTGCTGAATTCCCTGTGAACTGACCCCCAGTAAAACATATCACTTGCGATGACACTTTACTACAGTAAATTAAAGAGAATATGCCATCTGGCCTCTGGGGACGTGCCCTTGGGGCTCGAGCTTTGCCACATGATTTCTTCAGTGACTTTACCAAACTGATGCAACAAAATAATCAAGGAGAAAAAACTAGTTTGGTTCTTGCACCATACTTCTAGTAATGAACTTCAGTGTTGGTTCTTGCACTTCTGATTTATTCATACTTCTAGTCATGAACTATAGTGAAACTAACAAAAGACCCTTTTAACGCAAGGCCTTTTGTTTGTATGGGCAGGACTCAGGAGTTCCAGAGCTGCAAATCGAAATAGACATCAGGGTACGCAGGGGCTAAAATGGTACTGCTTTTCCTCTCAGATCATTGAGGGAAAAATATTGCTAGGCTGGAAAAGATTGACAATGCAGTTTGACCTAGCTACAAAGCAAATATTCCCTACACAACCCTACCAATATACTCCATTGTATATTCCAGCACTAGGATCTGGACGAGCTTGTAGCTCGATTTAATTCCATAAAGCTGTGATCGCACAATGATACTCTTGAGACTTTATTTTATTTTTATCTTCTTTTTTCTTTGTATATGGCATACGTAAGCGCTGCAACATCTGATCATGCTAGCCTCCTGTTGGCGAGCCAAAGCTAGGCCTGCGCCACTGCATGCCGCCGGCCTTGTCAGGGCCCGATTGGCACGACGGCTGGCCGGCAGCGAGCTGCTCCGCCACTCATGACGATCCTGGTGCGCGGTTTCTTGGTTGGCAGGTTGAGTCCATCTCCATGAGAGGATGGGAAGCAACAAACGGGTGCTTGCATCGCATGCGGCATACGGCCCATGATGAAACCTGCGGGCTCTCTTTACTTAGACTTTGATGTTTTTTTGTTTTGTTTAGTGTTCTCCTGTGCCGCGCCCTCTGTTTCTTTTATCGGCTTTGACCGGATATGCAGTTGTATTTTTAAGTACGTGCGGCGCATGTGTGCCCGTGCTTGTGCTTTTCCTGTTGATTTGCTCGTTGACATGATCGATTTGACTCTGCGCTCGAAGCAACTGTGCGAAGTATCTATAACATGATGACATCATCCCCATCCTTAACCCTGTTATTGCATTTGGAGTTGCTACCCATGAAATGGGCACCTTCGCAGTAAATCTTGTACTTATTGAACAGAATGTAGTACTAAAAGTAGAACAACATGCATGGACAGCATATACTATTGTAGGGAAATCCATGTGTAAAACTGCAGTATATATATCATATCATATCTCGCCGTCCCAGAGCTCTTCGAGGGACTTGTACGGCCCGTTCTCGGAGACGTAGCGCCGCCCCAGGTTGATCTTCGCCTGCGGGATCTCGGCGATCCTCCGGCGCTCCTCCTCCGTGAGCTCCCATCCCAGGACGTCGAGGTTCTCCCGCATCCGCGCCTCGTCGAAGCTCTTCACGATCAGGCAGTCCCCCTGCTCGTATACCCACCTCAGGCACACGTGGGCGACGGTCTTGCCCTTGGACTCGGCGATCTCGTGCAGGACGCCGGTGTTCATCACCGAGTCGCTGCCCCAGTGCGTGCCCTTAGCCCCTTAGCGGCGAGTAGGCGCAGATCTGGATGCCCTTCTCCCTGCAGAACTCCCTCAGCTTCCTCTGCTGCCACACGGGGTTCACTTCAACCTGTTGTGCCATGTATGCCAACCAAAAGAAGCGCTTAATCACTTTTTTTTTCTGAAACGAGTAAAAGATAAGGCTTAATCACTTCGTATGATCTCGAAATTAACAGCTTGATCATAAGATCATTTCTGGTTAGTTAGTGTCATGCATAGGGGGGTTTGGATTATCAACGGACCTGATTGACGGCGGGAGGGATGGTGGCGAAGGAGAGCAGGTTCTGGAGCTTCTTGCAGGAGAAATTGCAGATGCCGATGGCCTTGGCAAGGCCAAGCCTGTGGCACTCCTCCATGGCCTCCCACACGCCTTGCATGTCGAACGGCACGAAGTCCTCGGCCGTGAAGGGGGCCTTGTACCGCCCTGGCTTCATGGTCACCGGCCAGTGGACGAGGTACAGGTCCACGTACTCCATTTGGAGGTTCCTGCAGTGCAAATCCGTGATTAATTTCAATGGGTCCTTATTTGGAGCTAGCTTGCTGGCTACCTGTCTTCTGGCAAATGGTGCATTGGCAATGCATGGCAGTGAGATTTCTACTGGATTTCTTGCCTTCTTCTGATTCAGGTGCATCACTGTTTAGGTTGTCAAATCAGTGTGAGGATTAACCATATATGTTGGAACTTGGATCTACAGCATCGATGTAGGGGACTGAACTGATATATTTGAGAGATGACCATGAACGTGACAACCTTACCGCCTCGAGACTTGCATACAACTGAGTCTGATAGGACCAGTCATGTAGTAGGGATGGCATATTGGCGAAACCTAACGGCAACCAAAGAATTTCGCAGGATCTTGGAGGATTTCAATAGTTAGAACTTCTTTTCTACAGTTTGATCCGTAGGATTAGAAACTTTAATTTTTAAAAAAAACTATTTGACGCTCAATTTTAAAGAAATTATTTTATTAAGTCCTTTATAAATTTTCTTTTGTATTTATGATTACCGTGTCGTGCATCTAATTTCTAGTGGAAATTCTCGTCTTTTTTTTATAGCGCAATCAAATAAATTCTATTATTTGTTTCAGCATTTTTAATTCATGTAGGATTCAACGTGCCACGTGACTTTAATCTCCTTCGTTTTACTGTTTTTATGTTATCCTGCGAATAAAAGAGGAGCCACTCTTTTTAGTCAAGCAATTAGCTCGACGGAGTGGCCGTTCACCAATTCTACACATTCGCAATAATGCAATTCATTCCATGTATTATCTTTAACAAAAGTTTGCCAATCTTGTAGGGGCAAAGCTGCACGAACGAGTATCTAACATTAGCTTAGTCTTACTATTAATCAATTTCTTCTTATCCCAATTTTTTCTGTAATCCAAGCAACCGGAGCGTCTGCCTGAGCGCTGCGAGGACCCTGTCGCAGTGCGCGTCGCTGCACCAGACCTTGGAGGTGATGAAGAGCTCGTCCCTGGAGGCGACAGCGCCCGACCGCATGGCCTCGCCGATGGGCGCCTCGGTCTCGTAGTGCGCCGCGGTGTCGAAGTGGCGGTACCCGAGCTCGATGGCGCGGAGGACCGCGCGCCGGATGGGGTCCGGCTTAGGCCCCCTGCACCGCCGTGCCCAACCCGATCCGCGGCATTCCCGCGGCCGTCGTTTGACTCCTCGGCTGACTCTACGCATATCGGTGCCAACTGAAATGGTGCGTGAATAGCCGATGAAGCTCATCGTTTGATGACCGGCAAGCGCACCAGATCACCGTACTACTTTTTTGTAGGAAGTATTTCGTTCAAGATTATCAAACCATTGGAGCAAAGGACAGCTTGCACTTGTCACATAATATAGTTCTGCTTGCACACAAATTTATTCTAATATTGTTAAAATAAAATAATTGATGTTGGTGAAATAAATTAAACTACTAACTCAAGCAAACTAATATTAAATATTAAAAATAAAATATAAACAAATATATAATTGTAAAATTAAGAATAAAGAGGGCATGCAAACAATACTATATTAATTATATAAGCGGTTTCCTATGAATAGCCATGCTCCTCCTACCCTGGTATTGCACGACTCTATTATTCACTTTTCGATATTGCTAATCCCGCAACTCGTAAAAGAAATTAAGGCCAAAACCGAAACAACGCTTTAAGCTTAATGGATAACCGTTACTCCTTAGATGTAATGTGCTCATCTCAAGATATCAAGGTATTGTCATTTTCAAGGTCTAGTTGATTCACACATACACCTATCTACTCCGTTGCGGTATTGCGCGTAGATGTCTCGAACCTAACCGATATATTGGACATCTACAATCACTTAGAATAAATAACACAAAGCGAGCACTCATAATAAAGTAATTGCAAATAATAATTGGACATACTAGATCGCCTCAATCTAGAACCGATTCAATCACTCAAACATAAATGAATTGAGAAAATAAATCATAAGGAAACAAACCATTATCTCTAATAACATGTTTAATTTTACAAAAACAGTACTAAAGGAAGACATAGAGATGATAAAAACGTGGTTGTCGCAGACGAAGGAGACGGCTGAGGAGGATGCCAACGACACGGTTTAGGGCAAGCCGGCGGCGGGTATCTTCCCCTTCTTCTACCTTTAGCATGGATCACATAGTGGAGATGTTCTTGATGTGTTATTAGCTATGTAGATGGGTTTTGGGGCGTCCTCCCCTTTTCCTAATCTTCTCTCTAATCTCCCTTTTTGTTTTGCTGCCTTCCTCTTATTTTTATAGATCAGAAGCGCTGCGGGCAGTTTTACGGAATAACCCTCGCGAATTCATAAGGATTCCCTTCAGGGAAGTTGTTTCATTTGACGTGAAGGCCACGCTGGAGAGTGGTACGACCGTGTGCTACGACCATCACGCTCGTACTACTAGTCAACTAGCTTACTGGTAACTCCGTTCGGATTTTCATTTCTTCGTGGGTGCTCCTTTTGACGTGTAGAATTTAAATATATATGATTTTACCCCTTTTGCAGCGATTTTACATATATTAAGTCTAGACACAGAGATTTATAAAATCTGGCAATCAATTAATCACTTGCAGCATTTAACTGGACGAGCTCTATTTAGATACTGGATCATTAATTTGGTCGGCACCAAGGACAAAACTAGGGTTTAGAGTCGGCGCCATCCGACATGATGCCAGCCTGGGACTTAGCTATTCTATCGGTTCCTTTCCGCGGCGGCA
Organism: Stipa capillata; assembly: GCA_019208055.1. Taxonomy (NCBI): domain Eukaryota; kingdom Viridiplantae; phylum Streptophyta; class Magnoliopsida; order Poales; family Poaceae; genus Stipa; species Stipa capillata. Next base: position 179,896 of record JAGXJF010000324.1, on the reverse strand, counting down.
GCATATAGCTGGGATCGGCGCCATCGCGGCCGGGGCCGACCCCCCAGCACAAGGACCTAGTTAGGTTAGGTGTGTTAGTCAAAAGACTTGTACTCCCTCCGTCCGGAAATGTAAGACCCCTTTGTTTTGTCATAAGTCAAAAAAAATTTGAGTTTGACCAAGTTTATATTAAAAAATATCAACATCGTAATTTGATAGTGTAGATGTTGATATTTTTTGTAGATGTTGATATTTTTTAATATAAACTCGATCAAACTTAAAAACATTGACTTAGGACAAAATAAAGGGGCCTTACATTTCCGGACGGAGGGAGTACTAATTAATTAATTAGACGAGCTTTGCAACCACGCTATGCAATAAGTATATTCTTTGGATCGAGAACGCTTAGGAATCTAGAATGATTTATATCTAGCCACTCAAAGATCAAGCGATTGCAGCATCAATTGGCGCACGTAAATACGAAAACGCAAGTTTAGACCCCATGAGTAAATGCATTGTTTACGTACGTACCGTGCAATCACTTTCTATTCCTTTTTGAAAGATCGTAGACCCTCGATACGGAGAAGTACGCTATGCCTAGTCTTTATGGGTAGACATGGTCAGTACGTAGCTTGCTACGTAGAATGAGCTTATATTAGAAGCAATTCAAAACCTCCTGATTAATAAATATTCCATATATACTGTACTCATCACTTGCGCGGGCTACCAACTGCATGCAGGCATATATAGAGATGACCACACACTCAAGACCTCGCGGTTAACTAATTAGCTACGCTGCTGGAGCCACATCGTACGTGGTCGTCATCTTCGTCGTCGCTGTCGGCGCCACGGCCGCCGAGGTTTTTCTCCAGGAGCAATGCGCCCCACCCAAGGCGATCCCACTCAGACTTGACCACAGCCATGTATATATGCACCGTCGAGCTAGCTATATATACTAGTAGCTACTAGAAGGGATCAATCGACTTTAGGTAGCTTAATAGTGAGTAGCTGCTACCTAACTAGGTCGTTGTGCTGGGGGGTCGGCGCAGGCGCGATGGCGCCAACCCCTACCTATGTGCTTCCGCCGCAGAAAGAAACTAGGCGAAATCGCTAAGTTTTAGGTCAGTGTTGATATTTCGACCTTGACGCCAAATCAACTAATGGCATAGCATCTAAATGTAACTTGTTAATCTTGACGTCAATTCATTTGGCACCGAGATCACCCGTGTAGGCTCCAAGGCGACTACCGTACGAGCCACGTCGACTATTCACGTGTCATTTTGATTGACATTGATATATGTAAAGTCGATGCTATAGCGCCAAGTCGAGGGATAAAAAGTGACATTGAACTCATTTTCGACGAAAGTTTCGAAATAGGATCAAAATTATAGACAGCTGTGAATTTTTTGGGGAGTGTTCGTCTCGAAGCGGCGTGCTTTGTGCGAAGGGCATCCGTTGCGGAACGTGATCTGCGTCGTTTCCTCTGGGATTTCTTCTACCCTTTTCGATTCATGACGGGCTTTAATCTGCGTTTCGGCCTTTTCTTTCCTTTTCTTCCGAAAAGATTTATTACGTTTGGGTATTGACGCGCCTATTTTATGTCATCTTGACGGGAAAAGAGAAAGAAAAGTGAGCCGATACCTATCTAAAGGAGGCACAGATCGTGCCATCCCGAAGGTTTTTTTTTCGAACAGGAAACCGGCCAAGTCCATGCCATCCACTGCCCGCGCCACATCACCATGCTTAGCCCAATGAGGCAATATATTACGGTTGAGATGTCATAGTACTTTGATTAATTCCATGGCCTATCCATAGTAAACGCTGAGTTCTTCTTCTTTTCTTTTTTCTTTTTCCCGGATTTACTTCTTCATCAGCAGATCTTGACCTTTGTTTCTCAAAGTGTTGATCAAATTTAGATGAGTAAATATCACTCTGACTAGGTATTCTTACCTCTGTTATAGTTTATACCAGATATTATCTAAAATATCAAACTAGACTAGATATAGTTACCATAAGGTACGAACCAAACCAGGGTAAACAAAAGCAAATTATTCAATGGCTTAAGCGCACCTATCAAGTGCCATGTGGATGCAACCTCAGTCATGTCCATGTTCGTGCCACCTCACTCAAACGGGGACTTACTGCAAGTGAAACACTAGTATCGTACATACACCGTTATAATATACCACGTGAGTTTCTCGTCTCCTTGGGTATTTGCGTCCCTCACCTTTGTTAAGCCTACGTGGCCTTTTTGTGACCACACAAGTGACAGGGCCTCGGTGGGCCTACTCAGGCCATGCAAAGTTTCACAGGGCCCAGGAAAACTTGCTTCAAGCGCCCTGTGGGGCCCGTTTTTCCTCTCACCCTGCAACCGGGGTTTCCCAATGGGCACTGCCTCCATCTGGTGGAGCTTGCGGTGCGCACCGACTCAACCCATCCCGTAGGTGGCGTCCCAAACCGGTAATATTTTGAACAAAAAAGATCAAGAAATGGAGCATTAGGATCAGGAGTTGCTCATTCTGATGGAAAATCACTAAAATCCAAACATCACTGATCCTTGAACAATCCATCACTGATCCGGCGACCACGGACAGCAAGTGGCATAGACGAATGTGACGTCGACGTACTCGTGCTGCCTGGTGAGCCAGAGCATAGGAAGCATGCGGTAGTGGCCATGCAGGCACGTGCCACAGTGTGGGGATCGGTGACGCTGGTCGAAGGCATCGTAGATGCGCTACGCGATGTCGCTGTACTTGACCATCTGAGCACGGAGGTCAGCGTCACCGCGGTTGGGCTTGTCTCTAACCACCAAGTCGTCATCGCCGCCGGCCGCGCCTCTGGGCCGTGGTCACCGGATCTGGCCGCTGCAGCGTCGCTCCTCACAATGTGTACATTCTGGATGTCATGGTCATTGGACCTGGCCGCTCCGACGTCCGGAGCGATGATTTGCGAGCTTGGTGGCGGCCGGGACAGGAGTTCTGGCGCCAGGAGCGATGCTGCGAGCTCCTTCTCGGGTAGGGCGAATGTGACGACGACAGGGTGGTGGCATGCATGGGGGAGGAGGGCAGCGTGAGGCACTAGCAACAATGGCCGCTAGACGGGACAGGCGGCGGAGGTGGAGGAAGAGGAAGAGGAAGGATGGAAGGTAGTAGCGGCTTCTACTGGTGCGGAGGAGTCGCCGAGTGGCGGAGGCAAGGGCGATTGAATCACGTGAGAGAGATAGGCAAAGAGGGTTGGGTGCAGCGGCTGTGCATGAGGAAGTGAGAGAGAGAGAGAGAGAGAGAGCTGAGGTGGGGGCCGGCTAGGGTCAAATGGGACAAACTGAGGGAATGAAAGAGAGGTTTGGTGGAGACTGACTCCCTAGTTGGATTTGGCCAAATGGGCCAAGTGGCCCGCTGACCAGCGAGCTCAATGCAAGTTTAAAAGTAAGGGTTTATTTCCTGTAATCAAATATATTCGATATATCACCTAAATAAGAATATAGTTTAAAACTTTTTAAACTATATGTCATTTAAGATAAATCTCATAAGTGGTAATTATCTCATGTCCTCCCGAATGATATTGTATTCAAAAAATTATGCAAGTAACTTAAAATAATCTACATAAACTCATACGCATTTTAACAAGATAAAGTCATACAAATTTTAAAATGCATAGAATACCATGCATATATCCATATAATTTTTGTAATTTATTTGGAGTTAGTCACACGGAGGAAAAAAAAAGGAAAAATGCACATGGATTTACTACAACTAAGATTATTTGTATGATATGTTGGTATCTCTTTTTGGAACATTATTCGTACGACCACGGCTAGCACAACATACATGTGGACATTAGAGAACCTACCACTACATTATTTATCTACAATCTCAGTTAGTTAATATACAAAAAAGGAATCATACACCAGCATCACACAAGACGACCATGTGCATAGGTCCCTAATACACTTGTGAAGCTACAAGATGCTTCCGTACTCTTCAAAGACAAATGGAAGAGGCAGGCAAGGATTGTCAAACTGCTCGACTCCATTTGGCTGCGCCAGGTTCAGGCAGGGGCGAGGTTGATGAGCGAAGTGATCTTGACGAAGAGGTCCACATTGTGGTACAATACCTATAACATTAGAGCAGACGATATTGAAAGGTTCGGCTCGGCTTCAACATCGAGCACTGCATCGCTACGGCGGTTCATTTGCAAACTAGGTTTTGCGGCTACCAAAATATTCCACAGATGGTGGCGGATAGGGAACAACTCATGGTGAACCACGCGAAACTCCTGATCAAAGGCCTTGATTAACCAGACCTGACGGAGGATCTTAGACTGTCCTCATCATCCATGTCCAGGTAAAAGGCATCATTGACATGATGGTCACCCGAAGGGATAGCAGGAAAAATGTATTGTGCAAATAGCAACATCAGAGGCAACTCGTACATCAAACAAGTCAGAGCACAATAGGCTGCCTACTAAACAGCCATGTCCACAGCGGTACTATTGCCATAGCAGATGTACATCGGGCGGATATCTCGTGCTCATGGTAGAGGTGGATGCATACCATGGACAAGTATCGTGTCATACTGAAATCCTGAAAGGTCTCATAGAAAGTGCATTGTGGCATCCATCAGTAGCAGTTGCTCGCAAGAACATGAGCAAACACGACATACATAAATTTGAGTTGAATAGGAAAGTGTTAAACTTTTTCACAATCAAATGAGTAAGTAAGATATTAGAACTAAGATTGAAGAGGATAAGGAGTAAACAAAATTCTTACTTATAATTTTCTCAACTCTTTTTTAAGTTCAACATAGTTTTTCACACTAGACCAAAACAACGACCACGGGTGAGCTTATCCTATAGATAGTTCTGCACTGATACCAACACTGTCAGGATGTGAAATTTACAATATGAAATCTCAAATGGAATTATCATGTAAATCGAGACGTCAACTCCAACCTCAACCATTGAGATATAAATACTTTATATGAGTAGAGTGATATAGCCCCAAATAACCCGATACATCAACCCCAACTTCAAAGCTAGTAATTGAATATATCAGCGTGAGTAGAGTGACATAGTCTCCTCACTCTTTCTATCCGAGCCAGAACATCAACCCCGAACTCGACCTGAAAAATTAATGCATGGCTAGAGTAGGGTCATAGCACTCAATCCCTCAATGAAATAGTTACTTCACAGTGATAATCACACTTGACAATTCTATGTTATAGATTTTTAACCCTACGTACTCCATGTGCTTTATAATCATACACGTATAACACATGAGTTATTTTGGAACAGACATGTATCACAACAGTAACTCTATGATAGAAACTTCAATAATACAACTCTTAAGCGAGTAAGTTTAACAACTTATTCACACAAATGATCTCAAGACCAAGTATCAACACACAGTGGAAAGTTTATAGGTACTTCCCACAAGGTAGTGAAGCCAAAAGTGGCAGCAAAACAAAGCAAATGGTGACTGCCAAACCCTGAGCTAGACCACTGTCTGAGATCTCCAGCGACTACTCATCGATGTTGATTTCTACAAAGAAATATCCTTAGAAGGGATGATCTCTTCTGCACAAAAAGATCAACGATGCAAGGTGAGTACAAATGTATTTCGCAAGACATACATGAAAATAGAAATAGATGAACTGGGTATCAATAAGGGATAACTGTGGACTAACTTGCATAAAGATAACTTTTCACTGTTCTTTATTTTAAATAGATGAAAAGCAACTATCAAAATTGTGGACTGCTCTATTAAGACCAACTTGACTTTTCTTCAAATCAGCTACGAGGAAGTAGTCATTTCTTTAAACTAAAGTTCGTAATTTTAAAATAACATTGAAATTGTCTAATTCGACGCAAGTAATCATCAAGCTGTCCATAACCGTGGACATGGCTATTTGAATAGTTCTAATCCTACAAGGATGTACATCTTTATCTACACATATCGATCGACTCTTAATACCCGATCATTAGCATACTTCACGAGGTGTGCCGACAGAGGGTAATCAAACAGGACTGTTGCAATACTTTCGATTTAGGTATGAGCCACCCCTATGGACCAGTCTGTGTACACCAGTCCGGCCGCTAACTCTGACAAGGTCCCATAAGTTGTGGGTGACGGAACATCCCAGTCTCTTTTAAGACTGTGTGCATGCCCCACCCTTATATTAAGATTCCACATCATATAATTTTTCACTCATACTGCAAATGAAAACAACGAACTAAAGCAACTCATGTACTAAGCCTAGAAAAATTATTAAGTTATGAGTGGTTTCATTATACTACCCGTGTAGAAGTAAGTAAATTTTGGGTCAATATACATCAGAAATCGACCTTGCGGGAAGATGAAAAAACTCATTACGTTCCCAACCATGGCCTCTCATCTAAGCCCAATGATTTTTAGTCAAGTTATTTAATTAGTTCTCAGTAGTCTACCACCCACGTCACACGTAACTTACCAATGACATACTGATTCATCGAACCATTCGAAGGACCATGACTGGATAAATTTAAGCATGGTTAAGCATAAGATAATAAGATAATTAGTTGCTAAAGACTCAGTTAGCTCTTAATCATGCTACATTGGAAGAAATTGACATGGTATTGGGGTCATAAGGTAGCCTATGCATAGAATAGGAGTTTAACTAACTACCGATAAAGTAGCAATTGAAAGCATGCAATATTGAGTTCAACACAATAGTAAATTTTAGAAATCATAGGTGTTAATCAACATGGTCAAAGGGGGACTACTTACCTTGCTGCTCGTGAGGGGGATACTGCTCGTAGTCTGGGTCACTTACTTCAAGACCTTCCAATGCTATCGAGAAGAAGCAGAAATACTAGAAAATTAATAATGACAATTACTACTACTAAAAATTCATTAGCATGATTTTTGATATAAAATGCATAGCATGGCATACTACTCTGAAAAATAAGCATTAACACAAATGAAATCAAGTTAATCGAAACTCAGATGCTTAAGATAAAGCATTCCGAAAAATCTCCAGCGAGAGGAAATTAGATTCACCTTTTGTCATTTTGATTTTTCATATCATGGAAACATGTATGAACATAGCATAAATATGTAATACTAATTTTTCTGAACAATTTGGTATTTTATTCATATTTTTCTGACTCAACATAAAGTAGTTCTGAATTATCTAAGATTAAACCATTGAACAAGGTTTTTTTGTAAATCTAGTAATTCAATTTCTGATTTAAAAATGACAAAGAATATTTTTAATACTCACCGTGACATAGCCACAGTCAATGATAGGTGGAGTCAGGGATCAATGGAGACTAGGTAGACTCTAACCTGTCAAACTGGCCCCACATGTCAGTGACTCATCTTCACTTAAGTGATTTAACCACGTGTTAATTAAACCTGGCCCATGTGTAAGTGAAATCGGGGGTTAAGTTGCCAGTTTAAAAGATCTAAAAGTGCAAGGCCCACATGTCATAGGGTGATTAGGGTTAAACCCTAATGGTTAACGGTTAACCATTCTGACGGATAGGCCCACCCATAAGTTCTCACCGGCAGTTGAACACCGGTGAGCTGGTGTGCGCATGTCGACAAAGCCTGTGTTTGTGCTACAGTGGGTTCTAGGACAAACGTATGCCCGCATTTGGTTCCTAGGACCAATCCGCATGTAATCGCAGTGGTGCAAGACTCTAGGGTGGAAATGGTTAGGGCTTACTAGAAGCGAAGGTTGATAGCAGCGGCGAGCTCAGCCGGAGAGGAAGAAGATAGCTAACCTGGCGTTCTACGGCTCGCTAGCGAAGCTTGTCGGCCAAGTGGTGAACCGAGGGGAGCTCTGTGGTGACTAGAACGCGAGTGGCGGTGCTAAGGGTAGAGGTGGATACCGGTCGTGTTTCAAGCAAATGAAGGAGAGAGGGAAGGTGACACTTGCGCTGTAAGCAAAGGGATGGTGAAAGGAACTTGACCACGTAGTCAATCAAATATAAGGGCGACGGTGACAGCCACAATGGAGAAGGTGGTGGACAGCAGGATCTTTATCCGAGGACGAATTTACCGCCCCTGGTGCACGAATCATAGCGTCGATAGGTCAGGAGGCCTCAGCGTGAGCTGCGTAGCTCGTCGCGCTAGCGAGCAGGAGGTGGCGCGCGACGTTAGCGCGCTCGCCACACAGGTGCCGGCGCGCGGGAGGAAGACAACGGACCTGACAAGTGGGTCCTGCCTAATAGCATCTCGTCGCTGACGATTGCGCATGGGCATGGCATTGTCCGCTGGGCTAGGCCAGTCGGCTGGGATGGTTTTAGCCTAGTCTGAGGTTTGTTTTCCTTTTTCTTTTTCTTTTCTATTTATTTTTGAATTGAAATTAGGTTTTTGAATTCAAACCAAATTTTCTTCAAATATTCTGTAAATTTTTACATAGGCTTCTGGGAATATTTAGAATCATGTAAATTTATTTGTAGAGCCACTTTTTAACTATTTTTTCATGCTAATATTTAATTTCCTTTTTGACTCTTTTTGGGGTTTGAAATATCCCAAAAATATGAGAAAATTTTAGGGGCTCAGAAATATTATATCAAGCTTATGCATAGATTTTGAAGTTATTCTAACATGGAAAAATCCCTCTACTTAATAATCTTTGATCTGCCATTTTTATTAAATTAGGGTTTTACAAAAAAAAATTTGATATTTCAAATGCCACCATTATTTCTATTAATGTTCAGGATCTATCCTTAAATATAGAAGGATGTTCAAGATTCATTAATAAATTTTGAAGGAGACCCATTAAATGTGTAAGGCTTTATGTGACATTTTTATCACTTTTTGAGGTTTTAAATTCCCCTCAATTTTGTTTTAACACAAATAATGTCGTGAGATGTCCATGATGCACAACAATATTATTATATTTATAGCCAAAATAGGTATGTCACAATATGCTTCACGGCCCAGCTCACCCAAACAAGTCCACAAAGCAACAACACAAACTACAGGTGCACGGGGTGGCGCCAAGCAAGACCTCCTACTACCAATACATCTACTGTACTATTGAAATTCTCTCAATTGCCTATTCATGGCAGTAATTAATGCTTTATTGCATAATTAGAGGTATGCAAACATAAATAAGAATCCAGTAAAATAGTTAGATACAATACCAATGTGTCACTTGCACCAGCTTGAGTAAGGTGGCACGAACTTGGAAGAGACGACGCACTTGAGAGGTTAGCATGAGCCACTGAACCGGTCTGTGCTTTTGTTTATCCCGGTCCGGTTTGAACCTTGTGATCATCATGTTTTCTTTCAGAATTTTCCGTCAACATTTACGCCTCTATTTTGATGTTGCGTGCCGAGTATCACCAGAATATGTTCTCCTTTGGATATGCCCATACACTTGTACCTATGTAAGAGCACATGTATCTTACCGACAAGATCCCGCAAGGGGAGCTCCCAACAAGACTGATCTTCCACTCCGGCCTCTTCTCCTCTGTGGCCGCTTTCTCCGGAATCTTACATCTGCTAGCGAGCTAGCACGAAGCTAGGTTTGGGGTCACACTGCAAATTCATTCGCAAATCGGTGATTATTATCGTTCATCAGTAGATGTTGACACCAGTGCAATAGACGTGACACCATAGCTCTTGTGGGCTAGCTCGCGCCGCGCTCCACAAACCTCACTGTGTCACCCTTGCCTCCACTATACGCGTCCAATGGCGGCGTTGTCTCTTCCCAACCCTGCCGCCTAACCTAAAATTCCTAGCGTCGCCGTTGCCATATTTTTCTCCACTTTTTTCTCCGTACTTTTATACTGACAATATCCTTTAGGTGTGGTAAATACCACATGAACAACTAAACAAGAAAACCTTCAGAAGTATTTGCCCACAACATGGCATGCTTGTCAGCATTGCAATTTGCAAACCAGCGCGATGTGCGCACAACTAGGTTTCGAGTATAGAAATTTCGCTATCTTGCTCGAGTAAATGGACATAATATTTCAGCATCTGACAATACATAACCAGACGGTAATGGATACATGTATAACGGTACAAATGGACTGGGCATGTCCTTGAGGCATTGAGGAACCATCTCTACACTTATGTTATTCTGCCATAAGAAAAATGACATACTATAGTAGCATAATAAGATCTTTCACAGATATTCATGTAGGTTATGGTTCAACATAGTAATACTGTCTGGATGTCACGGAGAAATAATACAGAAGAAGGAAAATACGATTTATAACAGCAGTCGCACAAAAAAGAGAACAAATTTATAGGTTCATTACCTGTTCCTATGAATAATGGCCTAATCTGAAACATGGCAATCTCTAGTTGCTTCCTGTTGCACGCGAGAGCTAACCTTTTCTATACTGGGACTTCTCAGTGACACCAAAAAGGAGTACAACTCTGCTGCTCTTCATCCTCCAACAACAGTTTACTCACACTTGATGGATTTGTATATGTGCCGAACAAAGAACAAGGCAGCACGGAAACCCACCATGCCAAGCATCAGGAAGAATGCATAGCAGATGCAGGCCATGTATCCAAAGAAGAAAGATGTCTGCATGAATCCAGACATATCTGATCGTGCATAGTAGTAGTACAGACAATACCCATATACGAAAAATCCAGTTGATCCTCCGCACAGGAATGACCTGTGTTTGAGAAAAGGAAAAAAAATTAAAAATGTTTAGCACAACATTTGACTAAGTCTCCGAATAGCAAAAAAAAATTGAGGAAAAATAGCAAGTGGTTGAATGTCCATCTATAGAAAAGGCCGATATTCTTGAGTGACCATTCTACAAATTACCAGGACAGAGTTCACCTAGGAATGGCAAATGGATACAGATTATCCCAATTCGATACGGTACGAATATGGTAAGGATTTTTTACATCCAAATAGTAGTTTCTTCCCTAATCGAATCTGTACTCACATCAACATAAACATATGAATATGGTATGAACAATATTCAATTCGCACGCAATTTGATCCCAGCCTAGAGCTAAGTATGGTGCCGTCTGTAGCATATGTAGTATCCCTTACAATCTAAAATTTCATTAAGTTAATATTTTTGCTAACCAGAAAATCCGGTGCCACACTATGGTGAAGGGAAAAGAGCTGCCAGGGAATCTATATGTGTAAGATGCTTAACTCAAATAAATGTCTAACTGGAAAATTTTGGCAGTCATCTGATTGATTCCTGAGCTAACAGAAAATAATCGAAGCAAAGACTCAACTGACAGTCAAATACACCGTACCAATTAAACTATCAATATACTACCAGTTTGCTGATCTAAAAGCAAGACCAACTGATACCACCAGGTAAATTAGCAAAATAAATAGTGGCCGTGCTTCTATGCTCTCGCAAAAACTAAATTACACAGAAGGAACACAAGACAAAAAAAAAGACTGTACCTCCACCACCACTCATGGTCTTCAGCAGCAAGCTGGAAGTATGTCAGTGCAACAGTAATGAAGGCAGTGACAATAAGGAGGATGATGAAGACTATAAAGAGAATGCTGTAAATGGTGTAAATCCTGTGGCCCCAAACACTAGCAAAGATGTAGTAAAGCTCGATATATATAGCGCTGAAAGGCAAAAAGCCAGCCATAGCCATCTGTGGAATTGTTGTCCGGTACCATGGAAGTGGAGGAATCTCCCTAGGGTATTTAGTGGTACGGCAAGGAGCTTGGAATTCAGTTTTGCTGTTTTTACCAGCAATGCCTCCCAAAACTAGTAGAGGAAATGTAACCAAGGTCCAGATGAGCACAATGACACAGATTGTGCCAAATGGCAATGCTGCTGTTGCACTATAAGCAATAGCAACAGTGTTCAAGAAACAGAATGTCAGGAAGAGAGGTCCACAAAACAGGCATCCGGTCAATAGCAAGTTCCTCACCTAAGATAAGCATAAAATGGCACTATTAGTACTAAGATAATTCATGCCTTTGACTTCAAAATCTTTACATAATAGAAGCGCCTAGGGATATCTTATAAATAAAGGCAGTACATACCCAGTTCGTTCCCTCAAGCTGACAATAGAACGATGTTGCAATGTACCCAGCGATTCCTGAAGTGAGTGCGTAGATGACAACCAATGCAGTGAAAAGTGCACCACGATTGTAAGGGTAGAACACTCCAACGAGTGCAAGCAGGAATATAAAGGTTGTGCTGCCATGTGACAAATAAGATTGTTAGATATCTGCATGCCAAATTAAATAACTGGAGGGAAAAATTCAGCTATGCAAAATAAGGTAATAGTATAAATGGCACAAAAAAAGATCATTACTTACAGGGCAAACAGCTGAGTTCCAGTACCAAGAGCAGCAGAAAATAATGACTTGTTCTTGGGGAACCGGAAGACATCGCCGTGGATATACTTCCATCCAGACTCTTCTTGGTCATCAGCTGCCTCCTCATCATGGGCATACCTTCAAATGGAAATATAGAATCTTCAGATACATATATAATAAATGCAGTCAACGTTCTTATGCACATAGATCAATAGAGAAGACAAAACTTAAGGACATCACAGTCGAACCATCACTAAATAACATGATATAATGGGTGACAAAATATAAATATGCCCATGAAGAGCTCTGTTTCATACACTTATTACTTTCTGCATCACGCATTGGCCTATATCACAACTGCAAAACATAAATGTTTAAAAGGAAGCATAGGTCAAAAAATTAAGTAAAAACTAGCAATAAATCATCATGTTGCATACTTCAATTTTGAGCAAACGACTTTGTGGGAGTGATATGAAGGTACTAAATTTGCAAATTATTTATTTTTGATGTATAGTAAAGCAATAGAGATAGATAAAACATTGAAAATGTTTTAGCATATCTAGGACAAGAGAACATTATTTTCAGTGGTAAGTAGTAATTATCAAACAAATGACACTGGTAGAACCTTACTTGACAAAATCATTCTTCAGTACTCGCATGAGGATTGTCGCCAAGAATCCTGTCAGGAGGAGAACCGTAACACAAGAGTTTATAATCGAGAACCAATGAACCTCCAGGTGATGTGGCAGGTTGGAGGAACTAGAATACTTCTCCATCCTCTTCTCAAATGGTGTTGGCGTCTCCTTCCAGTTGACTGTGTAAAGGAAATCCACATTAACCTCCTTGTCCTCCGTCAGGTCGACCAGCGCACTCTGGTCAGTGTGCACATTGATCTCAATCACCCGGTCATTGTTGTAGAGGATGTCAAAGATAATGTGCCTGTATAGGTAATACTTCCACTCGCTTGGGTCAGCCTTGCCTCCCTTTTCCACCTTACCAATGAAACCCCACAATGGGAGGTCATCATAGTACATCTGGAAGTAGTAGTCCTTAGCTACTGAATTCCGGAACTTGGCCACATCCTCCTTGGTGAGCTTCTTTGAGCAAACCGGCTTGGAATCATGATTCACACGAAAATCAAGCTTATAAGGTGCATCAACCAACCGATCCCCATTGAGGACTTCGCCAAGGGCCTCACTCTTCTCCTTCACTTTCTCTGCAATTAAAAATAATCTATCAGAATATAATAATTTGAGAAATAGCTTTATTACCAAGCAAGCAATGATCAGAAGGCATGAAATGACGACGAACTAACCTGGAGAGCAGAAAGGCAGGTCGAAGTACCGATACGTCTCGCTGCAAGGAAAAAGGAGCAAGGCATGAGAATGAAGTTTCCGTACGACACGGTCCTTAGGGGGGAAAATATGCTTTACAAACAGATCCGATTCCTAACGCTGCAGACAAAAGGTTGATTACATCCAGAGTTCGCGCTCAAACCAATACAAACCGACACTCCCTCAAATGATAAACAGAAACACAACCCTACGAAAAGATCCGGAGTGCACTAAATCAGTCGCGATTCCGCCCAATTCACAACAAAGCTCTCTGCTAGATCTCCAAACCTAGGCGGTGTTGACCAACCTAACGTAAACCCCCAAACAATTCCACCGAGATATTCGTGCTGAAGCAATCCCGCGGCACGACCCTCCCCCACGAATCCGACGGATCCGATCCCCCACGCGCGCGAGCCATTCAGAGGAGGCACGGGATATGAAGGGAGGAGATCTCATTCACCTGGGGTTGTGGAAGGGCCCGACCTTGTTGGCGTAGAGCGGGACGGGCTCGCCGGCCTTGTAGCGGTGGTCGGAGGCGTCGGAGACGACGCCGGCCACGGCGAAGGCGAGGAGGAGGAGGAGCGCCGAGGCCGCGCCCGCGGCCGGCGATGCCATCTCGCTCGTCCGCGCGGCGTTGACGAGGGAGGCGAGGGTTTGGGGGGGGAGGTGGAGGAGAAGGGGCGGAGAGATCTGAGTGGCGCTTCGCTTGCTTCTTAATAGAGGAGGGAGATGGGGGGAGGAGATCTGGGAGGTTGGGTTTGGCTCGGCTCCTCCTCGGATGGCGTTTTCGGGGTTGGGTGGTGGAAGGTGGCGGTGGCGCCACTCGATTGCCTTTGTGTATTGGTCAGTTAGCTAACCCACAATTGCGGTGCGTCGGTCGCTTTGGCATGATCTAAATCCAGCTCCCAGGGTTGAGTTCGTTGCAAGTTTCTTAGCGCCTTTTTGCGATTTTTCCTGACAATGCTGTCAAATCTCAATATTATCGTCAGTTACTCACTGTGTTTCAAGGATAGATGACGTTCTCGAAATTGCACAGTAATTTTGACAGTTACTTTTAGTATGAATATGTAAGTGTCCGGAGTTCAAGTACCGTCGTTCGCGACGGTCGTTCTTTGCGGCGCTTCTTCGAGGTGTGGTCCTCTGTTGTTCTTTTGCAGGTGCAGCTGGTGGTGCCGGCTTTGTCTTCCTTCGGCGCGTTCCGCGGCTCGTCAGCGGGAAGGAGGCGCGCGGCGGACCGGGCGTTCTTCTCTGTTTCAGGGTCTTAGTTGTTTTTTTCTATTTTGTGAGGGCCTTTTCGCAAATTCGGGGGACAGCTGTCCCTCTCCAGTTGTATGTTTTCCTTATCTCAGTTTAATGCAGATATCCTCTCAAAAAAAATATGTAAGTGTAGAAATATAATAAAATTATAGTGTAAAACTATTTTTTTGACACATCTAATAGTATCGTTTGTATCCCAATGTGAATCGTCTTTTATGAATTAGTTGTCGAAGATAAAAAAGTTTCACTACATGCTGTTTAAACTGTTATCTATTATGAAACATAGTTAGTAATTATTAAACTTGTCTTATGACTTTTTTTCAAAGTGTAACAGCGAACGTAGTGCTCACGCACGCCGTAGACATGCACACGGTTGAAACTACGACTGCCAGGACGGAGCCTACCAGACTATCACCAACCACCGACAAGCTCCTAAAACATAAACGCATTCATAATTCTCACTATAGAAGTTCCAGTCACACAAGACTTAAAAATTAGTGCACACACTTTAACGCTACTTGCTATCGGTTAAGTCCTAAATTACTCTTCAATTGAACCTGAACTCAGTCAAAATCAAAGAATAATCAAAGGGAACCCACAACGTTTACATCTTACGGCTTGTTTACAACACTAGAATTAACATGCAGTGGTTAAATTACATCATGAATTAAGGAAATTAAAATGTCCAAACAGGGCTTTAACCTTTACTTTTTGAACAACCTCCACAGAAATGCTAGTCTTCAAACCTCAGAACTCCCGGAACAGCTAAATAGAAATATTCATGGACAGTGTTACTCGTGGTGAAAAGGAATGATAGTATTTACATGAGTACAAGGTAGCAAAATCTGCCCTATTCGCATCATCGTGCTCAATAAAAGGAATGAGTGAACCCCAATAGAAAAAATATCTGAAAGGAAAAGTACTTCTAACATGCCACGCAAGTCAGGAATTGAGCTGGAACAACCTGCTCTTCCTGAATACCCTGATTCAAGCACAAAAAAGTTCCTGCTGCTATCACATAATATTCATCTATGGATGGTTACAAATGGAACTTCAGCAATTACATATTGCACATCAACAACTTTACATTGGCTAGAAAACAATAGATTTGATGTCAGAGCAACAAACTTAAGTTACAACAGCAGCCGTTGCAATTTGCAAACAGCAGTTAAGCCTAAACTATTTTCTCCGAGCAGTGCTTTGGCAACTGGCCTCAAGAGCTAATGTTAGCATGTCTGTGCAGAACTGGTCGTCTGGTTTCAACCATAGTGCCTGACAGAAACGCAGAGATGAGAAAACTATTAGTCCTAATATAACTGAAAATAAAAGTGCTGGGTCCTGTTTGAAGCATATCTATTTGTCTGGTGGTTCCTTGGTGTGAAAGTTTGAATTGCATGCATATACGTAACGGAAAAAAAAATCAGCAGAGATATATTTTGCAGAAGCAAATCATATTTTGGCATAACTGAATGTATGAAGGTGCTTAATTGAAAAGGCAATCTTATAAACATGAAGGATAAATTGTAAATGTAAGTAAGAACTCACCTTGTGGTAGTAAGTTATGGCAGCCTCAAATTTATCCTGTATATTGAAAAGAATGTTACTAAAATGTAGATGCACTCAGAAAATAAATGATGGAATCTTTACTTAGGCTCAAACAGTCAAAGTGTCAAACTAAAACAAATAAATGAGTGATATAGTTCTCATTCTTGAAACCAGACTTCGAAAACAATAAATGAAGGATATCGATTTCTTTCCACTTTCCATGTGCACTTATTGATGTGCAAGTTTAAACTCATCTCTCTGATTGTCTAGGAGTGTATTACACTTCCAAAAAACTGCAAGTACAATTATCTTGTACATGTTTGTCAGCTGAATAGAGAAGAGCTTGATTCGGTCATTCCATCTTTGTAGGACTTCTTAACAATGGCATCCCGTCATGGACTCATCCAGAAACTAGTAATAACCATGAAGTATCATAGGGCTTCAATTATTGGCACTCAGGAGAAAGCAGTTGCACTCTTCTAGGTTACCTCGGTACTCCGGAAAACTGTAGTGTGCATACGGGATACATGTATCCAAAGTGTCTTGGATTTTTATTTTCAAAATAAATACTTTGTGGCCCAAAACACCTTCAGTTAAAGCACAGCACAAACCCAACTCAAATGCAAACCTTAGAAACACTCACCCAAAGCACATCCTCCAATCTACCCGATTCACTTGCCTCCCCACAGCCGGTGCACCCCTCCTCCTGCCAGTGCTCCCCTCGGTGACACCTGACAGTCAACGCTTCTATCTCCAACACCTCTAATAATGTCTACATGTTCCTTTTTCCTAAATACATATATAATCGACGTATCCCCGTCAGGGACTAGCTCCGCATCCTCCTCAGATCGCGTTCGGACAAGTGGCAGTAGTAGGTGCTGAGGAGGCCAATGGTGATGCGCCCCTGATGCTACTGAATCCCCCGCGCACTCCGCGTTCAGATCTTCTGCGCACGGAGACACTTCCGGATTAGACTCACACTCCGTCCTGGGACCGTCTGCGGTTGGTAGACCTGCAGCGTCTGGATCCTCTGGCTTCAGGATCACCTGTGCAGCCAGCACCTCTGCTTCACATCAGACGGTGACAAGACTACTACGAGGTATATGACAACCTGGAATTTTCACTGATGGCACTATGCAATATGGTATGATGTGTACCTCAGGTGAACCACAAAATTTGCAAGAAGCATTTGCTGGTCCGAAGTGGAAACAAGCAATAGACGATGAATAAGACGCACTGATTAAAAATGGTACTTGGCATCTTATCCTAGCTCATCAAAAACAAAATATAATTGATTGCAAGTGGGTTTACAAAATCAAGAGAAAACTGGATGGTACCATAGTCCGATACAAAGCCCAGCTAGTGGCAAAGGGGTTCAAGCAAAGATATGGCATTGACTATGAAGACATGTTTAGTCTTATGGTCAGGGCGATGACAATTCAACTTGTGTTGTCGTTAGCAGTGTCCAAAGGATGGAGTCTTCGTCAGCTAGATGTGCAAAACGTGTTTCGTCACGGTGTTCTAGAAGAAGAGGTGTTTGTGAGACAGCCTCCTGGATATGAGAAAAAGATCAACTAAGTTATGTGTGCAAGTTAGACAAGGCTATCTATGGCTTGAAGCAAGCCTCGAGAGCATGGTACTCAAGGCTGAGTTCAAAGCTTCAAGTTCTAGGGTTTTCTCCCTCTAAGGCCGATACTTCGTTGTTCTTCTACAACAAGGCAGGTATCACAATGTTTATTCTCATATATGTTGATGAAATCATTGTCTACGGGTTCTTCAAGTGATGCTATTACGACCTTGCACTGAGACTTGGGCACAAACTTTGCACTCAAGGATCTAGGTAACTTATACTATTTCTTGTGTATTGAGATTAAACCAGCAGTGGATGGCATTTTTTGTCTGAGGAAAAATATGCTACTGACTTGTTTAAACGGGTTGGGATGGAACATTGCAAACCGATTGCAACTCCATTGTCCACAACTGAAAGCTCACAGTGGCAAATGGTGATCAGCTAGGGCTAGATGATTTGACCAGGTAGCGCAGTATTGTGGGAGCTTTACAATATTTGACCTTGACACGTCCAGACATTTCCTTCTCGATAAATAAAGTTTGTCAATATTTGGCATGCTCCTACTACCGTGCACTGGCTAGCTCTCAAAAGAATTCTTTGGTACCTTAAGCATACATTAGGGCTTGGAGTTAAAATCAAGCGGTCGTCATCAACTTTAGTTGGTGCTTTCTCTACGCAGATTGGGTAGGTTGCTCGGATTATCAACATTCTATCGGTGGGTTTGCAAACTTTTTAGGACCAAATCTTATATCCTGGAGTGCTCGAAAACAAGCTATTGTGTCACAGCTTATACAAGGCCCTAGCTAATCCAATAGCCGAAGTCATCTGGGTGCAATAAAGCAGTCACGAACTGCAAGCCTCTGGTGTGATAACCTTGGTGCCACTTATCTCTCAGTCAATCCAATATTCCATGCGAGAACAAAGCATATAGAGGTTAATTTTCATTTTGTGAGAGAACGTGCGGCGAACAAGGAATTGGAAATCCGATATGTCCCGTCGGGTGATCAGATAGTTGATGGATTCACGAAGCCCCTTCCAGTTCGACAACTTGAAGCATTCAAGTGCAACCTCAACTTGGAGAAGTTGTGATTGAGGGGGTGTGTTAAAGTAAACGTTGTTTGTATGGACTCTTATCTTCAAGTTAAACGTATTTGTGTAGATATAACTTGGAGGTTAAGTTTGTAACAAACTCTTGTACAGAAACCGACTTAGCTCAGTGTATATAATGAACTCCGGCGGCCCCTAGAGGGTTACACACTTCAAATCAATCTCTTAAACTTTTAGAAAAGCAATATAATCCATAACACATTGCATCTTCCAGGTTATATCATCATATGTATGATATTACGAAGACAGTATTACAGCAGAAATAACATCGTACAAAATAATAAGAGGATCAGAGAAATACCATAAGATGGTAAGTATAAGCAAGACCAGAAAATGCACTCAGAGTTTTCGTTGGAAAAGTGAGTGCCTTTTCATAATATGATATCGCTTTTTGATATTTCCTGTTGAAACAATAAAATGTTAGTTCGACAATGATATTTTAGTCAGAGTTAATAACAAAACACAAAGAATACCACTATTATCCTAGTTATACTAATCCATGCATAACACAAAACTAAATACCAATGTTGTAGTTTATCCAAAAGAAATGATCTTCAGGTGAGAATATGTTAGGCACAAAATATAATGTACTCCCTCTGATCACAAATGTAGGTCACTGTGGGATGCTTGCAGTCAACATTTTAAAATTTTGACCACTGATGAGTGTAAAAATACAATGATACACTTTATGAAAATAATGTCATTAGATTCGTCTTGCAAAATTCTTTCATTCTATGCACTTTTTATTATTTTTTATAATATATTATTGATTGAAATTATAGTCAAAGTCTTATATTGGAGACTGTGATAAGTCAAAAACAACTTACATTTGTGATCAAAGGGAGTATGTATTTAATAAATTCTTATGTGGTTGACAGCTCCAGGTTGGCTCTAGAAACAAAGAATCCCACATATTTAAATGGACTACTACGTAGTCAAATGATGGCTCAAAAACTAATCTGCTGGTTTATTTTTTAATCTATAATAAAAAGTTATACAGAAAGCAACTACTAATGAGTCAACTAAATACAACAATTTGTTTCCCATTCCCTTGCATATATGAATGAGGCAGGTAAATGGGATTGGTCTCAGCGAATATCTAGCTCAGTTAGCTTAAACAAGTTAGAAGACAAGAAATTTATGAAACTAAACATAATAATGTGATGTAACTGTTCAAGTACTTGAGTTTCCGCAGTGCGTGTCCAAGATTCACCAATGTTGGTTCCCACATTTCATTCAGGGAGGCTGAAGTATGATCTAGTGTTAACTCAAACCACTGAACAGCATTTTGGTACCTAAACATTAAATAAACAAGAATATCAAATCCTTGCAGAGCAATGAAAAGCATTTTTTTTCTTACACTTCTAAGATATTTTCTATCCCACAAACTACCCAATCCAATAAGATGCAATATTAGAAGTCTCTTAAATGGAAAGGTGCATGAGAATTTGGTAAACAAACAAGGAAAACCAAATTTGTATACAGATCTTGTGTATGAAATATCTTCTTGAACCAATGATCTCAAATGCAGAAATTTTTTGCTTCCACTTCAAACATGCTTTGCACACATACTAAATCAAGATTTTGTTCAAAATTTCAAGGACCTCCTAATCAAGCATATGTACATCATGGCCAACATCTTTTGGACTTCAACAACTTTCCTGCTGGCGTATTTCACAATTCCCCAGAGCTCTGTGTGGTAAATACAATTTTTTCCCCTCCAGGAATGTCTAACATGGCAATTTTGTGGTAAACTCATGCCCTATTCTCATTTGGGGAAGCTAATTTTTGAAGCAAAGTACCTAGAACTGAAAGTAGACCATTTACATATCAGGATAACAAAAGCCTTTAGGACAGAGAAGCTTCCTTACTCTTTCATATTATAAGCTACAACCCCCAACTCATTGTATATAAGTGGATCAGATGGACAGATGGATTTCGCTTGCATGAAGAACTGCAGCACAGAAAACAAATTGTATCAACACGAAGTGGCAACAAGACTCTCGTTTATTACAAACAAGCTTATAGAGATAGCTGCAAGCTGGTGGTGGTAGTAAATGGAGCAGTGAAAGTAACATCATCCTTTTTTTTCAACAAATACAAGCATTTCGATTCTTAGATTTGAAATTAAGGGTGTAAATGAACAGAGCTTGCAGAAACTGAACTAAGCTCCGCCCTGAACATCTAATCTCAAGCAGGAGCATAAATCAGACACAAACTGACTGCCAGATATCCTGGTTCAAAATCCACCTGATTCGAACTAAACTTGCTTAAAAATTTGGTCACCAACTCGCTGCATGACAGATGCCTGACTGTTATTTAGAGTACCAGCCTGAATCTCTACATACCCCATATACAAATATACAAGATACACAATATGGATAGCTTGATTATGTTTAAAGCATAAATATCATCTGGAAACCCAAATTGAGTATAAACTTCACAGAAACAATGCGAAAAATGTTCTTAAAAAATGTAGATATAGGGGAGGGGGCATTCTATGGCCATATACATTTCAGGATCAGACTTATCACATGTGGAATATATGAAAAAGACAATTATGCATGAAAAAGAAAAATCATTATTCATGTAGATTTTTCTTTTTTTAATATCTATCAAATGTGGTTGATTTGATCTTAAATTTTTACAGGAAAATTAAAATACCCTTCTCCAATATCTAAAAAAAATGAGAACTTTTAAACATGGTTTCCATGTAGTTCGCATCTAGTTGGGTGTCCACCTGATATTTTCCCATGTTTAATAGTTCGTACTCAATAGTTGCTACACTTTGTAGATGAAAGTATACTTGAACTGTTACAAACCGGAGCGTGGTTTAACCAAAGAGCTCAAGATCTACTAAAGAACATGAGAATTCAGCTTAAGCATGGCTCATTTGGTTCTCAATCAAGCTACAAGTAGCCATGCGCACCTTTTGTAGCCTATTCGAAATCCCATTCAGTATTTGGAAGTTTACCAATGATATTTTGAAAATATGATCAGAAGCTACAAGTTTGTATTGTTCTCACTGTGAGCTACAACAAATACCACTTGCATGAACATGGTTAGCAAAAGCCAAAAGATGTTGTACCTGCTGATTACTCATTTTCTGTCAGCATGGCCAAGAATCCGCATTTACAAGATGCATTTAACCAACAACTATCGACATTGAAATCTCCTTTATTTTTCCTAAATGTGTTGGTCCAACAGCTATTGACATCTAAAACCTCCTGTTTACATGATACTATACACATAACAAAGTAAATGAAAAAAAGGTAGGGGGGCAAAGGCTACCTCTAGGTATATTTTCTCTACCAGAATGGAAATCTTCCAAGGAAAATTTAATTCGGTAAGCCACAACAAGTAATTACCTGCTCTGCAAGTTTGAAATTATGCATTCGCACGTATTGCATGCCCATGTATAAAGTTGGCAGATGACATCTGATATCGAAAAAGATGGAATTTAGTTAGGTGGATGCTAGAAAACAAGGACGGTGTAGATAGTTAAGCTACAAAATAAAGACTAGGATTCAATCCCCAACACTCATAATCAATACCAAGATAGTATTGTGATCAACAAATACGAAACAGTTTGTCACACGCCCCAGAAGAAAACACTCATGGGTATTTTTACTTTCCAGAATGTTGCGAAATCACGAGGCCACACGCGGAAGCGTAGATCTAAACCGAGACACCACAGAATTGGCAATGAGACACCGATGTTTTTAACGTGGTTCAGCCACGAGGCCTACGTCCACGGGGCTTGACTACGGGCGCTCCTCCCCATCTATTAACTGCCTTTCAAGTTGCATCGTGTTGGCTTGATTACATTGTGTGGTGCCCCCCTCCTTATATAGGAGGTCTAGGATACATGAATCCGACTCTGTCTCTACCCGTATCCTACTAGGACTCCCTCATGGTATCTTAATACAATACTATGCCTTCTCTAATCCAACTCGTAACCAACTTGTACACATATTCGACACAAACTCAACACAGAATAAAAAGCAAAAAACACCCAACAGATAATAGACTAAAGAGACAAGTTTGACACGATTTTTTTAATAGAAAACTGTAAGGGAGGACCCAACAGTATATATTTTATAAATAAAAAGATAAAACATTTACAAGAAAAGGGGGGAATGTACATCAAGGAGGGGGAATGGAAGGGGGGGAATACAGATGAACAGTGAATACTCGAAATGAGTATGACACTGACACAAGATAAACAGTGAATAATCCCTACTTGTATCTTATGAAGATAAATGTTGCCAAGCCAAAGCCAGGAATAGTAAGCTGACACAAAGAATATTTCAACTTAATTAGAAGAATATTCTGCCCTAGAGTACAGCAGAAGAGAATTGGATTGGATCTTTACATCAACAATCACTTTGGGATTTCAAAAACATTAGTGAAAGGAATTACTGACCCAGGAAATAGCTGAGCTGCTGTCCTAAATGCAGCCATTGCCTGGTCACCCTCCTCTTGAGCAGCATAAGCAATACCAGTGCCAATCCAAGCAGGAGGAAATGTCCCATCTAATCCTGTAGCTTTGCTGATAGGAAACATATTAGTGTAAAGTACATTTGATAACTTTGAGTGCACATTAGCTATATGTCCAAATATTCCCTGCATCATTCTAAAAAGTTGGGTGCAGAACATGCATTTTGTTTTGATCTAATCGAGAGAAACAATAAATTAACCATAAAAAGTAGCAGCCCAAGTTTACACACTAAGAAAGTAGTTTTACCAAAGAGAAAAAATGACAGAATAATAAAGCTTCAAATGAAAACGGTGGTGACAGTTTTACAGGACAATATGCTTACCCAAAGTATCTCCTTGCTTGATCATACTTCTTGATACAGTAATAGTAGCACCCAACAGCAAACCAGGAAAGAGCTCTACAGATGAATCAGAACACAAATTAAATCATATATATGTTTTGCTCATGGTTGACTGCAAACCAAAAGGTATAATATTTTCCATGCTATATAAGGTTAAAATTTACAAGTGGCAATAAAAATGAAAGTATTGTAGAAAGATGTGTATATTGTATAACTAAGAATGCTATTATATGTCTCAAACTGTTCAACACACAAATAAAAGTAAAAGTCTGGAACTGTTGAGTTTTCTGATGGGATCATGTAGATCAAATTCTGAAAGATAACTGTCTGATCAATTATTAAGGTCAATACTCACTTTTGAGGATAGTCCTTCACTAAATTGCATGATAGAAGATAAAGATCATTGGAATGACCAAGCTCCATTGCAGCTGCCAGATGAACTAATGTGCATTTCAAATGAAAAGGATCTCTTTCAAGTAATCTGAGATAGAAATTTTATCATAAGGATGTAAAATCAACATTAGTCGACGAAACGAAAGTGAAACAGAAACTTTACCGACTTACATAGATGTGAGTTCAAAACATTTTTGGTATTCTCCACTCTGATGGTAGTATTCAGCTTTGCATGCCAAAACATCGATGTTGTTTTTCATCATTTGGCCAGAACTTGAAGAAGAAATACTGCAGGATTCTCGTTCAAGTTCCTTGAATTTTGCTTCCACTATAAATTCTTTTTCATGCTGAAAGGGTATAGAAGAAACCACGACCAACAAAAGCGTAATTAAAGACCAAAAACATCAATTATATATTTGTATGCAGTTAGATGGGTACCTTCCTAATCAAACACGAGTAGAATGCTGAAAGCCACCCATCTTCTTTCCCAAATTGCAGAGAGGACAACAACTCAGATTCTGAAATATATCATAGCAATACATATGAAGCAATACTTTGGTTTCAATAAGCTGAGAACTAAAGAGAGGATTGCAGGTAAAACATGTTCTTCTATAAATTAGTCAAGTGATGGCAATAGACATATGATAGTTAAATATCCTCAAAGGATGCAGTTGGCATGCAGAAGAACAGATTGACAAGCCTATCTAGTTAGTAATACATATGAAGCTTTTTCTGGCTCATAGTTAAAAATAGTTAGAGCGATGAGAGCACAGTTTTACCCCAAAGAAAAAAAACAAAGATGATAACTTGATCTGAGATCAATATTAAAATAAATGCAGTTCTTATTTTAAAAACTATGCAAGACATAACACTAACATTCACAATATAAGCAAACCTCAAGATAGAGCCCAGAAAAATAAGAAAGTCTAATTTCAACTTTTGAAGCTTACCTTCCTCGCATGTTAACATGTAATTATCAACAAGGCATTCGAGAGCCTGTCATGTATATTTAAAAAAATAGTTAGGATCATACTGGATGAGGATAACAGGGCATCATATCAAGGGATCTAACCAGCTAAGAGATGCTTCCAGAACATCAATCCACTGGTAAATTTATCATCAAGCAGAAATATGATGGTAAAGAATTGAATTGATGATGGTGTTTTGTACAATACTATGTGCTCATTTCTATTTTCAACATATCTGGAAACAACAATAACAGACAAGGGTGCATCAGAGTTATGTTATTATCAATTGCGACCACATGTTACAGCATCATATGGCTAAGACCCACATCCAGGTATACAATTTGCTTAGGCATTATTGACCTACTGCATTTAATCTGTAATACAAGCACACATATTGTTCCTAGGACCATAGTTGACTCAGCATGTCAAGACTATAAGAAAGTTCAGCCTACCCAACCGCAGAATAGACATATCATGATATCAAAGTAAATTGAAACATGGTTCAAACATTAAGTTTCATGTGTCGGTAATCATACATATGGAAGTCGGTATTCAAACACTAACAACATAAGGGACAGTTCATTTAATAGACAAACCTAACAAGCATTGTAGTATCTTCTGTTTACAGATTCATATGATTCTTCTCACCTCATAACACAATGGATCAGATTTAACTGCTGCCTTGTACCTGAGATGACAATAGAAAGAAGCCATTAAGCCTGCTTAATCAAACTGGCAATGCCTAGTACTGAAAAGTTATTTGACTTATTTCAACTATGTTCAGTTGTTCATTAATCAACTCAACTTAAAAGGTGTATAAAGAATAAAAACTTCAAGAAGATAAAGCACCGCCAATACCACTGAATACACTGATGGTGATTATACTACTTCGAAATACACAAGCAATCTAATCAAAGGAAAAATAAAAGAAAGTTGCTGATTTCACCATTGTCGAGCAAGATCGCGATTGCCCAGTGCTTCATAAGCCTTGCCACGTAAGAAACATATAGCTGATTTGATCTGGCAAGCACGAATCACAATAATAAGCAATCGTCATACCAATTACTCAGAGAGAGAGAGAGAGAGTCATCACACATTGATCTCATGATCTTCAGCGTCCTTATCAAAATTGATGTCACTGCCATCATCCTGATCAAGAACATTTCCATGCTCATCTACTTTGGCCTCTCCGAGCATCATCAAACACTGATGCCATTCTTTCAGCTCCTCCTGGCCAATGCAAAAAAAACTGTGAAACAATGCAGCATATGAAAAGATCAAGGATAGAACTTGTTGTGACGTTAACAAACAAAAATAATATAGAATTAGAAACATCAAAAGCCTTCATGTTTCAACAATGGACAATAAACTATTGTATACAAATCATAATTAAGACAATCATATACTAGGTTGCAAACTGTCCGTGTATGTGTCACTCTTCCAGAGTTAAGAGAAATAAAATCAAACTAAACCACTAATTCCATGCAGGTATTTCGATCCTTTCCCCATACGGAATTCATAATTTTGTTCTGAGTAGGACGGAGACAGATCGAGTAAGACGTCAAAACACATAAACAGTTTATTGTAGTGACACATATATCAATCAACACAAATTGTCCTTTCACTAGCAATCCAAGCAGGAAGCGCGCATTCTTTTCAATCAAAAGCTCAAATAAAAGCAGCCAGTCAGAACCGAGCTCAAGCACCAAATAAGTTTGACGGAATACCCAAGTCGAAAAAAAAACTTCCATCAAATAAGTCAAGCGTATCCTGCTGATCATTCAAAGGACTCGCAGGGCATTTGATTACAAGCTAGAAACGAAATCGCCAGCTGTAGCCACTAGGGTAGCATTGAATAACAGGATGCCCAGTCCAATTCAAATGTTCCCCGCTGAAAGCAGAACAATCGAATTTTATCGAGTGCTTGCAGAAGCCCACAAGCTATTCGACCAAAATACTGCCCAAATGCGCCTGGCGACGAAATGTTCAGGCAAAATAAGCTGCCGGTAAGGAAGCCCGAGCGACACAAACAGGGAAAGCGAAACAGGACTTATCGGGACGCACGCAACGTGTTCGAAGAAATGCGGAGTAGGAGGCGGGGGAGCAGAGCTCACGAGGCACTTGGCGGCGAGGAACCGGAAGCGGAGGTCGCGGAGGAGGCGGGAGTTGTTGAGCACGTGGAGCGCGCGGCGGAAGTGGCGGCCGAGGAAAAGCGCCTGCGCGAGCATGTAGATGTCGGCGGGGTCGCCCGTGGCCGCGGCCACCTTGTCGGCAAGGAAGATGGCGGACGTGTAGAGGTGCTTCCCGA
This sequence comes from Stipa capillata, assembly GCA_019208055.1. Classification (NCBI taxonomy): domain Eukaryota; kingdom Viridiplantae; phylum Streptophyta; class Magnoliopsida; order Poales; family Poaceae; genus Stipa; species Stipa capillata. The sequence goes on along the minus strand of JAGXJF010000324.1, from coordinate 152,325 downwards.
GGCTGTCCCGCACCACCCCGCGCAACCGCTCCACCGCCTCCTCCCTCATGATGCCCGCCACCGCCTCGCCTTCTCTCCTCCTCCTCCTCCGCTTGGGGTCTGGTGCTGCGGATGCGGCTGCGGGGGACGAGGGAGGGAAACCGAATTTTGTATCCAACATTCGAACTAGGGTTCGCGGAGTGTGGTTTCTTTAAAAAGAGTGGAGATTGACGGAGCGGTCGAAGTCGGAACTCGCTGCCGGTCGCTGATTTCGTTGTGCGAAATTTCCGAAAGAATTATTTGAAGATACTGTTACGCTTGGGCTTAGGCCCATACAGGAAGCCATGTTTCGTTGATTGAGAAGCCCATCTGGTTGCATTGGCTTAGGCCGAGTTCCAAGATTATGGAAGATCCTCGCCAAAAGAAAACATGATTACAAGAGGCCATTGCCGTTTCTCATTTCTTCCACCGACATTCTGATCGATTTTCCTCGCTTCCGACTGATCTGGCGTCGGAGGGTGAAGAACCCGGAATCAATATTTGTCGTATAAATCAGTTTGCTTTCTATAGTAAGTTTGTCTGTTCTTGATAGTAGCAGTTCAGGATAGGCATTTAGTTTACCCGAAAATTCGGTTTTGGTTTTTCAGTTTTTGAAGATTTCGGTTTTAAAAAATAGAAACTAAAATACGGAATGTAATTTTGTAAACCGAAAATTTAGTTAACCGGAAATTCGATTTCGGTTTTTGGTTTAAACCGAAATATACAAAACATCACAAAATTCAGAAATACACCATTAATTAATTCAGCAAAAAGAATTCTGATTTTTTTATGAACATGTGCACAGAAATTCGGTATAAAGAGTTTTCCATAACATTAGAGTTTGGTATAGAGAGTTTTCCAAAGTCTTTTAGAAATGATTTCTTTTGAATACTTATCAAATTATCTCCTACCATGTTATTGACTAGTTCCCCGTTTATAGTACGCTCCAGAAGTGTGTCACATACTCAATGTCCCGAGGGGTCTCACAAGTACGTCTCAGGTGCATACTCCAGAAGTCTATCATATGCTCAATGTGATCATTGGATCACTAAATGACTAGAAAAAGTCTTTAACCTTCTCGATTCCATGTCATCTCTTTTTAAATCTTTTTAGGGGACATCAACACATGTTCCAACTTATCTTGAGAACTAAATACTTGATCACCATGTTGATCCACACATTAGTGCCTTAATAGTTTTGTTATTAATCATTAAAACCCACTTAGAGGCCCAAGATGCACTTCTAATCTCTCCCTTAACCGCAGGAGCCCCTGAGTGCGCCATTCGCCGTCGCGCCATCCATTGTCACTGAAATGACACAAAATCCACCCGTCGACCGCAGTGCCAGCAGCCACACCTCCTCCTATCAGCCGGTCGCGCCCACGACTGCTGCGCCTCCCGCTGCTGGCTCCAGCCTGCCAACGCCCCCGAACTCTGTAGCGCGCTAAACCCTCGCCCCCTTTGGGAGCGAGGCCTGCTACCACCGCGACTGGAGCCGATAGTGGTGGCGGTGAGGAAAGCAAGCAGAGATGATCCCGATGGAGCGCGGGCTTTTGGGCCCCGGGTCGCTCCACGGGAGCGACATGGGAGCCTTAGGGTTTTACTTAGCCTAAAATTACATCATAAAAAAATGTGCAACTTTAATATAAAATTTAATTTTTAGTTCTTAGGTTATATGTAGAGCGAGGAGTGAATGAAGATGAGTGGTTATTGATCCAATGCTTAAAGGATTACTAAGGTGTAGAAAAAAATCCATGCAACTTATAAATATACATTCGACTATATTCATCTCTCTCTGGAATTTTATCCTCCTATCGAACGCACTATACTGCTTAGGGTAATCCGGTGCACTGTATCTTAAACTTTATAATATGTATTAAATATATGTTTACATACAACTCTTCTAATATATCTAGACAAGTTGTTGTTTAATATGTTTTGCAAGAGAAAAGTATAACTTGTCTTAGATTCCGTGCTAAAAACCACATTAAAATTAGGATACGGTATCTCTCTTTTTTCTTCTTAATTACACCTCTATATCAATATTTTATTGAGATGATACGTTTAAATGCAGTGCATCGTGGAGTATCCGGACTCACCTCACACTGACATCCAGATGTATTCGCTTTGATGTAATTAGCGGTTCATTTTCCACAATTTTGGGTTCAGTTAAACCTCCATGCTCCTCGGTAGGTCCGCCCAGCAGAGCTCTAAAGCTGCAGAGCAAAACATGTCACATTTTCTTGCCAGATGTGAGATGCCTCTTCAGAATAACTACGTATGCATCTGAGACGTAAATGCACGTTCGCAAGCACACGTATGCAACAACGAGGTTTACTTGCGTTTACTGCGCTGTACGTGGATAGCTATTAGCTACAGTACTACACGCGCGCCGGGGATGACGGCGTCCGGAGGTTTATTACTGCTACTGGGTGCCGCACCGGGGCCCGAACTCGTCGGCACGAGGCGGCGAGAGGCCCCGGCTCACCAGCGGAGCCGTCCCCGCGGTGGCCGCGTCGCCGCCGCCGCACGAGAGGAGACAGCTGTCCGTCGTGGCGCAGCTGATGCGGGTGACGATGACGTAGCTGCCGTTGCTGTACAGCTTCATGACGTAGCACCCGTCGTGGTCCTCGCCGGCGGACAGGGCGCGGCCGGTGGCGGTGGCGGTGGCGTTGGTGTTGGCGGTGACCTCGGGCGCGTAGTAGACGAGGTGGCACTCATCCCAGTAGACGGGGCACCATCTCATCAGGATCGGGTCGCGCCCGCCGCAGAGGTAGCAGACGTACTGCTCCGGAGGCCCGTGGCCGTCGTCGGCCGTTGCCGGCGTCGACAGTGCCGAGGAATAGGATTTGTTGCCGCTGGTCGCCGATACGGTTGTGTTGGTGTCGCCGGCCGTAAAGGAGGCGGCGGTGACGGCGAGGAGGAGCAGGAGGCCGGGAACGAGGAACGAAGCGGAGACATGGACGGTTTTTTCAAAAAAAAAGAAGCGGAGACATGGAAGACGGAGGCAACCGGCGGAGCCATTTGAGAACGGGAGAAAGATCGTCGGTGTTTTGTGTTGGCGTATTTATGGTGGATTTCGGTGTGCCAAATTGCCAATGTGCCATGCTTCGAGTGGGCGAAAGAAGCGGCACGCATCAGGCACATGTAGCAGTTGATAGGACCGAGTGAGTGAGATACACTGCATTCTTTGAAGTAGTTGCACCTGCAGAATCGTTTGCAAGGAAAACAGTACCGGATCGCCTGAACGTTTTCAGATCTAAACTCCACCTTCAATGTGTCACAGTTAACTAGCATGAGTACGGTGTCCTGTGAAAATTATGTGAAATGCGTCATGAATCATGTTTAATTGTTTTAAATTTTTATGTGATATTAGATTAATATAAAAATAGAAGTCCAAATCATAAGCTAGCCAATCAGTCGTTGGACCGAGACCGGTAGGTTGTTTATATGTGATATTAGATCACAGGGAATTGAAGTTCATATCATAATTAGCTAATATTGTATGTCATTGATATGTGGAGTTAAGGTTCATATCATAGGTCGTTGATATTATATCGGTACGCAGACTTAAAGTTTAGGTAGTATTTTTATGAGGTGCAAAATTTTGAATATCTATTGGTTGTGGGCTATTAATAATTAGAGTACACCAGATTCATGCCGGATAATGTTTTAAGTACAATTATGATGATGTATCGATTGTGGTCTATTAATAATACGGGTCCACTAGATCAATGGCCGAAAGATGTTTTGGTACGGTTATGAAATTTATCGATTATGATCTGTTTAGATGAAAATATGAAGATCTATTGGCTGTGATATGTTTAGATACAATTATGAATATCTATCGGCTATGATATATTTATGTATAATTATGAATATCTATCGGTTGTGATCTCTTTACATATTGTTATGATGATCTCGGCTATTATCTATTTAAATATGATTATGGAGATCTATCGGTGAGATATGTTTAGGTATAATTATTATGATCTATCAGTTATATTCTATTTAAGTACCGTTATGATGATTTATCGGTTATGATATGTCTAGATACGGTTATGAAGATCTACTGGTTGTGATATGTCTATGTACATTTATGATGATCTATTGACTAATAAATTAACGACGAGATACTTTGCTTTTGATGAAAAAATTTAGTGTGTCTTTTCCTCTCTTTTTTTTTGTTAATTTCGTTGTGTACTTTTAATAATGGGACATTTACATATTTGCTATTAGTTCAAAATTTTATTGCATATTTGCCATAAGGAAAAAAAGTAATTGCGTATTTATTATGTGTCGGTAACACATGAACAGTGCACCTCAGTGGCAAAAATGTAATATCATGAAAAATCTATAATTAACATCAGAAACTAATGACAATTTGTAAAATTTCATTCGATACATAATAGATTGGTTGTATAACGCACATTCATTCATGATTCGCACAAACAGAGGAAGGTGGCAAACCATGTCGCGTAGATCACCTCTTGTGTGCTGATAGTCTTGTTAATGAAAAAAATTTATTTTAGATTCTGGACTTTTATGTTGAACCTCGAACTATAAAGTCGGATATTTTAGACCCTTAACTTTTAAAATCAGTTTATTTTAGATTCTACAGCGGTTTTAATGTCATTTTGCTAATGTGGCATATGACGTGAATGGTTTTGCCGATATGGCATATGAGTGACTAACAACCTCGACAGTGTGATTAAAAATATTTTTAAAATCAAGAAAATAAAAGAATTAGAAATTCAAAATATTCAGAAACTAAAATTTTAACGTTACGAATTTTTCGAACGTAAACACAACACGCCCTAAACTTTCTAGAGATAATTTTCAGTAACAAAAAAGAGTTGAAAAATATATGAGAATAATTCATTTCGATCTATATAATCTAAAATCCACCCTCAAAAGTTTCCAATATTTTTGAATCTATCTCAATATTTTCCTAAGATCAAGTTCAATTTCTTGGATTAAATCAAATGTGACATCATTTTATTTTGAATTTTTGAATTTTTGTTTTTAAATTTTTTTGAACTTTTTATTCTTTTGCATCAAACCGTTCACGTGGTCAGCCACGTCATGTGCACATCAAGAAAAATCATCCATGTAATATATCATCTCAGCAAAACCACCCTTAAAACCGTTTTATAGGGTCTAAAATATCTAGTTTTGTAGTTCGGGGTTTAACTCAGACCTCGGATCAAATTTCAAAGTTTGGGGTCTAAAATACTTTTCCCGTGTTAATTGGTTTGAATCTGTACGTGTTGGCAAACTCCACTTGGTTTATGTCCGATTAGTACGTAGGGATGTGCCAAGACCTGACCCTAAACGAGCCCTGAACCTACGTGCGCACATACAGTTCAAGTAACAATCCACCCCCTGTTCTTTTATCGTGGTGTCCTGAATTTCTCCCGTGCACAGACAGTTCGAGTTGATCCAAATAGACCGATCTCCAAGAAAATTGCAAGCAGTAAACACGCTTAATTGCATGTATGGTTACCTAGCCCAGAAAGCAATGGATGCTGTTGAAAGTTTTGGCAGTAAGCACTTGAGCAGTGTGTTACAGCCATTTCCGAAAAAAACAAACCACCGAATCGCCAGATTGGGATCGATGCTTTTAGCCATGAAACGAGGAGACTCTATTACGTCTAGCTGCCTCAAGCTATCATCGTTTCCTTCCTTTTTTTATCTCAAACCGCAGCAGTTATCTCTTCTATTATTAAAAAATCACCGTTTCCTTCTACAAGAACGGACATTTTTAGGATATATTTCAGTATAGCACATTACGAATTGGAAGTGTATCATCTGCCTTTCGGGGGCCTCTGCCTGGGTACATTAATTTTGACCGTTGGACTTTAGATTAGCATTAAGACGGGGAATATTGTGATTTCCCGTGAGAACTGGAATGCTTAAAATTTCGGCCACGCTGATCCAGGCATATTTGAATGAGTTTTTGGGACATGCATATTTGAATTTCGTTTGCACCGTGTGTCCCCAACCATTATGCACAGTCTGACACGAACGCTATCTAAGCAAGGGCGCGCACGAGATGCCTCAAGCGCAACACGTCCGAGTCAGCTGCATGCGTCCCATGTGATCCCGTGGCTACACGCCGGCACCGGGGACGGCCGGCCCCGGCGCCATGAGCTGGTCGCCGCAGCGCTCGAAGTCAGTGACGCGGGGCGGAAGGGGGGCCCTTGCCACGGCCGGGGTGGATTTTCTTTCGCCGTCTCCATCCCTCCGCGCGACGTCGCCGTAGCTGCACACGAGGTAGCAGCCCGCGACCGCCTGGCAGCTGACCACGTCAACGATGACCCAGCTGCCATCCGGGTACAGCTTCATGACGTAGCAGTCGTCTCCGTTCCTACCGCCATCGTCGTCAGGGCCAGCGCCCAGCGCGTTCCCATCACCTTCGTCGACGGGGCCGGGTGCCAGCGTGCGGCGGGAGGAGGAGGACGACGAGGACAGGCATGCGATGTGGCAGTCGTCCTTGTCGAGGGGGCACCACTTGATCATCAGGGTGTTGCGCTCGCGGCAAAGGTAGCAGATGTACTGATCCGTGTTGGCCGGCGCCGTCGACGCCGCCGAGGAGCAATCACCACTACGCGCCTTTACGGTGGCGCTGGTGACCGCCGTAGCATTGGTGACGCCAGCCGCGGAGAAGGACGTGGTGGTGGTCCTGGCGGCCGCCATGGTGGCGAGTAGGACGAAGGCGACGACGAAGGAAACGTACAAGATGAAAGTCGGGAAAGCCATTTGAAAGTCACTGCGTGTGTTGACGGGGATCCTGGTAATATACATGTCAGCGGGGTTAGCTCTTGTCGATCGGTGATGTCACGTGTCATGTCACAAGCAGGTTCTGATCCCACATGTCTGCATGATTATATATTCGGCCCTGTTCACAAAACTTGAGTTTTTATGTCGAAATCATTTATTAGTATGAGTTTTAATACTTAACTCCTACGTAGAACTCATGAGCTTGACTCTGCTAGGTGGTACCCAGCTGCCGCTGGCGCCGGCTCCACCGCCGCCTATCACCATCGTCCCGTTTAAAGTGGGTCAAACACCGTCCGCGACGGTGGCTGCATCGTCGCGTCGCCGCCTCCCCCAGGCTTCCCTCTGCAACCGGGTTCAGTGAACCCCAGCAGTAAACCAATGAAGCGTTGCCTAAATCGCAACAGCCACTGTCACTGGTGAAGACGACAAACCCGCAGGTCGGAGTGTGAATCTGCATGCCGGTTGCAACTTGCAAGGTTATAAATTCGACTGGCTTTCAAAATAAATTAGTCGACGATGTTTAGTAAATTCGACTATTTTATTAGAACCGCTAAGCATCCGCCTCGTTCATCATTAGATCACACTACCGCTAATCATCTCAACCCCCCTCCCTACCACACTACTCGCATACTCCCAACACCACACTCGCTCACCCACACGTGTTCCCCTCGACCGGTGCTTGTGCTAGCTCTCCTTCCCTTGCTTCATCTCTATTTCTCTCTTTCTCTTTTACTCGCCCACCTCTTCTATCATTTATCATTCTCTCTCAATCGTCCCTAGAACCCTCACCTGATATGGGTCAAATCTTGAGGTGAGGTTCGATCTGTTGTTACAGTCTGATCTTTCATGACACTCCACTTTCAGTAGCAAAGATAATCACCGATTTACATGGTAGTCACAAACATAGTAGGAACAACATGTCAATCCCTCCAATTGAAGAAACAATATGGACGAAATGTATAGATTTAGTAGAAAATCTCCTACGTGTCACAGGAACTCATATGTCAGTAAAGGTTTTTATAAAGTGTCTTCTAAAACTTAGAAACTTTTAGACAATTTTTTTAAACTTAATACACATATCTACCCTAAACACATCGTGTTTATTCTAAAAACATATCCTAAACTTTTACAATGGATTGATCCTTGGCTTTATAGCTGGCTCGAACCCGGCCTATGGCCATGCGCACGTGCACATGAAACGGCCTCTCAGATCCTTTTATTCCTAATTAAGCTAACCAACTTTAAAAAAAAATTGGACTCAGTGCCACCTCCCTTTGTCTTGGACTTGGTTCCGGTGGCCCCATTCAAAGTTTTCCTGCTGCACGTCTCCTTACGTGACAATAAAAAACATAAAAAAATTAGCGTGGCCTTCCTAGTTGATTTTCAGCTGGTTTAACTCCTTCCTTATCTCCGAAAAACTTTCCTATCTCCAAGGGCACATGCACATGCAAGAATTTGTATATATGCACGTACTTAACTAATCCTGATCTCCCGATTGCATGAACACAAAAATAGGAACTTCTATCTTTTCAAGTCGTGTAGGACACCAGGTCCGTCTCCGATTAGTTTGCATGCAGCAGGTCCCCTCCAGATTTTGCACGCAGCATGTTCTTTTCCTCTTTCCGGCGTAGAGCGGCCGTATGCTGACCAAGTTACCAACTAGTTGTTCCTCATCATCATATATGACTCGCCATAACTTAGGTATGTAAATATCTCGATGAGCCAAAACATCAACAGGCGAAATAAAGTACGCCGTATCATCACCAAGATAGGCAACCACGAAAAATTGAAACATTGCAACATACCAAATCACCCTACTATAGCATCCAAATTTCATTTGGTGCAACAGATTGAAAACCCTCATCGCAACATCCTGAACTCACTTTGTCATGACCCTAATTTTCGGAGCCGCGAGATATGCCTGCAATTGCCCAGGAGTTTCTCAATTGCGGACGTAGAGCAGTTACATCACCAACATAGCGATTGAACAAACAAACTTTATTACAGAACTAGGAAAATTATGCTTAGTAGCGGTTAAGTTTACAGTAGACTGGAGCATCTGAGCCGAAAGTTTACATTACAACCAAAAATGGACCTATTCCACAGGCGCCTCGAGCGCGGATATAACCTAAAACTCATACTCGTCTTCGTCAAAGTATTCTCGTCATATGCTCCTTCTTCATTTTTCTGTACAACTGTAAAGGTTGGTGCAGTAATGAGTACATGACGTACTCAGCAAGCCACGTTGAGAAAGTGTGCTACTAGCTACATGCTCTGGATTTCAAAGGAGGGGTGTACGGCTTAATATTTGGTGGATGCATAGTCCTAGTCTCCGCCTTAGCGATTAAAATCTCTTCATTAAAACATCTCAACTACAAAAATTTATGTTTTAGCAACCCTGTCAGGTCAGCGTCAAATTCAATTAGACATCATCAAGTTCTACTTGTGCCTTGTACCGAGAATCATCTCTAGACATAGCTTCATTAACCGAAAGCACGGCGTATTAGAATATCATTTGGTTTAACTCTGCAGAGTGGCTCAGCTTTACCCACATGATATCTATACCTCTTGTTGTCACTCGAGATTAACACACTCCCATCAGTGTGTCGACAGAGGTAAGATAATTAACAAGGTTTTTTATCTGCTCTATCTCTTGAAGTCCCTACCCAGGAACACTACGTCACTCCTCTCCCAGGAGCCGACGGGCCAGGGTCAACTTCGCGATCCGGGAGTTGAGTGAGTTCCAGTTGTGATTTCCTAGTCAATGGCCTATCACCTCATTCGCTTCTGCGGGCCTTCCAGAGAAGTGGAACGGCAAGCTAGTCTGTAGTTGTTCAACAGGTAGAGCATATTTACTAGGCCAGGTTCGACAAGTCGAACATGTGATTGAGCGGTTCTATGTTCATCACTAAGCACAAGGGTCTTGACCTTAACTGCCCCGAGTAAGGCAATTCACCCGATTACTCTTACTCCATGGGAGGGGTATGGCTGCACAATCAATACATGAAGGGCCCCATCTTTTCTGTTCCCTACCGTCAGTAATTTCTCTTTAAAAACACATACACCGAGTTTTGAGTTAGGGTTACCAATACTCCTGAATATTGTCTAACTAGCCTCTAATGCCGTGAAGGATATTAATATAACTTATTTCCATCCTAAGGTTATCAAGGTGAATATGGCCTACAAAAATTAACTGGGCTGTGGGGTGGTACATAATAACTATACAATCATGTCATTCAAAGATAGCACATATGAAATTAACATACGAAAAATAATAACTAGACTAGTAGTATAGTAAATAGCATGGCATGTGGGTTCAATATGATCAAGAAGTGTGACTTGCCTACTGCACCGGGGTCCGTTGGATCGAAGTCTTTAGGGAGTCCTTCGCCGTCGGGGTCCTTGCTCAGTGTCGGTTCATCACTATCGTTCCCTAGTTGCAAAAAGATCCAAACACACACAAACATATATAAATCCGGGCTCGACGAATGCGAGCTGGGAGCAAAATGTAATTAATTTGAAAATAATACTAAAAATAGGAAGTGGGGTGTGAGGTCAGAACCGGAGTGTTGAAAGGATGAAAGAAGATATGGAATGTGGATTTGGGTGTCGGAGGGGAATCAGAATATATAGGATGTAAGAGGGTTTTGTGGGTGTCAGGTGTTAAAAAGTGAGAATTTGGAGTAACAGGGTGGAAAATCAGAACCGTGTCATCGAGACGATCGAAACGGTATATAATATGGTTTTAGGGTTTCGGGCTCGACCCGTCGAGCCCGGCTCGCAAAATAATATAGGGCCCATTAGGGCCCACAGGTTGGGCTGAACATGGGTTAAGGTAGGGCTGGATATGGGTGGGTTGAACTTGGGTTAGGGCTTTGGGCTCAACAGAAAAAGAAATAAAAAGAAAATAAAATCCTAATTTGATTGGGCTCAATCTGATTGGTTGTGGGCTGCTAATGGGCTTTGGCCTGTTAAGTAAAAGAAATAAAAAAAGAAAAAGTCTGGGCTGGCCTGTGGCGCTCGGGGATGGCCTAAGAGGGTGGCTTGGCCATTGGGCCGACCTGTGGGGCGGAGGGAGGTGGCGGCCTAGAGGGAAAGAGGCCGAAGGTTTCGGCCGGATGGGGAGGGAAACAGGGGAGATGGCCGCCGGCGACGGGAAGGGGATTTTGGCCGCCGGGGAGCTTGCCGGAAAAGGTGAAGGACATGGGGAGGCTCGGGAGAGTGTGAGGATCTCATTTTTGGGGAGAAAGGGAGATGTTGCTACGGGGGGCTCGGTTCTCACCTCGCCGGAGTCGGAAGTGGCGGTGCTAGGCTCGCCGGAGCTCGAGAAGAAGAAAGAGCGGAGCGGGGAGTTGTGTGAGAGGTGGAGAAGCTCAAGGAGTGAAGAGAGGGCTCGGGAGAGGGATCCCCGTGGGAATTATAGAGGAGGGAGGAGGTGGCCGGGGTGTTGCTCATCTCCCGAGGAGATGAGCTCACCGGTGTTGGGGCATCCGCGCTTGCTCAGGCACGGGAGAGCTCTGGCGGCGAGCGTGGCAGAGAGGTGAGGTGGCGGGCGGAGCAGAGAGCGGCGAGGGTGGTGGCGCGGAGGAGAAGAGCGACGGGGGCAGAGTGGGGAGGGAGTAGGCGACGCGTGGACCCTGCGTTGAGCTGGGGTGGCGCGACGGCGGTGGCGATGGAACGGAGATGACGGGAGGTAGGGGATGAAGATGATGGGCCAGGTGGGCCGGAGAAAGAGTAGCAGGTTGGGCTGAGGAGAGGAGATTTGGCCCAGAGGGATTTCGAGATGTTGTGATTTTACAAAATTTCGGTACAGTCACACTTGATGCAACAATCGAAAACATTCACAGCAGCATCCAAAAATCAAATAGTGCAACAATTAAAGACCTCATTGCAACATGCGTAATTTAGTTGATGCAATAATTGAAACTACCACACTACAACATACAAAATTTAGTTGATGCAACCACTGCAACACTGAAGTTTATTCATCGTAGCACATGAAAAATAGGTACTACAACATCCGATTGCATTTGATGTAACAAAAAAGGCCACAAAATAAATCTCCATGTGGTCTTTCGGTACTGACCAATCCCTGTTCAAATCTTCACGGGAGCTCGTCGAAGCCATTGTGTCATGCGTCTCCTTGAGTATTTGCATCACGTATTGTGCCTTCTACCAGAGAATCTCAATAGAGGAGAAGCAAGAGATGGTGCCTCCCTGTCGACGAGGCGAGCTGCACGATGGCCATGCCGCACATGCTCTCCTTGTCTTTTCCTCCTCCCACCGTTGTCGCCTCCAGATCTGCCTCTGCCTCCACGTCATTTCGCTTATGCCTCCGTTCTGCACATGCACACACGGGACACGGCAACAAAGCTGGCCATGGCTTGTGGTCTCCTCCAGCGCCAAGGGAGAGGAGTGTAATGGACATGGCGCGCACTCTCTTCACGCGGCGCGGCTTGGCCTAGGACCTTGTCGGTGCAGGTTCCCAGAGGCAGAAACTAGGCCTAGGGCAACCTAGGTTACAACGTAGGTCTTGGCCCAAGTAGCATAGGTACACCTCACTAATAATTCCTTCAAAAGTTCAGCCCCGGACCAGCCCAGCCCGTGTTTTGGGCCTAGACCGACCAGGGCTAAAACAAAAATTGCCAACCAATCAATTTTCAGGCTGTTATGTACCAAGGGATAGGGATCTGGAAAGGAAGAACTCAGCAAGAACACGAGAGAGAAAGAGAGAGAGTTGGGCAGGAGACAGAGTTGGTATTGATAGAAGAAGTGTTTGTTACGACTTGATTTTCTGCCTGCTTCCTCTCCGCCTCTCGCCTCTTAACACCCTCCTGCTTAACAGGCCACAGACCACACGGTTCCCCACACACTCATTCGTTTAAGGTTACACGGGCCTAGCCCAACACCAGGTGTACAGCACCACATAGCTCCAGATACGAGTACATCAAGCCTTGGTGGCACGGCTGGTGTCTGCCTGTACCACCGCCGTGACATTGCCGCCCCCTTGAGCGCCAGCTTGCCCCCAAGCTGGTGCATGCTCGAAGCGCTTGCGCAGCACATCGTAGTCCTCCCAAGTCGCTAGTGTCTCAGGCAAAGAAGACCACTTAATCTTCACTTGCAAATAAGCTGTGTTGCCACGCTTCACGAGGCGACGCTCCAGAATTTCCAACGGGAACACTTCATCTGCATTGAGTTCAATAGGCACCGGCAAAGACGAGAAGACAGGTGTGTGATCAGGAACGAACGACTTGAGCTGGGACACGTGAAATACCGGGTGAACCAGACTGTGGTCAGGGAGCTCAAGCTTGTATGCTGCATTGCCAATCCTGGACAGAATCGTGAAAGGGCCATAAAACTTGTAAGAGAGCTTGGGATAAGGACGGCTCACCACTGAAGACTGAGCATACGGTTGCAGCTTGACAAAAACCTGCTCGCCAACAGTAAACTCCCGGGGAGATCGACCCTTATCAGCAGCTTGTTTCATGCGAAGCTGAGCTTTAGCCAACTGACTTTTCAGAAATTCAGTGTAAACAGCTCATTCGTGTAACAGATCCAGAACAACAGGGTGCTGAGCTTTAGACATATTAGGAATTGGACCATAACTGGGATCAATACCATATAGGGCTTTAAATGGAGAGCACCCGAGAGTAGTATGGTGGCTGGAGTTGTACCAGAACTCAGCTAAGGGCAACCAACTAGCCCACTTCTTTGGTGTATCATGAACTGCATAGCGTAAATACATCTCCAGGCACTGATTAGTGCGCTCCGTCTGACCATCAGTTTGTGGATGGTAGGCAGAGCTCATTTGCAAGTCAGTGTGTAGAATTTGAAATAGCTCACGCCAAAAAGAACTTGTGAAGACTCTATCATGATCAGAAACTATAGAGCGCGGGATGCCATGTAGCTTAACTATGTGAGCAAGGAAAACTTTTAGCAACCTGAACAGCAGTGAAAGGATGCCTTGAGTGGGAGAAAGTGGCTGTACTTAGTGAAACAATCCACCACCACCAAAATGCAGTTATAACCCTCTAAAGTTGGGAGACCTTCAATGAAATCCATGCTCACATCTTGCCAAGCACCTGATGGAATAGGCAAAGGGCTAAGAAGACCTGGAAGCCTACAATTCTCATGCTTGGCTTGCTGACAGACTTGGCATCGTTTAACAAAATCCTCCACAGCCTGCTTGAGCCCTGTCCAGGAAAACAACTTCTTGACCCTTTGATAAGTAGCTTGGATGCCTGAGTGCCCACCCACAGGGGTGGAGTGAAAAGCCTGAATAAGCTTCGTTTGAAGTCCCACATTGGCTCCAATCCATATCTTGCCATGGTGTCTAATCAGCCCATCACTAAGCACAAAACCCGGATGATCTTGAGGTGTAATAGACAACTGCTGGAGAAGTTGTTGTGCATGAGGATCCATCTCATAGGAATTAAACACCTCCTGCAACCAAATAGGTTGGGCCACCGAAACTGCTGCAAGAGCCATGAAGTGACCAACTCTGGACAAAGCATCGGCGGCGACATTATCCACACCTCTATTGTATTGGAACTTATATTGTAAGCCAATGAGTTTAGTCATAGCCTTCTTCTGAAGCTCAGATCCCAGCACTTGGTCTTCCAGATAGCAAAGACTCTTATGGTATGTCTTAATAACAAAAGGACCATTCTGCAGATATGGGCGCCACTTCTCTATCGCCATCAAGATTGCCAAAAATTCTTTCTCATAAATAGAGAGTTTCTGATTCTAAGCACTGAGGGCCTTGCTGAGATAAGCAATAGGATGCCCTTTTTGACTAAGCACAGCTCCAATACCTGTGGCACAAGCATCAGTTTCCAAACAGAAAGGCAATTGAAAATTAGGCATGGCTAGGACAGGTGTGTGACTCATTGCCTGCTTCAGGTGTTGAAAAGCTATGTCACTATCAGAAGTCCAAGTGAAAGCCTTTTTCTTCAAGAGATTTGTTAAGGGCTTAGCAATTATGCTGTAATGGTGCACAAACTTTCTGTAATAGCCTGTGAGGCCAAGAAAACCCCTCAGTTCAGTGATAGAAGTGGGAGTAGGCCACTGCAACATAACCTCTGTTTTGGTAGGATCAGTGGCAACACCCTGAGATGAGATGATATGTCCTAAATACTCCACCTGCTGGACAGCAAAGACACACTTGCTCTGTTTGGCATACAACTGATGTTGCTGAAGAGTGCGAAGAACTAGCTCCAGATGGGTCACATGGTCAGAGAGGGACTGACTGTATACTAGTATATCATCCATAAAGACCAAGACAAACTTCCTAATGTACTTAGCAAAAATGGAATTCATCAAACATTGAAATGTAGCTGGGGCATTAGTCAGCCCAAAAGGCATAACCCTGAACTGGAACTGACCATGATGAGTTTTAAAGGCAGTCTTAGCCTCATCAGATTCAACCATTCTAATCTGATGATACCCTGATTTGAGATCCAATTTAGAGAAGAATTGAGTACCCGCAAGTTCATCTAGCAGTTCATCCACTATTGGTATAGGAAATTTGCTTTTGACAGTCACAATATTCAATCTTCTGTAATCTATACAAAACCGCCAACTACCATCTTTGTTCTTAACAAGTAAAACTGGGGAAGCAAAGGGACTCATGCTAGGTGTGACAATACCAGATGCGATTATCTCATTGACTTG
The DNA here is from genome assembly GCA_019208055.1 of Stipa capillata. Lineage (NCBI taxonomy): Eukaryota > Viridiplantae > Streptophyta > Magnoliopsida > Poales > Poaceae > Stipa > Stipa capillata. Next base: position 136,852 of record JAGXJF010000324.1, on the reverse strand, counting down.
GTTCTCAATTTTAGTTTTCTAAAAATGTGCATACCTATAAGGTCTCGAATTGACAGGCAGGGCATCAGGGAACAGATGAATTGTGTGATCAAAAGCTCGATGAGGAGGTAGAGTCTTGGGATCTTGAAAGACTTGGGCATACTGAACCAACAGGGCCTGCACTTCCACAGGAACATAGTACTCTGGAGGGAGCTTTGTGTGTTCCAACACTGCGGTAGCCCACACATCATTCCCTTTGTGCCACTTAACCACTTGCTCCACTGAGACCTCCTGAAGCCCTACAGATGTATCCTGTAGTGGAACTCCTTGTAACTTGATGAGTTTGCCAGCATAATTGAATTCTATCCATTTATCTTGCCAATGACAAGTCATAGCTCCCCACTGGGCAAGCCAGTCCATGCCCAAAATGGCATCATAGCCCCCTAAATCCAACATTTTCATGTCATACTGAAATGTATATCCCTGCAGCCACCAAGAGAGAGCAGGAACAGTTTGATTACACATCAGAACGTCACCATTTGTCACACCCCGATTTTCTAAAACCCGAAAATTAGGGCTTACAAAAACTTTTTCGTTAATAATGTTAGCTAAAATGCGCTAGACCAAAACATTAGTTCAAACCATGACGTAGCTAAATACCGAAACACGAAAAAACCTTGTTCTTATCTCTCTTGATCTCCATATTGCCGAAACCCTAATTCTCTGAACTTGCCCGACGACGTGAGCAACCCCATTCAATACTTGATCTCCATACTTAGCTACTCGCCCATACCCTCCTGCCATGAGCACACCTTGGCATCCTTTCCCCTCTCCTAGTTGGTGTGACCTAGACCAATTCCCGCGACTAAGTTTCCACGCGACTCCTTGCAGAATGGGAGCATATGTACGTCTTAAAACTCTTCCGAATGACACAAACTTTTGCAGATCACCTCGTCATGTCATATCAGGGATATGTGCACGTATATACTACTTTTGCATACACGTATATACGTAAAACCCTAATCCCCTTTCTACCCGTTTTGACGAAAGGGCGAAACCCTAAAACACCTTGATATTCGAAAACATGCGTGTTAACCCGAACCCACGTACGTCTGGCATGTTTTGAACTTCACACGCACTCCTTAGACCCAGCCCCGCCACACGCACAGATGCTGAATAACCCTAACACGAAAAAGGACTTAACGCAATACTCGCATCGTATACGCCACTGCGTCGGCGGTACTTCACTAACAACACGTTCTAAGCCGACATAAAGGTTTCATCTAGGGTTCCATGTCTCTGCCCCACCTTGCCGCGCCCCGAAACCCTGGACCCGAGCTCCCGATTCCTCTTCTTCCTATTTAAATCTAATTCCTACTAAAACCCTAACTCATCATTAGCTCCTGCCTTAGCCCCTCGACACTCTTGACCATAAGATAAAACCTTAAATCTACTACTATCGGTCCTCCCGGCTTCACACAGGTTCCGTAAAGGGACCCACGAGGTTCCCTCAATAGAAGTAGCTGAGCTGTAACCTTTCAAGCAAATTCAAGCGCAAACTCAAACCCTAGCTTAAAACCAACTAATTCGTGCATCCAAAAGCTCCCAATAAATTTCGTAATGCATGTCCATGGGTCATGGAATTATTCTAACCGCAAGACTTCTGGTTTGGTATACTATTTTGCTTGAGAAATCAACAAATGCATCCAGCGAGAATAGCGCTGCTATTTTCTGCTCCTCCCTATTGCTCTTTGCTAAGTCTACACCCAAGAGTACCAACCGACACCCCTCCTGCTCCCTGCCACATGGGCTCTAGTCCCACCGGTCATACCTCTCTCCCCTCTTTCTTCCCTCACTCCTGCACTGGCCACTGCTCCCTCCTCTGCAGCACCACGACAGCTCAACGACGGAAGACCCGCCATTGTCCTCGCCACCGAGCTTGACCAAGGACCCCGTCCAGGCTGCTCCATTTATTCAGCACATCCCGAGCTCAGCACAAGCCAGCACGAGCTCCACCATTCCTCAGCTGCTCCCCTACTCCCCATCCAAGCTTTCCGCCCCACCACCTCCATTTTCCCCGCCGCCAACAAGCCCACTAAGCTCATTCTCTTCCCCATTGCCGCAGTCCCGAGCTCCCCTGTCCTCGTCGTCTTCGCTCCGGTGCTCACCGAAGCTACCACCGCAGCCCTGATCTCCCCTGACAATCTACCCACCGACGCGCCCCCCACCAGCTGCTCTTCCGCTTTCCCCGAAGCAGGGCCGGCCAAGCTCCCACCACCTACTCCGCCGCTGCCGGCCTGAGTTGCCGCCACACCGGGGACCCTCTCCGATCTGCCTCCTCAGGCCGCTACCGCCGGTGCCCCCCTCCTCGCCGCCCCGGTGCCGCATCAACATCGGCCGACGCTCGCCACTGGTCCCCAAATCCCCGAGCGTGGCCAGATCTGCGCTGACCCCGCTCCAATGCTTCGGTCACCGCCGTCCTGGAGCTCCCCGTCCGGCCCAAGCAAGCACCAGCAACAAATCCCCGCCGGCGAGCTTCCCCAAATCGCCGCTTGTGAGGCCCCTGCTCCGAGCGCCGACGCCATCCAGCTTCCCGGTCGTCCCAACGGCAGCACCGCCCCGGAGGTATTTATCCGCACAACCCATGCCGCCGCTCCGGATTCATCGCCATAGCCCGCGCCCCTTCTCCTCCAAGGTGTCGTCACTCACCGCCGGGACCAGCCGCTGCCGCTAGCTTCTCCGAACCCCGCCAGCCGAGCATTCCCCAATCCACCGCCGTCGGAGCTGCTGAGCTCGCCCACCGCCGCCGGCGAGGTGAGCCGACGCCCGGGACCACCACCGCAACGGCCCGCCGGAGCCCCTGCCGCTGACTGCCCGCGTACCCGCGTGTGCCTCGCCAGATCTGCCGCGACCTGCCACCGGCCCGCCTGCTCCTCTGCTCCGGCCGTGGACTCCACTGCCGCCGCCATCTAGCTTTCCCCCCCCCCTAAGCTCTTCCTCCGGTCCCTTCCTCCATCCACAGCACATCGCGACTCCATTCCACACAACTCCCGCCGGAGTAACCGCCGCTCTTAAAACCGCCAACCGCCGCCGTGTCCTGGTCATCGCCGCCGCAGCTGCTCGCCCATCCCTAGGCCGCCACGCCGGTGCTCCCCTGTGCCGCCGGCCCCCCACTCCCTGCCGTCGCAGCTTCTTCTCCCCTGCCTCACCGGAGGAGCTCGCCGAAGACAGGTGCTCTGTTCCGAAAGACAGGGGCACTCCAACCCGACTGCCCGCTGGGCCGCCCCCTTCCTCTAGACGGTAAGCACCTGGCAAGTGGTCCCAAGCCCTGCTGGACCGTAGGCAGCTCTCGTGGCAACACCCCCCACGCATTTTCCGTTTTCTCTTCTGGTAAGGCGTAAGGGTGAGTGGAGAGAAGCGTAAAGTCACCTGAACCCTAGCCTTTCTTTTAATCGATAACGGCTTTGTTTAGGTCCGCCAGCTCAAGGGGTTTCAGGCCCGTTCTCTAGGGATTTATTCCGGTTCTGGGATCTCCAGAACATCTAGAATCTTTCGGTTCAGGCAAAATTTTGAAATTCAAAATTATTTAAATGCAAACAGAGGGTGGTTTATATAATGGCCTTGAATCCAAAATTCTTAAGGAATGTGTTGAAACATGATCCACTCACATTAGCTTATCAGTCGCATGGCCTGATAAATGACGCTCTGTATTCGAGTATTTGTGGATTCAATTCATCATAAGAAATAAAGTTCAAGTGACATGAAATAAAGCCATATATCAATATACTAGAAAGTGAATTTTATGTCTGAAATTTTTGGGGTAGATTTCTAACTCGTTACCCGTGTCTAATACCCTTGGGACAATAAGCATGAGGCCATCTAAAACATTCCAAAACCTTAAAAAGCTAATGTGAGTACAAGATTTCCGAGGACCCTAAAACCCTAGCGAAAGGATCATAACAAAATAGTGTCGAGAGATTAGAATATCACAGGAGAATAAAAACACCGAATAGCTTTCCCGCCAGCGTGAAGAGATCCTAACATGAAATCACCATAAAACGATAGAAGCAAAAAGGATCCTATGTCGGTGGAAAACCCTAAAATCAGTACCTTTTGTGTATTGACCTAAAGCACCATCTCTGACTCTCCAAGGCTTCTTAACGTCAAATAGCTAGTCAAGCGCATTACGATTTCATATGTTGATTCCTCCAGTTCTACATTTGATGTTCTTGGTTCTCCCTTGCAACGGTTCTTATTCAGTACTCTTCGACGTGTAGTTCCGACGTTTCGAGATATCGTGCAAAGGATCCCGGACCCTTATCGTATCAAGTTCAAGTTCGAGCCCCGGATAATATTGCCAGGCAAGCTTCTCTTCTTTGATCATGTTGAATCCCATGATTGCGATCTATTTATTTTGTTTGCAAAACATGCATGCTATGTGATAGAAAATGATATTTTATGTAGCAATAGTTACGTCCGATATGGTAGAAACCCTAGACCGATCCCGTTCCTTGTCGCCTTAAGGATTACATATGTTCCGAAGAAGATATCGGAAACCTAGGTGTAGTATATACATATATATTGCTTAGCCCTGCAGTAGAACATCTAGGTTTTCGCAAATGTAAACTAATCCCGGAAATCTCGTATGAGATAAACTTGGGATGGATCGCTGTGACCGATGGAGAAGAGGTCACGGTATAATCCACGGGTTGGATGTTCGAAGAGTAGTTTTTGTAGGGCAAAAACAAAATGGAGATGCTTTGGATCCGGGTTAGAAATGAAGGGCGTGAGCCGGAAGGAATAAAAGCGAGCTAAGACCCAGTGGGGCACTCGCGGTCCGTGCGACGGACGAGGTGTGGAGTCTTTCTCGGATCACTTAAGGACCGAACCTACCGTGCCGCTAAACCAGGTTCACCCCGTACGTCCACATGCCCTATGTGGGTAGGGCTTGACCAGTATTCATGATAGTTCTGGCGTATGAACCCATAGGCGTAGGGTGAGTTATGTGCAGGTGAGGCGCTCCTTTAGGATGAATGCCCGGTGTGTAATCCGGAAGAGTACTCCGCAGAGTTGAATAGGCGCTCACTTGAGAGTCAGCCCAGCGGTGGTTCTGGGATATACTCGTCACGAACGGGAATGCGCTGCCAGGCTAAGCGCCGAGGCAGCGGTAGGCAAGATGGAGCGTGGTAACGTTCTCGGGTGGGTTCATTCGCTATACCTGTCGTGAAGAAAGTCTCGTTGTACAAGCCCTGGACACATGCGACGCGTAGCATGCCCAGGGGGAACTACATCGTGTGGGTAAAGCCGTACAATCTCTGCAGAGTGTTAAAATCTATTCGAATAGCCGCGTCCTCGGTCATGGACACAATCTGGTAAGGCCACACAACCGGTTAGACTATATGATGACATGTGGGTCATGGGTTTAAGGACGCATCGCCTGATGGGCATGCAGAGTGAGTTGGGAGAGCCTCGTGTAATGCGATTACACGGGAGGTGTGGTAATGTGTGGGACGCTATTCTACCGGAGTGTAGGAACAGCTATCTGAGGAGAAATGAGGTATTATCGGATGTTGTTCTACCGGAGTGTAGGAACAGCTATCTGAGGAGGAATGAGGTATTATCGGATGTCGTTCTACCTGAGGGTAGGAACGGCTATCTAATGCAGATGAATGGCCGATCCCGTAGCGGACGGCCGAATTGCAGGTATGCTATGATGACTGATTGATATGACTCGGCAGGGCCGAGGTTGTTTTCGAAAAATGAGCTTTTATCATTTATTTAACTATTTCAAATGAAAACTTACATTTCCGCACAGTTACGAAACATAGGTTAGAGCCTCTTTATTGATTTCCCCTGTGCATGCATATACATGTGATATTTTCCCCTGAAGGGAGCTTGCGAGTACATTCAATGTACTCACCTGGCTTGTTGATTTGGCCAGATAAGAAGAAGATATGTTTCCGAAAGTACCGAGGACGTATACGAAGGCTAGGGCGTTACCCCATTCAGTTGCCTGTCGGGTATGGCATACTGATGGGCCACCTCACCGTTGAATTCCGCTGCAGATTTATAGCCGTTGGGCTACAGGTATCAGTTTATCGACCTTAACGGTCTATTTAATTGTTTACGCATGTATGACAATGATATACAGGTTGACTCGTGTGTATCGGCTACTGATCCAGGGACCGATACAGTGATCATGAGGGAGTATCCGGCTTAAAATCCGGGTACGCCACACCATTAGCCACCTTAACTGCTGTAGCAGGCATGGGTAGTGTGGCACACTGTAGTTTCTGAACTAGAGAAGCATCTACAAAGCTGTGAGAGCTACCAGAATCAACCAATATGAGCATCACTTTGTTGCCAACCAAGGCCCTCAACCTGACAGTGTTGTGATGCTCAGCTCCAGATAGTGCATTGAGAGAGACATGCATTTCTGGTTTTTCCTCCTGCAGTTCCCCGTGCGTAATAGTGTCCAAAATGTCATCAGACAACACTTCCAGCTGTTGAATGGCCTTTAATTGAGCCTGCCCTGGCAGCACACACTGATGCCCTGGGGTATACTTGTCCCCACATTTATAGCACAAGCCATTGGCACGCCGATAGTCCTTAAGTTGTTTAGCTTTCCACAGATCACTCTTGTCAACTTTGGCACCAGAGGACTGCTTGTAGAAAAATTCAGACTTAGGATTTTGATCCAGAGGCTAAACGAGCGCGCTCAACCACCCCCTCTTGCACCGCCGCATATAATGTTGCTTGTTGGATGGAGTTTGGAAGCTGGACTTCAACCGCTGCTTTGAGCTCTTCCTTTAAACCATTGATAAACTGAGACACTAACATTAGGCCCCCGATGGTGTCATCATACAATCTAATTTGATAGACAAGGAGATCAAACTGCTTGCAGTACTCCTCCACTGAACCGGTTTGTCGCAAAGCCAATAGCTCACGATTCTTATCCCTTTGCGTATTGTTGTCAAACTCAAGCAGGACATCAACACTAAACTTATCCCAATCATGCCACCCCACTGTCCTCTTATAGGCTTGGTACCAGTGTGTAGCGCTGTTTTGCAGATACATCGTAGCAGCGGCAACACGAAAGCCCAGAGGAATTTGATACATCGCAAAAAATGTGTTGCACTGATCCACCCAAATACGAGCATCTGTGCCATCGAAGCGCGGAAAATCCATCTTTGGAACCCAATTCTTCCTGTGCCCGTGCTCCGGAGATCCAAACCCAACCTCAACAACTTCCAACGTAAGGGGAGTGGGTGGGGGAAATTGACCCTGAGGGCCACCCGATGAACTAGGCAACTGTGATTGAGGGACAACCGCCGATGGGGGAGGCGGCCTACCAGGGTACACACCAACCAGCCCACGCCTCGCGCCATTGTCCGGAATCACAAGCGGTGGTGGGGGGCACCCGTTGAGTACGGTCGTCGGCGCCGCCGCCGCTTGCTCCTGGTGGACCTTCTCGAGAGAATCGAGGGAGAGATCGACCTTCATCTGCATCTGTGCAAGACGGGCCGCTTGCTCCTCGAACCTGGCATGAACAGCACCGAAACGATCGTCCATCGCCTTGGTGTGCAAATCGAGTTGCTGATTCAACACCTCAACGATTCTGTTCTCCAGCCCTTTCATCGCCTCCGCAACCTGGCGAACAACTGCGGAAGATTTCGGCGGAGCCGTAGCGACTACCTTTGCCAAGCCATCAGCCGCGGATAGATATTACGGTCGCAGAACAAATCCACAACCAACCTCTCGTTGGAATTACGATCGAGGCCGAGCGAAGCGAGGAAAAATCGACTGGCTCTGATACCAAAGTGTTATGTACCAAGGGATAGGGATCTGGAAGGGAAGAACTCAGCAAGAACACGAGAGAGAAAGATAGAGAGTTGGGCAGGAGACAGAGTTGGTATTGATAGAAGAAGTGTTTGTTACGACTTGATTTTCTGCCTGCTTCCTCTCCGCCTCTCGCCTCTTAACACCCTCCTGCTTAGTAGGCCACGGACCAGACGGTTCCCCACACACTCATTCGTTTAAGGTTACACAGGCCTAGCCCAACACCAGGTGCACAGCACCACATAGCTCCAGATACAAGTACATCAAGCCTTAGTGGCACGGCTGGTGTCTGCTTGCACCACCGCCGTGATACAGGCCCACAAATCACCAAGTAGAGCAACCCACGGTTGCTCATATCCAAACTCTAAGTCCGTCACTGAAGGTGCCTACTTGTTATGTTTGAGAGAGAGAGAGAGAAAGAGATTGCAGAGAGAACAAGAAAGAGGATAAGAAATGACTGGTGGGGGAGGCGGGCATGCAGGAAGACAACGAAGGTTCAAGAACACTGTTGTAAGTGAAGGGATACAATTATCCTTAATTATGCGTGAGAGTGGTATTTCAATTGTATAGTATTTTTGTTTTTATGGCTCAAAAAGCATATCGCTGAATCTCTCCAAACCGAATAATTTAGCAAGAAAGAAGGACAACCGTAGCCTCGTTCTTTTTTTGGGGGTTGGAGAAGGTGGGAAGGGGTTGGGGGGTGGGGGGGTCAAGCAGTGCATCCTGATCTTGGTTGTTCACAAATGTGTGACATGTGAAATTTGTTGAATGTGCCCTCTTAAAAATTCCTAGGCTTAATTTGTACAAGATGGTGCATACAGAAATACTCCCTGACTCGCTCAAGGAGTTAAAAGAACAACTCTTCAGACTTCAGCTTAAAAAGAATCTACGATTTGTTGAATAGTCATTCAGATCTTCTGCCGAATGAATTACTACAGAAGGGCTTCTTATACCTGAAGGAGTATAACAGTAGGTTAACAGATGTACAGAAACATTACTAGAGTTGACATGTGCCGGATCCTAAAGCCGAACCTAAACAAATGTACATGCTGTTGTGCATCTCCATAAACCATTTTCATTGCTGGAAGTTAATGGCAAGCCAAGGTACTAAGAAAAGTCAATTATTTATAGATAGTACCCGTCAATTCAAAGACGTGAGTAACTAATCGGCGTATCTGGATAACGATTAACAACAATTCAAGATTAATGTGCAGAAACAGAAGAAGCAGTTTTCCAACGTGTCGTCAGAATTCGGAGACTCTAGACAAGCAATAAACAGATATACCGGAAAACTGAACATTGGCGACAAGCCCAAACAAATAGCAACAGGTGTTCCAATCCCGTATGTTCCCGAGTTGAATGCGCATAATTGAGCAAGGCTGATACAACCTCTGGTTTTTTAATCTCGAATAAGAGCAAGGTAAATTCTGACCAGACATTGATGAAGTCAGTGCGAATACTACATCCCTTCAAATTCTCCTGATTCAAGCGTATAATTGAATACCGAAAAACGCGATTAATGAACTTACAAGAATGTCAAATCTTTCTTGAAAATCAAGAAAATTAAATGAAGGTGGAAACTTTCATGGTTACTAAACAAGAAAATTACAAGAAGTTGGGACTTTGGGAGCTTTCTTGATTACCAACAGGCAAGGAAATTGCAAGAAGTTCAGGACTTCCTTGATTATCAACAAGCAAGAAATTACAATAAGGTCAGAACTTTCTTGATTACTAACTAGCAAGAAAATTACAAGAACATCCAAAGTAACAATCTTGATTACCACATCATCACCACGGCTCTTCAGTTACAAGTTCAACACCACTGGGGAATTCCTCAACGATCAACAAAAAGTAGAAGGAACAACGAGAGTCAAGGCAAGAATCTACATCCGGTAAGCCTGCAGCGGCATTACATCAAACACCACCGGCGCCGAGGCCGGCCAGAGCCTCAGCTCGGTGAGCGGGTCGTCTGCTCCGCAAGACATGTCCGTCGACGCCGCAGCGCTGGCATTGCCCCTGACATCCCCGGGCGCCAGAGGAAACAGCTCGAGGTACTCCCGCCTCTCAACCCTCGCGACGTCCTCCTCGGGCTCCAGAGGTGACACCTGTGGAGATCCGAGCGGGGGGCCTCTCCCCTGCCCCTCGATATCCCCGCTAGCCAGAGGGAACAGCGGGAGGCACCCCGGCGGCAGTTCGCCTCCCCCGGCCTGTCCGGCGGCGGGACAAGGGCCCCGCGGTGGCTGCCGCTTCTCGTATGGTGCGTATCGCCTGCGGAGGACGGAGTTCCACCGGTTCTTGATGGCGTTGTCGGTGCGGCCGGGGAGGAAGCCCGCGATGGTGGACCAGCGGTTCCCGTGGATGGCCTGGTGGTGGAGGATGAGCATGTCCTCGTCGCGGGTGAAGGGCTTGACGGCGTCCACGTTGGGGTCCAGGTGCTGGCACCACCGGAGGCGGCACGACTTGGCGTTCCGCCCCGGCAGCGCGACGCAGACGTCGTCCCAGTTCTGCGGGCCGTGCAGCCGCACCTGCTCCCGCAGCACCCTGTCCTCGTCCTTGCTCCACATCGACTTCTTGATCACGTGCCGCGTGGCGGCGGCGGCGGCGGCGTCGGAGACGGAGCCCGATGACGTGCCTGGCAACGACATCCCTTCGCCCCTCGCCTCGCGTCTCGTTTCTTGCGGGATCGTCTCTCGTTTCCTGCGGGATCGAGTTGGTGCAATCGCGAGAGACGGATCGAGAAAGTGGGTGCGTGGTGGACGCCGGCGCTGCGTGTTTGCCTTATATAGACGGACGGTTAAACCTAGCTAAGCGCAAGGGCGAAATGGAATCCGCACGCGAGTAGGACACGAAACAAGCGCGTAGCACGGTTTTGCTGCAAGGAAGGAAACCTAGTCCGAGCCCGTGCAGGATTGTATGTAACGCAATTACGCGAACCACTAGGATATAGAAAGTTAGATCGAAAATTAATTAATGGCGTCCGATCAGAATATGCTAGTGCAGCGAGCTATTGATTTCAATTTTATCGCAGAGACAAGTTTTATATAACACATTATGTCTGAAATATGTAAACATATATAACCGAGAGCACATGTATATATCGCATAAAATATTTACTGACATATACAACTAACGTAAGAGATCAAAGGAATCACTGTGCACAACAATGCAGATGGCAAATGGGAGCATGAATAATATAATGGAATTTGAAACATCAAAGAGATGTAAAGTAAGATAGTAATTGTGCAAATAAGATGTAATTACTGCATGAGTGTTTATTGGGTGTAAGGTTCTAAACTTTTTTTAATCCACAATTCTGTTTAGGTGATCTGGATTAATTGAATCAAATATAATTCGTGCTTATTTTATTAGTGTCGAGAAAATGCTCATATGTCCTACTGAATATTGAAAGCAGTAGCAAGTGCGACAAGAAAACTGATTCGACAGATTTAGGTACCCTATAAGAAAGGAAAGTGTCAAGAGCTATCCGAAGACCTAACACTTGGAGATAACAAGGACTTAAGGATCAAATTCTAAAAGATCCATACAACCAACCACCTTATAGTCCTTCTGCAAGAGAAACCGAGTGCTCAGTGCTGTAATAGTGGTACTAACCAATAGCAATAGTTGTCACTCGTACTCTTTTTTTAGGGGAAGCTGGAGCTTTCATTAATTACCCGGTAGAGAATCTGCCCATAGAGGAATTACAAGGAAGGAGGAGCTCTAATCGAGCCACTCCGAAGGTTCACTGACAGAACACCCAGGCTTGGCACAACAGTGAGCCGGGAAGTTAAAATCCTTCTTAGCGAAAACAAAATGAAAGCTAGTAAACATCTTTTAGAATGTAGGTTACCGAAGATCTATCCTCTGCGTGCACTTAATCCTCTGCGTGCACTTAATCACCGGCTGCTCACAATCCACTTCCGCGAGCACATGCTGCCAGCCATTACGTCGGGCAAACGCAATGCCGTCCCTGCGTGCTAGCGCCTCGTTCACCGGGGCTCGTCAACGTGCGCATAGGCGACTCACTCCAGTCGAGCGAGGTACGCGATGCAATTTTCATATAGTATTTAAATATGTTTTTGGCCAAATATAAATCTGAGCTTTAGCATCGAGCTTCATGTCAGCTGTAATTCTCCAAGAAAGAATCGAGTATCCTCGCAAGAAGAAAGGAGTAGGCGAGTACGTTATAGAGGCCTAAAACAACCGAATTTGCAAGCAATAATTGTGGCTAATCTATGGACGTAGGGAGCCAGCCATTTTGTGTGCATGGGCCAGCTGGGCCTAGTTCAACATTGTAGACCTTTCGGGATCGGGCCTAGTTCAACATAAGCCGCATTCAGCCGAACTGCGAATAACAACAAAAACACTTTTCCTTCCCTCAAGAAGGAAAATAAAACACTTTTCCGACTTTTCCTCTCAAAAAATAAAAAATGACATTTTTCCAATTCAACTACATGATCAGCTGTTTCTAAGTAAAAAAGATTCAGGAAATTCAAGAATGGACATTTTGTAAATCGACCTACTTCATCCATCGGATTTTTCATAATGTTGAACACAACCAAACAAGAAGTTCAAGAGTGGGCTTTCTGTAAGTTCACCTCCTTCATCCACTGGCTTCGTTCATAATGTTGATCAGAACCAGAGACAAGAAGAAGTTCAAGAATGGACTTTCCGTAGTTTAACCTCCTTGGTCGCTTCGTTCATAATGCTGAACACAACCTTAGAGGAAGCAAAAATAAAATTCACGAGGATCATGTAGTTTAGGAGCTAGCATAATCCGTTGTTCATTTGTCATGAATGGATGCAATTCAGTGATTTCTATTGAGCATTATGTTCAGATGACCTCTGCTTTCGAGGTTAAACCAGGTTTAGAATCTGAGATATTTTTCCGCATTTTGAAGAAATTGAAATGTTCCCATGGAATTCGTGCGACGAGTATGCCTTAGTTGCTGTGGCTGCCCAGCAGAAGAAGGGGCGCCATGTCACTTCTACTGAAACAGTCATTCTAGACTCATAATCACAGAAAGATGATAAAAATCATATGTGACGAGACTTATCATAGACAGTTTTTCACCAAAATTAACATCGTGGATAGTTTTTTCAGAAAAACCATATGCAATGTGTATCTTAGATGGTTTTCTAGAAAAACGTCTAGGTATTTGACTGGCCCATCAGGCCTGTCGTAGCTACGGGACTAGGCAGTATACTTTAGGCACCCCCGATCGGTTACGGCGACCTCTGGGAGTACCGAGGGAGTACGAACAAGTGTAGTGCCCGTCGAGGTGAGGCATGCAGGTTACAGCGACCGTTGACGCGTAACGTGGAACACTCGCGTCGATGATAAATGGAAACTCCCGTGTCGGGGCGAAACGAAAACTCTCGTGTTGATTTCAGGAATTATAATTTATGCGGGAAAAAAATAGATCCCCTTCTCTCTACTCCCTGGAGGGTATTTATAAGTTTTGAGAAAGGAGTATGCGAGATTACAATTATGCCCTCCGGGCAATAACACACCATCAGGGGCATTTTGGCCTTTTTACAGGAATCTTTATGGAATATTCAAATACTCTAATACTTTAATATCTTAATACTCGCTACTATGACGACATGTTTTCCTTGACGACGGGGCGAAGCGCAACCTCGACGTCTGTCGGGACGGGGCGCGGCCCTGACGTCCGCCGGGACGGGGCAAGGCCTTGACGTCTGCCGGGACGGGGCACGGCCCTGACATTCGCCGGGACGGAGCTCAGCCTTGACGCCCGCTGGGATGGAGCGTGGTTTCGACGTCATCGGTGATGCCCGCGGAATTTGTTGATGCCATCGGAGGTTATCGATGCCAGGTGAACTGGGTCGACGCAGAGAGGGGGGTCTTGACGTTGTTAGGGGGAAGCCCGTCGGTTCGGGGTAAAGCGGGGACCCTTCCCCCAACAAGGCCCAACTTAACCGGTCCATAGAAAACCTAAAACCTAACTGATGCGCCTCAAACGCATTGTCTTCTATTCCAAGATTTAGTATAGATTGATCCGATATTTGCTAGAAAATTGCCTGGTTTCTTATTTATTATATCATGTTGGAAAAAACTTAGTTTTTAAGCTTCCCTACAAGATAAAACGTGAATCCCACCAATTTAGGATTAATACATGATTTGCAGTGATTCGGCGACCTACAAGATGACAGGTGTAGATATCAAAGAGGAGCTGTATTTGTATGAGAAGAACGAGAAGCCATCAATGTTAAAACATTGATTTGATCTGTCGATCTTAAATACCTCGCCGACCACTCGGGGTAGAGGGTAACGGGAGGAGGACAATAGAGTCGTATAGTACATGTTTCTTGTGAACTTCGTGGACTTGTAGAAACTCTACAACCTCCGGCCCATAGAAGTATTACTCATCATGCTATACCCTGTAAGTGTCTACAATCACGGTATACATTCATGTTATACAGACTAATTTCACATATATGTAACTCCTAACTTCTGTATGTGTAGATTAATGATTGAACAATGCAGAAGGAACCAAGTAATGGTAGGGTTCCTTGACCCACACGTGGTCTCATAGTGGATGATCAAAGAGAATAAATGCCTTGCCTTCGGTTATGTGATAAACAATGTTACTTTCTCAATAAGATAAGAAGTTCATACTTCTTCCGTACTATAAGTGTTGCACTAACCACTTCGTAGACTAATGTGTTTGAACTTTATCCCTTAAAATAACGTGAATTCACTAACCATAGCGATATAACTATATACAGGAGCATTAAATTCTCGTTGTCATTATACTACACAATACAATGATCATGTACTTGGATTCTTTATTACGAATGTACTTTAGTGTCGAACTACTTGGAAGATTTCTCAACAAGTAAGCATATATTCAACATACATAAATCTCTCGTTCACTCCTTTTACATTGCAATGCCTAAGGCAAATTATTTGGATTCACGTAGGATATGGAAGAGGTACGATGAGACAGGAGTAAAAGGTGATAGTAAGCCACTAATACCTGATAAGGGCATTAAGGTATCTTTCAGTACACAATAATAATATATCTTAAATTATAATAATAATGATCTCGAACTAGTAACCAAATCCTATATTTTTCTAATGCCACCAAGAACAAGGAGGAAAAAGCGTTTGTGGCTTCTACATTTGCCATAACATCGAAATCATGGTCACTAATTTTCAGAAACATGATTTGAAATTTTAACACTATTGCTATAATTATTTTCATATTTCTCTTTATTTTATAAATGCATAATTTTAATATATATTCTAATTGACAATAGAGGGAGATCCTAGAGACGGCGTTGGAAACATCTATCTCGACAGAATATAAGAACTCATGATCACCTTCCTTATTAGAGAGGTCATCAATAATATGGTTAATTCCACACGTACAACTTGGATGAAAGTGAGTTCACCTTAGTTAAGAAATGACAACTTTAAAATCCATGTGATATATATGCATGTGTTGTGTGACATGAATTTCTTTGAATACTTTGAAGTGGACGCATAATTTGTAAATTATGTGATATGAGGTTGGTGAAATTGGTGAGGAGTTCACTTTGTGAATCAATATGTTATATATATCTATGTTCTATGAATGAATGTGATATTTATTTATGTGAATGAGTGTGATATGTATCAATTTCCTATGAATGAATATGATATATGTGCAATTTCTGTTTTGTTTTTTGATGCTAGGCAATAATCAAGAATATATAGAGTTCCTGTAAAACCTGATCACAGGCTTTTCTATAGCCAAGCCTGTGATAAGCGAGATATCACAGATGGCCGTATCCAGAACCGCTTGGGGTAATGGGGATATCATAGATAGTACTTAGTGAGAACCGTCTACGATATTGCCTCATCACAGGTGGTTCCATAACCGCCTGTGACGACAAGGAATCGACCTTGCTTACAGACGGTTCAGGAAACCGCTTGTATTGGGGTTTCCGGACCGCCTATAATGGACATATTTGTAGTACTGGTCCGCATTTTGCCTGCGGCTCTAGTGTGTCATCGTAGTAAAGCTTGAGGTTTGCGTGTCCTTCGTCGCTCATCCCTCGAGGTCTGCCACGTCTTACTACATACCCCTTCCACCATGGTGACGGTGACCTGCAACACATGGAGGAGCACAAGTGGAGGGCCTGCCGGTGGCCGACGTCATCAAGCCACTCCCTATCGCCGACATCGCCGCTCTCCATTGCCAGCATCGCCACTGAGCTCCAGACCCACCAATCTACAAGGCAAAGGTGAAGATGTGGTTCTTGATTAGAGCAAAGCCTGTAATTTGTGATCTGGTTGGTGTAAGAATCTTGTTTGGGTGTATTGAAGAGGGTTGAGAATTGTTTGATGCAAACTTGGACCAGGGAACCGTTTTTGGTTGTTGGATCCATCAGTGGTCAAGGTGGTGCTGTCCTTTTTTTTAATTTCATAATTTGTCGTCACATTCGGTTTTTTATTGAATTGTCTATAATGAAATTTTTACAGCACAGACCCTAAATCACAGATGGTTTAGAAAGCCATATCCTATAGTTGTTCTGAACCATCTGTGATAAAGGTTTGTGTAGCAGCGTGTGGTTCAGCGAACGGTAGGCTACAGCTGCCATGACATCAGTTCCACCCACAAAGCGTGGCGTGTTCTTGGCAGGGTTCATCCTTGGTGGCCTACTGAGCGAGTGGGAGCGATCGAGCACGCAATGTGGGGATGTTGGACAATTGAAGATGAAGACAAGTCTCACAGAAACGCTTGATATAATGTCTCCGCGATTATTCTCCCTGAACACATGTTTCTGCTTTCACCAAACAAAAATCAGGTAGCTTATTCTCAACATCAGACACTTAAAAACGCTTGTATTGATGTAGGAGTAATTTTATGCCACTTAACAATTCGCACAATCATAGCGAACATTGTACTCAAGTCATTCTTTAACTCTCAACTGATCAGTGCAGCGCAACTGCACAAATTATCAAGAGCCAATTTCTTGGCTATAAACTCTGCTTGGACCTAGAATCATAGCTCTCACTCGAGTCAGCAAGACAAAAATATATAGCATCGGTAGCTCACACCATGACCATGATGCCTTTAGTTAGGAGACTCTTGTTACTACTAGCACATTGGCACTACTGGCACTAGCAGACGCCGTTGGTCTTCTTGGCAAGCACAAACTTCTTCCACGCCTCCGTCACCGACTTCTGCGTCTCGCGCTCCGACTTCTTGGCGTGCCCGTTGGCCAGCGGCGCCGCCGGCAGCAGGGCGGGAGGCATGGGAAGCTTGGACGGGAGCGCGTCCAGCTGGTACATGACCTTGCCGATGTCGAGGACGAGGCGCTCGGCCAGGGTGCGGCTGAACTCCTCCCGGATGACGACGCGGAGCACCGTGACGTGCTGCGCGTCGGGTGGCATGGTGTAGGCCGGCACGATCCAGCCGAAGCGGCGCAGCATGTCAGAGATCTCGAACTCGTCGTGGCGGCTGTGGTCCTTGAGGGAGAAGGCCACCAGGGGCACGCCGTCATCCTTGGACACGATGTTGAACCGGCCCGTCCTCTCCAGGCCCTCCTTGAGCACCATGGCGTTCTCATGGCAGTTCTCCATGATGTTCCTGTACCCCTGCATTGCCATGGACCCGTCGCGTCAGTTCATCAGATCGATATTTGGTCAAGAGCAGCTAACCAATCGAATCGTGGATTACCTCGAACCCGTGGCGAATGAGCTGGTAGTACTGGGCGATCACTTGGCTGGAGCCCTTGGAGAAGTTGAGGGTGAAGGTCGGCTGGTCGGCGCCGAGGTAGTTGATGTGGAAGATGAGCTCATCCGGCAGATCCTCCTTGTTGCGCCAGATGCACCAGCCGATGCCGGCGTAGACGAGGCCGTACTTGTGGCCGCTCACGTTGATGCTCTTCACCCACGGCAGCCGGAAGTCCCACTCCAGCTCCGGGTACAGGAACGGCGCGATGAAACCGCCGCTCGCCGCGTCCACGTGGATCGGTGTGTCCCAGCTTCAGTGGGAGAAATTGCACGTTCAGCACAAGAAATGTACTAAATGATTATGTTCATGGACCGCGGTTGCATTGCTCTGTTTTGACGAACTAGAGAGCAGTGGCTTTGGCTTACCCTGTCTCCTTGTTCTTCCTGTCGAGCAGGTCGTTGATGAGCTTGACGTCCTCGAACTCGCCGTTGAGCGTGGAGCCCAGGATCGCCGCGACGCAGATGGTGTTCTCGTCGACCATCTCCACAGCCTTCTCCGGGTCCATAACGTAGTACCCCTCCTGCAGCTTCACCTCCTTCAGCTCCACTTCAAAGTACCTAGCGAACTTCTCCCAGCAAACCTACGCACGTCAAACAACAAGGATTGCAGACTAGTTAGTCATCAGAAATTCAAAACAGCAGGTAACAGTTTGGTTGGGAATTCTCATTTCTCATTGCCAAAGTTCGGCAGTTTAATTTGCTTACTTGGACGTTGGCGCCGGTGATGATGTTGGGCTTGTCGAACGGCTTGCCCTCGGCCTTGCGCTTGTTCTGCCACCTCCTCTTGAAGGCCAGCCCGGCCAGCATGATGGCCTCCGACGATCCCACCGTGCCGACGCCGACGGCAGTCTCAGACTCACCGAGCGGCGCGTGGAAGATATGCGCGATCATGTTCACGCACCGGTTCTGCAACGTCGCACACGAAAGCGTTAGCAAGAACAGAAACAGAGTCCCAGAAACAGAGGCCCAGGTGGATGTAGAACGGCCCGGCCCCCCATAACGTACAGGCTGAACCATTTGGACCAAAGCTTTCTTTTTGGACTTTAGCAAAACAAACACTTTTTCCCCTATTTCCTACCACTTATTTGTGAGACTTTTCGTTCTATCGTTATGCCTTTTCTAAAGGACTTGACTTTTTTCATAAAAGGTGCACGTTAAGAACAAGAGATATATTGATCGTCTCTTCTTCATTTTCTTCTTCTTTGAAGTGATATACTATGGCGCACTTGAAACTTGAAAGCACAAGTGGCCAGCCTGACCATAACACAACTGGGAGATCGAGCCTGACAACAACTTGTCCTCACCAATTTAAATAACCAATCTTGCCACGGCGGTGCCAGGCAGAGCACAGCCAACCTTCGCCGACCAAAACCCCGGCTTTCCAATGCACGCACGGGGAGAAAAACACGAACTGTGACTCTGTGAGGCAGTTCAAAGCAGAGATTTCTATTACCTGGAGCTCGGTGGTGACGGGGTACTCGTCCATGTCGACGTAGTTCTTGTTGATGGAGGCCATGATGAGCTTGTCGCACTCGGGCTCCATCCACGTGGTGACGAACGACGCCAGGTTCAGCCGCGGGTTGCCGTCCAGCATCAGCTCGTCGTTGATGATCTGGTACGCCGCCTCCTTCGGGATCGAGTTCTCCGGCATACGGTACCTGCACCAGTCAACAGATCCATCCATTAGTTACTAGTCCCAGCATAAGGTTCAACAAGAACAAACGAGAGGAAAAAGGACAGTTAGACATGCCTTGGGAGAGACGACCGGACGTAGCGCGAGGCGAACGTCGAGTGCACGGACATGTCGGTCTCGGAGACGGCCTTGGAGAGCACCATGGCTGCAGCCGATAAACCTGCTCGCTCTTGGCTGTAGGCTTGGAGAAGAGGACCAGATCAAGAAGCTAATGGTGCTTCTAGCTGAGCTCTCTCTCTCTCTCTCTCTCTCTCTCTCTGGACTTGAATCAGATCCAATATGATATGGTTCTTGGTGTATGTTGTGGCGGAGGCGATGCCCCGGGTATATATACGCGCGCCGACGCCGGTTGCAAACTTGGAATAGCTGGAGGAAGAAGATTCTTGGGCAGGGGACAAACGAAGAACGTGCGGCGGTGCGTGTGCCGTCGTGTTATGCGGTCCAAAAGGAAAGATCAAAGCGAGGAAAGAGCACCATGACCTTTTCACACGTACTACTACTACTCATGACCTTTTCACACGCGCGCGCGTCTTCTCGTTTTGATTTGGGTCGCGGAGCGTGCACTTTGATCGATCGCGTATACTGTCTTCGAAGACAGTAGAAACATAATCACGTTTCGCCAGATTGGCTATTTTGGTTTGGGAAGAGCGGCACAGGGTCAAACAAAGTCAGAAGGGCAATATACTTTCCTGGTTAGACCTTAACAAAGCCTATCGCCATTTTAATCCCCCCAATTTCTGAAATCAGCTACTTACATTCCAATTGGATCCTCGACATTACAATAGCAAAGGTAGAGAGCTACATTACCAAGCACTGGATGAATCTCATCCATCTATTTACCAAATCAATGCACTAAATTGTTCAATTAAAAAATCACGACCATAATTTTAGAAGTTACAGTAAAACTCTACGGTCTCCAGTGCATCTTGTTCCTTCTTTTTCATCTAATGGTCTAGATTGATTGTCATGATTTTCTTTTTTTGCAAGCTCTTAGCATGGTATAGAACCCCTGCATATACACATCAGGAGCGGTTAAAGTCGTTTCCACGGAACGGAACAAAACCAGTGGCAAAACAAGGTGCAAATCAAGAAAACAGACGCATTCCTCTTCCACCCTCTCGCTAACCGGAAAATGTGCGGCATCGTGTTCGGGGGAATGCCTAAAACCGAGCACCAATTACCATCAAACGCCGGCCGCGATCGCACGGAGCCCACCCCACCGGCCACCGCCCAGGTCGTGGCGTCCGAATCACGTCGCACGCGCGCGCGCCAGGGGTGCAGCGACCAAACAACCGACGCCCCGACGCAGGTTTTCCCAGGCCGGCCAGGCGAAACCGCCGTCACCGGTGGAGCCTCCCTGCGGGGGGGACGCGGCGGCATCCCGCGGGCGCCACGCGCGCGGCGCGTCGGCCCACGGGCTTCCCGTCCAAGAAAAGCACAAAGGGTGGTTTCCGCGCTCCACCCCTTTCCCGTCCTGCCTGCTGCACACCGACTCGCCTACTTCCTTCCTTTTCTCGTCTCCTGCCCCGAGATCCCCTCACGCGCTCATTGCACCGTCTCCAAACTTACAGATACAGCCCACAAGCTTGACTATGCGTCTCTAGGCATAACCACCGGTGAGAACTTTCCATGTTTGCCTGACATGAACCGAATTAAGGAGTAAAAGACCTCCTCTTTTTGCGTATGCAAGTATGCAACTGGGCTTGTCAGCTTTTCCTTTCAAGAATTATCACGCCAGGAAAAAGACCCCGCTTCAATCGTGTTGACTGGCCTCGACGAAATACAAAAACTTGACATTTATACCTCCTGACCTCCATACGTTACGGAGCAAAATTCCAAGTCCTGTTCCAATTCAATTTGTTTAACCGCCTAGCACAATGTACGTGCTCCATCTAGGCAACTCGAATCAAATCATTAATCACGAATACAATAACACACATAAAACCACTATCGCCCGCTGAAATTTTCGTCTTCTTTGTACAAAAAGGTGGACCTAAGATCACCTATCTACCTTGACAAATCATGCAGCTCTCGATCCGGTCGCCGGGTCAGAGGCAGGAAGGGACGCGGCAACTAGACAACCGTCTAAAGTATTCCGTGTTTGCAACTGGGGGAGGTGCTAGCAGATTTCAGGCTCGGCTACAGTTATCACGAAGAATCATTCGCACCAGCACATCTGCCTTCCCCAGTTGGGTGTTGGGATCACATTGAACTTCTGATATTATGTATCGCTTGCTTCTTGCCAACAAGCAAGGAATCCGATGACTTCTTTTTTGTGCATTGTTAGCTTGAACCGACCATGTCGCTTCAACTTTTCTAGATTATCTTTATGTATGTATGGTCGCAATTAAAACTCTTCTTGGCTTAGACATTGGGCTTGTATATGTCTTTACTACTTATAAAAGTACGAATTAAAGTTTAAGACAAATTCAAAGATGGAGCTAAAAAGGCCTATAGAGGTGTATAGGCATTTGGGTCCAAATATTTTTTCTAACAATCAGCCCACAAAAACGGTATGTGCACCATCCTAGCTTATGTATGGTGCACCCTGGTGACCTAGATTATAGAGTATTATTTTTTATTTTTTATTGTATTATACTTTTTAGTATATAGTAGATGACCTAGATTATAGAGTATTATTTTTTATTTTTTATTGTATTATACTTTTTAGTATATAGTAGATGTGCTAAGTTCACAAATTTCCAAATAAGTGAGTTCTAAATTTGATGATATTTATTACGGGAAACGTAGTTCATATATTGGACAGAACGTGCATGCACGTGAACGTGTGTACTTGCTAGTAACTCGGAAAGTCGGAATGCATCGGTTCCATCTTTCTTCGCTTGTTTGATCTGCGGGTATTTGGCACTTGGTCTAAATCAACGGTATCTATAAACTGCCGTCTAGCATATAAGTTGAGGTAGAGAAAGAGCTCAAGAAAAAAAGGGAGGATATTGTGCCTGGTCTGTTTGATGCCCTCTAAGTTGCCAAACCAATATTTTGACAATACCAAAAAGTTGCCTAGCTTCGACAATGGTGCTGACTAGTTCGGTACCAATTGGCAAGCCCAAACTTGGCATGGCACCTTAGGGTAGAGAGACAAGATTTTGCCTTGTCAAATTTTGTTGCAAAACTTGACAACACTGATGGTACGTAATTGCCAATTATTTCGAACCAAACAAACTGGAGGAAAATTTCTTGGATTGTAAACCTTTTGGCATCGTTTTAAAAGAACTTTTGGCATGATAGAAATAGGGAATCGAAACAACCATGCTTAAAATCTCATGTAAGATATCATCAAGTTGAAAGAAACAGAAGACAATTATTGCTTGTATGAACCTCCTACCTCTTTCACCACACCATATTAAAAGAATAAAAATAATTTAGATATAACATACAAAAACTATGTGTTATCAAAGTGTTAAAAAACACAATACCCGTTTGGCATCCTCTCATCTCCTAGATATATACGACTATAGTATAGAGTTTGTCTAAATCATAGTCGACTATTTTTCGTTTGACCATAGTCACATTTTCAAACCGTTGGATCTAGATTCAACACCCTTTCTTCTTTTTCCTCCTCGGTTATCTTCTTTCTCCCACCACCACCGCTGCCCCCTCCCCAATTTGAGCTCGCCTCCGCGTCATCGCTGCCTCCTGCTCTTCATGTTTGGCAGCTGCCGCCGCCGGATCAAGCCTTCCCTCTAAACCCTACAGCTACAGTGAACCCCCCACCCTAACCACCCCTAACCACTCTGGCGAGATCTCCTTCCTCGTTTTGGCCGCCGTCGCTGACGGCTCCACCTCGCGACCCTAACCACTCTAGCGAGATCTCCTCTCCCGGCTCCGTTGCCATCGCCACTCCTGTGTCACCTGCGGCTTCGCCTCGGAGCGGCAACGACAGCCTCGCGACGCTAGCCACTCCGGCGAGCTCATGCACCAGGAGCTTCGCTGCAGTCCTCCATGGCCCTCGCAGCCGTCATATGCCCCCTCCACAACCCAGTCGACATCTCCCTCGCCAGATCCAACCAACGTGAATTGAGCTGCCACCCTCTGTGATCTCCACAGCGTCTACCGTGAAGGAATGAAGGAATGGAGGAGATCGAGGCATTGACCTGCTGCTTGGTAGGGTCGTCTTTGACGTCAATGCGGCCTGCAGGGACGGGCAGGACTAGGAGTGGGGAAGTGTTGCCCTTGGGGGAAAGGACGACGCGGGGAGGCAAGAGTAGGAGGGAGGAGGAGAGGAGGGCATAGTGAAAGATAGGGTGGGCAGCGACGGGGGAGGAGATGCCATAGAGTAATGAAGGCGTGGCAGAGACTGGAGCGAGGCGGCTGTTGCAAGAGGCCGTGAAGAGAAGAAACAACAACCGTGACGACATGGAAATCAGCTAACTATGATTCAGCACATCCGTAGATATATCCTAGCTATAGAGATTGCCCTCGTAACTCTCGCAGATCGTCTCTCTAGAGTACCTGAAACACACATAACCAATGCCTAGTCCAATCGTTTTTCACATAACAAAATAGACAAGTCAATCTCTAATGTATTGACTAATGAGTTTGTACCACGGTTCTTACGCATACATGCAATGCCATGGCAGTTGCATAAGCCACGCGCAGACAATGCGCGCAATTTGTGACTCACTACAGGGCGGCCTCCGTACCGTGTGCTGAACAAACCGCTCGTCGGCGAGTTGGTGACAGCGATACCCTCCGCCTCCTCCTCACTCGTCAGTGATCTTATGCTTCGGCGACACGAGGATGCCAGCGCGGAGACTGCGCGTCACGTACCCAAAGCGGCATATGCCAGCGAACAAGCGGGCGCATCGCATGACAGTGGAGGATGGGCCAACGCGGCTAACAACACTTGGCCACCGAAGCGATTCGTGCGACTGCTGGATTGTGTCGTTTCCCGTTCCACGAGAATAAGCACGCGGATAGCAGTACACGCCCCGCGTTTGCTTACATTTGAGGTTCATGAAGGCCTGTTTCTTTTGGCGAGTCTCCGTTGGGTCAGCCAGCTGAGAACAGAGGTGTTCCTCTTATTTCCTGGAGAACTGTGAAATTCCTAATACGGGCCAAGCTTTTGTAAAGCGAAGCTCAAGCTCGGAATTCAAAGTTTCAAGGCGTGAGATTCGTAATGCAAAGTGGGGATTCAAAGTCAAGTATTTGAACTTTTTTTAGATAAAGGAAGTATTTGAACTTGCGAGGTTCAAATCGAAAGGTCCTCGCAGAAGAAAAAGGAAGGTACAGACCATCGATTCAGTGTGTCCAGTATTCAGAAGATTGAACACTGGTGTCTGATGTTACCGTCACGAATGGATAGGTGATGGTGTGCAGAGTTAGGTCACTTTATTTTTTCACCAGTAGTACACCATTTACCTTTAAATTGACGCACTATTTATTTGCTTGACAGAAACGTGAGAAAGATCTGCAGGATCCAAATAATATACCAACCGTCGAAATAATTTGTGACATCTAGGATGTCAACGAGGACTCTGCTGGCATCTCGCAAAAAAAATGAAAACTGGTCTAAGGACATTTTCAATAGGGTGATGTCAGTCTTTTCTTAGAGGTGCCACATATGATTTTTGTTGAGCTAGAAAAGAGAGAGAGAAGAAAGAGAAGGTTGTTTTTTCTTGGTGAAGGGATGATCTCTTCATATCTAAGAGATCACTATTTTTTCCATTGTATAATATATCTTCCCTTAAACTCATATTTTTTAATTTAATTTTAATTATATATTTATATATATATTAATTGTTAGAGATAGCATCAAAAGGCTGTCTTCTCTATGCCTAACAAGGACGAAAACGTGCACGCGACCATCCATTCTGGCTGTCAGTTTCATCGGTTTCACAAGCACACAAGCACGGAAGCCCTTCCACGTGTGCACTCCAAGTCTACAGGACGACATGGGCCAGCCCTCGGAGGGGCGAGAACTGGAGTAGTTGGGGCGAGGTGCGTCGTCTCCTCTCCTCACCCTGCTTCTACAGTTGCACTCTCTCTCGTTCTTTGTCTCGGGCTCTCCACTCAATCCAGTTCACGCTGCGTCCTCGCGGTGAGTAATTCGCCAATTCCCTGCAGTCCTTTTCTCTATCTAGTTGCTGACAAGAGGGTAGCGCCCTTGAGTTTTTCCTCCGATTCCGATTCTGCGGGCTCGAAATACAGTTCTTCTCTGATTATTTTTATGCGCTTCTTCGTTGATTTCGGAAGCGAGTTTTCACCAACCTGGTTTGCGTACTTCGAATTGCAGCATTGTGGATTGGAAAGCTGAAAGATATACATGCCCGCTGCTTTTCTTCTCCGGTTGGAAAGAAATATGGGCAGGGTGGTGTCCGAGCTGCAAAATACTGTAATAGGTGCTTGGTGCTGCCCAGTAGTTCGTTGGTCCCGCTTGTCCTTTGACTTGTGCGACCCACCGCTAATCTGTTTTTCGACAAGGGCCTTGCCCATTTCTGTCTCATCAGAAGACGGAAACATAACAGGAGTAGTACCAGGGATGGGGGACAGTCTACACAGATGGGTTTGAGGGGTAAAGAGGGGGAGAAACTGTCACACCTGCCAATTTTCCTCTAATTAACCGAGCTTTGTAAGGTTTTAGGCCTGATTTTCCTCATAAACCGGGTCAAATTTCTTTTTATGTATGAATTGCGGAAGCTCCCTGTCTTTTCGAGGTTTTTCTTGAAAAAATTATCATGGGTAGTTGGAATGCTAGAGCATTTCGGAGATCTAGGCGGTACAATATGGATTTAGTGCACTGATCACACTCTGTGTTAGGCCAATTGACATACATGCATTCTTGCCTTCCGCGTGACCGGCACTGGACACACGCACGACCTTGCATTGAGCTGTGCATTCGTTGCGTGTTTCATTATTGACTGCGGGTTAAGTCTTATAATTCCAGTTGAAGTTCTATTTTGGGTATTGTATAACAGTAGTCGGCAGATGATTACCCATTTATATTATTAACGCAAAGTTAAGGGAACCTTCACGTTTTCTCTGATTACATTGGTGTATCCAGATAAGATTACTAGATGATATCCCAAGCGTTACTGCAGGACATTTGCTTAAAGTTAGTTGTTTGATGTGCACAGAGAAGGAAAGGTATGATAGGTTAGAATGAATGATGCGGTTGACATTGATAGGTATATCAAAATTTAGTAAAAGCGTTTCAGCTTAGGCTTACATCATAAAGAAAAAGGCCGAGTAAATCTGAACAATTGAGTACAAATAGTCATATAGGCCTGAAGATATTAGGAATAGTAATTCTTTTTCATATTGAGTATTCTCTCAAACTCAAAAGGAAACATGTGAATGAACCAAAACCTCTTAGTGAACTACAAAATTAGAGAAACACTTTGAGACAATATTTGCACGAATCAACATCGACTGTCAAAAGAGAGCGCACGGTCATGACGACTATTAAGGAAAAATTGAGAAAAGAGAGAGAGAAAGAAATCATGTAACATACTCGATGGACCATAGAAAGAACGCCAAAAATTAATTACGGAATTGAATGACCCATGAACCTACATGCATAGCTAGTTAGCTACTCCCATCATTAGTAGTGGCCATTGGATGAGCTCGTGGTAATTTGCCATGGCTCCATTGGTCACCGAGGTTAAAGGACAGCTGGCTGGTGCCTTTGTTGGCTGTTGCTACCTGCGATGTCGGGGGCTTGGTTCATCTGATCTTTGCTTTAGCTTGCCCAGATGAGGGTGCAGTGCTTGGATGGGTGTCAAAGAGGCTAGGGGTAAGGATGCGATGATGCTGGCTCTAGTGCTCCACAGCTGTAGTGGAGTGAGATGAGGAGGAATGGGTATCTGTGTAAGAAGGATGTTGAGAGGTGGAACGTGGAAGAGGGGGCAGATGAAGAGTAAGAGACAGGAGAAGAGGGGAAGTTGAATCAAGAGGAACGGACGTGACTGTTTCTAGACGGTGCTCGGTTGCTCACCGCCAGTAGCGAACTGGGCGGTGGATATTGAACAGAGGAGGCACAACGTGAGGTGGAGGGTGGGCTCTGGTGCAAATCTCAGCATGGAGGAGATGAAGAGAAAGGAGAATAATGGAGGAAATGAAGATGCACAACCTCCATGGCTGTTTTGGCGAAGAAGAAGCGAGAGCCTCTCATATCTTAGATGTGCTCATTGTGCTTGCAGCCCAAATAGAAGACCAAGCCCATAGACTGATGATGTCTGAACTATTAACAAATCCTGGCCTCTCAACAATGCATCCAACGGCTGAAAATGAAAGAGACGACGTGGCATCACCATATGGTAGGAAAAAATCAATAGTGGGGGCTAGCTATCTAGTTATAGAGGATAACGGTGTTAGTTGTATTTGTGCAGGTTGATACTTGCTTGTCTGGGCTATTTGATCAAAATAGAAATGCGCTGAGCGTATTTTACATGCCCTCTTTGATTCAAAGGAATTTTACATAAATTTTGGAGAATTGTAATTTATAGAAATTATTCGTACATAGACTATTTGATTTGTAGGATTGTAACCCGCACACTTTTGTGAGCTTTTTTGCACTCTATTTCATATAAAAAATTCATTAACTTATATCTCTGGGAAAAATTCATGTATTCTTTCTATGGTACAATCAATCGTATATGATCTACAAGGTATGACAATCAATCATATAGGATGTAGGAGGATGACATTGCATTCTTAATTTTTTTCTCTTCCCACGTTTTTGTAATCTTACGAGTCAAAAAAGGCCTTATATGTATCGTGAATGGGGCTCAATTTTTCATATTTCTCAAATTCTAATACGTCTCATGATCTAGAACATGTTTGTGTATACGCGGTAGTGACATCAGGAGTAATTGGAATGAGCATCTCACGCAATTCACACGTTGTTGGAGCCTCTATTGTGTATTGCTTGGGTGCTGTAAGCAGCGTCATTGTAGGACCATAGGTTAGGTTGGATTGGGACATCCAACCTGCAATTCCTTCTTTTCATGTTATCTTCTTCCTCTTGCTTTCTCAGGACAGTAACCTCGTTTCTTCCACCTGTAAGAGAACACAGCCATAGACTCCATGGACCGATTTGACAAGAGCCCTCTGCTGGACAGAGGCAACTCATGGCAAGAGGTTTGCTCTCCCTCCCTATCCCAAGAGATTTACTCAATTCTTTAGTGACCTTCTTTGGGTTAAATTTTTTAAGTTAAGTTCCGTGCTTTTTTTTTCCAACAGATTATAGCTGTGTTATATAAGTATAGAAAAATTCTAGAATATAAAGATAAACATGGGAGAAAAGTTTTTACTCCCTCTGTCTAGAATTATAAGGTGTATCCGCTTTTTAATATTTATCTTTGAATAATATAAGAATTACGTGATACAAAATTGGTATCGTTAGATTCGCATTAAAAATATTTTCTAATGATATTGATTTTGTGTCAGATAATCCACATATAGTTAGACTAATTCTTGGTCAAAGTTAAATCTTGGATAACACGTGGGCTTTATAATTCTGAACAGAGGGAGGAAGTCGTATTTTAGCTATTACCAGCCCTCAGCCCCCTCTGTTCATTTAATTTACCCTTCAATGTCATTATATTTTTTATAGAAAAAGGAGTTTTAGCTTCATGGAGCCATGGCTCCACCCTATGGCACCATTGAATGTAGATTGTTTTGTATAGGGATACCCGTTGATTTGTCAGTCTTTTAGTTTTATAATCAAGTTTTTAATAGTGTTTTACCTAGATTCTTTTATCCAGATATAAAATAATTTACCCACTATCTAGACACTCTCTCCAAACAAGCTTTTTATTATGTGCAGTGATATGATTAGTATTCAAACCAGTTTTTAGTGTATACAATAGCACAAATTCTGATGAAGTAAGGGTGGAGTTATAGCTTCATGGAGCTGAGACTTTTTGATATGCGCATTTCCCTATTGAAAGATCTCTGCAAAATCATTATGGTCAATTTTGCTTTACTGTGAAATGCAGAATACCGCAGAATATACAGGCGATGGATCTGTTTGCATCAATGGGCATCCTGCTTTCAGAAAACATACAGGAAACTGGAAGGCTTGCTCCCTAACCATAGGTTCGTACTGCAAAACGCTCCTGTATAGTTAACCTTCGATTGGAAGACCATAGACGGATAGACCGACATATGATGGTTAAATACATGAACATATTTTCTTAGAATAAATACTTGAACAGTGACACATATACTTCACACTCAAACGTTCATCTACATCCAAACAATATTTGTAGAGATATCTTGTCTCTTCAGATACTGTATAAAATTCTTGTTGAATTTTACACTAGAATTTTTAAGGTTGCATTCTGTATTCAATGCTAGATCCAACAAAAAACAAACCATCTTGTTGCAGTTTGTTCATTCTGCTGTTATCTGGCCTATTCTTCGATTGTAAAAGGCCTTGTCAGTTATCTCACAAAAGTCCTACATGAAACAAATTTGGCTGCTGCAAGAGATGTCGCAACTTGGCAAGGTACTAGCTATCTCGCACCTTTGGTTGGAGCCTTCTTTGCTGATTCATATCTGGGAAAGTACCGGACAGCTCTGATCTCCTGCACGATCTTCATTATTGTAAGTGCTAGAAATAACTCATTCCCACTTATGATTTAAAATAACCACAAAGAGTACAATTCTGTTTCTCCTTTTATTTCAATAAGTACTGTCGAAGCAAATCCTACCTACATTGAACTTTATTTTCAGTACATGATATCATGATGTTCTGATGGTTTCTAGGGTTAAGCTTCAGCTACACTTATGCGCCGTTGTAATATGAGATGTGCATTCATCACTTGAGCTCAATTTTCTTGACATTTTCATTTACCTTCTCTTTTCCATTCTGTTGATTTAGGGAATGACGATGTTGCTTCTATCAGCCGCAGTTCCGTTAAACTCTACTGGTCCTCACGCTTGGATTGTTTGGACAGACCCACTCTCTTCTCAGTACATGTTCTTCGTTGGGTTATACATGGTTGGTTTAGGGTATGGTGCACAGAGCCCTTGCGTTACATCCTTTGGAGCCGATCAATTTGATGACACCGATGAAGTGGAGAGAATAAATAAGAGCTCTTTCTTCAATTGGCACTATTTCACAATCAATGCTGGTTCATTGATCTCGGGGACTATTATTGTGTGGGTGCAAGAACATGAAGGTTGGCTCTGGGGTTTTACCATTTCTACACTATTTGTGGGTTTAGGTATAGGTATTTTTTTCTTGGGCTCCATTGTGTATAGATTTCAGAAACCTGGAGGAAGCCCTCTGGCAAGAATATGCCAGGTTGTTATTGCAGCTACTCGCAACTTCGATAAAGATTTGCCATGTGATTCCTCATCTCTTTATGAGTTTCCGGGTCAAAGTTCAGCAATTGAAGGCAGCCGGAAATTGGGGCATACAACCGGACTTGAGTAATAATCTATGCTGAGATTTTTTTTGAAACCCGATACAGCAGCTCTACATTTTGTTAAGAATAGGATTGCCCAGTTAATAAGGGAAAACCGGTCTATGCTGAACATTCAACTCTTAAGCTTACAGTCTAAGCATTCATTTTTGTTTACATTTCCATTAGAGTATAGTTGATTAATTATTTTCTAATAATATTATCTTTTAAGCTTAATTTAAATTATATTTGTGTTGCTGCAAAGAAAACGATTCTTGCACGCTTTGGTGAAAATTCTATGGTGGTACAAATGGATGTGTTGAAATTTCTACAAAATATCGTTTTCGCCTATTTAAGTATTTAGGAAGCTAAGACATGCATAGTCTGATCAAGTATATTAATATTTCTCTTATCTCTCAGGTTCTTTGATAGAGCAGCAATTGTGACACCATCTGATTGTGAATCTGCTGGCCTATTCAATACATGGAAGATTTGTACTGTCACTCAAGTGGAGGAGTTAAAGATTCTGGTCAGGATGTTTCCAATTTGGTCAGCAATGGTATTATTTGCTACAGTTCAGGAACAAATGTTTTCAACATTTGTAGAGCAAGGGATGGTAATGGAGAAACACATCGGCTCTTTCGAAATACCTGCTGCATCCTTTCAATCTGTAGAGACTATTGCTGTCATTATACTGGTTCCAGCTTATGAAAGAGTCCTTGTTCCAGCATTTAGAAAATTCACTGGCAGAGCGAATGGCATTACACCACTGCAACGGATAGGGATTGGTTTAGTTTTCTCCATGTTATCAATGGTGTCAGCAGCATTGGTGGAGAGTAATCGGTTGCAGATTGCACAGGCTGAAGGCTTGGTGCACCGCAAGGTGGCTGTTCCAATGAGCATCCTCTGCCAAGGACCCCAGTACTTCCTGCTAGGTGTCGCTGAGGTGTTCTCTAACATTGGATTAACTGAATTTTTCTATGATGAATCACCAGACGCCATGAGAAGCTTATGTATGGGCATTCTCACTTGCTAACATCTCGGCTGGAAATTACCTTAGTTCATTTATCCTTTCTCTAGTGCCGGTATTCACAGCTAGAGGAGGCAGCCCAGGGTGGATACCTGATAACTTGAATGAAGGGCATTTGGATAGATTCTACCTGATGATGGCTGGGTTGAGTTTCTTTAATCTCTTCGCCTTTGTATTCTGTGCTATGAGGTACAAACGTAAGAAGGCTTCCTGAGCCTCATTGATATTGGCATTATAATCAGAAATAACAACTCTGAAGAGTTGAATACTCGATGTGAGACTCAACATCTCATTTCGTGCTGTTCTAAAGTGTAAATGTGTTTTTTATTTCACTTGCCAGTGTGTGTTTGGCACAGAATTATACTCCAAATGTTTTGAGTGGATTTGAGCTTTAAGGATCCTACTCAATCACTGTATTAGGCTAGGGATGGCAAAGGGCGCGAAGAAACTGTACTGTAATATCATCATGTTCACGCGTAACTATGTCGGAGCAGCAAACAGATAACTGTGCTGCAGTCTCAGGTAATTGCAAAGCACGTACCAATTTTCATACTTGAGATTTGCTGGAAGAATCTGAAACTGTACAGTTGTAGGGCTTATCTGCAACTAGGCCCCAATTTGGTGTCCGAATTAGATTTCACTTCAAATTTACCATGATTCATCCGCATTTTCAACTGAAGTGATTTGTTCATGAAAATGATACTTAAACTACTCGAGTGATCTCTCTTGAAAAACAAAACCAAAATCATTTATCGGGCTGTAAATCACTACACTAACTCTAACTGTAAGTACATGTCTAAAATAGCAAAATCAAATCAGAAAAGAGAATCATTTTCTGATTTGTATGATGCATCAGCATTTGTCCTATACGCGCGCTGGATTGGATAAAAACATGGCACAACAAAAGAAAGATCTGACCTGCAGATATCGCCGCCTCGCTCCATTGACAGCAAGGGACTACCAGATCCAGTCTGCTTTCCGCTCCGTGCAGTGGCGGAGCTTGAAAGAAATCTCAGGAGGGGCGTAGCTGCAAAAAAATTTGAATACGAAATCATAGGAATACAACAAGTTAGATATTGCAATTTGCAAATATTGAGAAACTTATATAATTATATTGATCTTGTCCACATTACCTTACAAGTTACAAAATACATTTCTAAGGTTAATTATATATATACAACCCACTGTAGATATAATCTACTCCATAACAAAAGAAACTATACCAAAATACTATTTAACCATGGAGTATTGAGTTCCTACAGATCAGCTCTTCGTTTCTTTGTGCTCCTAAATTCCATAAGAACATCTTCATAACTGTACTTCTCCATGATTTCACTCTCTATGTTACTACCAAGCTATTGGCTAGATAATCATCTTCCATCGTATTACGTAGCCTCGTCTTAATAATCTTCAAAGTAGAGAATGCTCGTTCGGCACTTGTCGTAGAAACTGGAAGAGTCAGAAGCAATCAGAGCAATCTATCAATCAAATTGTAGATAGAATGTCTCCCTGTCTCAAAGAGGCATCGACAAAGGTTTGTTAAGGTTGACACATTTTTCAACTCTTTATCATTGGAAGCATCCACAACAAAATATTTTAGTTGCTGCTCCAATCCATAGATTTCCTGTTGGGTGAAATCTGCTGGATAATACAAATATCATCAGCTTTGAAAGATCTGAAATTATTTTTAGGGATCAGCGTAGCACTAGTGGACAAAAGATCCATTACCTTCTCATTGAACCTGAATTCTAGTTCATGTAACTGAGTATCAAGTGTTGCACGAAATATTTCCACCCGAAAATAATGCTCCTTAGTAAAACGATCTGGTTGGCGACGAGCACGACCACTGCGCATAATGTAAGTTTCCGCCAAATCTGGAATATCAATGCAATGATTTACACAGAACTCGATAACCCTGTCAAAAAAGGCTTCCCAACCATCATCTGATCTCATTTCATCAAGATGAACCTTTGTTGAGAACACTAGACGCATGGCATTTACTACGTCCTGTGATTTTTTTTGCAAAGCTTGACCAAGATCTTCAGTTATCTCCAATATTTCTTCCATCAGACATAAGACAAGTATGAACTCAAACGAGGACAAGTAGCTGAAAGCAGTGTCTCCATCTGCACGAATTGAGCCAGCTGACCCATCAGAAGCTATATTTTGAAGCACTGAATTTACTGCATTAAACATTTTCTTTAGGCCGGATATATAACCCAAGTGAGATCCCCATCTAGTGTCTCCAGGTCGCTTTAGTATGCAGATTTGATTTGCCCCTTTACCAGTTTCAATGTCATCAATAGCTAGTAATCGAGCTAGTACCTCCAACTGGGCATCACGAAGCTCATCATGGCGCTTTGCAGAGGAGTCAACAGTGTTTACAATAAAAATAAGTTTCTGAAAGAATTGAGCAACAGGGACCACTTCCTTCGATGTAGCAACTAGCGCAAGTTGCAAACGATGAGCATAGCAGTGGACATAATACGCATATGGACACTCTCGGAGAAAAAGAGCTTGCAAGCCATTTAACTCCCCCCTCATATTACTAGCCCCATCATACCCTTGTCCACGAAGGTTCTGAACATCAAAAGCATGTTTGGATAATACAGAGCTCAATACCTCTTTAAGCCTCGTGGCTTTGGTGTTCATCACGTGTATCAAGTCAAAGAACCGCCTTGCAAAATACGATCTTCATCAACGAATCTGAGAACCAATGCCATTTGCTCTCTTTTGCTACATCACACGTCTCGTCCACTAGAATAGAAAACTTAGAATCTCCGATCTCTTCATGGATATGTTTCCTAACTTTAAATGCATAAATACCCAAAATCTCCTGTTGAATTTCATGCGATGTGTACTTCGAATTGTAAGGAGCATTCCCCAAAATAACTTCAGCAATCTCAGGATTGAATTCTGCAAGGAGCCTTAACAATTCAATAAAGTTCCCTCTGTTCTTTGACTCAGGTGTTTCATCATGTCCTCTAAAAGAACAAGATTGTGATGTGAGCCACTTAACAGCTGCAATAGAGACTTTTACCCTTAGCTGATTTCTTTCTATATCCCTCTGGTTGCCCACTGCTACAACATGTCCCAAATGGCCTTGCTGATTCAACAAGTCTTGACATGCTTTGACTGCATTGTTGTGTTCAGAGCAAGGTTCAAAACCTATGTGGTTTAAGAATGCACATTTCCTTCCATCATTGACCTTCTTCCAATTTACAAATCCATGCCCGTGAAGACATCGGAACCACCTCGCTTGTTTTTGTTTCTGCTGGACAAGAAGCAAAATAAAGAATATGCACGATCCATGCTCTTCGAGTACTCCAGCCATGATGGGAAAAGACTGAACCAGTTATACTTAAAGCGTCGTTGACGACCTTCTGGACCATAAGCTTTGTAATTCTTCAAACGGGGCTGCATAGGACCTAACTTCAAATATGCTCGCTGCGCATCATCTCTTTGATTAGGTGGATATTGCCAAATCTGTGGACGTAGTGCCGGATCCCGCTCCAAGAATTCAATCCCTCGGAATAGGACTTCATTTGTTGAGTTTGATGCCCTTGTTGCGGCATCGAAGGAAGTGGTCCATGTTGCTCAAATTCGAGCAACAACAGAGGAGGCTGAACAATAGGTTCTGCTTCAGTTGATGTTGGTTCTGTAGCTTCACATTCAACTGAATCACCTCTCTTTCTTTTATAAAATGCATCAATGGTTATGGTTTTCCCCTTAACCATCACTGCCTCCTTCTGTAAACAACAAAGTTTATTCTGTACAAAATCTACAAAATCCAAGACCTAATTAGAACTTTTCCCCAACTAATTAAGATGAAAGAAAAGGCAGAATCAAAAGAGTTGATTGAAAGAGATGAGGGCATATTACAAGAGAAACCGCCAGAGAAAAATAAATATATCTGAGTCCTTGATAAATTGCGGGTAGGAGCTCTGTATTCACCAAACGCATCTTTGTTGCGTAGGAGCTCTTTTTTTTCTAAAGATGTTTTACTACCTACGAGTCTATACATTGATCGATGTAAGAAAGGGGCACCTGTAATTTACGGGTGACCTTCCCAGTGGTCAATTTCCGACAGCTACAGTAAAGCTGTCGGAAAATTGTCAGGTTTCTACTTTAACACAGTCAGGTTTCTACTTTAGCACAGTTAGGTTTCTACTTTAGCACAGTCAAGTTTCTACTTCCAGCTTTCAACTTTCTGACAGTTTACTGTAGCTGTACTGTAGATGTACTGTGATGGTACTGTAGCAGTACTGTAGCGGTCGGAATTGACTGCTGGGAACGGTCGACCGCGCAGTATGAAAATCAGTAAGAAAGATACAAAATCATATGCCAAACGATATAAAGTAAATAAATAATATATTACACAGAACATTACATCATCTCAAATAGCACATGCGACCACTATTCATGTTAGGACAAAATTCTCTAGTGACAGCCTTTGATCATCGGTCACCCACTATCATATGCTATTTATCCTCCAGTTGTTATAATAAAATTACGACCAAAACCAAATAATACATAAAAAGAGAACCTAGAAAAGATTAAAATTTTAATTAAATAAAATATCATTTTGATATAGCTAAGTCCGACAGATACCGAAATCTTCCTAGGACTTAAATCCAGGTGAGCAGAGAGGTTCACAGCCTCCTTACCGCTAGGACTTTTCCAAACAAGCTCCTTTTCCCTGGCAATTCTAAAATTCAAAAACCAAATGAACAGTAACTTGCTGTCCAATTTCTTTTATTTACTTGCAGAAAAAAAAGCATTGGCCTCCTCAGTTTTATTCAGGTTTCCTTTTCTTACTGTTTATTTTATTTTGTAGCCATTCGTCCATTCAGAGATAATATATTGGCTCACAATATGATATGGACGCTAGGACCTTGACATATCTTCTGCCAATCCGCAAGAACTAACCAAAAGGACGTGTTTGCAGTAACATAAGTTTAAGATGGTATGGGTGTAATATCACAAATAAAAATGGAGACCAATGACTACTCTGTCGGAGGGAATGGCAGCGGAGTCGTTAAAAAAAGGGCAGGCGATAAGCTTGTTGCTTCGTCGTCCTCCCTGCTTCTGGGATTAGTATTAGCAGGGGGGCGGTTGGAGTAGTTGCCAAAGAAGCAATCAATCAACACACTGTTCACTAAGCCTTCGAAGTTTTCTTTGAAGGGAGTAGCAAGCCTTCGGAGCTGCCGAAGCTGCGTTCATGGGGTCGCCGCTGGAGGAGGAGCAGCAGATCCTGCTAGTGCGCACGTGGCAGCCGGAGGTGCTTCCTCTCGACAATCCTCCCAGTATAAATTTCTTATTATCTTTCGTCTTGTTTGTTCCGTCAAGATTCAGGAATTCGTAGGGTTGCTAGTTGTCTGATCCCCTTTAGTTTCTTCCTTTGGTTGCGTCCTGATCGATCGTGAATGCTGGAAGTGGCCACAATCGTGAGAAAGAGAAGAGAAAAGACACCTCGATTGCTCAGTTCGTAGATTCTTGGGTTCGCGTAGAGCTCGAGTAGATTTGCGTACACTTCTTTGATTGGTCTCTTGCAAAATAATGGTCATAGGATAGGCAAAAAACCAAGGGGGGAATTTATTTAGAGGGGTAGTGGTGAATGACAGGTAAGCCCCACAGGATGACGGGTACCGCTTTAGAATCCTGGTGTTCCTTGGATTGGATGTATTATATTGGAACGCGCAACAAGTCTGAGGACTGAAGATCGATTGACTTGCAGAAATTACTTTAAGAAGTAAATAGATCGGTTCTTCCTGAAATTGGATTTGCTTGTTGGTGTTTGCAGCGTAATTTGGCTTTAAGATTTATTCAACTGGCCAAATTAGAATAATAGATTTACCCGCTATGGATTTAGCATTAACTCTTGAAGTGCAGGTTCGAGTACTCGCATCCCGAGCAGTCCGCAGCTTCCTCGAGTACTCATCACGTCCCGAATACGAAGGTGCTCGCAGAAGTTCCTGAAGACCCGAGCAGTCGGAGGTGTCCCCGAGCGCTAACGTCCCGAGCATTACGTCATCAAGTTACGAGCAGTACCTCCAGGCATTCAACAGTTGCGGCCCCGAGCACTCGCGGCTCCGAGTACCGTCGACCCCGAGCAGTTGGTGGGGACCCCGAGCAATATTGACCCCGAGCGCTAGCGCGTCCGAGTACCGAACACCCGTGACCCGTGTCCCCGAGTACTGGTGTTCCCGAGTACTGATGTTCCCGAGTACTCGAGTACCCAAGAAGGCACAAGTCGGACAAAGCCGAATCCCAGCAGAATCAAGTCACGATGCAACCAGGTCGATCCGTGGATAAGTTGATATGACGAGTCCTCTATCACCAAGACTTATCCGACACGGAGACTTAGAAAAAGAGTCTTAGAAAGGAATTGACTGCAAACTTGGAAAAACTCTCGGTTCGTATGGAAAGACGTCTCGTACCCGAGGAGTCCTAAGCGATGGGAAAGTCATATGTATATTAGATCAGGATCCTTTAAATAAGGAAAGATTGTATATCTGTATTCAGGTAGGATCAGGAGTCCCGATCTCCTACGGAAAGACCAGCCGCCCTATAAATATAAGGGATGATGGCCGATTGAAAGAATCCAACAATTGACACAAATCAATCTATTACCTTTACCTTTACTTTTCTATTCTAGTTTAGATCTTTATTGTTTTGCGCTGAAAAACGATCGGTTCTTCTGCACGTAAGCCAGAGGATCTTTGTTGCTTTGCTCGGAAAGCAATCGCTCGTCGTACGCGTAAGTACGATAGTTATCCTTTGTTGTTTTGCCTGAAAAACAACCGTTTATCGTACACGTAAGTGCGATTGGCGACTCCACATTACCTAGGTGCTTCACGGATCCAATTTCGTGCGAACACAATTGGCGACTCCGCTGGGGAAGAAGAGAAGATTACACAATGAATCCCGAATCCAAAGACGGAAGCATCGTCAACCCCGACAACATCATCGCCGTCACGCTCGACGATCTATCTGAAGATGAGCGGCGAGAGATTGAACGTCAACTCGAAGAAGAGCAGGCGGAACGACTCCGGCAAAAGTTGGCTGGCTACCAGAAGACGAGGAACGGCGTCATCAAAAAGGTAATCGTGCCGAGTCCTTCTGCTGCGCTCAATACCGAGGTAAGTAAACCGACTTGTTCTGAAGAGATTGCTCATCTGATTAACGTGTCGGTAGCCAGCAAATATGGCTCTGAGATGGACAAATCGGCACAAGTATTCGCTCGAGTAATGACTAGCCGATTTGACGAGTTCAAGGAGCAACTCACTAGAGACATATGGAGTAGTCTGCAGGGCTAGGTTAGATCCACAGTCCTGCAGGTCAATGAGGAACATCGGGATAAGCAGCCGATGTATTATGATAATAACAGAGTCGATCATCGGGCAGGAGTCGCTCCCGTGATCACGACCTCTGTCGTTCCGACTTCGGTTCCCAGGGTTCTATCCACGACAACCGAAGCCTCAGCCTTAGCGCGAACATCCCACAACCATATTACCAAACAGTCGCGTACAACACACCACCTGTTCCGCCTCTTGGTACCGGAGTCCCTCATGGGCCGGTTCCGGAATCGTATTTTAACCCGCCACAAGTCCAACCCGCATTGCCAGAGCCGACCTCACGTACCCCGCTAGCCGATATGAGCTTTAAGGATCAACTCGCCGGAGTGTTCAGAGAACTCGGCGTAATACCTAAGGATGGAACGCGTGCTTATCAAAAGCCGTACCCTGAGTGCTTCGACACAACGCCATACCCCCGTGGGTTTAGAATTCCAGATTTCGTCAAATTCACAGGGGAAGATAGTAGGTCGACTTTAGAGCATGTAGGACAATTCTTGGCACAGTGTAGTGAAGTCGGCACGTCAGATATCTACAGAATAAAGCTATTCCCTTTGTCATTATCGGGTACAGCCTTCACGTGGTTTACCTCACTTGCTCCCAAATCTATCACGACTTGGGCACAATTAGAACGACAGTTCCATGAATACTTTTACAGCGGTGAAACCGAACTTAGACTCTCAGATTTGACGATGGTTAAGCAAAAGTACAATGAACCGGTTTGTGATTACATTAGAAGATTCAGGGAGGTTAAGAACTGGTGCTTTAGCTTGAACATAACCGAAAAAGATCTAGCCGACCTTGCTTTTTCGGGTTTGCTCGCCCACGTTAGGGATAGACTAGAGGGCCAAGAGTTCTTAAATATTAGTCAAGTCGCACAGAGGGCCGTAGCACAGGAAAACCGCGCTAAGGAAGTTAAGCAGTATAGCCGATTTGGGGATAATAAGGGTAAAACCAAAGAGAAGCCGGCAGTCAATATTATAGCATACGAGAACAACTCGGACAGTGAGGACGATGTTGACATATGCGTTGCCGAGTGGGTTCAAGCGCCCAAGTCAAAACCTTTTGTGTGTCCAGCCCTAAAACCTACACCTACTCGGAAAGAGGAGATTATGTACACTTTTGACATCAGCAAATGCGACAAGATTTTTGATATGCTCCTGCAGGGAAAAATGATTAGAGTAAAGGAAGGGCACGTATTCCCATCGGCGGACGACTTGGGCAAAAGAGTATATTGTAAGTGGCATAACTCTTTTTCTCATGCCACTAATGACTGTAATGTGTTTCGTCGACAGGTGCAATCGGCCATTAATGACGGACGATTGACGTTTGCCCAGAACACCAAGATGAAACTCGACAGTGATCCTTTTCCAATCAATGTGATCGACTTGGAGAAGAAGAGAGTGTTAATTCGGTCAGATCAGGCCGAGTCGACAAAAGGGAAAAAACGTCGTCATTGATGACGAAGCAGCTCCAAGGATGATCAAACCAAGTTCCTCTCCTCCAGAGACGGTCAACTCGAACCCTTCGCCGACTCCAAAAGATGATCAAACCAAAGAATCCAGAAGTCGGAGTTTGGAAGGTCAATCGAGGAAAGGGTCAAGCTGGGAAATCGAGGCCGACGGTGAAACAGTTGCTGGGTAAGTACACGACCAACAATGTGTTCACTTGGCTTGGAGGGGCCAAGCGTCCTAGGTCTCCTCCTCGACAAGGCTTTGGTGGCTCCGGGTACTGGCAGGAAGGACCGTACATTCAACCACCATACTTCGCGACAG
This sequence comes from Stipa capillata, assembly GCA_019208055.1. NCBI lineage: Eukaryota > Viridiplantae > Streptophyta > Magnoliopsida > Poales > Poaceae > Stipa > Stipa capillata. The sequence continues at coordinate 96,055 of JAGXJF010000324.1, read as the reverse complement.
GTCCGGCATACTGGGGAGGCGCACACACTTTCTACCCACAATGTCCTCCATGGGGTCTCAACCCTTGGGCACCATACCCGGCTGGACCAATCGGTATGTTTCAGCCGAGTTGGATCCCGTCCAGGTCCGGGTTCAGAGAACAGCCCCACGGGAAGAGAACTCGAGCGTGGGACCGACTCGCCATTCGGCGCAAGGGACCCGACGTACCGAGTCGGCTGGCAGCCCCAGAGAAGGCTCAGGGGAGCAACTCGTCGACTAAGCAGGTCTGGGTACCAATCAAGCGCGCCGAGTCCGAACCCGGCAACCACACAACGACCCAATCCGAGTTCCAGAAGGAAGTCTACCACAACGGTCCGTCATGTTGATAAGTTCGCAAGTTAACTCGGCGCCACCAGCGGGAACCCGGCATGTACGGTTGGCACAATAGATGACTCGGACAGACCAGAGTCCAGCAAGGCAGCAGGACCCGGCGCTCGGGAAAGCAACCATTGAACCTGCGCCGAGTCAGCCGGCTAAGAAGATCAAGGCGATCGAACCAGGAACAAAACCAAAGCCGCAATGGTGCCCTACGGGACTCACGCATTCTCAGAAGCGGAGGGTCCAGCGGCTGCGAGCACTCGAGCTCAGGGAGGAGCTCGTCGAGAAGAAGCGCGACGAATGGTTCAACCAAGCCAGACCAATGAAACCCGCGAAGATGACTTGGAAAGAGAAGCGCATCGCGAAGGAAGAAGGCGACGCCGCCATCAACGTGGTCGGGGAAACACCCACCGACATGGACGTCTATATGGTGTTCGAGTTGCCTATCGAGTTCCGTGCTCCCGAGTCGAAAGTCGCAGAGCTCCTGCTTGGACCTAGTGCTGCCATATTTGAGAAGCCGGAGGGGCACGGACAACATTTGAAGCCTCTATTCATCAAGGGCCACATCAACGGGAGGCCTATCGGCCGCATGCTCGTTGACGGTGGTGCTGGAGTCAACATTATGCCACTTTCGGTGTTCTCCAAGATAGGCCGAAAGGAGTCCGAGTTGATGAAGACAAACATGGGACTCAGCGGGTTTCTCAGGGGAGCTATCTGAGGCCAAAGGCATATTATCAGTAGAGCTCACAGTCGGAAGCAAAACTCTGCCAACTGCATTCTTCGTAGTCGACGTCAAAGGCCGATACAATGTGCTCTTGGGGCGAGATTGGATTCATGCCAAGTGCTGCATCCCCTCTACCCTACATCAATGCCTAATCCAGTGGGTGGACGAAGATGTTGAGGTCGTCGAGGCAGACAACTCGGCTTGCATCGCGTTGGCAGAAACTACGGTCGATTGGCAACACGGCGACATGAGATGCCTATCGGGTAGGGATTTGTCCGACTACGACTACGTCAGTATTGGTAAAGACGGTTTCGTACCGATACAGGCACAGCCGGCTTGTATGGCTCGGCTCAATGATTTATCGTTATAAATGGACAAAGAAGATAGCATTGAGTGGCTACAAAAGTGCACCGAGGAGTATCGTTCGGGCAGGAACGATATGCATGAGACTATTGAAGATTTTGACGACATGGAGAAACTCGGGCAAGGGTTCTCGTCAGCCGACCCGCTTGAAGAAGTCGATATTGGCGATGGAAGCATGCCACGACCAATGTTCATTAACGCCAATATGGAAGTCAGCCAGAAAGGAAAGGTATGCGCGCTACTCAAAGAATTCGTAGACTGCTTTGCTTGGAATTATACAGAGATGCCAGGGTTGAGTCGGAGCCTAGTCGAACATAAGCTGCCTATCAAGTCTGGCTTCAGAACCTACAAGCAACCACCTAGGTGTTTCAACCCTAACTTGTATGATCGCATCAAAGAAGAAGTCGACCGACTGGTGAAGGCAGGGTTCATTCGGCCATGCAGGTATGCCGAGTGGATTTCAAATATTGTGCCAGTCGAGAAGAAGAATACCGGAAAGATTAGGGTATGTATAGACTTCAGGGACTTGAATAAGGCTACGCCTAAGGATGAGTATCCTATGCCTATAGCCGACATGTTGATAAATGACGCCTCTGGACACAAAGTACTCAGCTTCTTAGATGGCAACGCCGGGTATAATCAAATCTTTATGGCCGAAGAGGACATGTTTAAAACTGCCTTTCGTTGCCCCGGTTTTGTCGGGTTGTTTGAATGGGTTGTCATGACATTCGGGTTGAAGAACGCGGGCGCCACGTACCAGCGTGCTATGAACTTAATCTTTCATCATCTTTTAGGCATTGTGTTAGAAGTCTATATTGATGACATCGTCGTCAAGTCGGACAGCTGTAGTCACATTTAGCCGACTTGCGACTAACCTTTGAGAGGATGTGTCGGTACGGGTTGAAGATGAACCCGCTCAAATGCGCTTTTGGAGTGACGGCTGGTAAGTTCTTAGGGTTCATAATTCATGAGCAGGGTATAGAGATCGACCCTAAGAAGATAGAGACCATCAGGAAGTTAGAGGAACCGACATGCAAGAAAAATGTGCAGAGTTTGTTAGGAAAGATAAATTACCTAAGACGATTTATATCTAACCTGGCGGGGAAGATTGAATCGTTTGTTCCATTACTTCGGTTAAAACACGAAGCCGAGTTCACTTTGGGGGGTAGAGCAGCGAGATGCTTTCAATAGTATCAAGAGATATTTGTCAAATCCTCCAGTGCTTCGGACACCCAAGTCGGGAGTTCCGTTCCGACTATACATTGCTGCACAAGATAAAGTACTCGGCGCAGTGTTGACTCAAGAAGTCGACAAGAAAGAGTACATCATCGCATATGTAAGTCGCCGACTACTCGACACCGAAAGTCGGTATGTATTCATCGAGAAGCTATGCTTATCCTTATTTTACGCATGTACCAAGTTCCGACATTATCTACTTTCGAGTACCTGTATAGTGTCTTGCCAAGTTGATGTGATTAAGTATATGTTGCAACAACTGATTCTTAGCGGACGAATTGGAAAATGGGCTTATGCCTTAATAGAGTATGATTTAACATATGAGTCGTTGCGTGCTATGAAAGGTCAAGTTATCGCCGACTTCATTGTTGATCACCGAGTTAAAGATGAAGAAGATATTAATTATGTTGGTGTATGTCCATGGAAGCTTTATTTTGATGGATCGATTTGCAGAAGTGAGCAAGGCATTGGTAATGTTTTGGTTTCACCACATAATGTTATCTATGAGTCATCGGTCCGGTTAGAATACCCTTGCACTAATAATCAGGCAGAGTATGAGGCATTATTGTTTGGCTTGCAAAACTTAGTAGATATGGGCATAAAAGATATAGATGCTTTTGGGGATTCATTGCTAGTAGTTCAGCAAGTCAATGGTGAGTTTCAATGTTTTGATGGTCTGCTGAATAGCTACTTAGACCGATGTTTAGACATAGTCAAATTCTTAGATACCTTTAATATCAGCCATGTGCCTAGAGAGGAGAACTCTAGAGCCAACTATTTGGCACAGCAAGCATCCGGGTACCAAGTCAGAAGAGGAAAGTTTTCATATCTAGAAAGCCGATGCTCGTTGCTGTCGAAGGCCAGGCCGACTTTCTGGAAGTCGAGGCCGACTCATGTAGATCCAGTACCGACTCGGGGGCCAACAGTTTAACACAAGCAACCGAGTCGTTAAGCGGTTTGGAAGTAAATGATTGGAGGGCACCTTTAGTTAGTTATTTGAAAGATCCGAGTCGAACAAGAGATAGGAAAATTCAGCGACAAGCTATAAAGTACACCTTGTTTAATGACGAGTTGTATCGCCGAACGATAGATGGAGTATTGTTGAAATGCTTGGATCCCGACCAGTCGAGAATGGTTATGGGGGAAGTACACGAAGGGATATGTGGAACACATCAGTCGGCTCTTAAGATGCAATGGTTATTAAAAAGAGCAGGGTTCTATTGGCCGACGATGTTAGAAGATTGTTTTCGATATTATAGAGGATGCGAAGCATGTCAGAAATTCGGGAACATATAATTGGTATCTGCGGCTAGGATGAACCCTATTATAAAGCCGTGGCCGTTTAGAGGATGGGGTTTAGACTTCATTGGGCAAATACATCCTGCTTCGTCTAAAGGTCATCGCTTCGTCCTTGTAGCTACAGATTACTTTACCAAGTGGACTGAAACAGTTCCTTTGAGAAATATGACTCATAAGGAAGTGATTAGCTTTGTTCTAGAGCATATCATTCATAGGTTCGGTATCCCTCAAACTCTGACAACTGATCAGGGTGCATCCTTTATGTCTCACCAATTCAGTGAGTTTGCCGAATCTTTTGGAGTCAAGTTGTTGAACTCGTCGCCCTATTATGCGCAAGCTAATGGACAGGCCGAGTCTAGCAATAAGACTTTGATCAAGTTAATAAAGAAGAAAATTGAGGAACATTCGAGAAGGTGGCATGAAGTCCTTTCGGAAGCACTATGGGCCCATCGAATATCTAAGCATGGGGCAACCCGAGTGACGCCATTCGAGTTAGTGTATGGACAGGAAGCAGTGTTACCCGTGGAAGTTAGATTACAAGCTCTTAGAATAGCCAGGCAAAACGACTTGTCGGCTGAAGGTTATAGCCACTTGATGATAGATAGGATAAACGACGTTTCGGAAGAAAGGTTGAAAGCCTTACGAAAAATCGAAAAGGAGAAGTTGAGAGTTGCTAAGGCTTACAACAAAAGAGTAAAGGAAAAATCGTTTCAGATAGGAGATCTAGTATGGAAGACGATTTTACCTATTGGAACTCGGAACAACAAATTCGGTAAATGGTCGCCGAGTTGGGAGGGTCCGTATAGTGTAATCGAGATCGTCCCCGGGAACTCTTATTTTGTAGAATCCTTACAAGGGGAAGGGTTACCTAAAGCTCTCAATGGGAAGTATCTGAAAAGGTATTAACCGAGCATGTGGCAAGAAGCATAACAACTCTACGGCCGATATGCTCTTTGGAAATATCGCACCAAGCAGTAGTGTAAGCTCACAATGTTTTTGGTCAATACAAATATGCCAAAAACAGGGGGGTATGTGTTTGCAGCGTAATTTGGCTTTAAGATTTATTCAACTGGCCAAATTAGAATAATGGATTTACCCGCTATGGATTTAGCATTAACTCTTGAAGCAGGTTCGAGTACTCGCATCCCGAGCAGTTCGCAGCTTCCCCCGAGTACTCATCACGTCTCGAATACGAAGGTGCTCGCAGAAGTTCCTGAAGACCCGAGCAGTCGGAGGTGTCCCCGAGCGCTAACGTCCCGAGCATTACGTCATCAAGTCACGAGCAGTACCTCCGGGCATTCAACAGTCGCGGCCCCGAGCACTCGCGGCTCCGAGTACCGTCGACCCCGAGCAGTCGGTGGGGACCCCGAGCAATATTGACCCCGAGCGCCAACGCGTCCGAGTACCGAACACCCGTGACCCGTGTCCCCGAGTACTGGTGTTCCCGAGTACTGATGTTCCCGAGTACTCGAGTACCCAAGAAGGCACAAGTCGGACAAAGCCGAATCCCAGCAGAATCAAGTCACGATGCAACCAGGTCGATCCGTGGATAAGTTGATATGACGAGTCCTCTATCACCAAGACTTATCCGACACGGAGACTTAGAGAAAGAGTCTTAGAAAGGAATTGACTGCAAACTTGGAAGAACTCTCGGTTCGTATGGAAAGACGTCTCGTACCCGAGAAGGAGTCTTAAGCGATGGGAAAGTCATATGTATATTAGATCAGGATCCTTTAAATAAGGAAAGATTGTATATCTGTATTCAGGTAGGATCAGGAGTCCCGATCTCCTACGGAAAGACCAGCCGCCCTATAAATATAAGGGGTGATGACCGATTGAAAGAATCCAACAATCGACACAAATCAATCTATTACCTTTACCTTTACTTTTCTATTCTAGTTTAGATCTTTATCGTTTTGCGCTGAAAAACGATCGGTTCTTCTGCACGTAAGCCAGAGGATCTTTGTTGCTTTGCTCGGAAAGCAATCGCTCGTCGTACGCGTAAATACGATAGTTATCCTTTGTTGTTTTGCCTGAAAAACAACCGTTTATCGTACACGTAAGTGTGATTGGCGACTCCACATTACCTAGGTGTTTCACGGATCAAATTTCGTGCGAACAGTTGGTATGAAATTCGATGACGCTGTTTTGCTTGAGAGGTCTGATGGTTAATTTGACTTGTCTGAGGTAATTCTGTGATGTTTCGATTGAAACAGATGAAGGGGAATGGGTTACGCATGTCTTTTTTTGTTAAAAAACGTGGGTTACAAATGTTTTGACTGAAACGTGAATGATTTAGGTGCGTTTATCTAATCTCTTTTCTTTTTTGACTGCTGTCAACTTATCCACGAAACAAAAACTTTGCTTTGTAATCAAGGTATTCGTCGGTGAGCTATTCCAGGTTACTAGCTAAAAGTAAAACATAGTAATATTTCTAGTTATGTGTATCCATTTTGAAACTTGTAATGTCTCCCTGCCACTTTATCTTTACAGAAAATATATTCTTCTATTGATGTGGTAATCTACAATAGAGGATCATGAGGGAAGTCCTATGAAATGTTTAACTGTTCAAACTGATGGTTCCTATCAGAAGATAATCGTGCCCTATAACATTTATGGAGTTGAAAAATTAGCTTCATAGCTGAAATTCTCTAGGCGAAGGCATAACCCATTGTCCTGATTACTGAACGTCTCAGATATTTTCACCTTGTGTATATATAAAGGGCTCGAGACATTCAGTGCATTGAGACGCAAAGCTTTTGCGTTTTCTCGAGAAAAAGAAAAAAACATTCCGTGCATGTTGGGAGTTCTTATTTGCTTATTTGCTACAATCACTCTGAAGTAATGCTTTTCCTTTCTAGTTTATGTTCACGCTGCTTTTATGAGACTGATCTTGGGAGAAATCTGTCAATATGAAAAGAAAGACTAATTTCCTCCTTATTTTGCACGTACTAGTTCTACTAGAATTTGTAAACATGAATTACATGCAAAGGATCAGAAAACAATAGTACATGACAAGAATTTGTGGTTGACAAGTACATGTGTGTGAACACTGAACAGCCTATGATGTTCATATGAACACCTATCATATTGATCCTGTAAAGGATCATGTATCACACATTCTCTGCTCTATGAGTTCTAGGAAATGTGCTTTGCATATTTGTTCACTGTGAGAGTGTATGGACCATATTTCCTGCATTGAACTGTAGTGGCCTATCCTAGATTCGTTGTCTGTAGGGTCAATTACGAAATTTCACATTCCCTGAGGCAGTTCATTTGAAAAGTTTATGCAAATGTTGGATTCGTCACAGCTTCTGCTAATTGTTGTCATTTTTGTTTGTTCAACAGTTTTGTGTTGCATGTTTCCTTTGTTTTTCTTCTGATTTTGATGATGCTATAGGAGTCTCCCACTTGTCAAATGATCTGTATATCAACTGTTAACAACTTTACTTTCTGCACAGAATGTTGATGACTTCACAGGCGATGGGTCAGTCGACTTCAGAGGCCGTCCTATTTTAAAACATAACACAGGCAATTGGAGAGCATGCTCCTTGATTCTTGGTAGCAATTCAGCCAGAACTTTCCATTGAGGAACAATCTCACCATTCTTTTTATTAGGGTGAAATTTAGATTGGTCGTATTATTGTGAGACCTTGTTTATGAAAACATGTTTGCATGGTTGAGTGGAAATTCTTCTCAAATTTAAGTCTATTTCAGCATTCGTCAGCGGAAAAAGAATGTCAACCTGAATTTACGTCCTAAACATAAGAAACATAACCATTTCATACTTATATGTAAGTATGCAATGTTAGATTTTTTTTTACTGAAAAATGTAATGTTCAATTCAATCGGCAATTGCCTTTTTCTTACATGTAGGAACTGAAATTTGTGAGCGCTTGGCCTACTATGGCATCTCAAAAAGTTTGGTCACTTACCTTTCGACAAGACTGCATGAAGGCAATGTCTCTGCAGCGAGAAACTTTACGACCTGGCAAGGAACTGTTATCTCACACCACTTATTGGAGCAACCTTAGCAGATTCATACTGGGGAAAGTACCGGACAATTGCTGTTTTCTCAACTATTTACTTTCTTGTAAGTTGCAACTAAGCCAAATACACATGTACCTTACGAAATTCATACTGCTGTTTCGTACTTTGCACATGTTAAGAATGAATTAAGCGGCTAGTAATTACGACATGGCGCTGTTTGCATTGTTTATGGATGAGAGGTTAACTATGGTCAGGGTGAATGTGTGCTTATAGCTTATCCCATAACTAAATTATGATCGCATTCATAATAGTGAGTTCAGCCATTTTTGTGTACATGGTAGATAACTAGCATGTTTCATCATTTACAAACTTACTTGTCCTTGCTGTAGATCTTATCGCAGGTATGCTCTTGTTCCTGCTGATATATTGTGCTAATGGCTCTTTCAATGTGTATTTAATTGAAGGGCATGGCAGCATTGACATTTTCAGCATCAGTTCCTGCTCTCCAGCCCCCTCAATGTATTGGGTCTTTTTGTCCAAAACCAACCTTACCACAGTATCTGATATACTTTGTTGGACTTTACATGATTTCTTTAGGCGCTGGAGGTATCAAGCCATGTGTTTCATCCTTCGGTGCTGACCAATTTGATGATACTGATCCAGTTGAGAGAACAAAGAAAGGCGCTTTCTTCAATTGGTTTTAATTCTCCATAAATATTGGTTCTTTGATCTCTGGCACCGTTCTTATTTGGGTACAAGAAAATTGCGGATATGGCATTGGTATTTGGAATCCCTACTTTCTTCATTGCCTTAGCTATTGGGAGCTTTTTTATAGGTTCAGAGATGTATAGATTTCAGATACCTGGAGGAAGCCCGCTTACAAGAGCATGCCAGGTAGTTGTTGCAGCTATCCACAAGCGAAACGTTGATTTGCCAGTTGATAGTTCTCTTCTCTATGAGCGTCATGGTAAGATGTCAGCTATTGAGGGGAGCCGCAAGCTGGAGCACAGGAGTGAATTCAGGTACTTTTTCCAAGCTTGGCAATATTTGATAAGCAAGATTTATTACTTTTTCCAAGTTAATGAAAAAAGACATTCAGATAGTTTAGTTCAGATTGCTATTTAGAAAGAAAAAACATATTTTCTTGAAGTTCAAGAAAAAAAGGAGATCAGAAATATTACAATGTAACAAAGTTGACATCGATTTGCAAAGTATGCTACTCTTTTGGTCTGACAATAATATGCTTGCAAGCATGTGTCTTGGGACCTCTGGGACACAGCAACCTTTTTTCAGAACCATGACAGGTACACATTACACAAGACGTGAGTACACTGCATAAGACTTACATACCCCCTGACCTGATGCATTATCTTTCCTCTTAACAGTTTCCTTGACAAATCTGCTGTCATTTTGTGGAGGGAATGTGGTGGTTCTCAAAATCCTTGGAGGCTTTGCACTGTCACACAGGTTGAAGAGCTGAAAATATTGATTAGGGTGTTCCCGATCTGGGCAATGGGCATCATGTTCTTCACTGTGTGCGCTCAAAATTCATCAATGTTTATAGAACAAGGGATGGTCCTCAACAACCAAGTTGGATCTTTTAAAATTCCACCAGCTACCCTCTCATCCTTGGACGTAATCAGCATCGTTGTATGGGTTCCAATCTATGAGAGATTCATTGTGCCGATAGCTAGGAGATTGACCGGTAAGGAGAGGGCCTTCGGAGCTCCAGCGCATGGGGATCGGTCTGTTTGTGTCCACCATCGCAGTGGCAGTTGCAGCATTTGTCAAGTTTAAGCGCCTGGAGATCGCAAGATCGGAGGATCTGATCCATTAGAAGGTGCATGTTCCCATGAGCATCCTTTGGCAAGCACCTCAGTACCTGTTGATTGGTGTCAGTGAGGTTTTCACGTCCATTGGTCAGGCTGAATTCTTCTATAATCAGTCTCCAGATTCCATGAGAAGCTTGTGCTCCGCTTTCGCTCTTGTCACCGTGTCTCTGGGAAGTTACCTTAGCTCATTCATACTGATCCTGGTGTCATATTTTACTAAGCGAGGCGACCAGATTGGGTGGATCCCTGACAACCTAAACGAAGGCCATCTTGACCGCTTCTTCTGGCTCATAGCTGGCCTCAGCTCTCTGAATCTTCTTGCTTTCATTTATTTTGCACGACAATACAAGGGCAAGAAAGCTTCTGTAGTTTAATGTCTGGATTTGCTTTTTGTACAGAAAGCAGTATGTGTATATCTTCATCAGCAAGCTATATTGTATAGTCTCTTCTGTAATGTACAGTGTTACATTCTCTGTGGTACCTGGAATCTTGATACAGTTTTTTATTGGGACAGTGGAAAAGGAGGTTTCCTGTTTCCTTTTGTTTGTAAAGTTTCTCATCATGTGAGCATGAACTAACACACCTGCTGTCTCAATCATTTCAGTTGCTGACCTCAAGAGTCTAGGATCTGTGTGCTCCTTATGGGCAGAGTAATTGATCTGGACAGTGATTACAACTTTGTAATGATGGGTAGCATTACAGTGAACTCAAGTGCTTAAGTTAATGAATTGTAAAATCGTGTGAAAGCACGTAGTCAGCTTTAACTAGTGCACCTGTTGTCTCAATCATTTCAGTTTCTGACCTCCTCGTGAAGTACTGCAGAGATCAATTGATTCCCTGATTTTTCAGTGGGAATAACCATGCATGTTATGAAACGGTGACTAGGATCTGTGTGTTGCTTGTAGATCTGCACAGTGATTACAGCTATGAAATGGTGGGGCAGCACTACAGTGCACTAAGTGGTTCTCGGTTTACAGATACTTATCACTCAAATGGAGTAATTTGCCTCAAACACAGATTTGTAGTTCTTCATAATTTGATTGACTAGAGTTATCAGGAGACAAAAACGAGTAAGAAGTTAATCTAATCTACGTAGGATTCAGCTAATCCTAACTTAAAGTTTGAAAGGAGTTAGTTTGAATTCCAACTAATCATCCAAGAGACGAAAAGTTATTTCAATATAAAAATAATCTCCCAATTACTCCATTCAACGCATGTATATGATATAGGTGCTGTTGATCATGGTATGCATTAAATCCTTGGATGAATCCAAGACATAATTATCGAGCATGTAGTGTCACCTTATGCCTATGTCTAGCCAGATGCTTCTGCAAGACCAGGGAATAAGAACATGCGCGGCCGTGCACTTCCTTTCTTTTGTTCACGAGTTGCACCAACATGTACTAGATACACTATCTGAATTATTTAGGATTAGTGGAATATCACCCTCTGATGATAGATGCACTCTTGCATGCTTACTTTCAAAAACCTACTCAAGTGTGTTGTTTGCAATAAGCATATGCTCCAGTGCAATAGTAGTGCTGGAACATCAGAATACTTGGTTGTGCATGCGCACTGTGCGGATTCGGATCCCTTTATATTACTAAGCGCATGAGTTGTACAGGGGGATTTGGATCTAAATCCTTAGGATTTAATTAAAAAATCCCCAAATTAAGAAACCCCTCTCATCCAGTTGCATTGGTTATTTGTATGGTTTATTTCAAACTAGTAATCGCACGTGCAATGCATATTTTTCGCTATATATATCAATGGATGTAATCTCACATTATATATTTTAATGTAATATATGACTCAAATGTATAGATGTGTCCGTTGTCATGTTTTTGGCACAGCTAAAGAAATAATAAGTTCCCATGAAAACATATTTCCTAGTTCACAGAATAACATATCAAATGCAAACACTAAAATAGCAAGCAAATTCTATAGAAAAAAGTAGTAACCGGTATTACGATTATGATGTCATCACAAAACCACATTTTTCTTGACAGTAGCACCATTCTACAAGCAACATCAGTGTACCTTTTTAACTAATAGAAAATGAATAGTAATGAAGAGTTGTCCTCTGGGTATGACTTATCATTTACATGGTTGAAAGCTATTCTATGCTCATCTGACTCTGAAAAGAACCAACAACTAACATGTACACCATTAGAACGTGAATTTGGAGAGGACATGGCAGGAGAAGAATTAGGAGGTGTTGATCAGGGGAGTTAGTGTGTCTAAAGCTAAATTTGCAAGGGTTCAACTGAATTTATGAGCCATCGGATTCTAACTGGATGTATGTTATAGATCGTTAGTCAATGTTGCTTAATATATGAATAAATGTTATTATTAAATTTTACGGAGTAATCTAGTTAATTAATGGTAATTAAATTTATGATTTATGTTGTCGGCTACTCTACTGGACAGTAAACTTGTGGCACCTCGGTTCGGATACTTGACTGACGGAGGTGCACGGGAAGCCAACCGAACCCAAGACTAGCGTGCAAGACTGCCACCTGACACAACACATAGACAGGAGAGCAAGAGAGGGGTTGTAAGGTGTGTATATTGCCCTTGTTCTCCTCTTCTTCTCTCCTTAAGATGGAGGGGCTGCCTTCCTATTTATAGGGGAGGATGAGGGTGAAGTATGGTTACAATCCTGCCCCTAGGCCTGGGATCTTTCGGTTATTCCTATTCTACTCCTAGCGGAATATTTAACAACTATCTTGGTGGGCCCCGTCCAAAAGCTCTCCTAGGTGGCCGACTCACCGCCCCGGAATCCTCCCCCGGATGCTCGTCTTGGGGTCCTCCCTCGGGTGCTCGCCTTCGGGTCCTCCCTCAGGTCCTTATCTTCGGGTCCTCCCTCAGGTGCTTGTCTTTGCGTCCTTCCTCAGGTGCTCGACTTGGGATCCTCCCTTGGGTGCTTCTCTTTGGGTCCTCTCTCAGGTGCTCGTCTTCGGGTCCTCCCTCGGGTCCTTATCTTCGTGTCCTCCCTTGGGTGCTTTCCTCATGAAGGAAAGGGCCGGATGTGTGCATCGATTCAGGGTGGTGTGGGGACCCTTCCTACAACAGTAACCCCTTGCCGCTCTGGGCGATCGGAAAGTGCCCGTCCGAATCGGTGCTTTAATTCATTGGGTTGATGCGCCATTCGGATCGCTCGTCAGTCACTTAGGCACTCAATGAATGCCTTGGGACAGGCCTCGGATTCATCTTCCCTTGTTCAAAACGGTTACAAGGCCTCCTACGCATTCATGAGCCTTTCTAGGTTTTTTCTTATTTTTCTCAGATTTTTTCAAATCCTCCCAAAATTTCTCTTGAATTTTTCTAAATATCTAGGGTATTCCGAAATAATTTCAGTCTTGTTTCAGATTTTTGGAAAACTTTTCGCTTCCTTTTTCTTGCCTTTCTTTTTTCTTCTTCTTTTGTTTCTTATTTTCTTTACAAGGCTGGAGACAACGGAGGCGCCCACGGGGTGAGGCCCAAGCACCCGGGGATCACGCGGCGTCTAAGGTGCACCATGTGGGCGAGGCCCAAATTTCATCCACGGCAAGGTGCTCTCCACACATTGTCGTGGAGGCCGATGCGGGTGGAATGCACGACGCAAGCTAGTTGGATGTCAGGCGCAATGGTCTCACGCGGTAGGGTATTCGTGCGTGGACAAGGCGGTGTCGTACATGTGAGGTGCTCGCTGCAGGTGAAGTTGTATGGCGAGGTGGTTGCTTGCGGGCATGTTGGTCACCACAAGTGAGGTTGTCGCACGCAGGTGGGTTGTAGACGCGGGCATGGCCGTGAAAACGGCTAAGTCTCATAGAGTAAGCACATGTGTGAAGGCGGGAACAGTCCTAAAAATAGCTAAGTCCCAAGATCCAAATGCGTACGCCACTATGAAAATTGCCAAGTTCTAAAGAGCTGGCGTGCGTGGCCGTGAAAATGGCTAAGTCACAAAGAACAAGCGCATGTGTGTGTGCGGTGGACGTCAACGCTAGCGGACGTTGTGCCTAGGCTGGCCTCTAGGCATGCCTCTAGCCAGCCTACTGTCATTGGGGCTTGCAGGTGAGCAGCAGCAATGTCGTGTTGACGAGGAGAGGATGCCGGAATTGGAGCATGTCGATGCAATGTGGTGTCAATGCTTGTGTTGACTAGGCATTAGGTCTACCATTGGGGTGAGCCCCTTGCCAAGATGGTAGAGTTTGATTTTTGCAAGTTGTGAGTTGAAGCAACATATGCAAATGTCAATAATTTTTGTGTGCACCAGTATTGGCACAACACGTCCCCGTGAGATTATGAAACTGTTGAATTGGAGACTTAAGAATATCACGTTTAAGTGTTGTATCCTTTGAAAATGATAAGGTTATCGAGTATATATGTGAAGTACAAGGTACCCCCCCTCCCAACGAGAAAACTTAGCGCTTGACAGCATAGCTAAGAGCGTTTGTGGTCTTTCTTAAAACAACAACCTTCAACGCATGGGTTACCTCGCATCTTCCCAAGGTTGTATTGTCTGCTTATGCTATCGCGGGATGTTACCAAACGAGCACCTATGGCAGGTTTGCTCTTAGTGGCGTGAGATATTACCTCACATTTGCCCAAGGTTGTATTGCTCGCTCATGTCGTCGTAGGATGTTACCATGCGATTGTCCATGGTGGTTTTGTGCTCTTGGGGGTGTGGGATGTTACATCGTGGCTGCCCAAGGCGATGTTGAGCGCGTGTGCTGTCACGAAGTGTTATTGCACGAGTGGACACTGCATTTGCTGGCACTTAGGGGCACATGGTGTGACATCACGGTTGCCTAAGACGGGGTTGAAAGTGTGTGTGTGTCATTGCAAAGCGTTCTTTTGCGAGCGGACACGACAGTTGCCGACACTTAGGGGCGCGATTGGCAGCACTTAAGAGTGTGGGATAGACATCGCACTTGCGTAAGGCAGAGTTGAAGGCACGCGTAGTGTCATATAGTGTTAGCACATGAGAAGACACAACGGTTGCTGGCATTTGGAGATCACGAATGCCTAAGGCAGAGTTGAAGGCGCATGTGTTGTCGCAAAGCGTTATTGCACGAGCAAACATGGTGATTGTCAACACTTAGGGACGTGTCGCGGGGATTTCGCGGTAGTATACATTTCTAGTAGGATTTTGGGGAGCGCGCGTGGAAGATCTAAGTGGGTTCACACAAGAGGTTTTTACCCAGGTTCAGGCCCTCCAATGGTGGAGGTAATACCCTACTCCTGCTGATTGTATTACTGGTCTTGCGTGAGAAAGGTTACAGAAAAATGGTGGATTCTTGTCTAGAGATTGAAGACAATGCCTAGCCTCTAGTCTCAGCGAAAAACTCACTCCCCCTTTGCATGGGGCTCTTGCCTTATATAGGCTGTACATATGCCGACTCGGCCAGTCGACCGAGCTACAGTAACTGCATACTTTAATTGACATATTTATTTTGCATAACTCTCCGAGTAACGCTAGCCTTCATGTTAGCGAAACGCCTGCCTTGATGAGGTTGTAACGCCTTCCTTGATGACACTCGGACGTTGCTTCCGCGTGGGCCTTACTTGGGCCTTCATCCGAGTGGGCCTCCGTGGAACTCCCCGAGCCTGTTGGGCATAACTCGCTGTGCTAGGCCTACCCGGATGGGTTCCCCCTGTCAGTAGCCCCCGAGTGGTTCGAGGTCTCGACTCGGATGCCGACTGGTGAGCAAGCTGCGTATGCCCAAGTCGCTGGTGGAGAGACCTTGATGGACTCCCGTGATACCTGAAAAAAGGTTAGGTTTGTGCTAAGTGCTAGGAATTCGGTGATACCCGCGCTTTCCGGCTGGGAAAGTCGACTAGTGGCCTTTCGGGAGGTGTATCATGAATTTCGAGTGAATCCGAAATAGCGTCTGGGCATGTCCGAGTGGACCGTTGCTGACTTGTACCCGCAGGGGGACGCCTTTGACCTTCAACTTTGAAACCGAGTCCTCGAACTCCGGCATTGAGTCTCGAACCAGTAAACCATTTTGCACCGCTGTGGCGTCTGGTTCTGAATCAAGGACTATCTTGTGCCGCTGTGGATGCCGAGTTCGTCCTTAGCTTGGGTGTTGCCGAGTGACCTGCGAGCCCTGTTGGGTCGGCCATTGGCACCCTTTCGCAGAACTAATCTGCTTCCGAGTGTGGCGGCCGGTGCGCCTCGAAATTGTTTGGTGGAGTCGGTACAGCTTGTGACGTGTCCCAATGAACCAAGCCGACTTCGAGCTGACTCTGCGTCCGAGCGCGATTCGACTCGATCGAGCCGAATCCGGTCGAAGCCGGCTTGTGGTCACACGGCACCGTCTTGATTGTACACGACGTCGCTACAACATTTAATGCGCGCAGTCGGTTGGGCAGAGCGTCTGCGGTGCCGCAGTGCGATGATTTCGCCTTGAGTCCTGCGCGAGGCATGCGCGAGACATCCGCTGCCGCTGCTGTGACTTCGCGGGGCGCCCGAAGCGACGGTTTGTCATGCTTGCGCCCCGAATCACGCGGGTGGTGCGCGCGGGATGGTTGCTGACATAATGCTCGCCGGCCGAGGCGCCTAGGACGTCGAGTCATGGCGAAAAAGGCGCCCCGAATCTCGCGGGTTCGCGCGCGCGCGGGACGACAGTTGCCGCGGCGGTTTGCCGCCACGTGTGGCGCACGTTTGACAACGGTTTGCCTTCCCCCGCTATAAAAACGGGCGTAGGGTGACTGCGGTTCCCATTTGCCTTCGTCTTCCTCGTGCCAAAGCCCTTTGCCTCCAGAGCTCCGGCACCGCGCATTGCTTCCCTTCTTCCCGAGAAAACACCCGTTTCACCACCGTTTTCCGACCATCCGACCGTGTCGCGTACCAACAAAGGCAAGAAGACCGACGCCTCCTCCTCCGCCGCCGCCACCCATTCCGAGGGGTGGAAAAAAGGCGACTGGATCCCGTCGGTTGTAACCGACCAGATCCTCTCGGGTTTTGCCGGCGAGGGACTGCTGCCGCCCCGCTCCATCGGCAACTAGAGGGCTCCGTATCAAGAGGAGAAGCCCGCTCCGCACGCGCACGAACGCGTGATGATCGTCCCGTTCATCGAGCGGGGCTTATCGCTGCCCCCGCACGACTTCGTGCGCGGTCTTCTCTTCTTCTACGGCCTCCAGCTTCACCATCTGAGCCCCAATGGCATTCTACACATCACGTGTTTCATCACGCTGTGCGAATGCTATCTGGGGACTCGGCCTCACTGGGGGTTGTGGAAGAAGATCTTCCTGGTGAAGGCACAACCCATCAAAGCTAGGGGCCGCCTATCCGTCTGCGGGGGAGCCGGTATTCAAGTCAAGGCCGGCGCTTGGTACTTCAAGCTGCAACTCCCGGACACCGTGCGGAAGTGGCAGGACGGGTGGTTCTACTGCCCCGGATGAGCGCACACCGACTGGCCATGAAGGACTCCCCCAGTACACCGAGGGTCCTCCCGAGTGGCGGAAGCGTTGGAGCGCCAAGCCCTCCAGCACGGAGATGGCCGAGGTCGATCGACTCCTGAGGAGGATCCAGCGGCTCCAGGAGAAAGGACTTACGGGCACCGACCTCATCACCACCTGGTTGAGTCAGCGAATCCAACCGCTTCAAGCCAGGGCGCACCCAATGTGGGAGTACTTGGGCGCGTCCGACCCGACCAGGGTATCGGTCGATGGGCTTCCAGATGATCTTTTCATGGATCTCCTGGAGAACTTGACCAAGGAGTGAACCGGGCTCACCAGGGCGCCGCACGTGACCCCCTTTTCTACCGCCAACCCCCCGCCGACTGTAAGTGTCTCGCATTCCAAGTCAGATGCTCGCATATTGTTACTTATTCATTCCTCCTAACACCAAGTCTTTTAATGCTGCAGACTTTTCTTAACTTGAACTCCATGCCGCCACTCCCCGAGCAAAGTTCAGCTCCGGAGGCGTTGGACGACGTGGAGGTCGACGAAGAAGCCCCCGAGGGCGGGGACCCGGAACGGGGGCACGTTCAGGTCGACTCGGATACCGAGTCGGAAGGGGTCACTCTGTCCATCAAACGGAGGCGTGCAGATGACGCCTCCGGGTCTAGAACCTCGCAAGCGGAGACGGAGCCGGCTCAGGCGGAGTCAGCAGCCAAGCGGGCACGAGCTGAACCTGCTAGCCCCGCGGCACAAGTTCTGGCTCCCGTTGCTAAGCTGACTGCGCCCCAGCCGGCATTCGCCAGTTCCTCCGGGGGTCCGCCTACCCCGGGGAAACCGAAGAAAAAGCAATCCCCACAACCACCCGGTACGAATCTTTTTGCTTTGCCTCATACTCCAGTCGAAGAAGAAGATGCTGAAGTCGGTTTGTTTTTTTTTAATGTCGCAGAATCCAAAAGAAGTTCTCCGACAAAGGAGACTTCGCAACCGGCACATCCACGGCCCCGACTCCGGTTCCGCTGCCGGAGTCAGTTTCTCCGGCTCCGACTGTGGCCGAGCCCAGCACGCAGACGCCAACCGCCCCCGCGGTAGCATTGGAGTTGGCCACGGGTGCCGAGTCAGCCGTGCCTCCGGCTGCAGCCACGCCCAGCGCGCCACAGCCTGCTGCACCCGTGGAGAAGACACCAGAGTCTGACGTGGGTGCCGGGTCAGCCGGGGCTCCGGCTGACACCCCGCAGCCTCCGCCAGCTCCCTCCAGCGAGGCGACAACGGAGCCGACGACTGCGGTCGGTGCCGACTCCGCGGAACTGGAAGGCGGGGGCCGGAGGCCAGCTCGACATCGAATCTTCTCCAGTGGCCAAGCAAAGTCTGGCCTTGGCTCCTGCGCCCGCGACCGAAGAATCGGCACCGGGTTCGTCCGGCAGCCTTGTGCCCGCGCTGCTATTGCTGAGCTGCAGCATGGGGGACTTGGCGGCGGCGGAAGCAGGCACCGACCGCGTCGCTGCCCTTAGCTCTAAGCTTAGGGAGTTTGCTGACGCGGCCAAAACCTTGGCGGACTCGGCCGAGGTTTTGGAATCTTCCGTCGGGGTAAGTTCTCACGTCTGAACTTTGTTTAATTCTTAACGCTGGGAGCACGATCAGTGCACCCAGTGGGTGTAGCCCCCGAGTCTCCAGCCGACTGGTTGAGTCGGTTGGAGACTTATTAACTCGGGTCATGCTGACTTGAAACCTTTCCCTGTCCAGGCTGCGATCCGACTCGGCAGAAGCAGCCAAACCCTCGTGGAGAGGAACGCCTCCTTAGAGAAGGCGTTGACTGAAGAAAAGGCCAGAAGTCGGTAGCTCGAAGAGAAGCTCGCCGCCATCGGGAGTAAGTATCCGAGTCTTCAGCTTCTTTGCCTTAAGGTTTTGCTGGTATTGACTTTCTTGAGTCGGCAGACGTCGAAGCCGAAAACGCCCGACTTCGGGAAGAACTGAAGGCCACAATCCCGATGGCCAAAGCAAGAGAAATGCTCGATGCCAAAGCGGACGAGTATGACAGCGAGCTGCAGGAAGCTCGCGCAAATATGAAGACCGCCGCCCTGCTGCAGATGGAGCACCAGCGGCTGTTGGCACAATACGAGCAGTCACAGGCTGCGAACCACGAGCTGCAGGTGGCCGTCAACGACTTCTCCAAGCAGATGACCGAGTCGCAGAAGCGACACGCTGCGGCCATCATCGAGTGGGAGAAGCACGAGGGAGAACTCATGGGCCATCTCAAGCAAGCCAATGAGACTCTACTCGGTAAGCCTCTGAGTCCTTTGTTTTTCTCTTTTTGCACTCTTCTTTGTTCATTTCCTTGCAATAATTCACACCCAGACGCTTGCCCAGAGCTGGAGGAGCAGGCAAGGCGGGCGACTCTCCGACTTCGCGCTCTATCCGACCCGGCGAGGTCAGCTCTCGACGCCTTCTGGACACCTGAGCAGATGGCCAGCTGCGTCGTGACTGTGGAGGACCGACTCCTCCAAGTCAAGAGTTTGGTGCAAAGCATGAAGTCGGCTGCCCAAAACCTCTGCGCCAAGCTATGGCCCGGAGAAGAGCCGGGCTCCAACATCTTCGCCCTTGCCGACAAGCTGTCGCAAGGCTCGGCGGAGGTGGAGAAGTGGAAGGAGTCGGCGGCCCGCTCGGGAGCCGGCATGGCGCTGGCAATGGTGTTGGCGCACCATCCCGATGCGGACGTCGACAGTATTTCTGCTGGAGCCCCACTCGACGCAGAGGGAAAGTCGGTCAACCCTCTGGAGCTCCTTCCCTGAGTCCGCCCCGCCGCCAGCCGGATCGTGGAGTTTACCGACCTGGAGGAGCGCGTAGAAGCAACTCCAGAAGAATGAAATTATCATGTAATATCTCTCGGTATGCCGAGTAGAAAAATTGTAAAGACTCTGTTATATTTTGAATTGAAATGCTTTCAATTTATTTTGCACAAGTTATTTGGTTCGTCCGAATTTGCTTTTTCCGCCGAGTCGGATCCTTTCGCATGCAGGCCGACCTTTAGCTTTTGCTCTTGCCAACCGGACAGCCGGGTTGCGACTGTAGTTGGGGACGAAGAGTGGGCCTTAGGTACCATACACGTTTACTTAGACGCTCGTGTAGAAACAAAGTTAGGAAATCCAAAATAACTTGTACCGAGTGATGAATCACCCAGTGGGTTGAGGTAGCTTCCGGGGTTGCCCGAAGTTAAGCCACTCGGTATTTAAACGTAGCCCCCGGGGAGTGCCCGAGGGAACGTAGTTGAATCATGAAATGGGACAAAAAGGAGTCCAACATAAAATTGAAGAAACAAAGTGCTTCCTGAGTGCCGCTTGAGGGAAACAAATGTTTATTTATAATGAAATAATAAACTGTTGGAAGTACAAAGTTTAAGTGAAAAAGGGACGCAGCTGAGCAATATTCCAAGTCAGTTCAGTGACTGCGCCGGTTGCCGGGTCCTCCAGTCGGTACGCGCCGTTATGCAGCACCTGGTTGATGATGAACGGGCCTTCCCAAGGCGGAGATAACTTGTGCATGCCCGTCTTATCTTGGATTAGTCGGAGGACCAGATCTCCTTTGTTAAAGACTCGGCCCCGAACTTGGCGACTGTGGTAACGACGCAAGTTCTGTTGATAGATGGCCGAGCGTGAAAGGGCAAGCTCCCGCGCTTCCTCCAGGAGATCAAGATTGTCCTGTCGCGCCGACTCGGCATCCTTTTCCACGTATGCTGTGACTCGCGGGGAGTCGTGGAGGATGTCACTCGGCAGGACGGCTTCGGCTCTGTAAACCATGAAGAAAGACGTGTAGCCAGTCGACCGGTTTGGAGTTGTCCTTAAACTCCAGAGGACAGATGAAAGCTCGTCGATCCAGCAGCCAGCGGCGCATTGTAACGGGACTAACAGCCAGGGTTTGATGCCTTGAAGAATAAGAGCATTGGAGTGCTCGACTTGGCCGTTGGATTGCGGATGAGCCACGGAGGCAAAGTCGATTCGGATTCTGTGATCCCGGCAAAACTGGCAGAAGACTTCGGCAGTGAAGTTCTTGTCATTGTCGGTGATGATGCTGTGAGGGATACCGAATCGGAAGATGACTCCCTTCATGAAGTTGACGGTAGTCAGACTATCAAGTTTCATGATAGGCTTGGCTTTGATCCACTTAATGAACTTGTCCACCGCCACAAGGAGATGAGTGAAACCCCCCTCGTGCTATTTTAAGCAGACCCACCATGTCGAGCCCCCACACGGCAAAGGGCCACGTGATGGGGATGGTCTTGAGCGTGGTAGCTGGCATGTGTGATTGGTGGGCGTACCTCTGACATCCTTCGCAAGTTCGAACGAGTTCTTCTGCATCAGCATGGGCTGTGAGCCAGAAGATTGGTGACCAAGGCCTGTGACGAAGCGTGGTGGCCGCAGAGTCCCGAGTGGATTTCCTCGAGCAATGTTCGGCCTTCGTCCGGCGAGATGCAATGCTAGAAGATTCCAGTGGTGCTGCGCTTGTAAAGCTCACCGTTAATGATGGTGTAAGCTCGAGCGCGGCACACAATGCGGCACGCTTCAGTCGGATCCTCAGGTAGCTCCTTGTGCAAGAGATAAGCAAGGAACGGCTGAGTCCAGAGGGGAATAACCGCCAAGACGCCTTCCTGGGCTAGGTGGGCCAGTTCAGGGTCTGGCAACCCGGCTTCAGATGACTCGGTTACTGACTCCAGTTTAACGGATGGTTGGAAAAGTTGCTGAAGGAACACTCTAGGTGGCACTTTTTCACGAGCAGAGCCGATCCTGGCAAGGGAGTCGGCCGCCTCATTATCAGCTCGGTGAACATGATGAAGTTCGAGGCCGTCGAAGTGTCCTTCTAGCCGACGCATGGCAGCACAGTATGCCGCCATGGTGGGGTCCTTGGCATACCATATCTTCATTACTTGCTGCACCACCAGATCCGAGTCGCCGTGGCAAAGGAGTCGACGAATGCCAAGTGAGACTGCAATGCACAAGCCTTGCAGTAATGCCTCGTATTCCGCCACATTGTTGGAAGCGGTGAAGTGGATTTGCAACACGTAATTTAACTTATCGCCTTTGGGGGAGATGAGGACGACTCCAGCCCCCGTGCCCGCGAGCATCTTCGAACCGTCGAAGTACATGACCCAATGCTCCAAGTGCACTTGAGTCGGAAGGGACTGACTCTCAATCCACTCGACGATGAAGTCTGCGAGAGCCTGAGACTTGATAGCCTTGCGGGGCTCGTAGCTGATGTCATGAGGCATGAGCTCTATCGCCCACTTAGTAACTCGGCCTGTGGCATCCCTATTGTTGATAATGTCAGACAAAGGGGCGTGGCTGATCACGGTAACCGAGTGGGCTTGGAAGTAATGTACCAGCTTCCGCATCGCCAAGAACACGCCATAGACGAGTTTCTAGTAGTGCGGATAACGCTGCTTCGACTCGGAGAGGACCTCGCTGACATAATAGACAGGTCGCTGCACTTTCTGTACTCGGCCTTCTTCTGCACGCTCCACCACTAGAACAACGCTGACCATGTGATTCGTGGCCGCGATGTAGAGCAGCATGGGCTCTCCTTCCATTGGTGCAGCGAGAATTGGAGGCGTTGATAGAAGGCGCTTGAGATCCTCGAAGGCTTTCTGAGCCTCGCTCGTCCACTCGAAGGAGTCGGATTTCTTGAGAAGTCGGTAAAAAGGCAAAGCCTTCTCACCGAGTCGGGCAATGAACCGACTTAGGGCGGTTACGTATCCGGTTAGGCGCTGGACAGCCTTCAGATCCTTCGGTTTGCCTATCTTGATGATGGCATCAAGCTTGTCCGGGTTCGCCTCGATTCCTCGCTCGGAAACGATGAAGCCGAGCAGCTTGTCGGAAGGAACTCCGAAGACGCACTTCTCCGGGTTGAGTTTCATGCCGAACCTCCTGAGATTGGCGAAGGCTTCGGCCAAATCAGTCAAGAGATCCGCAATCTTTTTTGTCTTCACCACGATGTCGTCAACGTAAGCCTGGACATTTCTGCCTATCTGGTAGTGCAAACACTTTTGCATACAACGCTGATATGTTGTGCCAGTATTTTTCAAACCAAAAGGCATGGTGATATAACAAAAAGCCCCAAACGGGGTAATGAAAGAGGTCTTTATTTGATCTGATTCTTTCATTTTGATCTGGTGATAGCCTGAATAGGCATCCAGAAAATATAAGCGTTCGCAACCGGCCGTGGAGTCGACGACTTGATCAACACGAGGTAACGTGAACGGGTCCTTGGGGCATGCCTTGTTCAGGGACGTGTAGTCCACGCACATGCGCCAAATTTTGTTCTTCTTAAGAACCAGGACCGGGTTTGCCAACCAGTCTGGGTGAAGAACTTCCTTGATGAACCCGGCTGCGAGGAGTCGGGCGATTTCCTCTCCGATAGCTTTACGCCGGTCTTTAGCGAAGCGGCGGAGGGATTGCTTGACTGGCTTCGCGTCTTTGGCGACATTGAGGGAGTGCTCGGTGAACTTCCTTGGGACACCCGGCATGTCAGCTGGCTTCCATGCGAAGATGTTCCAATTCTAAGAAGGAAGTCGACGAGCGCACCTTCCTATTTGGCCTCAAGGTCAGTCCCGATCTGGACCGTCTTAGACGAATCCTCAGGGTGGACCTGGACACGTTTAGTGTCCTTGGCCGATTGGAAGGTGGACTCGGTCGCCACCTTCTTGCAGGGTGGAGCTTGGTCAGGGTCAACAGACCTTTGGATGCTTTCCAGCTCCTGAGCCGCAATCAAGGATTCGGCTATATCTGCACAGGCGAGGTCGCACTCGTTGGAGCGCTCAAAGTTGCCAGTGATGGTGATGACCCCCTTTGGACCCGGCATCTTCAGCTTGAGGTATGTGTAGCACGGCCTAGCCATGAACTTAGCATAGGCTGGGCGGCCGAAGATCGCGTGGTAGGCGCTCTTGAAGCTGACTACCTCAAAGGTCAAGGTCTCGACCCGGAAGTTGTTCGGTTCGCCGAACACAACTTCTAGGGAGATCAGTCCCAATGGCTTGGCGCACTTCCCAGGCACTATTCCATGGAAGGAGGTGCTACTGGGATGGAGCTGGGACTCCGAGACCTGCATCTTCTTCAAAGTGTCCATGAAGATTATATTGATGCTGGAGCCACCATCCATAAGGACCTTACGGAGTTTGAATCCGCTGACCTGTGGATCTACCACCAATGGGTGTTTGCCAGGGTGCGGGACTCGATCCGGGTGATCAAGTCGGCTGAATCCAACTGGCACCTCGGACTAGTTCAGCCACTAAGGAACCGCCGGCACCGTCGCGTTCACTTCGCGACAGTGCAGCTTCCGACCCCTTTTGGAGTCGGATCCTTGGAAGATCATAAGTACACTCCTTTGAGGGGGGTATTGCACGGCGCCACCACCTGTAGCGGAACCTCCTTCTCCACCAGCGTCAGGCTCGGGTTGCTTTTCTTCCCGGAGACGCCGCAGGAAGCTGCACTCCCGGGTTGAATGCCCCGCCAGATAGTCGGCAGTGCTGTGGAAGGAGCAAGGCCTATCGAGGATCTCCTCGAAGGTGAGCCTCGGCGCCTTGCGCTGCTGCCAGGGGCGCTCTTTCTTCCGGCCGCCGTCGCCACGCTGGGGACCACGCTCAGCGGCCGCAACTAGGTCGGCTCCACTGACCCCATCTCCGTCACCAGCTTTTCGCTTCGGGGGGCGATTGTCAACGCGCTTCCGACCTGAGTCGGTGGGAACTTTACGTCTTGAGGACTCGGCTTTTGACTTGCCCTTGTCCTCGTACCGCATGGCTTCCTCGCCCGTTGCGTACTTGCTGGCGACCTCCATGAGTCGGCCCATGGTCTGGATGTTAGACCGGGCCAACTTGTGTTTTAGGAACTCATATTTGACTCCTTGGGAAAAGGCCTGAATGGCCTGTGTCTCGGAGACGTCTTCGATGGAGTTTCGCAGCCGAGTCCAACGCTGGATGTAGTCGCGGACCGACTCCCCTTTCTCCTGGACGCAGAGCCAGAGGTCTTGCGCATTCCTGGGGCGTTTGTACGTGCCCTCAAAGTTTTTGACGAAGGCCTCTTGGAGGTCCCTCCAGTCATAGATGCTGTCTTCGGGCAGACTGTTAAGCCATGCCCGAGCCGACTCTTCAAGCATCAGGGGAAGGCTTCGGAGGGTGACACGCTCGTTGCCTCCTCCAATGTTGCACGAGACTAAGTAGTCGGCAAGCCAAGTTTCTGGCTTGGCAGTGCCATCGTACTTGTCGACGCCGCTGGCGATCCGGAACCGGTCCGGAAACGGCTCAGATCGAATCCGCCTGCTAAAACACAGCGGACCGGTGGAGGCCGAGCCGCCCGGCTGGTTAACTT
The DNA here is from genome assembly GCA_019208055.1 of Stipa capillata. Classification (NCBI taxonomy): domain Eukaryota; kingdom Viridiplantae; phylum Streptophyta; class Magnoliopsida; order Poales; family Poaceae; genus Stipa; species Stipa capillata. Next base: position 70,514 of record JAGXJF010000324.1, on the reverse strand, counting down.
CATCGCCACGACGCTCAGCCCGCAACCTGGCCGCCCGTCGTCCCTCGATGTCGTCACGAGCGTCACGGACATTGTTTGCCCGGGCTCGGAGGGAGTCGGCTTGTTGACGCTCTGCCTGGAGTCGGTTGATCTCCTGGCGAGCATCAGGGTGCCGATTCGTGGAGCGACTCGGCTGTGACGAGCCCACAGTGATGGGGCGACTCGGAGCCGCTGAGGGCCGGCTCCGTGTGGCTCCGAAGGCCAGTCGATTGCTGACCGAACCAGCCTCGTTCTGCTGCTCAACCACCGTCTTCATTAGGGTGACGACTCGGCGGTGGATCTCTGCCGTAGGTCCGTCCACCGGGGGTGGGAGCGAGTCGGCCAAAGCGGCAGCCGCGAGGAGGTTTTGGGCCGGTGTTTGGTAGACAGGTACAGCGTCTTGCTCTCGCCCGAAGAGAGGGGCGCGAACGACTCGGCTCCTCCGGGCGGTTGAAGAAGCACGCCGGTTCGAACGTCGGTGTGAACCGTGGGGCTCATTATGTTGATGTTCTCGTTCCTCGAGAGCTGCTCTTTCCTGATCAAGACACTCCCGCTCAGCAAGGATGGCTCGCCGAGAGGCCTCTAAGGCTTTTTCAGTTTCCGATTGCCCATCAATGGGCGTGAGCAGGTGCTCATCCACCATCCTGGCCGCCGTGGCAGACGTGCCCGCGTCGTTCGTGGCACCGGGCGCGACCATGTATACCTCAGCCGAGGCGGTTCGGCTATGCGAGCTCTCGTCCCCATCGGATTCGGAATCCAGGACGGGGAGGAGGGATTCAGAGCCCACCATGGCGACGAGCTGGGAATGCTTCGCGCCATTGCCTGGAACGGAAGGAGATCCCAGCAGGTACTCAGGCTCCGGTTCCACCGTGGAACGGGGAAGCGGGTCCTGGAGATTTAGCTGGCCGAAGGTGTCGGCCACAAAGCGAAGGCTTCCGAAGAGAAACTCCGTGCCTTCTGGGTGCGCGGCGAACGGCACGCCGCCGGCCACCAATTTGCCGCCGGTAGCTGGAGAGGATCCCGCTTGGATCATAGCTCCAAAACGCGTGTCCCCTACCTGGCGCGCCAACTGTCGCGGGGATTTTGCGGTAGTATACATTTCTAGTAGGATTTTAGGGAGCGCGCGTGGAAGATCTAAGCGGGTTCACACAAGAGGTTTTTACCTAGGTTCAGGCCCTCCAATGGTGGAGGTAATACCCTACTCCTGCTGATTGTATTACTGGTCTTGCGTGAGAAAGGTTACAGAAAAATGGTGGATTCTTGTCTAGAGATTGAAGACAATGTCTAGCCTCTAGTCTCAGCGAAAAACTCACTCCCCCTTTGCATGGGGCTCTTGTCTTATATAGGCTGTACATATGCCGACTCGGCCAGTCGACCGAGCTACAGTAACTGCATACTTTAATTGACATATTTATTCTGCATAACTCTCCGAGTAACGCTAGCCTTCATGTTAGCGAAAGGCCTGCCTTGATGAGGTTGTAACGCCTTCCTTGATGACACTCGGATGTTGCTTCCGCGTGGGCCTTACTTGGGCCTTCATCCGAGTGGGCCTCCGTGGAACTCCCCGAGCCTGTTGGGCATAACTTGCTGTGCTAGGCCTACCCGGATGGGTTCCCCCCCGTCAGGACGCGAGATGTGAAAGTGTGGCTGCCAAGATGGAGTTGATGGCACGCGTGTCATCGCGAAGCATTGTCATGCGAGCGGACAAGATGCTAGACATCACTTAGGGGCGCGGGATGTGACATTGTGGCTGCCTATGGCGAAATTGAAGGCGCGTGTGCCGTCGTGAAGTGTTATCGCCCGAGCAGACACAAGGATTGCCAACACTTAGGGGTGATGTCATATTTTGGCTACCTAAGGCGCACTTGAAGGCACTAGTGCCGTCGCGGAACGTTATTGCATGAACGAACATGACGATTGCTGACACTTAGGGGTACGAGATGTGACATCATGGCTGCCTAAAGCGGAGTTGCAGGCGCGCATGCTGTTGCGGAGCATTATGACATGAGAGGACTCGACGATTGCTAGCACTTACGGGCACGCGATATGACATCGTGGCAGTCTAAGATGGACTTGAAAGTGTGGGTGCCGTCGCAGAGCATTATTGCATGGACAAACACGATGATTGCCTGTACTTAGGGGCATGAGATATGACATTGCAGCTGCCTAAGGCAGAGCTCTTATCGCGTGAGTGTACACGGCAGTTACTGGCACTTATGGGCCAAGAATGTGACATCGTGGTTGCCTAAGCCGTGGTTGTGAGCTCGCGTGCCCTTGCAGAGCGTCATCATTTGAGTCGATATGGTGGTTGCCGGCACTTAGGAGCGTGGGATGTGACATCATGGCTGCCTAAGGCAGGGTTTAGAGCATGCGTGCCCTTGCAGAGTGTTTTCACATGAGTGGACATGGCGGTTGCCAACACCTAGGGGCATGAGATGTGACATCACGGCTGCATAAAGCGGGGTTTAGAGCACGAGTGCCCTTGCAGAGTGTTATCGCGTGAGCAGACATGACGGTTGCTAGCACTTAGTGGTGCGGGATGGACATCGTGGCTACCTAAGGCAGAGTTGAAGGCGCGTACAGTCATGGAGCATTATCGTGCGAGCGAACATGGTAGTTACCGGCACTTAGCAACGTGATGGACATCGCGGTTGCCTAAGGTAGATTTGAAGGCACGCCTATTATCGTGCAACATTATCGCGTGAGCAGACATGATGATTGCCAGCACTTAGGAATGTGGGATGTGACTTCACGACTGCCTAAGGCAGAACTGAAAGTGCGTGTGCTATCACGGAGCGTTATCTTGAGAGCGAACATAGTGACTGCCGGCACTTAATGGTGTGAGATGTGACATCACGGCTGCCTAAGGGGGAGTTAAAGGCGTGCGTGCCATTGCAGAGTGTTATCACGCAAGCGGACACATTAATTGTCGGCACTTAGGCTCGTGGGATGTGAATTCACAGCTGCCTAAGGCGCAATTGAAGGCGCACAAGCCCTTGCGAAGCGTTATCGCATGAGCGGACACGGCGGTTGCTGGCAGTTAGGGGCATTGCAACTGTCTAAGGCAGAGTTGAAGGCGTGCGTGCTGTCATGGAGCGTTATCGTGCGAGCAAACACGGCAGTTGCCAGCACTTAGGGGCGTGGGATGGACATTACGACTGCCTAAGGCAGTTGCTTATTTCACATGACGTTGTGAAATTATGCTTAGCTTATGTTCATAGAGGATGTTTTCTTGCCCCTTATAACACGACTGGTGAGGTCTTAGTTCGCACATGGCAGTGATTGAAGAGCTTTTCTCTTGGTACACCTTCATTTCTGGTTATGATTCTTGGTTCCTATCCAACGTTTCAACATGATGTTATAATGAGAAGATATGTTATGAGTGAAAAATAGTGAAAACATGTTACAGTAGATGTAGTAAGGAGCATCCTAGCACTCGAGCGCCTTGTGCATATGAACCCTTGCGTGGCCTTGTTGCGATTTGGTGTCTAGGCAGGAGCCTATTCGTACTTGTTGTTGCTTAATTTATGGGTTGAAGCCCCTTGAGTGAGCTTGTCACCTCTCGTATTGTGGGAGACATCCCCTTGCTTGAGCTTGAGGTCGCTCGGGTCACAGGCAAGAGTCCCTTGAGTAAGCTTGAGGTTGCTTGGGTTGCAGATGAGAGTCCATTGTGTAAACTTTAATTTCACTTGGTCACGGGTGGGAGCTAGAGTTGTACTTGTCTTGGTCGTAGGCTAGAGCCCATTGTATGAGCTCGAGGTCGCTTGGGTCATGGGCGAGAGCCACTTGTATGACGTTGCCACCGCTTCTATTGTGGCGAGAGCCCCCTCGCTGTGCACTATCCACACTGAGTCGAGCTCCTGTGAGGTGTGAGAAATGATGCATGGCTACAAGCGTTGTGGGAGGGTGTGCAACATTGTTGTGCACGGAAAGAGTGGCATGCGCGGGGTGGTGAGTGGATAGTGTGCACCGAGGCGAGTGGAGGGGCAGCATGTCCGCATCCACGGCTCGATGGTGAGCACATGGAGAGCTGCGGGATGGAGGGGCACCCCATCGTACCCTCAGTTTGGCAGCGGGGTGAAGTTGCACCGTGCCCGTGTCCTTGGGTTGGTGTCATGCGTGTGAGGCATGACATGGTGGAGGGGCACCCCTGGTTAGTGGCACACGTGTGGGGCGCGATGTGGTCGAGGCGCACCCCTCCCCCACCCCCCTCGCATTCACGGGTTAGTGCCAGGCGCGTGGGGCTCGGCATGGGGGAGGAGCACCTCGCCCGCGTCCTTGGGTCGGTGGCACGCGCGTGGGGCACGGTGGGGTGGGGCACAGTGTCATACCCTGTTTTTTAATAATAGGAAAACTTTGGGTTTACAAAAACTTTATTTGCTTCTAGAATTATTTTTTGTAAATGCTTGTCTTTGAATAATAGTTTTTTACTAAAACGTAAAACTGGATAAGCCAAATCCAAATTTCCCCTCCAACTAAGTGTTGGCTGATGCCATCACAATCTTGATCACTTGATCCCCTGCTCATGAACTGTAACAACTCTTACCTACCCTAAATCCATCCCTCGATGTTTCATCTGGCAGTATACCCAACTACCTATCCATATACCTCTATATGTCTATATAGCGTCTAGGGTTATATATATATATAATATAGATATATAGAGGTATATATATCCATGTTATATCAATCTTTCTCTCTCATCACCTATGTGGTTACTTGAACATGGGTTCATGCACTCCATCTGATGATGACATAGTACCCGGGTATCATCAAGGAGGACGAATCCGGCCCTCTGGCCATAGGGTGGCCCGGGCCGACTACTCGGAGTCCGACTTCTACACGGGGGCGCCTCATCAACGTGGAGTACAAGACATGGATTGATACCTGCCCGGCATACCCGGATTCTGTTGTAACTAATTAGGAAACCAATCTGTTAACCGACTCGGACTCTTGTAACCCTATCCCGGTCGCCTATATAAGGCTTGGTAAGAGGCCTCCGATCGGCAAGTCTTTTAGCCTCTAAGCTCTTTAGTCATAGACAATCTCCATTGTTCCATAGCTCAAGCCACCTCGAGATCGATTCTCCAGGGCTTGCGGCACTCGGGATTCAAGCTATACTAGCCACCAAACACAGGACGTAGGGTATTATGTCTCCGTGAGGGCCTGAACCTGTCTAAATCCTGTCGCCCGTGTGCACCCATCCTGATTTGCTGTGCTCACGCCGCCCCATATTCAGTATTGCCGGAATAATACTCCGACAGTTGGCGCGACAGGTAGGGGTGGTGCGCATAGATCCATCTACACGAATCGGGATGGGTTTCGCCAGCAACAACGACGTTTTCGCCCCGGAAAGTGTCATGAGATTCGTTTTCATGAACGCTATTCCGGACCCTGGACAACTTTTCCAATTCGGAAAGTTGAACTTCATCGCCGACAAGGTCGGCAGACTTCACCTTTGCTACTTGGCAGCGCGTCGATCAGCAGAGGCTCCATTAGCTTCTCGGCACGAACTCACCCCTGAGTCCGCGCCTTCGGCTCCTCTCCTCAGGGATGAGGTTACGCCGAAACCGGGTCTGATGTCCGCGTGCGGGTCTGCACCCGTCGAACAGAGATCCTGACTGGTGGGTGCCATCGACTCTCTCCTCCCCGTCCTCGAGTATAGCTCGGACGAGTACGAGAGTTTCGGCAGTCACCACCCATCCCGGGAGGTCTTCATGGCCAACCTCGATTCGCTAGACGATGGTGATGGCCGACCAGTCCCCATCGTGGAACAAACGCCGGCTGAGCTTGAAGCCACTCGACTTCGTCTTCTCGCCAAGGAGGAGGAGTTGATCGAGCAACAGACCCAGCTCGCCTGCCAGCGCGACGAACAACGGCGCAATGACGACATGAGGGCTCGAGGGCGTCAAGTCCATAACGAGTTTCACATGCGTGAAAGGGACGGAGTCCCAATATTCCCGCTCCCGAGTCACAACATCGTCGCGGCCACGATGTCGGCACGCGCCATTGAAATCCCCGAGGGCACCCCGGGACATGACGAACTCCGGTGACTCCGCGTCTTGCTAGAAGAAACAGCCCTTCAGCAGGCCGAAGCCACAGGAGACCGCGCGGGCTCTTCAGCAGGTGCAAAGAGTCGGCGCTCTACCCCTTCGAGAAGTTCGCCCGCCATGGGTGGTCACCACGTAAGCCCCGACCGTCGTCAGCCGGCCGGAGCAGTTCATGAGCGACTCCGGCCCAATCGTGATGCCCGGGGCACCATAGCTGCACGAAGCCGTGCCCGTCAGGACGTGGACAAAAACGCTCGTCAAGCCGCGCTGGTCCGTAGCCGACTCGGACCAGGTCAGAATGCGCGGAACCCCGCAGACGTCGGAGGAGGCGCCCATCGAGGTCCCGAGAGGGATGACCGTGGCAGCCGCCGTGACGACAGCGGTGCCACCAGCCGTGGCCGTTCACCGACCTCCTCGGGCATGGGGTATGCGGGCCCGAAAGCATTCGGCACCCACATCCGCAGCGTCATCTTCCCGTCACGATTTCAAGTCGTCGGTATCGACAAATACACGGGTGAAACTCGGCCAGACATTTGGCTGGCCGACTATCACACGGCGTGCCGAACCAATGGTGGTAACGACTACGTCGCAATCCATTATCTGCCGCTGTTCTTAGCCGACTCAGCACGAGCCTGGCTCACCAGTTTACCTCCGGGTTGCATCCAGTCATGGAGCGACCTCGAGACCCTCTTCGTGAACAACTTTCAGGGCACTTACAACAGGCCTTAGAATGCGTGGGATCTCCACAGTTGTACCCAAGAGGCGGATGAGACTCTCCGAGAGTACATCTAGCATTTCTCCAAGAAGAAGAATTCTTTACCTGAGGTCCGAGAGGGTGATGTCATCACCGCCTTCTCCAAGGGAGTTCGAAGCACCGACCTCATCCACAAGATAGCGCGCAAGAATCCCCAGACTACGCGCGAGCTCTTCCATATCGCCAATAACTTCACCACCGGCGAAGAGACCGTCCGCAGTGCTACCCGTGACGACAAGGGCAGGAGTAAGGGCAAGGCGCCCGAGTCCCCCAGTCGGGACGCTCACCCCGAGTCGTCCAGAAAGAAGCACCGGAAGCGCAAAGGCGGAGACCTCGTTGCCGCAGCTGAGCACGCCCCTCCGCGCCGTCCTCAGCGCACCAACGCGACCTTTGAAGAAATGATGAGTCAGCCATGTCATTTTCACGGACCCAAGTCCAATCACCTGACACGCGACTGCAACCTCTTGAAGAATTTGAATAAGCCCTACGTCCCCAATCAGGGCAAAAAAGAGCACCCTTAGGACGAAGGTGACGAATTCCCGAAAGAGACCGCTTGTTTGATGATCTTTGGCGGACCCAACGGCTACGAGTCCAAGCCTCGCCAGAAGATCACTGATCGAGAGGTCAACACAGCAGAACCGGCCATGCCCAAGTACCTGCGATGGTCCGAGTCCGTGATTTCCTTCGGCCGCTCGGAACACCCCGACTACATTCCCCATCCGGGACGATTCCCCTTGGTGGTGGACCCGATCGTTTGCGGTGTCCGCCTCTCCAAGGTCCTCATGGACGGCGGGAGTGGTCTTAACATCCTCTACGTCAAAACTCTTGACGACATGAAGATCTCCCGCTCCGAGATCAAGCCGACTGGTGCCCCCTTCCACGGGGTGGTACCCGGCAAGATGGCGAGTCCACTCGGGCAGATCAGCCTGCCCGTCACTTTTGGTACTCCCGACAACTTTCGGACCAAGACCCTCACCTTTGAGGTCGTCGACTTCCCAGGATCGTATCACGCCATCTTGGGGCGTCCCTGCTACGCCAAATTCATGGCTGTCCCTAGCTATGTCTACCTGAAGCTCAAGATGCCAGGCCCCCGCGGGGTAATAACGGTGCAAAGCAGTTTTCAGCACGCATACACGTGTGACCTGGAAAATTGCAACCTCGTCGCGGCTCAAATCTCTGAGGCCGAGCTTGGCACTCTCAAGTCAGCTGTGGTTGAGGAAGCACCCCCGGCCAAAAAGGCTTCAGCATCGACATCATTCCAGTCGGCGTGGGACACCAAGTCAATCCAGCTCGACCCCGAAGACTCCTCCAAGATGACGCAGATCGGGACTGCGCTCAGCGACAAATAGGAAAACACGCTCGTCAGCTTCCTCCAGGACAACCGGGATATCTTTGCATGGACATCTTCTGACATGCCCGGAGTTCCAAGGGAGGCTGCCGAGCACTCCCTGAATGTTCGGCCGGATGCTAAGCCGGTCAAATAGCGCTTACGCCGTTTCGCTGAGGATAGACGTCAGGCAATAGGAGAAGAAATAGCCAAGCTTCTAGCAGTTGGCTTCATTAAAGAAGTGTATCATCCCGACTAGTTAGCGAACCCAGTTCTTGTTCGCAAAAAGAATTGAAAGTGGAGAATGTGTGTTGATTATACTAGCCTTAACAAGGCATGCCCCAAAGATCCTTTCACTCTTCCTCGCATCGACCAAGTGATTGACTCCACGGCTGGGTGCGAAATTTTATGTTTTCTCGATGCTTACTCGGGCTATCACCAGATCAAGATGAAGGAGGATGACGAGATCAATACGTCTTTCATCACTCCATTTGGCACCTTTTGCTACGTTTCCATGCCCTTCGGCCTCAAGAACGCAGGCGCTACGTACCAACGGTGCATCCAGCGTTGCCTTCAGTCGCAGATCGGCCGGAACGTACAAGCCTATGTCGATGATGTGGTGATCAAGTCCCAGAAAAGAGAAGACCTCCTAAGTGACTTGGGAGAAACCTTCTCCAACCTTAGGAGATTCAGCATGAAGCTCAACCCCGAAAGGTGTGTGTTCGGGGTCCCTTCGGATAAGCTACTCGGTTTCATCATTTCCGAACGAGGAATCAAAGTCAACCCGGAGAAGATCGACGCCATCGTCAAGATGGGTCCGCCAAAGAACCTCAAAGATGTCCAACGGCTGACCGGGTGCATGGCAGCTCTCAGTCGATTCATTTCCCGACTCGGCGAGAAAGCCATGCCCCTCTACAAGCTCATGAAAAAGTCGGAAACCTTCACTTGGACATCCGAGGCCCAGGACGCCCTTGATGACTTGAAGAAGTTCTTAACCACCCCCCCGGTGCTGGCGTCTCCAATGCCCAATAAGCCGCTGCTTCTTTATGTCGCAGCAACTACTCAGCTAGTTAGTACGGTCTTGGTTGTGGAACGCTCCGAGCCCGGCCATATTCAGAAGGTCCAGTGCCCGGTCTACTTCATAGTGAAGTCCTCTCCGAGTCCAAGGCGCGGTACCCTCAGATCCAGAAAATCATCTATGCGGTGTTCATAACATCACGGAAGCTAATCCACTACTTCCAAGGACACCCCATTACAGTGGTCAGCTCCTTCCCAATCGCCGATGTCATCAACAATCGTGACACCACGGGTAGGATTGCGAAGTGGGCGATGGAACTAATGGCCTTCAGCATAGTTTATGCCCCCCGCACGGCCATCAAGTCCCAGGCTCTCGCCGATTTCATGGCCGAGTAGACAGAAGTCCAATCTCCACCCTCCGTCGTCGACCTCGAGCACTGGACACTCTACTTCGACGGCTCTCTGATGCTTCAGGGCGCGGGGGCTGGTGTCGTGCTCATATCTCCCAAAGGCAAGCATTTCAAGTACGTATTACAGATCCACTTCCCGGCATCTAACAATGTTGCCGAGTATGAAGCTTTACTTCATGGTCTTCGACTTGCCGCTTCACTCGGGATTCGCCACCTTCTGGCCCGCGGAGACTCCGAACTAGTGGTCCGGCAGGTCATGAAGGACTGGTCATGCCGAGACCCCTCCATGGAAGCCTACTGCCAAGAAGTGCGCAAGCTCGAAGCCAAATTCGACGGTCTCGAAATAACCCATGTCCTACGTCGAGACAACGAAGTTGCGGATGGACTCGCCAGGCTGGGATCTAGTCGGGACGTCGTCCCGGCTGGAGTTTTCCTCCAGGAGTTGCATACCCCCTCCATCAAGGCGGAAACAACACCCGAGACCGAAGAACAGCAAGTCCCGGAAAGTGACGCCACTCAGCAGCCCTCGCCAGAGGTCCTGGCCGTCACTTCCGACTGGACAACGCCCTTCCTCGATCATCTCCTACGGGATGTCCTCAGCCAAACCAGACCAAGGTGCACCGCATCGCATGACACGCTAAGGCCTTCGTCATCGTCGATGGCGAACTTTACAAAAAGAGCACTTCCGGGGTCCTCCAGCGGTGCATATCCCAAGATCAAGGAAAGCAACTGCTGTCCAATATCCACTCGGGAGTGTGCGGACACCATGCGGCGCCTAAGTCGCTAGTCGGAAAAGCCTTCCGACAAGGTTTCTACTGGCCAACCGCCGTGTCAGATGCCGAACACATCGTCCGCACCTGCGAGGGATGCCAGTACTTCGCCCGGCAGACACACTTGCCGGCTCAGGCGCTCCAAACTATCCCGATCACCTGGCCCTTCGCGGTCTGGGGTCTGGACATGGTTGGTCCCTTCAAGAAGGCTCCCGGGGGCTATACACACCTTTTCCTCGCAGTCGACAAGTTCACCAAATGGATCGAAGCCAAGCCAGTGGCCACGATAACTGCAGAAAAGGCCGTCGAATTTTTTCGGGACATTATCTTCCGTTTCGGCGTGCCCAACAGCATTATCACAGATAACGGCACCCAGTTCACTGGGCGAGCTTTTCTCCAATTCTGCGACGACTACAACATCGGCCTTGACTTTGCCGCCGTGGTACACCCGCGCACCAATGGGCAAGTCGAGTGGTCCAATGGTCTGATCATGCAAGGCCTCAAGCCTCGGATCTTCCAACGACTGAACAAATTCGCAGGCAAATGGGCAGCCAAGCTACCATCAGTGCTTTGGAGCCTACGGACTACGCCCAACCGGTCAACCGGTTATACACCCTTCTTCATGGTCTACGGAGCCGAGGCCGTCCTCCCGACTGACTTGGAATACGGTTCCCCACGCGCCCGCACCTTCAACGAGGCCGAGTCAGAGGAGGCAAGACAAGGCGCTCTCGACCAACTCGAAGAAGCATGCGAAGTTGCGCTCCTCCGATCGGCTAAGTACCAACAGGGCCTACGACGCTACCACAGCCGGCATGTGCGCGGCCGCTCGTTCAATGTCGGCGACCTGGTTCTACGCCGAGTCTAGTCTAGCAAGGAGCAGCATAAACTTTCACCGCCATGGGAGGGTCTATAAATAGTCGCTGAGATGCTACGCCCGGGGGCTTACCGGTTGAAGGACAGTGACGGCAACATCTTCACCAACGCATGGAACATTGAACGGCTACGTCGTTTCTATACTTAAACACTTTCTCTGATAACTTGGAAACATGAATAAAGAGACCCCTTTCGCTCCACTCGAAATAAGTTTCCCTTTCCCGACTGACCCGCTATGCCTGTTCGTAGCGAGTACTTGGCAACTACACGGTTTTCCCCGTACTCGTGAACTATTTTAGTACTGTGTATATAATCTGACGTTAACTCTTTGACTCCAATCGCCGGTTTACGCCACAACCTTACGCTACACGGGACACACGCCCGCGGCTAATCCCTACGCAAAGGAGGCAACAACGGGTTAGCGAAAAGCAGAAACGAACGAACAAACATACACATGAACAAAGTTTATTCATGACTAAAATAAATTTACTTGCTAATCGAGTAGTTTATACATAAGTCACTTGGCATCCCCGAGTGCATGCAAAAATTACTCGGCATCCCCGAGTTCTTACAAAAATCACTCGGCATCCCCGAGTTCTTTACAAAAAGTCACTCGGCATCCCCGAACAGTTTACAACTACTTCTATTTTCTACAGGCCCGCGTGATCCATGAGGGAGTCTGCCGTAGACTCAACGATCCTCATCATCTCCAGAATATCTTCGTCCGGGACGTCAGCAGCATACCCCTCCCCGATCGCCTACATGTCCAGCAGCGGATAGTGGGACCGCGCCACCGCCAGAACCATGGTGGCCCCCGTCCGCGCAGCCTCTGATTCTATCTTCTTCAGCTGGTCAGGCGCTTGCGTCAGGTGCTCCGCGACCGCCTCTACAGAATCCGGGGCCGGTTCCTCTAACCAGATGGCGCCGCATACTACCCGTCCCACCATCAGCAAAGATTCGGTCATCCCACGGGCCTTCTCGAGGCGCGCTTTAAACTCTACAATGACAAAACACAACTGTGAGCAACAAGACTAACGGGCCCTGACAAGCTCCAAGCCCGAGTCAAAAAAAACAAACTCACCAGCCTCGGCGTTTGCGGCTTTCCTCTTCGCCGCTTTGGCAGCCGCCATCGAGTCGGCGGCCCTCTTGGACATCGACTCGGCCGTCTTATGAGCAGACCGCAAACTCCCATCCAGCATGTTCGCCCTACGCTCGAGATGCTCCGCGCGGGTTTTCTCAGCCGAGAGCATCTCTTGGAGCTTGCTGGCTTGGTCCTTGGCGGCGTCAAGCTCCTGGGTGAGAGCCTTCACCGCCTCGAGGTCCTCCCTAAGCCTCGTGGCCTCGTCTTCGGCGGCTGCAAAGGATAGCGCATCAGTAAGACAAAAGGCAACATGGGGCAACAAACACCAGTCGGATTCCTCACCTTTGGTTCGGGTGATCTCCTGCGAAAGGCCCGCCTGTAGAGCGGTAATTCCCGCCCCGTGCTTGCGGGCCATATCCTCCACCGTCTGTCGGCTCGCAGCCAGCTTGTCCCACTCGGCCTTCCGCAGGTCGAGTCAGTCAAGGACCGGCAGCCGGTCCTGGAGGAAGGCGGTCTTGTCTTGCGACCGTCAATTCAGACTCTGCAAAAAGAAGACGCAAAAGTTAGGCCACCCGGGAAGGTTATCAAGACCCTCCACTCGGTCCCAAGGACTCAGCGGAGGCTCGGGGGCTACACCCTCTGGGTGCACTGTTCGTGCACCCAGAGTCAAACCTACAAAGAACGCAAAGTAAACCCTCCGCTCGACTATCCTAGTCGAATGCAGGCTTGGGGCTACACCCTCGTGCACCCAGAGTGAAAACTACAAAAATACTAAGGGCCCTCCACCCGACTACCTTAGCCGGGCAGAGGCCCGGGGGCTACTCCCTACGGACACACTCCTCGAAAGCCAATGTGACTCACCTGCATCAACGGGCGCAACCTGCCGTTCAGCAGGTTGGCTCCCTCCTTCACCGTCTTCAGCAAGGCCAGGAGCATCTCGCCGAGCTGAGCCACGACGTCCGTCGCGTCATTCCATTCCTCCTCCTCCCGGATGTCGTCGATCTCCCGGATGGTCATAGTCGGCCGCCACGGGTCCGATTGCCGTACCCGAAGTGGTCGGAGCGCCAGCTCGGAGGATGGCTGGGGAGGCGGAGCAGCGCTGAGCTCCTCCATCGACGGGGGCAAGTAGAGATTGCCCCCACGGTCCTGCGGGGCGGCCCCAGCCGACTCGGGACCTGCTTTTCCCGCCGTCTCCGAGCCCCGGCCGATGTCCACAGGCGCGCCCTGAGCTGATGCTCCGGCGGATGGCCCCTCCCCCCGAGGAGCGGCAGGCGAGGCGGGCTGCGCGCTGGGTCGCTCAGGAGACAGCCAGGGAGGCGAGGACATGGCCGCATGCGGAGGCGACGAGGGCCGGGCAGAGGACCCCGACGGACCCCCACTTCGGCTGGACATTGGGGCGCTCGAGGGAGGGAGCCTTCGGAATGTCTCCCGCCCTCTGCGCCCTACAAAAAGATAGTCAGACCTATCAACATGCAAAAAACACAGGCGAACAAGCAGTCGCCGAGACACTTACTTGGCTGATCAAGGGACGGGAACGCGCTTCTTAGACCCCGAGGCTCGCCGCCCGGACACGGCAGCAGCCGGGGCCGCCGAGGTTCCCGATCCACCCTGCGCCCCGAAAGCGGTGTCGGCATCTCTCTTCTTCCCCCGGCTGGGGGGACATCGTCTTCGGCCACCCGAGGAGTTTCACTCGGGGCAGTAGCCGGCGCTGCCGGGTCGGGGCCAGCGGAGGAGCCACCCTACCCCGACGAAGTGGTGCCCGCTGTGGTGGGCGTCCGACCGGCGGCGGAACCGCCCTGCCCCCTCGGGGTAGGACCCGCCGGTGGCCTCGGCCTCTTAATGCGGAGGGGAACGTCCTCGCCATCCTCGTCCTCCTCCGGGGCCGGCGCGCTCGGTGGGGGAGGGCGGGGTGCCGCTGCCGCTGGCACCTTCCCCTTAGAAGGTCCGGCGCCCTTTGAGGACCCGGCGCCCTTTGAAGAGCCGGCGCCGGAAGAAGATGCCCCGACCGTCCCTTGCGGTGGCGGCCCGCCGCTCGGGACGTCGGCGTATCGCGGCTGGTTCCATATCTCGTCCTCTGGGAGGGGAGCATTGGAACAGAAGCCGAACAAAACCTGCAAAGGCAAAAAGACAAACCCCGAGTGAGACTCGGCGAAGAACTAAGAGAAAAAGGTCAGGGTATCAGTTACTCACCTGACTCGGCGGGTTCGCCCGGCTGAAGGGCGGCGGCCGCCCGGAGAAGTCCAGACTCGTCCCCTGAGCCAGGAGCTTCTCGAGCCGGCTCTGGACTTCTCCCTCCATGAGCCCTTCGGCGGACTCCCGGGTCGCGTCATCTTCGCCGGTGTACTCGAACATGGGGTGCGCCCGAAGCTTCGCAGGTTGCACCCGCCACCGGACGAAAGTCGCAACAATGACCGTCCCGGTGACTCCGGACTCCATCGCCTCGGCGAGCTACGCCATTAGGACAGCGACGCTGTCCTGCTCCCTGTCGAGTGGGGGATCCGACCAGCTCGGCTTGACTTCTGGCGGATGGCCCGAGAAAGCCGACAGCGACGGGTCGAGGTTGGCGCAGTAGAACCAGTTGGCGTGCCAGCCCTTGTTCGAGGACTGCATCGGTGGGGCCGGGTAATTCTTCGCCGCCCCGGACCTCAGCTGGAACCCGACGCCCCCACCACGGCCGGGTTGTCTCTGTTCGCCTGCGGCTTCACCATGAACAGGTGCTTCCACAGGGCGAAGTGCGGCCGGATGCCGAGGTAGCACTCCCATAATGTGATGAAGCACGCGACGTGGAGCATGCTGTTGGGGTTGAGGTTGTGGAGCTCCAGCCCGTAGAAGTAAAGCAGCCTCCACAGAAACGGGTGGACCGGCACCGAGAATCCCCGCTCGAAGAAGGAGCTGTGGACGACCAGCTCGCTGGTGTTCGGAGTGGGGATGGTCTCCCCCGCAGCGGCGCGCCACTCGACCAGCTCCCTTGGCGGCAGCAGCCCCAGCCACACGAGGGTTTCTAGTCACGCTTCCGTCGTCGTCGACTTCATCCACGGGGCCATCGGATCAGCGGGCGAATCTCCTTCACTCAGCAGCTTCCACATCAAAGCGTCTTCTTCGGCTTCGGTCGGATCAGCTTCCCAATGCGGGGCTTGCATCCGAGGTGGCCGGAGTGGGAGTTAGGGTTTCAGGTGGAGCGGCGCACACGAGCTGATTTGGGCGAGGAGAAGACGAAGGGTTTGGGCGCAAGAGGAAGGAGAATGCGTGTGAATGCGTGGGTCGATCCCGCAACCTCTTCGGAATATAAAGGGACAGATTGAGCGGTTCGGCTTCCCCACGTCCGCACGCACCCGGATTCACCGCGCCTACAATGCGCCCTTTCAAATTTCACTACGCGCTTCGGACGGGCCACATCACGCTTCTTCCGCGCCCGCGACTTAACGGTGCCGCGATTTGTGCGGCTTAATTAAAAGGGGATCCGACGGTTGGCCTTCCGGGGTTAATAGCCGTTTGGAGTATACCCCCGCAAACAGCAACCGCAACATGTTTCCCGCAAACCACCAGCCGGTTACCTGCAGAATCGGGGCCGGGCGTTACGGTTGTGAAGGGTTTCAGTGGTTGGCCTCAAGCAGGAACGCAATCATCTGAATACACTCGAGTGAAGGGCAGTAATAGCGTGCCTTCCGTAGGCCACAAGTCGGATGCCGAGCAACTCGGAGCTACCGGATTCTTCACCCAGACCTACCGAGAACGTGAACTTCGGAGGCTCCGGGGTCCAGAATTTCCGGATTCAGTGGAATGACCCAGTGTAAGGCTTCGTCACTCGGGAACCTATGCGCCATGGCTTGTTTCTCTGGTTCTGACGTGAATTTCGGAGGCATTCCTTCAGGGGACACTAGCTGGCCTTAATCCACTCGGGAGGGCCGGGTGCTACTCGGAAATTCAGTCGGGGTTCATGGTATGCCCCACGCGGGGTTATCAGCCGATCTCTGTCCATCAAGATGGATCGGATACCACCAGAGTTTATCCGCTATTAGCTCACCCGCCATAATATTCCTGCCTTACAGGTGAATGTTACTCGGCTTTTATTGTCTTTTCCACAGGGGTTCTGTCAGTCCTTCGCAATCTCCCTGCAAGTAGAAGTCACTCGGGTAGCTCGACCAGAAGTGAAGCCCGATAGCAGTCAGATCGTGAAGGACTCGGGGGCTACTGATGATGACATAGCACCCGGGTATCATCAAGGAGGACGAATCCGGTGATGGGATTCGCAGCATAGAAAACAAAAAAAATTTCCTACGAGAGAGCGAACAAAAGCCAAGATCTAATCTAGGAAGATGCATGTAACGAGAAGATTAGATCTACATACCCTTGTAGAACACGAGCGGAAACGTTCTAATGAACGTGGTTGGCGTAGTTGTACTTTCTTCGCGATCACGTTCCCTTCGTGATCCAAACCGATCAAGTACCGCATGAACGGCACCTCCGAGATGTGCACACGTACGGCTCGAAGACGTCACCTCCTTCTTGATCCAGCAAGGCGGGAGATGAGGTAGATGAGATCAACTCCGGTAGCACGACATCATGGTGGTGGAGGTGGTGGGGTTTCTCCGCGGACAGGGCTTCGCCAAGCGCTGCGCACGAGAGAGAGGAGATGGGAGAGAGGGAGGCGGCGGCTGGGATGGATCTCTCCGGAGGGCTGCCCCTCCCCTCCTTTATATAGAGGAGGAAACTTGGAGGAGGAGGAATAGTACCCATGAACAGTACACGCGTGAACAGTACGCGCGTGAACAGTACCCTCCCCCAAGTAAAGCCTCCCCTTTCGATCTTATCTCCTATTTTTAAGGGATTTGATCTTATCCCTTGGGGGGCAGCCGCATGGGCCCTTGGGGCTGGGTGCCTGGCCCATGTGGGCCAGCGTGCCACTACCCCGGTCCATGTGGACCCCTCCGGGACAAGTGGGCCCCACCCGGGGACCCCGGAACCTTCTAAAACCTTCCCGGTACGATACCGGAAAAATCCCGAACTTTTCCGGAACCCTAAAAATACTTTCCCATATATGAATCTTTATCTCCGGACCATTCCGGAGCTCCTCGTGACGTCCTGGATCCCATCCGAGACTCCGAACAAAATTTCGGTCTCACCATATTAATATCTCATTTTATACCCTAGCGTCAACGAACCTTAAGTGTGTGACCCTACGGGTTCGGGAATATGTGGACATGATCGAGACACCTCTCCGATCAATAATCAATAGCGGGACCTGGATGTCCATAATGACTCCCACGTATTCAACGAAGATCTTTATCGGTTTGAACCACGATGTCGAATATTCCATTCCCTTTGTCTCGCGATATTTTACTTGCCCGAGATTCGATCGTCGGTATCACCATACCTAGTTCAATCTCGTTACCGGCAAGTACTCTTTACTCGTTCCGTAATGCCACATCCTCTGTGACCAACTCTTTAGTCACGTGCTTGCAAGCGATATAGAATGTGCTTTACCGAGTGGGCCCAGAGTATATCTCTCTGTCACATGGATGGACAAATCCCACTCTCGATACATGCAACCCAACAAGTACTTTCCGAAATACCTGAAAGACACCTTTATGATCACCCTGTTACGGCGTGACGGTTGATGCCCCCAAAGCATTTTTCCGGTACCAGGGAGTGGCATTATCTCATGGTCTAAGGATCGGAACATTTAACAATGGAAAGCTATGCAATATGAACTTTGTGATGTGATCGAATTGCCTAACTTAATTTGGGTCTGTCCATCATGTCATTCTCCTAATGACATGACCCCGTTATTAACCGACATCACATGTCCATGATTAGGAAACCTTAACCATCATTTAATCAACGAGCTAGCCAGATAGAGGCATTGCTAGGGACACGGTGTTGTTTATAAAACCACACATGTATTATGTTTCCGGTTAATACAATTATAGCATGGAGTATAAACATTTATCATGAACAAGAAATATGATAATAACAATTTATTATTGCCTCTAGGGCATATTTCCAACATCCGGCCCTCTGGCCATAGGGCGGCCCGGGCCGACTACTCAGAGTCCGACTTCTACACGGGGGCGCCTCATCAACATGGAGTACAAGACATGGATTGATACCTGTCCGGCATACCCGGATTCTGTTGTAACTAATTAGGAAACCAATCTGTTAACCGACTCGGACTCTTGTAACCCTATCCCGATCGCCTATATAAGGCTTGGTAAGGGGCCTCCGATCGGCAAGTCTTTTAGCCTCTAAGCTCTTTAGTCATAGACAATCTCCATTGTTCCATAGCTCAAGCCACCTCGAGATCGATTCTCCAGGGCTTGCGGCACTCGGGATTCAAGCTATACTAGCCACCAAACACAGGACGTAGGGTATTACCTCTCCGTGAGGGCCTGAACCTGTCTAAATCCTGTCTCCCTTGTGCACCCATCCTGATTTGTTGTGCTCACGTAGCCCCATATTCAGTATTGCCGGAATAATACTCTGACACCATCTCTATCCCTAACCCCTCGGCACCTTCTGTTTTTCTCCGGTCTATTTAACTCTATCTATATTTCCAAAACTAAATATTTGGGAAAAATATTCCTATATTTCGAATATGAATTTTCATCTAAACTCTAACTATTTATACTATTTAAAAATAATACATGTTCTCTTTGACTTTATCTCCATTCTAGTTTACCAAAATTGGAATAAGGCTAAGTTGAGAATCCACCAACATATGCTTCTTTCTTCTTCCAAAAATTTCCAAAACATGAGAAATATGATATTTAATGTTTTTAAACTCATATTACCATTTTGTGAACAGTAAACCCTAATTCTAAAACTGTTTTCCAAAATCTTCTGCAAAATCTAAATTAGGGCTGAAACCCTAATCTATTATCACAGATACGTTTATCAACTGCAGCGGCAGCACGATGCACGCGGCGGGGTGCGGGGGCACCACACTAGCGGCCTCCTTGGCGATGGTGCGCAGACCCTTCGTGGCAGCGTGATGTACGTTACAGGTTGTTGGGGCACCCTACCCACGGCCTCCTCAGTGGTGGCAGTGTGGCACACGTGGAGTGGAGCAGGAGCATCCCGCTCACGGCCTTCTTAGTCAACGCGGCAACCCGACGGCATGGCGTGCACGATGGGGTGACGTGCTACCTGCCCATGAGTGTTCATCGATGGCGCCACCATACGCTCTTTCCCTTGTTGTTGACAGAGCTCCATGACTACCTAGTCCCTCCGATGGGGGTGCGGGCAATGACACGAGCAGTGTTGAGTTGTGTGCGGTAGAGGCTGACCACTTGTTGAGGTTGTGAGGTCACTCAAAGCACTTCAAGCTCGGTCGCATGGAGGCGTGCGCGCAGCTCATTAGCTCGACTTGTTGCCTCCACTGCTTGTCGCCGTAGGTCCTCCATCTCCACGGCCAGGTCTTGCACGTGAGCCTCCTTTCTCGCCGATGGATCCTAGACGGCTGCCCCTGCCCCTGCAGTTGGGCCGGATGCTTGGGCATTCGCCTCCGTGACCTTGTGCTAGGGCTCGGCACCCGTAGCGAATCAGGTGACCATCCTCCGTGGCACGTCCGTGGCTATACCCGGCTCAACTGCTGCCCTTGCCGGAGCAATACCACTCCCGTTGACTTCCATGCCTAGGAGTGAGATATTTTCTGTTGTGATACGTGCAGGGGCACGGCATATGGTGGAAGTACTCGTGGCTGCCCGGGCTGCGGCCTTCCTCTTGGTGCCCTTGGAGCTTTTTTTTGCCTTGGGAGGCATGTCCACGTGACAAAGCGTCGGCATCGCTCACGTCCATCGAGTCGTAGCTCTTAGCTGGTTTCCCACGGTTGGCGCTAACTGTCATCGGCTACTCTACCGGACAGTAAACTTGTGGCACCTTGGTTCAGATACTTGACCAACGGAAGTGCACGAGAAGCCAACTGAACCCAAGAATAACGTGCAAGGCCACCACCCGACACAACACACGGACACAAGAGCAAGAGGAGGGTTGCAAGGTGTGTATATTGGTCATGTTCTCCTCTTCTTCTCTCCTTGTAATGGAGGAGCTGCCTCCCTATTTATATAGGACGATGAGGGTGAAGTACAGTTATATTCCTGCCCCTAGGGAGTTTACAGTGTTGCCCCCAGGCTTATAACCCTGTCGAGGGTGTTTCGATTATTTCCATTCTACCCCTAGCGGAATATCCGATAGCATCTTGGCGGGCTCTGTCCGGAAGCTCTCCTAGGTGGTCAATTCACCGCCTCAGAATATTCCTTAGGTGCTTGTCTAGGTCCTCCCTCGAGTGCTCATCTTGAGATCCTCCCGCAGGTGCTCGTCTTCGGGTCCTTATGTTTGGGTCCTCCCTTGGATGTTTATCTTCAGGTCCTCCCTCGGACGCTTGTCTTCAGGTTCTCTCTCGGGTGCTCATCTTGGAGTCCTCCCTCGAGTGCTTGTCTTCGAGTCCTTCCTCGGGTGCTTGTCTATGGGTCCTCCCTCAGGTGCTTCATGGGATCCTCCTCTAGTGCTTGTCTCGCGAAGGAAAGGACCAGATGTGTGTGTCGATTCAGGATAGTACGGGAACCCTTCCTACAACAATTTATATTATAATAGAAAAATTGGAAGACTGTTGGTCAGGCCTGAACAGTGTAGCAATAGCGTGCCATGGCTAGCTTAACAAAATACCGTAGTGATCTGCTGCAGGAAAACACTGTAGCATATGTACACTGGTACGTGAATGCATGTCTACCAAATGCATTAGAATCTCAACAGGTCGGTCAAGATCTAGCTGATGGTATGTTTCAATATCTCCCTACCATTGCTAGGTACTGGTTAATTAAAGTTAAGGAAAACGCTACACGCTGGCATCCTGATCGAGTCTTTCCATCAGCCTACAATCCAACCATTCATTTTTGTGTTATTTATCCAACCGTTCACTCCTTCCTATATAATCCCCAATCAGGTTTTGCCTCTCCCCATCTCCTGTTCTCGCCGCCCCCGCCACCCTCGTGGAGCTCGCTGCACGCCCTGGCCACCGTTGCCGTGGAGGCTCATCGCCCGGCGCGAGCTAGCGAATGCCACCACGACCTATTCCCGCACGAGTGCTGGGCCCGACGTCTCCGTCTCCCTCAGCCTCGCCGCGCCGCCGGCGCCCTCCAACGTCTACATGCACGTCCCGCAGGTCCCGGCGCCCGTCTCCGAGGAGGACGACCTCTGCAAGGCCTCCACAGTCGCCGCTGCCGACGCCGGCCTCCTTCTCCTTCTCATCGCCATGCCGGTGGAAGCTGAGTCTCGCCGCCAGGCCTACCCGGAGGACTACTTCATCTACAGGGCCGATCCCCTCTGCCCGTCGTTGCAGCGCCTCCCCCTCCTGGGCAGCGGCAAGTGGAAGCACCAGTCCGGGGACGCCGGCGTTGCGTGCCGCGGGAGGAGTTCGACAAGGTGGATCGTACGGCCTTGATGTCGTCGACGACCACCGCGGGCTGAGCAAGTCCTACCAGACTGTCGACGTCAACGGCGATGGCTTGGTCAAGTTCATCGAGGTCGACAATGACCATCGCAAGAAATCGATGGAAACAAATTATTGTTGTATATGAAATAAATTGTTGTTATATATGAAACATAATATCCAGATGAACAAAACATAAACAAATTAGCCCAGAGAACAAACATTAGTTGTTGTGGTGATTTGACAAATTTTGTTGCGCAAGTCTGAATAAAATGTTCCCCTCTCACTACTCAAATGTTTCCACATTGCCATAATAGAAGGAACTCACGATGCCGGAAATTTCACGATTTGGAATCATAAGTTTCCCAAAACTCCAGGATTGTACTGTATACATTCCATTGTTGTATTGGTTTGAAATTTTGGTTGCGCAAGGTTTAGTAAAATTTTTCCGTCTCACTATGCAAATGTTTCCGTGTTGCCATAACAGGAGGAGCCCACGATGCCAGAAATTTAGCGATTTGAATCATAAGTTTCCCAAAAATCCGGGATTGAGCCGTATACATTCCATTGTTGTATTGGTTTGAAAATTTTTGTTGCGCAAGGTTTAGTAAAATGTTTCCGTCTCACTACGCAAATATTTCTGTGTGAGCCCACGGTACATATTGCATACAAACAATTGCGATGTTTCATATGGTCACTACAATTGTTTTCTATAGTCACTAAAATTGTTTCCCGTAAATTTAGGTAATCCTGTTTATTGCTAATCTTGCCGTCACATCCAACGGCTATCAGCTATGCCGATGGAATGCTACAAATCGTAGCGCTCGCCTAAAGTTAAACACATATCGGTGGGTTTCAGGAAAGAGAGTTTAGAAAAAGATTTACTATGTTAGACTAGACACCAAAAATACCGTTGACTTTCCTTTTGCTCTCGCGGACAGTCAGGATCTGTACTTCTCGAAAGGGTACTCTCTTTTACTTGCGAGTATATAATAGATTCTTGCTTAATACTTTCTTGCTAATTTTCCATTTTGATGGTAAATATTTTTTTGTAAAACAATCCCTTTTTTTTGGTTTATTGGTTTTTATAATGGAAAATAGAGGACCTTGTGACTCTACCAACTACTGCTCCACTAGGTAGACTTTTGTTAGCCCAAGCCCTTATTTGTCGACAGAAATCTCAAGTCCGAGGAAACGCAAGGAGATTCAGAAAATTACAAATTAAATTCTAGGAAGTTCATAGATTCAAAAGATAATCTGCATATATTTGAATGAAATTTTGGAACCTCTAGGATGTTACATAGTATTTCCTACCATTGCTGTACTTTTTGAGGGAACTACCATTGCTGTGTTATTTTTTCAAAAAGGAGAACTACCGTCGCTGTATGATATTATGTATACAGAACCATGGAATCGAATATTCGAATGAACACCTTTAGAGATCTATGGAAGGCAGTATACTAGTAGTATTATAGTATATCTCGAGCTTTCAATGTGGACGCAGTATGCATTTATTATAGTTTACTGTCAAATTTGACTTTGTACATTTCTGCGTGAGATCTATAAAGTAAGGTGTCGTGCCTTTGTTTTCAACCTTTTATATGGTGTGGTGGTTCTCTAGCTAGACTTGAAACACCATGGCATCTCTCAAGGAAAAATTGCAGTCGGAAGAGCCACTTCTTGAGGTCAGTCTCTGCTAGTTCTTCTATACTCAAGTCTATCATTAGTTTGATTTGCAACAGCAGTTCTTTCATTTTCCTTTCTATTTTGGTGTGTTTCGACGTTACAAATATTTATGATCATATAGATATCTTGATATATTTGCAAAGAGGTTCGTTTTTACACACATGAACATATAGATTTCACACCATTTTTTGTCGCGAGGACTTCCCTTGCAGATTAACATTATGGTTTGCACCTTGTTGTGCTGAGATGTGTGAAACGCTGACATACATGCCAGATGCAATACATATTTTTTTTTCTCTCACAAACTTATCCCAGCAACCAACTTCTGCTTGCTATCCAAATTCTGATCCTAGTCTCTTTTGTTGCTTTTGTTCTGTCATGCTTTGACAGAAAAATACTAGTACTGAAGAGAATTTGGCTTTGTCTTATTACAGGGTTCAATAATACACAGAAGCGACAGGATTGTTGACATTAAAGAAACTCTTACTCCTAGAGTGAAGCACCCTACTGGAAGTTGGAAAGCATGCACTTTTATCTTAGGTAAACACAAAATATCAAATTTTCATGCAGATCTGGCAAAATGTTAAGGATACTTCATTTAATTTTCATGAGGTTAAGTTGTTCAACTTCATACTCAGCACAGGCTGCATAGATGATTTATTTCATGAACATTACTCTTTATTTGTACAGTCAACTCTCTTGGAAATTTGGAATTTGCTTGACACATACCACTTCTGACCCGCACTGCAGTGACTGAATGCTTCGAGGAGCTAGCATATTACGGGATCCAATTCAACCTGGTCACTTTCCTCAAGACAGTACTACAGGAAAGCAATGCCTCTGCAGCAAGAAACTACACGAACTGGCAGGGGACTTGCTACATCGCACCCCTCATTGGAGCCATCGTGGCAGATTCCTATCTCGGAAGATACCTGACCACAGTGACTTTCTTCGCAGTTTACCTAGCTGTAAGCACACATGCTACACCTTTTGGTTTGACGCCATACTGTTAAGCATCCTCGAAATGAAACCCATTTCTTGTCACACATCAATTTTGTAGAATTTTTTGTCTTTAACATTCCTAGTTTTCCACTAATTAACTAGTTTATTCTACCTTTATTTTTCAACACAAGGGGATGGCTGCAATGTCGATTTCAGCATCATTCCCGGCTTGCGCCGGGCTCGACTGCTTGCAGGACGGTTCATCTTCATCCCAGTCTGCTGTGTTCTTCCTCGGCCTGTACATGATGGCCATCGGAGCCGGCGGCATCAAGCCCTGCGTCTCATCCTTCGGCGCCGACCAGTTCGACGACGGCGTCCCGTCAGAGAGGCTGATGAAGAACTCCTTCTTCAACTGGTTCTTCTTCTCGATCTACATCGGCAGCTTCGTCTCCGGCACCATCGTCGTGTGGGTGCAAGATCACTGCGGATGGGTCGTAGGCCTCTGGATTCCGACCCTGTTCATCGCGTTGGCCATCGCGAGCTTCTTGATGGGCTCCAGTTCGTACAGAGTCCAGAAACCTCTAGGAAGTCCACTGGTGAGAGTCTCCCAGGTCATCGTCGCAGCTGTTCGCAAACGGAATGCAGCTCTACCGCGTGATGGATCTCTTCTCTACGAGCTAGTTGAGGACGCATCAATGGCGGATGGCAAGAAACTGCAGCACACGTCAGTACTCAGGTAGCTAGCTATCTGAATCTCTCATTAATGGCAACAGGTCTTCATAGGCGTGATCTTTTGCTGTGACTGATCACAAGTGCACAGTTTCCTTGACAAGGCTGCGGTGATCTCTTCAACCGAAGAGCTTCCTTCCGATCCATGGAGGCTTTGCACCGTCACGCAAGTCGAGGAGCTCAAGATAGTGATCGGGATGCTCCCCATCTGGGCCACGGGGATCGTGTTCTTCGCCGTGCTCGCGCAGTTCTCCTCGACGTTCCTGGAGCAAGGGAGGATGATGAACAAGATGGTCGGCAGTTTCGCGATCCCCCCGGCGTCCCTGGCTTCCTTCGACGCCGTCAGCGTCATCGTCTTCGTGCCCGTCTACGACAGGGTGCTCATCCCGGCGGCGAGGAGGCTAACCGGTAACGAGCGCGGGTTCTCGGAGCTACAGCGGTTCGGGATCGGCCTGTTCTTGTCGATCCTGGTGATGGCGGCCGCGGCGGCGGTCGAGACGCGGCGGCTGGCGCTGGCGGTCGCCAAGGAGGCGCCGCCGATGTGCATCCTGTGGCAGGTGCCGCAGTACCTCCTCGTCGGCGCCAGCGTCGTGTTCGCGTGCGTCGGGAAGTCGGAGTTCTTCTACAATGAGGCGCCGGAGTCCATGAGGAGCCTCTGCTCCGCGCTGGGGCTTCTCACGGTGTCGCTCGGGAGCTACCTCAGCTCACTCGTGGTGACCGCGGTGGCCGGTGCCACGGCGAGGGGCGGCGAGCCCGGGTGGATCCCTGATAACCTCGACGAGGGCCACCTCGACCGATTCTTTTGGCTCATCGCTGCGATCAGCTCGCTCAATCTGGCGGTTTTCATCTGCTGTGCCAGGAGGTACAAGTACAAGAATGTTTGTTGATGGTAGAAATTGTCGGGAAACCGTCAAAGTGGTAGCTGCCCCTTTAGGGGATGACTCCTCCTATTTGATTAATTAATTGGACCTTTATTTAAAGGGTCCGACTATTCCTCAGTCGCCTGAGATTTTCTTAAATCTCAGTCGATTTGTTTTGGGCCGTTGGATCGAGATCAACGGCCACCGCATCGTCTTCTTCCTCCGGCCGCTCCCGATCGTCTTCTTCCTCCCGACGCTCTCTCTCTCTCTCTCTCTCTCTCTCTCTCTCTCTCTCTCTCTCCCGACCTCCGACGGCTCCGCCGCCGGATCAGGCCTCTCCTCTAAACCCGACGGCCGGCGCAGCTTCAACTCCGGCTCCGGCGACACCCCCCACCCTAAACCCTAACCCGGCGGCCTCCGGTGATTCGACCTCGCCTCCGCACGGCGCCGCCGCTCCGCGTTGTCGGCGGGCTCCGGCTCGGCGACGCTAACTCGTCGGCCTTGCTCGCCTCTGCCTCGCCGTCGCCTTCGCCACCGCTCCGCGTCGTCGCCGGCTCCAGCTCAGCGCGTGCTCACCCTCGCCGTCGCCGCCGCTCCGCGTCGTCGCCTGAGGTTGAAGACAACTGAGATTTAAAAAAATCTCAGTCGACTGAGGAATAGCAAAACCGTTATTTAAATCTATATCTACTCTATAAATAGGGATTTTATCATATGTAAGCATTTGATAAGAAGATAAATAAAGAGAGAAAAAAGATTATATCCCTATATTTTTGTCACCTTTACGCTATTGTTTACATTATATGATTGTTCTCCTCTATCTATTATGTCGGTGATCATTGGACTATACTCGATAGCGGTGATACACTAACACGATATCAGCATGAAGCTCTATTTAAGCCTAATTATATGCTCTTTTCAAACTTAGAGAGATAATTATCCATGAATGATGTCATCGAATTTAGTAGATTGATTTTCATATGTCTAGATTGTGTTTTTTATCCATTCTCGTATTTGTATGAAGTATCATTGCTGACTGAAATCGCCGATAAAATATCGATAGAATGTGCTAATTGAAACGAGGAATTACTTATCGCAATCATGGAATTGGCTCCCACACGCGCCGAGCACGGCCACGGCGCTGCACGCCGGCCACGCACACATGAAAAGTCGATCTACCAATGGATCAACGTGTTCATGTCGGTGGTTATTCTATTCCCAGATTTAATCATTGCTTCCTTGATTGCTTACGTGCATGGCTCCCAGTTGGAATGGCTCGATGCTAGGCTCGCACGCCGCACGGCCATGGTGCCACCGAGCAAAGCACACGCGAACGCAATGCCACAACGCCTGCATGCGCTCTGGCCCGCACGCTCCGGCACCTTCCGTGCGAAGCAGACGCCCCCGCATGTGTGCACGCCGCAGCTGCAACGCCCGCACCGCGCCGCAGCGGCCTCCAGCCCGCTCCTGCTGCTCCGCATGGCAGCCGTCATCGACGCGCACGTCGACCAGCCCCTGATCCGTCCCGTACGACAAGGCTCGCCCGTACGAGTCCATGAAGCACTCATACGCATGTCACCGCCGCCGCGTCGGCACCAACGCCGTCCCGTGCCTGGTCGCGCACCCGCATGCACGCGCCGCCTGCACGCGCTCCCGGCTACTCAGCCCCGCCGTCCCGCCCGATGGCCGCGAGCGCGCGCCCGACAAGCACCGCATCGCCGCGTCGGCCATGACGGCTATCCCTGCGGTCTCCAGCGGCCTGCTGCACGAGGCGGCAGCCGAAAGCCCCACCGCGCAGGGCGCGACCCTGCTCCTGCCAGGTCCGCCACGAGCCTCACCCGCCGCGTGTTGCCTGGCCCCCGTGCTGGCACGCACGAGGACGTGCATGCCGCCATCTCAGTCGCACACCGCACGGTGCACGCATCGGCTGACCACGCTCGCCGCAGCCGCCGCACAATGTATACGATTTGGCCTCCTCAGTCTCGTGTTTCCGTCACCGGCTCCGCATAGTCGAAGCGTGTCAGCCCTCCACGCATCTCCGCTAGCTTACCACCCCTCTCTCCTCACGCCGCGCCTGACGCCTCTCCCACGCGAGCAGCACCATGCCCTCTCACACATCGCATGGCCTGACGAGCCACGCTTTGTCGTTACGCCTCATCCGCTCTTTCTTCCGCTCGTCGCGCCACATTTGCACGTGCGGGCTGCACGTATCGGTCTCCTCCCACAATCGTACTACTGCCAACGCCGCACCTCCTCGGGCGCAACCCTAGCCGCCGCCACCCTCTGGTATGCGCTGGGTAGTGGGGGTGGCTGGCTGGGTTGGTTCGGCTCGTAAAGCCCATTAATGGATGCGTCTCGGGAAAGCAAAATAGAAGAAAGGGGAACAGGGAAAATAGGCAGCCGGCCCACTAAACGGTGCAACGGACTAGGTCGGACCGAAAGCAGCCCAGTTCTGGGAAAAGCGTGAAAGGGTACCTGAATTTTTTGGTTATTACGCATACATTTTCTCTTAACTAAAAAATTACGTCAAACTCCCTGTATTTGTCAGAAATGGTCGAAAATACAGACTCCGACAGAAAAAGGCCTCGAGAATCCGAATTTTCAATCATTTTTTACATTTGAAGCACATTTACCTGTGTTATTATTTATTCTATGCTTCTGAATATTATATTTATTATTTTCATTAATTGCAATTATGTTAATTATTATTAATAATTAGCAATAAATTGTAATAATGTATAGAAAAATACTGGAACCATCATGAGACTTTTTATCCCATTAATTGCAATACGTCCATGCGTGTTT
This sequence comes from Stipa capillata, assembly GCA_019208055.1. NCBI lineage: Eukaryota > Viridiplantae > Streptophyta > Magnoliopsida > Poales > Poaceae > Stipa > Stipa capillata. Next base: position 41,768 of record JAGXJF010000324.1, on the reverse strand, counting down.
ACCCGTGGTAAGCTTGTGAAATTATCACATGAATAATTATGGATGTCTCGTAATGCTAAAAAGGGTTTGGGGTACCCGTTACCCAAGGGGACGGTTATGTAATTTTTGGCATTTGAATCATATTTAACTTTGTTATTATTTATTCTATTCTTTCTGAATATTATATTTGTTGTTTTCATTAATCGTAATTATGTGAATTGATTTTAATCCTCAGAAGTTAGTAGTAAATTGTACTAGTGTATAGAAAAATATTGGAACCGTTATGAGGCTTTCTATACCATTTATTGCAATATGTTCATGCGTGTTTACCCATAGTAAGCTTCTGACATTATCGTAGAAATAATAATGGATGTCTGGTAATGTTGGAAAGGGGTTCGAGTACTCGTTACCCGAGGGAACGATTATGTAATTTGGTCCATTGCCATGGAATCATTGCTACGAAGCAGAGGTCTCACTTATGTTCTTAGTGTGCTAGCACCGGAAGGAGAAACTATAGTTGTCAAGAAGGACAAATTTACAGTAATAACAATCATGAGGAACTGTATTTCCCCCGATCTAAAGAATGAGTACATGATCAGAGAGACCCAAAGGTTCTATGGGATACGCTCACAATGCGTTACCACCAACTTGAATTTGGTGCAGTCCATAGAGATACTGCTGAATCAGTGGAATAACCCTCGCATCCAAGGCTTTGCATTTGTTGCTGAATATAATCTTGCTATGGATGATCTCCTCTCAAACTTGAAAGAATATGGTCATGAAGTCACAGTGAAGAGATGATTATAAAGACAATTTCCATTCTGCATATAAAAGATATTGAATGGCAAGAAATTTGTCTGTCGAAAAGTACACAACATTCCTTGACTTGGTGCATTCTCTACTTCTAGTAGAAGATATAAAAAAATTGGCCATGCAGCCTAAATCTTCATCTAGCTCTCCAAAGAGATATACTCAGAGATATAAATGCACAATTCTCAATGTTGAGCGCAAGAAATCATGAAATTGAGAGGAAACTCACGACTATCACACTCTATAGGAATCAGTAACAGACTTGTAATGAAAGTGGTGTGAGAGGATACTGTTCTAGGTATTGCAGGACTTCTAAACACCTCATAAACCTCTAGCAAATTTATGGCAAGTACCCAACAGAGAAGGAAGCTCCCTTCATAGACATCATAGAAGGTGTCGTGACAAAGGATGACGCATCTACTTAGTTGCTAGTGTGTATCCATGATTTAAATTTTGAATAATGGTCCTTATGAAGACGAATGTCTCGCAGGATTATGAATTTTATCTAGTGTTTATTTTAATAACAAGTTATGAAATTTTCTATCTAAAGATGCAACTTTCCTATCTTCCCTCTTGCTGAATAAGAAAAAACATGATAGGTAATGATAGCACAGGTTGCCCACAGACAACCCTTGCATGATGTAGAATCCTTGCCTACATGCTCTTAATATCTACTAAAGCCTAGTATTGAGCACGCTGATCCTTGAAAAAGATCGTCTAGACTATTACCTTTGATACGCCACCCAATATACGTCTCAAAGTAGAGATTTACTAAGTACTTGGTCTTGCACGCCAAATAAATATTATATGCGAGCACCATGTGATAGCAACACTTGCTTCGGAAGTAGACTGAATTTGCAAATGGCATGGTGAGAGGGAGGAACATAGGAATAATGGTAAGAAAAGTGGAAAATAAGATCTATTATAGGCATTGATGCCTTAGCAATTTGTGTAGTGTTTTTTCCTCTCTCGCATCAACATAAATCATACACAATTTTAATAGGATATAAACTCTCAAAGTGAATGAAGAAAGTATATCCATGAGTTGTATGTGATACTACATCTATCACACTTTGAAAAGTTTTGGATTACAGAAAATTACAACAGATGAAGTCTGCAGCTCATCTATAGACTGACCTAATGCACATCCATCAGCACTCTAGGCTAAAAAGCCGTAAAAGGGAAAGCAGGCACCCGAAAGGGGGGGATACGCCCTAAGCCCGTTAGCTATGGTGATATTTCCGGCATAAAGGTTAAATGTAGCAGTCTCCGCTGTACAAAATAGCGCGTGTAACTCTGAGTAGAATCTTTTCAGAATTTGAATACATAACTCAAAACATTTCATATCTAACCTCATTAACTTGGTACTCGTGACATTTTCCATAATTGTATTGACATAGCCTCGCAGACTATGGAATCAATAAATTCCACAATAGTGTATGTAGTTAAAACAAACTACGAAGTTATACTGCTCCATATATAACTCGAACTAGGTAGCCTTGTACGCAAATATCCCTTTCACGTGGGTATATATTTGAAAACATCAGGGAGAGAATGTCCACCCCTTGTTAAATGATATTGTTCAGAATAATAGCGCGAAATATGAGTACCATTTAAAGACAAGCAACTATATGAGGAAACTACATTAGTTCATACAAACTAAATAGAGACGCTCGGTTAGCAGTAGAAAGCTGAGCACATACTACCAAAACATGAAGCATAACAAAGATATGCAAAGTATGCACTGTAATGCACCAAAATTCCTATCATATACTTAGAGACGTCTGAGAGGAAAAACTTTGGATACTCTAATTGCCTACTACCTGGAGTTCTCTGGGGAAACACAACATGAGAAGAAAAGCTTTGTCTATCTAAAGCAATTGAAGAATCTAATAAAAAATGAGAATGTTTTGAAAACATAGCTAAACCAAACAAATAGTGCACCACATAACTCTTTTGGTTAAGGCACTAGAAAACTCTACTCATCTCTGAGATGGAAATAGAAGAAAAGTAGAGGAAACATTAGCATCACTATAAAGGAAAAGGCATAAGTCTACTAATGCCTATAGCATTTTGCCTATTGTCAGATACTGACGTACCTAATTGGGTTATACTTAGAAGCAATATAGGCATCAACACTCCGTACATATAGGAAAAAGTATGAATGTAGAAGTAGCTAAAAGTAGCATGATGCCATTATAAGAAGACACACTTATGCCTAAGTTAATATTCTTTTAAGAGAAATAGTGGTAGTAAGTAAGCTTGGCAACACATGCAGTTACATTTAGAGGAACATCCCTACATTATCCACACAAATAGAGATGCATCACTGGTAGTGCAGTATATGGATAATGCAATCACTAGCCTTTGTCGCAAAATAGAGTACCTTAGGGTTTCATATATATGGTTAAAGGATTACTCATAGCAATATAGAGAAATCAAGCTTATGAATGGTCGGCTTATACCTACACTGTAAGTAGATGTCCAAGAATATATAGACGCAATGGATATAGTCTCAAAAGTGGATTTAGACCCAACATGCATCAACAAGATATTGAAAAGCCCTAAACCCAACTTAAAGAGAATTCAAATGATATTTAATGGGAAATATTTCATGGCAGTAGTATAGCCCACGACCAATTCACATATTTTGTGGAAATGCACTAAGATAAATCGTGACCAAACTTTATGCTTGGCAAACCGAATATGAGCCATATAGCTCATGAAGAATTGCAAGTTCGGTAATTAAGACACGTATCACATGGAGATATTACATTTGTGTCGAAATGATTGGTGGGACAGCATATCAAATCATATCGAGCCATTCAGAAAATCTATGGCTCATGGGTAGTTGATTGGCTTAGGAAAGAGCATGAAGCTTATGACACACTCATCTATCTTAACCCTAAAATTATCTAAGCAGATAATGAAGCTCATCTTGCACAACTAAGTATGGTTGTAATTGCACATTGATGATATTTGTTGCTCAATAATATACCACTCACATTATTCTCGTATGATTTTAATGAAGTGAGATGGATATACCGATACATCAAGATATAGCTTATGACAATTTATAAAATAATTGTGAAGGGCATTACTGAAGTTGGATATGTGTAACCAGAATGTTACTCACACAATATTACCCACAATATTTCTTCTAGAAACATAAAAGTTAGAATATGAAAGTTCTAAACATAAAAGTTAGAATATGAAAGTTCTAACGGAAGCCATCTTTGAGGTGGAGCAAATACGTATGAACATTAATTATCATGCTTTGAACCGTACAAGTTCATAGAATTAATTTACTCTGAAGAATCAAGTGTTGATAATTAAAGTGTTCAAATTCTTTCTATTCCCATCCTTTAAGTAATGTGGACTCAAATATCAACTTCCAAAGATGTTAGCTTGAAAATAAATTCAGCTATATATACATGCAGTATTCAGAGGGAGCAAATCCCTGAATTGGAATATAACCAAAATGATATATAGTAAGGCAACACATTACAAGAAGCATCATTCATAATTAATCGATAGAAGATTAATTGACTTTAGTTGTACTCTTTTTCCCTTCAATGAGTTTTCATAACGTTCTCATTTCTAAGGTTTTTAATGAAACAACTAATGCAATATGAGAACCCTTTCTAAGTGAAGGGCATGACTCCCTTCACCTTAACTAATTGGACCCTTATCTAAACCCACACCTAGTCTATAAAGAGGGGCTTATTTACCACTTGCAAGCACTTGATGAGAAGATGAATAAAGAGAAGAAAAAGATCATGCCCCTACAACTTGTGTCACCTTTACACTATTGCTCATGTGTGTGTGATTGTCCTCCTCCATCTACTATGTCGGTGATCATCGGACTACATTTGGTAGCGGTAAACCAATAGAAATGCTTCTAGAATTTATTTCGTAGTTTGCAATGTCCATTCCGGATGTGAAACCCCAAATTTTTCTTCAACAATTTTGCTAATTCTTAGTTACCTGGAATTTTTGTAAACCTCAGTTCACCTAAAACAGCATATTATTGATCCTAAAATTATAGCCTAAGTGTACAATTTTGACAAAATATTAGTGCAATTTTTATGGTGTGAAGTAGAGATGTGAATGGTTAAATGGTGATCCAAAGACAAAGAAATATGACTGATATTTTAAAAAAATTCTGAAAATTTAAAAATAGACGATCATTTTTGGTTATTTCCTGTAAAATTTCTATATTACAAATACACCGTTATATTTTTACTTATTGCCGCTTTGTTGATCTGTATTGCTTAAATGGCCCATCAACTCTCGTCGGAGCCATCTGCAAATCTAGGCTTTGACTGTCGTGTTCTTATGTTGTGTTCGATGGTGGACCCAGATTGTGAAGTTCGCTGATGAGATCAGGTCAAAGTTGAAAACGGGTGAAAAGTGCAACACAAGGTCAAAATAAATGATAGGATACGCAAAGAAATAATAATCATGTTCTTTTACAGAGAGATTACAAAATTATGTGGCACAAACTGCAACCTAGTCAATGGTTAATGATAACTCGACGGTTAAAAGAAAGAATAGTTCATTTTACCCTTGAACTTTGGTGTGACGCCCAGCTAACCTGTAAACTGTAAAACTGAGTGTTCTACTTGGTCTTCCAAAACCAAAGCAAACTCCCTCAAGCTCGGTTTTAGATGGTTTTGCTATGATATCATAGTGTCGCGCTGGCATTGACAAGTAGAATGCTCAACTCTATTGTCTCTCCATGTCATTGAGAAAAGACAACCATTGGACAACGTCACCGGTAGCGATTGCGTCCGAACATGCCGCTTAAACTAATCAAAACATGGCGGACCGGAGCTCGAGCAGCCTTGCCACCTCCACTGACAGAAGGGATTTCCCGGAGCTCCTCCGCTTCTATGCTCGCACAAAAGCCCTTGTCACCGGATTGCTCCTACTCTTCGACCACGCCTCGCTGCTTTATGTCCATCGCACCCACAGCAAAATTCGTTCATCTCAATCTCTCGCTCGTGAAATTGAATAAACAATTCCCTTTATCTTTCCTTTGCGGATAAATGATACGCTCAAATACTCGAGAAGTCTGTGGTAACCAAATCACTTTAAACCCTAAGAAGATTTGGGATGAGTTTGCTAACGTGAAGTATGATGTGGACATTTTGCCGATGTAACACCTGACTTGATTGATTACATGTATGATTTAATACTAAATAATATTTAAAAATATTAAAATTTATAAAAATATAATTTCACATTTGACTTAGTCCTACAAATCGAACATGAGCTTATCCCAGGGCCAGAGCTGGCTCCACTCCTGAGTCCCTGGCAGTGAGAGAAGAGAGAAAATATATAATTTATATTCCATGTCAATTGAGTCAATTTACACCAGCTAATGAGACAAATAGTAGAAGAACTACGGGGCCTGACTGCAAAAAACCACACGACGCTCAACAACCCCAAACCCAGCACACTTCACCACTGCCCCCTGCCCAGTTTCTTGATTTGCTCTTGTTGCTTCGGTTTCGGTCTCCGCGACGGAGCCCCTCCATGGACGCAGCAGAAGAGAGGAGATTACTGGTCCAAGAGGATGGAGATCAAGAACCGCTTCATTTTCCTCCCCTGGTAAATTTTCCTTTTATTCATTTTTTCTTTTGGCTGAAATTCCATCAAATAATTTATCATAGTTAATTTTAGCTTGTAGAGCATAATTCTTGGTTTTGTGTTCCTGGTCGTTCCTTTTCGTTTCTTGAAAGAGAAGAGTAAGTGTGATAAATCCTTCATCCTCTTGGGACCAAACTGAAACCGGAGACAGAAGAAAAGGATTTGATGCTATCTCCTGAGTTCTGGCTTCAGTGATGTGGAAAATTTGACTCATTTGGAATTCAGGATTCTCACTGGAATTCCGTATGCGACCCGCATCCAGTGGGAGTGGATGTTCCCTTTCCTACGAAATTCCTACATATCATTTTTATTTGGCCATGTTAGGAAAAATGAGTAATGCAACTTGGTACCCTTTTTTCAGAATCTCAATAGGTGGTTTTGACTTAGTGCTGCTATTTCTTAGCAGGATGCAGGTCTTTACACTGGCGATGGATCTGTTGACATCAAAGGGCTTCCTGCATCAAAGCACACCACGGGCAATTGGCGAGCATGCTTTTTCATCCTAGGTATCATAGATGCGTGTCCGATAAAAGTTTGGTACATTGTTTACTGTAGAAACCCCTTAGTTCCTCATAACAAATAATACTTGGTAGTGATGAGCTATTTTCTTATTTTGGTACTCATACAATCCTTTAGCATAGCACCTCCCCTAATGTATTTTTGATTAATGGATTTAACCTGTTGGGTGCTTCCTGATGGTTATTACAGTATGCCAGCTTCTTGAAATTTAAATTCTCAATTATAAGATCCTTTATTTAGGGGTTTATAGTACGAAACAGTTTTAACTAGCCTAAATACTATAAGGCATATGGTACAAGACATTTTGAAGACTGTTGTGCATATTTTATATGTTCAGTGATGAGGCTTGGCAAGTTTCAGTGATGCTAGTTTGGTGACAGGGAGTGAGTGTTGTGAGCGTCTGGCCTACTACGGAATTGCAAGAAACCTAGTTACTTATCTGAAAATAAAGCTTCATCAAGGCAATCTCGAAGCTGCAAGAAATGTTACCACTTGGCAAGGGACATGCTACCTGACTCCCCTCATTGGAGCCATATTAGCAGATTCTTACTGGGGAAAGTACTGGACTATTGCTGTTTTCTCATCAATTTATTTCATTGTAAGTACAAGAGAAAGTCGCCCAAACTTTTCCCTGCCTCCTTTGTTACACAATGGTCCATGCTGACATAGAAAACAATGTTGCACGTTCTACTAAGTATTTTCCGAGTACTTGAGTATTTGAATCCTAGATCTTAACTACTTAGAATATATAATAAACACGTGGGATGTGGCAATGGTTCTGTTATATTCATTTCGATTCTAGTGAACCATCAATTTGTTGATCTCAATACTGCAAACTATCCTAATTATATTTTGTGAAGAAAAATGATGGATCCTTTGTCTTGAGTAATATTTTAACTGTGTATAACCCTTTTTACTGAAGGGCCTGGCCATTTTAACGCTTTCAGCATCACTTCCAGCACTTCAACCACCTTCATGTTTAGGATCTGTTTGTCCAGAAGCAAGCTTATTTCAGAACGGCACATTTTTCCTGGGTCTCTATATGATCGCCCTAGGGACTGGAGGCATTAAACCTTGTGTCTCTTCCTTTGGAGCCGATCAATTTGATGACACTGATCCAACAGAGAGAGTAAAGCAGGGATCCTTCTTCAATTGGTTTTATTTCTGTATAAATATCGGTGCATTCATATCAGGCACTGTTATTGTTTGGATACAAGATAACTCAGGTTGGGGAATTGGATTTGCCATTCCTACTGTATTCATGGCATTCGCCATTGCAAGCTTCTTCGCAGCCTCAAATGTGTATAGATTTCAGAAACCTGGTGGAAGCCCACTTACAAGAGTGTGCCAGGTCGTTGTCGCAGCATTCCGTAAGTGCCATGTCGAAGTGCCACATGATACTTCTCTTCTATATGAAGTTGATAGTCAAAATTCAGCAATAGAGGGAAGCCGGAAGCTGGAGCGCACAAGTGAACTTGAGTAATTGTCTTTCTTATGATGCAACGTTGCCTTACTTTTAGTATCATCTGTCAATGTATTTATAGAACAGTAGGTAGTTGCACCACTGATGAAGACACCGAACTATGACACAACCTCCTAGTAAGTTTCAATTTGAGGTTCGCGGAAAATAAATACCTAAATGCAACAAAAAGAATATGGATAGGGCCAGGCAAACATGCTAATATGTTTAGGAGTAGCTCATGGTGGTACTGGGTACACAATACGATAGGAGCATGATGACTGATACTGGTGTCGATAGTGGTCAATCTGACGTCTGCACAAATAAATTGCAACACTTGTTGCTGAGTCCTCAGATGTTTAACTCGCGAATGCAGCAAGTGTAAATATGTAAATATAATATACCATAAATTCAGGATAGGGCCAGATTATCACCTTTTTGGATTTGATACGCACATTTGTCCCAGTATATTATTTTTGTAGGTATTGTCTCGCGACTCCTATCTTTTAGTGTGACTATTACAAAATTTCATCTATATCTCTTTTTGTATAGATTCCTTGACAAGGCTGCTATCATCTCATCTGCTGATGCCAAGGGGGACGTTTTTACAAATCCATGGAGGCTTTGCACAGTCACCCAGGTGGAAGAACTGAAGATTCTAATAAGAATGTTCCCTATTTGGGCCACTACTATCATATTCAACGCGGTATATGCACAGAACTCTTCCATGTTCATAGAGCAGGGAATGGTTCTTGACAAGCGGGTTGGATCTTTCAGTGTTCCTCCCGCATCCCTCTCAACTTTCGATGTAATCAGCGTCATCATCTGGATTCCACTTTATGACCGTGTTCTCATACCAATAGCTAGAAAGTTCACTGGGAGGGAAAAGGGTTTCTCTGAGCTACAGCGGATTGGAATTGGATTAGTCCTGTCCATTGTTGCAATGGTATTTGCAGCTCTTGTTGAGTTGAAGCGCTTAGAGATCGCCAGGTCTGAAGGTCTTATTCATGAGAAGGTTGCTGTTCCAATGAGCATTCTTTGGCAAATTCCACAGTATTTCATTGTTGGTGCTGCCGAGGTTTTCACTGCCATAGGTCAAGTTGAGTTCTTCTACAGTCAGGCCCCAGATGCCATGAGGAGTTTATGTGCTGCATCTGCGCTTGTTACAGTCTCAGTGGGAAGCTATTTAAGCTCGATTATGTTGACCATGGTGTCGTACGTTACAACCCAAGGAGGAGATCCTGGGTGGATCCCGGATAACCTGAATGAAGGCCATCTTGACCGGTTCTTTTGGTTGATTGCAGGAACCAGCTTTGTGAATTTGCTGGTTTACATTGGTTGTGCAATGAGATACAGATATAAGAGTGTGTGATAATTATAGTTACTGTAAGATCAGTTTTTGTAATGTCAGATTCCATATTCATGGAACGCAATGCATTGTATAGTAGTGACTCTGTAACACATGATGCTTCACCTCTTCTCGAAAGGAAAAAGAAAAAAGAAAAAACACATGAAGCTTCAGCTATCAGCGCGCTATCGTAAGTCCTCAAGAACAAACTTACAGTTGGGCTTCTTGTGCAATTATTCTCATGATTTATTTTAGATGAAAATTTTGATAAAAGTGATTAGGTTTTGTATAAATGGGTACCACCAAGGGTAGCAGAGTAATTAGTTATACCTATTTCCGTTTTTCTGTTTAAAAGCATCATGATACTCCTTCAAAGTAATACATAAATCATCGTTGTTCAGAAAATTATAGAAAGCATGCACAAGTAAAAGTAAAACATTTTAAATGAGAAGTTGACAAGCTCCGCAACCAAATCCAACATCATAAAGTACATTTTTCATAATTATTGCTTTATTATTTATTGCAAATTAACAATTATGAAAAATTATTCATATTTACAGGATATGTTAATAGACGAAACAAAACCAAACTGCACATAAACTAATCTTTCAACAGAACAGATACATTGTGTAAGGTATAACAACTATGAAATTTGGATATCTTTACTCCTATAAAGGTGTCAATCGATGGTGACGGTCCGTACATTTTCTTCTCCCTTTCCTTACTGTGGAATTGTCTTAAAATTTTGACAAAACCTATATACCCATGTCGAAAACCTAATAGATGTTCTCCTCATTCACCGACTTTAAATTTAAAAATTCAAATTCACCCAAGATACTACTCCCCATAAACACTCTTAATTCTATCTGAACCAAAGCTCAACCAAGAGTTGAGACGAAACCGAAGACGTGGCCTGAAGCGTGACAACAAGAATTCGACATATTCAGTAGTCTAATTTATTTATTCGTAGCAACGCACGAGTATTTAGCTAGTGTTTACTAGAGTCTTAACATGTCAACCACCTCGAGTGAAGACCTGCTGCTAGATCAGTCTCTGCTGCATACCAACCTTGGCCATGAAAAAAGGGTATCTTCCCAATGTGAAGAGTCAAACTATTCATATATGCAGGGCATGTTACCAATAGTCTCTGCAAGAACAGCTCCCGTTCTTGAAGTGATGAAACCTATTCGAGTCCCTGATAATGATCTCTCTCTGCACAATCCGCGACATGAGCTTAATAGCAGTATGACAGTCTCCACAAATTCGAAGATTCTTGAAAACCCTGATAGGGGCACCATCAGGGGTCGCAATGATCCCAAATGCAACAGCAAGCCGCTCACTGTGGTAACCAATGTCATGCTCCTTCTGCTCGTCTTCAACATCATGGAGAACAAATCCGGTGTCCGCCACATACCCTTCTTCCCTCATTTTCTCACAAAGCCTCTTCAGAAGTGCATAAATTTCTTCAGCCCGAGGATGCGACTTATCACCGACAAGAAATACATGCACTCTTGTCCCAACTTCGATCCAACTTGAGGCCGGCATTTTTGTTATGCCCTTTGATTCCATGATCCCTCTTACATCCTCAACTTCATCGAACAGACCAACCGATGCGTAAATATTTGCTAGGGTTACATAAGTCGCTGGATTTTCAGGTTCCACTTCGAACAGTGCTTCTGCTGCCCGCCTCGCTAGGCGGACATTCTTGTGAATCCGGCAGCCACCAAGCAAGGACGCCCATAGGAACTTGTTAGGCTTCACAGCCATCTTGTTGATCATCTCTTCTGCTCGCCCAAACTGGCCTGACCGGCTGAGGAGATCAATCACACAAGCATAATGATCAGCAGTGTGCGCAATGCCATACTCATCCTTTATCGAATGGAAGATCTCCAGGCCTTTGTCAACTAGACCAGCATGAGCACACGCAGACAGAACACCAACAAAGGTGACATGATCAGGCCGAATTCCAGACCTCAAGAACATGTCAAAGTAGCGCAATGCCTCCTCTGGCTGACCATTCTGAGCATAGCCAGAGATCATTGCCGTCCATGATACCAGGTCCAGCTTTGTCATCCCCTCGAAGACACGCACTACGCTCATCATGTCCCCACACTTGGCGTACATGTGCAGGAGGGCGCTCTCTGCAAAGCACGAGTCCCCTATGCTGCTCTTCGACATTCGACCGTGCACCTGCCTTCCAAGGCTCTCGACAGCGAACTCTGCGCAAGCACGTAGAACCCCCGCATAGGTGAACTCGTTCAGTCGAACACCTCCAGTCCTAAGCATGTCGAGGAACAGCCTGAACCCTTCCCCTCCACGCCCGATGTCGAAGTACCTCTCCATCATCGCCGTCCAAGAAACGACGTCCCGGACCAGCATCCCATCAAACACTCTCCTCGCGTCGTCCACACGCCCGCACTTGGCGTACATGTCAGCGAGCGCGCTCCACATAACTGCATCACCCCCGCCGATCCCTCTCCTCGCCACGTGGCAGTGCAGCTCCCTGCCCGCGCGGGCGCACCGGGCGGCCGTGGCGGCGGCGAGCGCGCTGGACGCGGTGAACTCGTTGTCCGCGCGTGCGTTCCCCGGCTCCGCCTGCATCCGCCGGTAGAGCGCGAGCGCGTCGAGGGGCTGGCCGTGGCGGGAGTAGGCGGAGACGATGGCAGACCAGGAGAAGTGATCCCTCTGGGGCATTCGGTCGAACAGCACGCGCGCGGAGTGGAGGTGGCGCGGGGAACGGGAGAGCGCGGCGATGAGGGTGTTGTAGGAGCAGCGGTCGGGGTTGGGGATGGATGAGAGGAGGGAGAGGGCGTCAGGGAGGGAGGCCGGGTGGGAGGAGAGGAGGTGGAGGAGGCGGTTGGAGAGGAGTGTGGAGGGCGGGAGCGCGGCGGCGGCCGCGGCGAGCGCGCGTGCGGCGGGGACGTGGGAGGCGTCGGCGCCGGCGCGGAGGAGCGGGAGGAGGCGGTCGATGGCGTCGTGGAGCTGGGACGCAGTGGTGACGGAGAAGGTCGGGGACTTGGTCTTCATGGCGAGAGGGATAGGCAATGGCATTCATGGTCGCGGCAGTGAGACTTGAGTGTAGTTGTCTAGTTCTCCGTCGAGGACGGCAGTCAAGAGTCACCCGACTGCTGAGGAACAACTCACCCGGAATCGGCAGAGATTGCTCTCAGGAATTGACCATAAACGTTTGGCAAAAGCTCCATGTATTATCATCCGCGATGTATGTATGACAAACAACTCTTGACATTCTTTTGCACACGAATTGACAAGATGAACCTGCTGCATTGCTTTGCGTAATTGGATCATGCCGGACATTGCAAGGAGTGCACATGAATTCAAGACTAGAATTTGGAATGCACATGAATTCAAGACTAGAATTTGGCTGAGAACATTCTGTACAACGTAAGCGCCATAAGTTCAACAAAAATCTGCTCAATGGAAATCAAACCCAATACTCACTGATTAAATGTGATGAAAATCTCTACATCATATACAACAACAGAGAACGAAATTTTCTGATGTCAGTTTTGTGCATATAACTCGAACACTGGTGAAAGAAATGTGTTCAAGTGCTGCAGATGATGAACAATTATCAGGCCTAAGACAGAGAACGTGTACAGGCAGACATGGTGCCTATGCTCCATAATCAACACCTCAGCAGCAGCTCATATTGCCGGATCTTCCAGTGCGGCAGTCGAGAAGTTATTGATTCGTGGATATGCTGCCTTTTCGTTCAGCTGGTTTTGAGTCCATATCAACATCTTCAACAGGCTAGGAAGCTTTGGATCTGCCATGTGCGAGAGAATAAAGATAAGGGCTTTCAATAAAGCCAGACTATGGAGCAAGCATGCCAGAAAGATAAAGTCTCGTTCTACTTATACGAAATGACAGGTCCAAAAGTAATAACACACACACATCATGCATAACTGCGCTGCAAATTTCAAATTTAAGTGTTGTAGATCTGAATCATATACCAAAAATCTTCCAAAATATATAATATATTCATGTCGATTTTTTTCCAATGGCAAATCTCAACAAGATTTTAATGTACCCCTACGCAATTACTTTGACTCATGTTTATCAGTATTTCTTTTAGACTAAATTTATCAAAACCACTCTGTTAACAAAACTATCAAAAAACCACACTTTTAAGCTTGCACTTCACAAAACCACACTTTCTTTGGCATATCATTTCACAAAGCCACACATTTAAGCATGCATTTCACGCAACCGCATATTCTTTAATACAGTATTTCACAGAACCTCAAAAGGATTTACATACCCAGTTTTTTAGCACTGCTGCAACCTTAAAAGTGCAGTTTCTGCGAAATGTTATGTCAAAAAAAGTGTGTAATGTGAAATGCATGACTACCCGTATAGTCCCTTTTATTGGCAAAAGAAAGTATGGTTGTGAGAAATTTCATCTATTTTTGGCCAGAACCACATGATCAGCTTAAGACTTGCCTGTTTTGACAATGGCAGCATATGTACTTATATGTAGCCTTATGATAGAATTCAATCTCTATTTGCTACAAGGTATATGATGAGAATAAAAACATCACATTTCTGCTCATCCTTCTATATTAGTATGTACACTTGTCAATCTCAATTTCTTTTACCAAATGGTGGCTTACTTTATAATAAGAGATTTGAGATATCAATGCATATACATGCATGTACACCTCCGGGACATAGATAATAAATAAATAATACGTATCCCTGTGCTACTGACCTTTCTCATGACTTTGGCTTGTAAGAATGGCAGCATTAACTTCACTTGCAGTCTTCAAGCGTTGAGAGACGTCCAACAGTTCCCCATAGGGACAGTTTTTTACATCTTCAAAAACTAAAAGTGCTACAGTTTTCTCTATTTCCTCGAGAAAGGCTTGCTGCAAAATTTCATAAACCAAGAGTAAAGTCACAGCAAGGTCTTAAAAGCAGCAGTATCCCAAGAAATCTAACTAATATGGGTTGTACTCAGATTAATGTAGGTTTGAACCCTGACTCCAAATTGAAGTGCTAAAGATATTTTACTGGAAATTACATTTTCTTCGCCTCTTGGTGCAAGCTCTTCTTGAGCAAACTCCAAAGCTTCATTTATTTTTCCCACACGAATCAGCTCTATTAGCTTCTGTTGCTGTAGATGGAAGTATAATTGGGGATTTGTATCCAGAATCTGCATGTAATATTCAAGTCAGGATAAGGGATCAAAAGTTATTGATGGCTGTCTATTACTAGACAAAACTTCTCTCAGCAGTATACATACAATATCAACATACTAGTGGCAAAAAGAAAAAAAGGAGCAGTCTACAAACAATATCAACATACTAGTGGCAAAAAAAAAGGCAGAACCAAATTTCTCACAATGAATAGCTAACAACATACTTGTAGCATAATCGTCAAGGTAACTTCATCAATCACCAAACGATGTAATTTCGGATAGGCACATGCCTGAGTTGCATGTACAAAAGAGTAAAATCCTCTAACAAAAATCAAATATTCCGATCAATTTTTTGACTTCCTGGCGTTTGTCACTCCAATAGTTCAAAAAGAAACCCAATCACTCAGCAGTACTAGGTTAAAACTTTGCTCAAAAAGTGGCGGGAGTGGCCAGCCAGTGATGGCTCTGGCGGTGGTGGCGGTACTGTGGCGGGGAGTAAGGGTGCTGGGAGGGAGAGGAGGAGCCAACAGAAGCTGACGGAGTGGTAAACCGAGGAACAATGCGACATTTCGATGCTATTAAAGTGAACTGGAACATTTGAGTGGTATTTTGCCAAAGTCGTCACATTTCAGTGATAACTGATAGAGTCAATTTTTCCTACATTATATTAGATATTGATGATTAAGGTTTTCGAGTGATTCTAATGGATCACGAGAAAATTGTGCAATCTGATCAGTTGGAAGTCCGTTCTCTTGTTTGCACAACTAACTATCCAAAATAGACAACTAATCTACAGAGCAGAATAACTCTAGTTCAAAGAATAGTAAACTTCCAGGTTGTTAGTGTTACCCATCTAAATAAACAAGATAAATTTTCAAAACGCATGCTAAGAAAACAGCAAGCGAAAAACTGTTGTAGCTAGCGATTCTTGACAAAATAGACAAGTTTAATCTGTCGAACTATGTTATTTGCGTTTCTTGGTTGAATACTTCAAAATTCTAAGTCACTGTGCACAATAAAATATACAGCAGAAACTGACACTCATTACAACAAGAAAAAAAGCACTGTAGGTTAAATACATTCATCCCATGCATTAGCATCTTGCAGATTTCTGAACTAATTAATGATAGAAACATGAATAAGTTTCAATTTGCCTTGGTTCCAGAGTTGAATTGGCAGGTTACTCCATTGCTGAACTGGCAGTAACTGTTCTCCATTCTCCAAAGGCATGAAACATCTAATAAATTAACAAACATACCAAGATGCCAAATAAGATTGGATAGCAAATATGGACCGTGGAATAGGATGTCATTCATATATTCCAAAACTAGCTGAAGCTCTTAATTGTTGATCAAAATGGGCTGTAAACAAACTATACAAACTTTCAACACTGCGAAGACTTGTCCTGTAATTGTCCATCTACTATATTCCATGAAGCATGTAACTAATTGCACCATATTAAAAGTCAGCCGCCTAGCCCGACTACTCAGCGACTAGGCACTAGGCACCACCTCGTGGTCTGCCTAATGCTTTTTAGAACAACTGACTAATTATGGCCAACCAGACTACCATAAGCTACCATAATGTCCTTAGTGCATACAGCAAAATGTCCAAATTTGCAACATCATCGCTACTACTCCATTCCCACTTTAAATACAGTCTAACATCAAAATCAGAACTAGAATATGCGAGAAAAAGTGACAGAAACGAACCGTGGGGTTAAGATCGTTGATCTTTTCGATGGCCTCCTGAACATTCCCCGACTGAACCGCTCTCTTCACCTCCATCCGATCTGTGATGGTCGCCAGGTCGATATCCGCTACAAAAGAAAAAACATAAAAATTCAAAGCTCAGTGTCCATAAACCTCAAGTATTACAAGAGAGAAAGAGACTCGATGCGTGTAACGCAAGGCGTATAGTACGTTGGGTGCCGGACTCGACGCGGAACTTGTCGGCGGCGTCGACGAAGCCCTCGGTGACGAGGAAGTTCATGACAAGGCGATTCATGTCCTCCTTGCGGATCTTGACGTCGCGTAGCTTCCGCTCCCACTCGTCGCGCGTCACCACCTTCTTCGAAGACGCCATGGAGGCGGGGGAGTTGATGGAGTCCAGGTCGCGCAGGACGATGCGGGAGAGGAACATCAGATGCGGAGCTGGAGACGGAGACGGGGGAGTATCCGGGCCGATCACGCCGTCGCCATCCGCCAGCGGCGACGAGCGGGGAAAGTGATGGGCTAGGGTTTCGCGGCGGAGGGAAGGGTGGATTGGAAGACTCGAGAAGCAGGAGAGGAGTCCAGGTCGGGGGCCGGGGACAGGGGAGGAGAGGAACTAGTTGCGATTGCAACTTGCGGGAACCGGATTTTGCGCACAAAGTTTTGCACGCAACCTATATCCTCTTTTTCGCCCACTTCAAAAAAATATAAATTTGTTAATATATATATATATATATATATATTTATTTATTTATCTTATACAACATATACATTTGCTAAATTTAATGTAAAAATATAATCATATACATCCTACATGAAAAAACAAATTGGTATGGTCTAGGTATCAAGTAGTATGTAATTCAAAATGTGTAAATTTCGTTTATTTCTTTTATGACATATGCGGCCATATTTTTACACCATATCATATTAGATAAATATCCATAAAAATATTTCAATACAATTCACAACATTTTGAAGTGCACAAAGAGAAGAGAGAATATAGGTTATATGAGCAACCGTGTGCGCAAAATCCAGTTCTCTTGTAAGAATGTCTTTCTCTAATCCTTTCGTTGTTGCTTTTAAACTTAAAATAAGCGGGATTTTCTAATTTCTATATTTATAGATTTCTAAAATCAGTTGAAATGGCGTATGAGTCCAAAACCAATGCAAAAGAGGCGCGAGAAAATTTGTAAACACTCAAACTATAGTTGCACAAAAATGCAACCAATACCAAGTAATTAAAGAAATCGATGAGTTGCTCTCACCTCATAGCCTTCACCCTATGTGTTTGTTGGCCACAACTAGATTGGGGCACGTCGGCACACCATCATTCAATGGACGTAGACCCCGGCACCTTCACGTCAAGGATTGAGGCGGTAGCAAACAAGCTCACATGCAAAAGTAGTAGCGAAGATAGACAAGCTCCAATGTGATGTGGTTGTGGTGCAAGAGTGACTTAGGTGCACTCCTATCCGATCGTCAAAGAGGATTGTTGTCATATGTGCCTATAAGCTATTTGCTCTCCCTCCATTAGCATTAGGGGTCAAGTCCATGGTGTCAAGACTTAGGTACACTACTACGAAACATGCCTTTAGAGGCGGGTGAAAATGATCATTGGAGGTGGTTCGCCCAACTGACTGTGCGAGATGGTCTCTGATGACCCCTAAGTTCACAGTCGGTACTGTGATAAAAAGAGTCATCTCAGTCGGTTGCTAAAACCAACCGACTATGAACTTAGGGGTCAACATAGTCGGGCCTTTATACGAACCGTCTGTGATGAGTCATCACAGGTGGGCTACTTGTTCCAACCGCCTCTGTCATCACAGATGGGCGTCTCGATCGAACCGACTGTGATATTGTACCCTAGACTGTACATTCAAGGGCATCACAGTCAGCTTTTGTCTTCCACCCGCCTCTGATGTCTGTATCCAGAGGGCATGATTTCCCTGCATTTTGGGCTAGCCTCAGGTTTCGCTAGCCATGCCCTCTGAAAAATGACAGATGCACATATATAATGACAGATTCATAGAATAGAGCAACTGACAGCCAATAATCACATCACAATAAAGCAACTGCATGAATAATCACATCACAATTCACAACCAATAATCACATGACTACAAAGTTCTGAAATAATCGCAAGTTTTGAAACAAAGCTACTCCGCTACACCTCCACCATAGAAATCGCCTTGAGGGTTTAGGACGTGTGTGTTGATGGAGAACGCAAAAATCTCTCTAATCCGCGCTAGCAAGGCTTCATCAAGTAGGGCGTCCCTCATCTTCTACCTTCCAAATCTTTCGCAAACGACGGAGAGGAGAAATTATCTGACATGCAAATACATATATGAATATATATTGAAAAATAACGAACATTGATATCTTGTTTTCTGGTGATGAAACTCATCACCTTCTCCATGTGGAGGCAAACGTAGAAATCCACAAGTGTTAGTTCCTTTAACTTGTTGTCTGCACTGCAATTAGAAAGGAATGTATTGTTATATACATTGAAACGGTACTTAGCGGAGATGTGATATAATAACATATATATTACCGGAAAGTTAAATTTGTGCGATAACTTGGATCCTTTGCCCTTCCCTCCCCGAGCATGGAATTCCAAGAATGCCTTGTCAAGTATTTGCCTAATGGGCTTGAAGTCGCGAGTAGGATTTATCGAAGAATCAAGGTATATCACCTTGTTACTTCTTGGTACGAGGACTATCAAAACCCAATGGAAGTTGCATATATAGATGTGTTGTCATGGGTACTACAAAATGTTGATCTGGTTTGAAAATAACCAAATAGCGAAACACATACCCAGGTTTGTATGGAAACATGAAGTATTCCTTATCCTTTTGAGCCAACAACGCCTTTGTAACATACTGCAGCACGAATTCTTCATTGTCCCTAATGGCTTGGTCCGTGATCTTGCATGGGTCAAGAAAACCAACCGTTCCTTGAGCGTCTTGGCCTCGTTATACATGTATCTACAGAAATTGTAGGACGATATTATAACTAGCATAACATATGTAGATATTAAAATTATGATCCGAGTGAGCAAACTTACAATGTCCAGCATCTCAAGAGGGATTGATCGAGGGCGTCGAGTCTTAGCAGATCAAACAAGTCCTCGAAGAACACAGAGAACACCCCATCGAGGTCTTGGTGCCACAAGTGCTCCTCTCGAAACTTGACCTTTGAAGCTTCGTGGCCTGCTTTGAGTGACTCCTCGAAGAATGTTGCTCTGTTCCATGTACCACTGGTGCAATCTCTGACATGCTGTTGACAAGGATTTGAACTCATGCTCCGTCACCATTGGCTCTCCGTTAACGAATTTGAGAGCCAACTGCATCTTTCTCAGGAGATGGTGGAATGACACTCATGACGCTCTTCGCACTCTTCGTGCTCTTGATGCTCGTGCTCTTGCTGGTCCTGCTTCTCTTCTGACCTTTTCCGTCCTTTTCTTCGGAAGGCTTTGCAATTGCCATTTCTTGGTGAGTTGTTGCCACAATGCCATGCTCCTCTGGCGGCGGTACAACTGACTCGACGACGTCAGGGATGTTCTCATGCACCGTCTCCGCTACAAGCTCCATGGGGGTTGGATTCTTCTCACACGCCTGTGATGCCGACTGCGATGAAGGCTAGTCCAATAGGACGACATCCTTATTCGGCCATTGGATCGAGGTGCCGACGGACTCTTGCAGGATGGTGATCTCGTCAGGTACGGGACACGGGCACCGGTAGGAGCTTGAAACCATAAACAACAAAGTCCACCATAACCTTCACGAAGTTAGGGCGAAGGGGCACACAATGCACCATACTCCCCGGTTCCGAAGGATGTGCCACCCCAAAAGCAGCATCAAGGAGATTGTCACCCATCACTCTGGCCAGGAGCTTGCATCGAGTTGGTTCCTAGAAAATAGCATGAAGATTTCGTAAGACATGTTCATATTATAATTGAACATGCAACAACAAATAGGTTTATTGTTGTTACCGTGATACGATCAACCGGTAATCCTTGGCTGCCTCCTTCATCTCCAACCAGACCACCGGATGCGCAGCTACTTCGACGGTTGCCAGGGCTCGCAGCTGCAGCAGCAAGGGCGAACTGTGCCCTCAATTCTTCCTTGATACGATCCACCTGTCTCGATACCTCCGCTCTTATACACTCCTCCACGGCAGCGTGGTCTATCTGTATTGTTTGAGATTGCGTCTGGCTCCTCCTAGCCCGAATCTGGCTCCTCCTAGCCCTCCTCCTACGCTCGTATTCCTCCTCAGTCTCGGGGAATCCCTGGCGCCATGGAACAACACTTCCTATGCCTCGTGTGCGACCAGGGTGCTCGGGGTTTCCCAGTGCAGTGATGAGGATGCCGTGTGTCCGTGATGACATAACCACATCACCTTGGGAGGGCTGAGAACTCATTTGCACCAGAAGAAATTCTGACTCAAGTACTATGAGTTGTACTAATTCTATTCTTTACGTTCGTAAGGACTAAAGTGAGTGACTTATACCATGCGTTGTGCGACTTCCTCATCTGCGGGATTTGGAAATCTTGTGGTGCCGCTTGAAGGGTCAGACTTGGCACGAGCTCTTAACCAGGAATGGGCCCGCCCTTGCAGGCCTGCAAATGGAGGGGTTACATTCTTCGCCCTTGCTAGTTGGTCCTCACGCGCCCATTTCTCCTCCGCCTGTTCGTATCCTCCTGTGCCGAGGTGATGCGGGTGCTTGTTTCTAGCCGATAATTCCCTCTGCTTTGCACTGAGATGGTCGAACTCAGGAGTGGACCTCATCTCAACAAATCTCATATACACTTCTGGATCTAAGAAGCCGTATTGATTGAATGGACTGTTGTCCCTTCCTTATGAATTTAGTTGTGAGCTCGCTCTTAAATCTCCTCCACGCCTTCGAGATTTTCGTGAACGCGGCTCGTTCGATGCTTTTTTCAAATTCTAGAGGGAACTGAAACCACTCCTTTATCTCTGCCATCAATTGATTTTGCATCTCAACGGTGACTAGCTTCCAGTTATCTATACGGATGTCCACCTTCTCACACCCGAGAATCCCGCAAAATGATCGGAATTTGGCAGCCACTTTGTCCGGCTTCTTCGGGGCCCCAGATCGCGTTGATATTTCAGTGATTACCATGCGTCGCGTGGGTCTTTGTGAAATGGTTCTAGGCTTCCTGATCTTCTTGAGTTTTTTGGGTGAAGAATGGGCAAGCGAAGAAGCAGGCGACCGCGATGTAGAGGACGACGAGTTTGAAGAAGATTGTGCGTCCGACATCTTGTAATTCATTATGAAGATTATTAACATTAAACTGAAATTAAACCCTAATTCGAGGTACAAACCCAAAAGTAAAATTATCCACATTCATAAATTTTGAAGAACACCTATTTGAATAAAGCCTTATTATCTAGATTTAAGCAAATACAAATTCAAGTTTGATTTTAATGCTTTAAATTCACTTCTATTCCTATTCATATAATGCAAAATGATTTTAATCTCGGCAAGAATTATACAATGTTAGCGTTCATATAATGCAAAATAATTTTAATCTGGCAAATAATTACAATCATCCTAAGAATTACTTAAATTCTGAAGAATTAGTTAAATTCTTGTAATGCGGAATAAGAAGAAACATAAAATAAGAAAAAGAAGACAAACCGGGGCGGCGATGGGGACGTCGGGGTGGCCGGGAAGGTCGGGGCAGCGTCGGTGCCGGGGCGGCGTCGGGGCCGGGGTGGCCAGGGAGGTCGGGGGGGGCGACGGGGTGGCCGGGACGGCGTCGGGGCGGATGGGGTGGCCTGGGCGGCGGCGGGGTGGCCGGGGCGGCGAGCTCGGGGCCGGAGCGGCGGCGTCAGGGAGGACGGGTGGCACGGGACGGGCGGCGGATCGACGAGCGGCGCAGCGGCGATGGGGAGGCGAAGGGGCTGCGGTCAGAACTGGGGGATGGAAAAAACCCTAAGTCCCCGTTATTTATAGCAACATCATCACAGTCGGTTATGAGGAACAACCGCCTCTGAAGCAACATCATCACAGTCGGTTCTGATGAGCAACCGCCTCTGAAGCAACATCATCACAGTCGGATCCGATGAACAACCACCTCTGATGAGTCCTTTAGCCAGACATAAACATCCCTGTTTTTAGGGAAAAACATCAGTTTTCATATGATTGAAACGACAGTTTAAATATCATTCATCATTCGAACTAAAGTTTTCACAGAGATCATAAATCACACAGCACATAGAAAGGATTCACACTACACAAGGATCACATTCATTCTGATATAGAATACGAAAATTGAAATGCACTCAAAGTTCAAGTGCTCATTTCAACACAATGCAAGCATACATAACCATTTGAACCTGCACCCACATCATTAATCATGCACTTGCCTTTTGTAGCGACCCTGCACACCACTGCATGGTGTAGTGTGCCAGTCTTTGATATAATATAACAAAATCCCATCTCATTATATTACATCGATCAGAGTGTACAACAGAAGCATTGATGGTCCAACAACTATATATATTACAAACTCCAAAATATACATAAGTTATTACAGAAATACAGTAAGTTAAGTTCAACTGAAAACAGCAACAGAAATATAGAACTGAAGATTAAATTGCAGAAAAGTAAAGCTGATATTTTATTCTTATACTAAACTAAACTACTATTGCTCTAGCTCTGCCCCGTCCTGCTCTCCATAGTCGATATAGTAATCGACTCCTTCGATCCCTCCTGTCAGGTCCGGCTCCTCCTTCCCTGCTTGGACTTCGTCTTCTTCATACTCAACCTCTAACGATTCAGAGTCTAACAAAGGAAAGATTTACGTAGGGGATGAGTACAGAAGGTACTCAACAAGTTCATAATAGCAACAGGTGTTTGAATGACTATTTCTACTAGGACAAAGTCCTCAAAGGATATGCATGAATCCAATATTGTTCCTGGATAGAAGTCAATTTTAATTTAGCTATGTTCAGAAGGCTTCACGGGTCGTTAGAACCTCCGATGGTTCCTTTCCCGCCACGTTCGCAGTTCATACCCAGAACAGGGAGTGACAATGCCACACTTCAATACACTCTGCAGAGGTGCGCTACTTTACCCACAAGTGGTACTTAGCCTTTAGCCGGGTACGAGACCCATCACACTCCTATCGGTGCGTGGCCAGGTCTAAGGTTCCGAGTCATTTTCACCCTTCCCTTTGGCAATATCTCCCCTTATGTAGTCGATCCAGCACCGACTACCCACCTCGTCATTATAGCGTACTTTTCTGCACATTTCAGGGACATAACGCCTCCCAAAGCGGAAATTTAGGGTTTATCGCTCCCCTGGGCGAGGGACTTATCGCTTCCCCAGGCGTTACTTTACATATGTTCCTGGGAGATATGCACTGAGAAGGTATTACTTGACTCGCCTGTCCCATAACAGGTCTTGCGGTTAACGCTATCTTTACGGCGTAAGAATGCCAACTGACATTTGTTATTAACCTTATGATGATACCATATGCAATGGAACCCTGACCACCCCACAAGTTCCAAACCGGGGTTCCACTGCCCACCAATATATGATTCAACGAATCATAATGCAATCCATTTATTTATCATAGGTGATAAGAATAAGGAATTGCATATATGTGGTAGAAATAATCTTCAACATGAACAATAAATGAACTTGCCTTGAGATGGATAAGAGGTGAAGCGAGATGTCCCTTCGGACGAAATCGGCAGAACCTCGGGATCTGAAGTGGAATAATCGTCCGATAAGGACTATTTCCGAAGATAGCAATTGTATATGCATGTATGCATGCTCAAGTTGATGAGGTTGATTTACAGAATTCGGATTGTTTGGACGATGTGGACTACCTTGTCGAAGACAATGCAATAGATGATATCTATTATTATTTTCTTGATTTTTTTATCTGCTCTATCTTCTGAATTTATATAGTTTACTATTAATAACTGTGTGGGTGTGGTGAAGCTATTAAATAGTTGAAATTCGTGAATTTCAAAGTAGTTATACAAAAATCCTGAATTCTGAATTTGCAGGATTTCATAAGAAAAAGTATTAAGCCTCCTTTTAAAAGAATGCGTATACGCGTATGTATACATTATTTAAATTCTAAAAGAAATTTTCATAAATTATTGTATTTAGAAATTTCAAATTGGTTTGGGGTATTGTTGTTTGGATTAAAGAATTTTCAGAGTCACTTTAGTTGAATCAAGCTTTATTTAATCTAAGTTGAAGTATTTATCTTTTGTTAGGTTTAGTTCCAAAAGAAAACTCCTAAACATCAAAAAGAAAGAAAACAAATAAAAGTGGAGGTTGGGTATTTTCAAATTTATTCGAAACATATATTTGTTGTAGGATTTTACCTTATGGATAATTCTTAATAAAGAAGAAAAACTAAAAATTAAAGTCCTGCTATATTTTAACTTGGGCTGGCCGAAACCTTTCCTTGGCCCAGAGCCCGCTCGGCCTCCTTCTGGCCCATTTGGCCCGCTCGGCTCCCAAAACCCTAACTAACCCGGCTGCCTCTCCTTCACCCGCACACACCGCCGCCTCCCTCACCCTTCTCCTCACCCAAAATCCCCAATCCCTAAATTTCTACACCCGCATCCTCTGTTCCTCTCCTACTCTCCCATGGCCGCTGCCGACCTCCGGCCTTCTCCCTCTCTCACCGGCTGCTGGCCCTCCGGCCACTCCCTCTCTCACTTGCCGCCGGCCCTCCGGTTACTCCCCGCCGCCACGAGCCTAGGGCTCCGGCTCGGGTTGTCGCCTCCCCTTGCCGCCTTGGCCGCCTTCCGCCTCGGCCGCCTCCGCTGATGCGCCTCCACCACCGGCTGCTCCCCTCGGTCCTCCTTCTCCGGCCCGACCGCTCGGCCGCTCTTGCTTGGTGTCCCGCCGCCGGTCGCCTCACCGCGCCGCCAAGGGCGCCGTCTGCCACGGCCACCGTCGCCGGACGGCGAGGAGTTGGTTGCCTCCGCAACCCGACGGTGATGCCGTGCTCCGGTAAGTGGTCTTTTTCCCCCTCTCCTTTCTCCTCCATTCCCCATATTTCCCCCTAATCCATTCTAGGGTTCCTCCACTGTTGATTGATTTGGGAATTTGGTAAGCTTGGTTGGAATGGGTTGCTATGCTCAGGTGATGACCTCTCTCTCGTCTTCTCCTCAAATTACTTTAGGGTTCTACTCGATCTGGCCCAATTAGTGTTTGTGAATTGAAGAATGGCATGATTCGGTTTGGCTTAGCTTCTTACTGATATTTTGCCTAACATTGATATGGATGGATTCTTAGCTCTTACATTAGCAAGGTCATGCACTGCTTATGCTAATATTGCTGGCGGACTCTTGATTTCTATATGCATGTTTATGAACATCTGCTATACATATCCTTAGCTTAATCTTTTTATTTTCTCTAATTCTTTCTTATGTGATTACTAAACTGAGAAGAACAGACTACTATCTCTTCTTTGATCTGGTTTCTTCTTTTTAGGGCTCTTATTTCCCTCTCTTTCTTTACTGTCCAGTACATGTACTATCCTTGATTTCCTTCTTATACTTGTTTAAGCTGTTAATAACAGATGCTTAAGTGATCTTGGTTATTTTTGTTCTTCCTATATAGGTTTTCTTGTGTGATAAAATTTATAAGAACAGCTGCTACCTCTTAACCTATCCTTTTTCTTTAAACTGATAAGAACAGACACTATATCCCTTTTTTCCTTCCCTCTATTTCTTTCTCATCCAATCCCAAACTGATAAGAACAGATTACTATCACTTGGTTTAGATGGTTGGTTCATTTAACCTAACGCAGAATTTTTCTGCAGAGTTTGAGTACTTCTTTTCTTTTTATTGAAATCTGCTATCTCTTTCTCCTCTAGTATACCTGAAGCAAGCGGTAGCTTGTTCTTGTGGTATTCTGAACCCTTCTTCTTCAGGCTACGCCTCCTCCTCCTCGCTACCTTGCTTTACTGCTCAGTTTCTTCCTATGTATGTGTGCTGTTTTGGGTTGGTGTTGAGGTGAAAATGAAGCACATATGGCCCTATTTATAGGGGTTTGGGGGCTGTTGAGCTGGAATTTCGAATTCAGCTATGCTTGACACCTTATGGGTGACTCTTCCTTTGATTTGGTGAGTATGCTGCTTACTTGTCAGCCCCTAGCTGATCCTTATCCCCCTTTTGAGCTTGAGGTGGCATTGCTGCTGCCACCAGCAGCTTAGGCATGGTCCACTCCTCCTGGACAGCATTTTAAAGATTTTGGAATGTTGCCTATTTCTGTTGCACGTTGGCTGTTGCTAGACTTTAAAAGCTTGATGCTTATGTTGCCTAGGGCTGCTGGATTTAACCTGAAAGCAGACCTTAATCTATAATTGGTTGCCTGTTGCTAATGGAGGTTAGTTTAAATTTGAATTGACTTAAAGAATTCAACTGTTGCCTTGCTGCCTATTCGAATTCAGATGCCTTTTATTGCCTAATGTGATATATCATGTTGCCTCAGAATGAACACTTGTTGCCTTTAAGATTTGTTGCCTGTTGCCTAATCAAATCTCTAAGTCAATTTATACTCTTTTGAGTTCAGAACTAGTTCTCTGAACTCTCAAAACTGACCTCCTAAACAAATGCATTTTCAAAAGAAAATGCAACATTTTAATCCTTAACCAACTCTCTCTCTTTTTGGAGCATTGTTCTTTTGTTTATGTGCAGGTTAAAGAATCAAGAGTTGAGGATGAGAATAAGGATTGAAGAATTGAAGAATTGCAGAAGGAATGAAGACACTATTGTGAAATTTTTGTAATAGTCATGGCTTGTACCATTTAAATCTTTTGTAAATATGTTCTTAGACATTTGTAATGTATTCCAATTATTTGAGTATATATGTATATATATATGAATGG
This sequence comes from Stipa capillata, assembly GCA_019208055.1. Classification (NCBI taxonomy): domain Eukaryota; kingdom Viridiplantae; phylum Streptophyta; class Magnoliopsida; order Poales; family Poaceae; genus Stipa; species Stipa capillata. The sequence goes on along the minus strand of JAGXJF010000324.1, from coordinate 14,232 downwards.
AATCTCTTTTGTATATATGTAAATGTTTGAGACTTCATTTCTTTTGCACATATATATAGATACTTCTCTATGTAACTTGTTTATTCAAGAATTTTTTTAAAATTTTCCTCAAATTTGCTATGCATGAATGACATGTATGAATGAAATCATTAAATTCTAACGTTTAGATTGTTAGAAAATACGAGTTCTCACACCTTTTTCCTTTGAAAATAATACCTTCATGATGATCATTGCGGATGTAGGTCTCATCGTCATGACTTTGTGTTTCTTCGCACGTCACTTTGTCCAAATTAGGGATATCGCCAAATCTGTTGTAGTCATCCTCATCGACCATTTCATCGACACCGACGATACTACTCTTTCCATTCCTTACGACATGACGCTTCTTATTAGATGGATCGACTATGTAGAAGACTTGGTGAACATGTTTTGCAAGCACAAATGGTTCACTTGCATAAGCAACACAACCAAGGTCCACGGTAGTCACGCCATAATTATCAACCTTCACATGTGAAAGATGCACCCAACGGCACCAAAATACGGGATCTTGAACTTCACGTAGTCGACCTCCCATATCTCTTGTACGAACCCATAGTATGGCCGTGTCTCATGGGCGACACCATCTACAGCATCTATACGGACACCACCATTCTGATATGAGCTTTTCGCATCTTGAGCCTTCGTGTAAAATGTATACCCATTTATTTGGTAACCTTGATACGTCATGACTTGGTATGATGGTTTTCTTGACAACCAAGTAAGCATATTATTGATGGATGAGCTATCGGTGATTCGGTCGTGTAGCCATTGATTGAACCTCGAGTTATGTTGTATAGTGATCCATCTTTGAGATTTATTCGAATTCTGTTTCCGTACCAACTCAAAGTGCTCAGTGATGCAGGGAGATACCACATCCATGTGTTGCAACACAAGAAAATGGGCTTTCGCAAGTGCATCCGGATCGGGATTGATTCGTTTTGCTCCGAGAGTACGATTCCTTGTAGCCTCCCAGCATAGCGTGATTCAGGTACGCCAATGGGTTTCACATTCGACATGTAGTCCAAACAAAACTCAACGACCTCTTCGCTTGCATAGCCTTCAACAATGCTCCCCTCTGGACAGGATCGATTACGCACATAGGACTTTAAAATTCCCATATATCTTTCAAACAGGTACATGCTCCAAAGAAAGACAGGGCCACACATCTTAATCTCTCTGACGAGATGAACCATGAGATGCGGCATGATATCAAAAAAAGTCAGCGGGAAATACATCTAAGATGACATAGAGTTACCACCAATCGTTGTTGCAAAACATCTAGCCGAAGGGCAAGATGACATAGAGTTACCACCAATCGTTGTTGCAAAACATCTAGCCGAAGGGGGTCGATGACCTTTTGGGTTATTGCCTGAAAGAACTGGCATAACATTATGATTGTCTCTCTAACCTTTGTGGGCAAAATGCCTCGAATAGCAACAGGGAGCATTTGTGTAATCAGAACATGACAATCATGAGATTTCATTCCAAGCAATTTCAAATCTTTCATCGACACAAGTTTCTTTATGTTGGCGGAGTAATGATAAACATTATATTTGTATCATTTCCCTGGGCTATTTCAGTGTTTATCCTCATCGATTTTGATTGCTTTTGGCCCAATCTTATCACTAAATAGCAGATTATCTTCACATGAATACCTTTACAGGCTGCACCACAATTTTGCAGATATGCGCGACTAGGCGCAGAATTCTTCGACAAAGGATAGCAAACAGGAGGCTCTTAAGATTCTTTGCTTTCTTTGTTGTGATATGTAATCTGAGAACATCTCTTTCCCAGTCTTGTTTCCTTGTTTTCTTTGCTGTGATATGTAATCTGAGAACATCTCTTTCTCAGTCTTGTTTCCTTGCTTTCTTTGCTGTGGTATGTAAGCTGAGAACATCTCTTTCCCAGTCTTGTTTCCTTGCTTTCTTTGCTGAATCTTACGTCTTTCCCAATCTTAGTCAGTTGCTTGTTACATTGTCAGATTTATTGTTAGGCCTAGAAAATATCATCAAAACTGTCCCGTTTAGTTTAGCTTTGAGAACTTGTTTAATAACTATACTTCAATCCCTGTGGAAAGAACGACACTGCTATACGGCAAGAGACCAAGTAACCGAATGGAACTTTGATACCATGCAATCACTTGCAAAGTTCGGTTCTCTCAACCTTTGATAGGGTGTAACTTGCAGGTGGAAGGAATGTTCGACCTTTTTTAGATTTCTGGGGTGCTAAATCAAATCTGATGCCCATATCGACCATGTCAACCCTTGCGTTCACACCGTCCTTTGTTTTATCAGGGATGTAATGACCTAAATATTGTAAGCAACAATTTGGAACTTCAAAGATATACTTGAAGTAAAGTTGTCATTCTTGCGCCTTCATGCCACCACGTAGGCCGGTCTAAAACGTTCGAAACCATCACAATCATGCTGTATATGAACTAACAACTAACCTTGACGATCCAGTGAAACTAATCCCAATTGAAACCTCCCCAAAGTGTTTTTAAGTTCAAAGGTATTAGGGGGGAAATTTCATACACATGCTGAACATTCAGGACAAGACTTGATTCTCAAATTCAAACTTGAGTTGGTAGGTTAAACAAATAGGGGTATAATGTACTGGTGGAAAAATCTTTTGTTCCAAAGGTTGCATCATAATTAAACTCAGGCCTTGCATATATTTATGAAAATGCTATCCATATTCCTCTAGAACTCGGAACAATGTTTGTATGTTCTGAATCAATTTCCAAACAATGTTACTACTACACTAAGTTAAAGGAAATGCTAAGTGCATAGGCATTAGGTTGACACCAATGATTGAAAAGCAGAAAATAATTGCTCAGGAGCTCTAGCAACTGATCTGGAAATTTAAAATTTTATGCTTGAATAGATGGCCAAACTAAACATGAATTTGAATTTGAAAACCAGGAAAAAGATTTCCTTCCCTCCTATTTTTCTTTCGGGCCGAAATCCCTGCGGCCCGCTCGTCCTCCCGCTTGGGCCGAGCCTGTCTCAGCTCCCCACTTGCGCCCGGTGGTGTAATCTCCATCCCCGTTTCCTCCTCTGCACGGCGTCTTCCCTTCTCCCCACCTCCCTCCTTCGGCTGACAGCTCGGGCCCGCGACCAGGCCTCCCTCTCCACGTGCCGCTCCTCCTCTGACACGCGCACTACTGGCGCCGGGGTCTTCTCTGACCCCCGGCGAGCTCCTCGGCACCTCCTCCATTTTCCTCATCTCCCCTGTTGAGCCACCCCACCTCGGTCTCTCCTTTCCCCAAGAACTCCTCCACTGGTGTACTCGCTGGAGCCGGTCTCCACGGACTCACTGAGGAAGGTCGGCATTGCAAGCCCCAGTGCAACGCCGCTAGCAGCACCTTCAACGTTCCCTCGTCCGATCACCTCCTCCTCGCTTAAGACCTTGTCAAACCAATTCACCTCGATCCTGGAATCTCTCAAGTGAATTTGGTTTGATTTATTTGCAGCAGAGCCAGAGCGTGGAACCCTTCTTTCCAAAGTCCGGTAACCGCGCTGCCGTATCCATTATCGCCTTGACCACGTCGGTAAGAGTCCGCCCCCGATTTCCTGCCCTTAAGCATCGCTATGCCTCTAGGGTCTCACCCATAGGGTTAATTGGGATTTTATGCCGTACAGAGCTCGCATTTCTTGTTCTTCTTCAACCCCGGCCATTCCGCCGCCGCAAAAAATTCGCCCTCTCCGGTGAGCTATACCTCCAATCGTATGCACCATTGAGTTCCCTGAGTTCTACTCTTCGTTGCTGATCTCTGTTTACAGCGTAATTTGGCTTGAAGGTTTATTCAGTGGGCCAAATTAAGTATTAGGTTTGCTGGAAGTTGAGATGATGAAGCTAACAGTATGGATGCAGCATTCACTCTTACATGCAGGATTAATACAGCCGAGTGGTTTGGACGCTCACGGTATCTTTGAATACCGAGCGCCAACGTCCCGAGTGCTACGTCATCAAGCCACGAGCAGTACCGCTGGACATTCAACAGTGGCGACCCCGAGCGCTCGCGACCCCGAGCACTCGTGACCCCGAGCACTTCCGACCCCGAGCAACATCGACCCCGAGTACTGGTGATACCGAGTGGCCCAGCCCCGAGAAGGTCTCCAGCCCCGAGGGGTTTTTTCCCGAGTACTCGGCCGACTCCCGAGCGGTACAAAGTTCATCCCCGAGCAGTCCGAGTTCGTCCCCGAGCACTCGGCGGATTCCCGAGCGGTCCAAGTTCGTCCCCGAGCACCCGCGAAGGACCATCTTCAGCAAGTCTAAATTGTAGTACTATCCTTCAAGACTTACCCGACGCCAGAGACTTCAGCTTGAAGTGCAAAAAACGCGGCGAGGCAATCAAGGAGAGTCCTACAAGATTTGGAGTCTATCCAGTTTGTTAAGGAAGGATATCCCGTGCGCCGAGAAGAGTCCGGATGTCGGCGTCCGAAGCAGTTAAGATTTGGAAAGCTATCTTGGTTTGTATGGAAAGTTACATGTACGGTAGAATCCAGATCCTTTAAGCAAGGAAAGAGATATATTTGTAATCAAATTAGGATTAGGAGTCCGAAACTCCTACGGGAAGACCAGCCGCCCTATAAATATGTAAAGGGTGACGGCCGATTGAAATCATCCAACAATCGATCAAATCAATCTTTTATCTTTTATCTTTTACCTTTTCTTAGCAGTAGATCTTTGCTGTTTTGCGCTGTAAAACAGTCGGTTCTTCCTCACGTAAGTAGGAAGATCTTTGTTGCTTTGCTCGGAAAGCAATCGCTCGTCGTACGCGTAAGTGCGATAGTTATCCTTTGTTGCTTTGCTCGAAAAGCATCCGGTTATCGCACACGTAAGTGTGGTTGGCGACTCCCATCACCTAGGTGTTCCACGGATCCAATTTCGTGCGAACAATCTCCTAATTATTTTTGAACCTCAGTTGAACACCCTCGTCGCTGACGCCGAGCTCCACCGCCCGCCATTGCCGCCGCCACCTCTACTCCGTCCACTTTTTGCCCTCAGCAACCACGAAAATGAAGTCACCATGAGCTCCTCTACCTCCTGGTGCCCTTGGCTTCCCTTCCCCCTCTATTTTACTGGTGTGCATGCCCACCGCCGTCCACCACCGTGTGGCCTCACCGGACACCAGCGACCGAGCCGGCCTGACCGGGCTCACTGTCGGTCTAACCGACCGGTCGACCCGAGCCGTTGAAACCTTAAGAAGCTGACGACTGGACCCCACACTTTTAACTCAGAAAATAAAAGGGAAAGGAAAGGAATATGGTAGGGCCCTTTGTCAGTGACCACGGCTAGATAAAGCATAAGTAAGAAAAATACTTTGGTAATTCGAAATTCTGAGAAAAATAACAGGGAAGAGTTAGAATTGAGTTGAAACTTCAAAAATTCATAACTAATTCATAATAGCTCCAAATTGCATGATTCTTTTTTTGTTAGTTTTATTTTAATCTGTAGGACATCATAGCATACCTCTCAATTATGTTACATTGCTGTAAAATATTGGAAATGCCCAGAATACCCATTATACTCAAATTTGCCACATGTTTCATATCAAATAATTCATAAGTCCAAAATGGTATAAATGATACCAGAGGTTAAGTAGGTCACATACTATGTACTCAGGTACTCACATGTGTTCTAATCCCTACCTATGTACTAAAACCATGCATAAGCTAATAAAACCCAAATATCGGTATACCTACCTTCAAAAATCCATAACTTGAACCCTAATTCTCTGTTTTCGACAAAACAAATTGCGTTAGTTTCATATAGGCATCCTCTACATGTTAGGATGCACCTCATGCATTTTTGAACCTTTATACTAGCTGATTTGACTAAAATTTCTTTATTGCTTTGTTTCGGTATTCCGGGTTTCAATTCAGTAGAATCGAGCAACGAGGAGTATAACGAAGCCGATTATTATTGTGATCTAGATCAATCCCAGCAAGGCAAGTTCAAAAAAATACTCGCTAAGATTCCCTAAGTTTATTTTATGCTTTGCTATTGGTTATGGTTAATTGCTAGCTTGTATTGGAAATGATTGCAACGTGATAGTGATGGTGAATCACTAATATTGCTAGGTTCGAATGTGTTGCAAAATCAGCGAGGATCTTTTAATCGGACTAATGCAATATGAAACCCCTAATGGTGAGTTGTGAGGGCCGGGGTATCGACACCTACAGATGGATCGACCGGTGGTTAACCTGATCGATACCGGCATCGTAGGGCTTTACCCGTCACCCACGGCGGGGTTTGAATTGAGATTGGTGGGAAGTCATGGTCGGCCAACCCTGAACTTACGCATTCTCAATTCATTCCTCGCGTTGGACAAGTTCTGGGTCCCTTGCTTGACCACACTTTCGGTTGAGCCTCGGTTGGAGCAACCGCGAATAAATGGTCTTGATTGACTTGATGTGATTATTGAATATGAGATTCTTGGTTGAATTAATTCATATTCAGATCTGAAGATAAACTTGTTCATGTGATATTTGTTGATATCGTTTTATCAATATTGTCCATGTTGTTGTTTATCTTGTCAGGGTAATGTACCTGTTAGTAATTGATTCCTGATTAATAGCTTTGCTGAAATTTACATGAGATGATTATATGAATGTGGCTTGTAAGTACGAAAGTACTTACGGAATTCAATTCCGAACTTGTTGCAGGAGATCCTAGTATTGGTGAGTACTACGACGTGGAAAATGTCGATGCCGATGTTTAGCTCTGGTGGGTTTCCTTTACGGTCGATGTGTGGTGGGTTGTATCATCCGATGGAGGTGGCATGGGCTGCCATCTCAGGTTTTATATTTTGTTTGTTTGCTGTTTTTGAAGTTGAAAGCTTGTAATCGACCTTCGAGTCGACCCTTGTGTGTGGTATGACCTTCCTCGGGTAACAGGTAAACTATGTATGTTGTTAACTCCTTCTGTTAGAGTTTGAACTGTGGTATTCAAGTTGTTTTAGTGACTGCCCATATGCAATGCGTGTATGAAATGAAGTATATGGGTATGTCGTGAAGAATTAAAGTTGTTCCTCTTATCACTAAGTCGAGCAGGTATTGGTTGAGTGACCCGCTGGCTGAGATGCTGTGCCGGCCAGGCAGGGTGTGGGTGTTTCTACCGAGCTTTGGCCCACTAGCTTCCGAGCTAGGTTAGGGTGTGGGTGGAAACGCCGGGCTCCTCCGAGCTTGCTTTGCGTAGTGGCAATGGGAATGACTTTAGGTCTTCATAGGATTAGGGAATTGTATGTGGTTCTGGGAAGTTTAGTCGCTTCCAGCCGGCTTGACCAACGGTGAAGGCATACGACATCTGGGAAGCGTATGGTTCGTTGGTCAGGTGTCGGACCACTCCGCTTCAGTGTTCACGTCGCAGGTACCGTGCCACCGGGCCGACTGGTTTCTCGGTCCTTGGCGACTATTCGTTCCCCTACCCATATATAATTCTGGGGTCCGTGACAAGAGATGTTCAATAACAGACCAAGCAAGTTATCACATATATTCTTCTCTACATGCATGACATCAATGCAGTGGCGAACTTTGAGGTGTTCCCAGTAAGGTAATTTCCAAAAAATCCACGTCTTTTTCCATGCCCTTTCTCAATGGGATTCCTTTACTGAGAACTACGTCAACGTCCTTCACCATATCGTAGACCTCCTTTCCTGAATAAGGCTTTGGAGCCATACCCTACTCTATTGTGCCATCAAACTCCTTTTTGAGATTTTGGTATGGATGATTCCTCCGCAAATACCTATGGTGCCGCATGTACACTGTCTTGTGCGAGTGCTTGAGGTACACACTTGCCGTATTATCCAAGCATTGACCGCAAGCGTTAGGTCTGTGAATGGTTTGACCAGACAGGTTACCATAGGCAATATAGTCATTTATGATGCAGAATAGGAGGCCGCGTAAGGTAAAGTGTTCCCTTTTGTCGGCATCCCATACATCGTCAACCCCTTCGTTCCATAGAATCTGAAGATCTTCCATCAAGAGTGCTCGGTATACATCAATATCATTTCCAGGTTGCTTCGGGTCTTGAATTAGCATGGCCATCATGATGTACTTTCGCTTCATACAAAGCCAAGGAGGGAGGTTGTACACGCATATAGCCACTGGCCAGGTGCTATGTCGATAGGTCATGATACCGAAGGGATTCATTCCGTCCGTACTCAACCCGAACCTTACATTTCGCGTCTCGGCTCCAAAAGTTGGATACCTAGTGTCGATGTTTCTCCACTGGATTGAATCAGCGGGGTGTCTTAGCATGAAATCTTTCTTACGATCGTCGGCATGCCATCTCATAAGTTTCACATGCTTTTTGTTTGCAAACAAATACTTCAGACACGGAATTATAGGAAAATACCACACTACCTTAGCCGGCAGTACTTTTCTATCTTCGACACCCTCTGATTAATCACCTTGAACATCGAGTTGCTTGTATCTGGATGTCTTGCATACTGGGCATACATGTACGTTCGCATACTCTTTACGGAAGAGGATACAGTCGTTCTTACAAGCATGGAGTTTTTCTATTTCCAGACCTAGAAGACAAAGAATCTTTTTCGCTTTGTATGGGCTCATGGGCATCTCGTTTCCCTGTGGAAGCAAGTCTGCCATGAGTACTAGGAGAGAGGTGAAACTTTTGTCGGATCAACCATTGCTTGCCTTCAATTTGAATAGTTCAAGAACAGTTGATAATCTTGTGTATTTTGTCTTGCAACTTGAAAACAAAGGTTTCTCTGAGTACTCCATCAAGCTCAGGAATTGCTCGTATTGTCTCCCCTCTAGGTCGTTTCCTTCTGCGTCACGCAATATTTCCTCCAATTCATTATCGGTCGGCTGCATATCTTCATCCTCCTCGCAATCGGACTCACCGTCGACATCATCTTCATTGCTAGTCGCCTCATCTCCACCCAGTAAAATTATGTGCACGTCGCCATGATTGGTCCACCGTGTACAACCACTTACAAAACCCCTACGAATCAAATGATCTTGTATCTGGGTTCTGTCCTTGAACATTTTCTCGTTCTTACAATCCTAGCACGGGCAACACATAAATTTGGCTCCCTTTGCCAACATATCGTCTCGTGCTACTAGTAGGAAATCATCTACACCATTAATGTACTCTTGGGTCACACGGTTCTCGAGATACATCCAACTTCGATCCATCTCGCACATACTGCTACACAATACATATGCAAGAGACTTATCAACCTACCACATACTAAAAGATCATAACTATATGATTAATTTTCACTTCATCATCTCTAAACAACTAAACATAATTATCTCCTCCAACCAAATGAAAACAAAATAGGGAGAGAGGGGCAAGTAGTACTAACCTTCTTCAATGTCCAATGCAATTACTCCTCATTATCCACTCTTCCTCCCTTCAAAATCGCCCCTACCCGAACCAGCCGCCACCCAACAGAACAGATCTAGGAAACCCTAAAAGACTTCCCGACTCCCCTGCTTATGAAGGCGACATATATCACAGTCGGTTGGGTCACTTAAACCGACTATGATGTGACATCACAAGCGGTTCAACTCAGATCCGTCTGTGATATATCCTACATCTGAGTCGGTTCATCAACGAACCGCCTCAGATGACTCATTTCAGTCGGGTTGTGTACCAACCGACTGAGATCTATTTAGACATCACAGTCGGCTTCCTTTGTAAACCGCCTCAGATGACTCATCTGAGGCGGTTTATCTCTCAACCGACTCAGATGTTTCCATCGTGGGGACACAGCGTCAACATCGGAGACGGTGCTCGTGGCAACCCGCTTGTGATGAGTAAATCAGAGGCGGTTAAACTTTACCCGACTGAGATGACACGTCCCAGATGAGCCTTTCTGTAGTAGTGGTAAGAGGGGCTGCAGCTCCAGGATTAGTGGCTGCCAGAATCGCTTGAGTGAGAAGGAATGAGGTATCGTAGGTAACGGGTGAAAAGGCAGTGCGAGGAAAGGGTTCTATTTTTAGTGGTGTATGTGTTGTGCACCACCTGACACTACACATGTATGATATGTAGTGAGATGGATATTTGGCATATCCTACACCGTACACGCCTTGGTAGAGGCATATTGCTAGGGCTTAATGTATGTCATGTGCTTTCATCTAATACCTTATACTTTGCATTTAATGCAAAACTAGTTTTCTTGAATATGAAAATTATGATAATTTTCCTGCATGGTAAAATCTATCTAAAAAGATCTCTATTTGACTACTAATACTTTTTCTAGAGGAGCCCTTTGACTATTTACAGACCTTGAGAGTGAATAATACACATTCCTAACTTTATCAAGCCCATTCAACCCAAGGTTCACGACAACTATTCAAGCCCAGTCTAATCCAACTCTCTTTCCGACAAAAGAGCTTCGGTCCTCAATTTCATTTCTGAAATTGAGTACCACATGCAAGTCTCATATCGGTTTTTATATTGGCTGGTAACCAACTTACAAATTACCTCACATATTTGAGCTATTACCAACTACAAGTGACTATACTGTGCTAATAGAAAACGTAGACAGAGGATCTCGTTCTTGTCCCTTGTCTTTTTTACCTAGCTTCTAATCGCATGTTTGTCGGTCTCCAACCATTGCTACATGAGTAGACCTCAAACGCCACCTGGAACAGCAACATGGCCCCTCATCGCAAAAGGTCGCGCTGTTCTGTCTTCTCTAACCTGAACCATGCATCCATTTGATGACACAAAACGAATAAAACGTTAGTAGGGTAACCAGGGAAAACCCATTGAAAACAAGCTTTCTTCCTTGTTTTCCAGATTTTCCAGATAACAGCAGCCACCTCAACTGTGACCAATTTCCTCTTTTGTATAGAAAATTGGAAGATCCAGTTAGAACATAGTTGCTAAAGTACATTGCTTATATTGAAAGCACTACAAATTACATTCCACATGTACTTTGGCAAATGACATAGTAAGAACATATGATCCACTTACTTCCACATAACATACAAGATTCAGACCCTTTTCACCATTTGTTTAGTAAGTTTTCATTTGTCAGAGTCCTATTCCCGACCACCAACCATAAGAACACCTTAATTTTCAAAGGCAGCTTTGTTTTCCATAAGAAACGAAAGGGCAATAACATATGTTTCCTCTTCAAAGCCACATACAACGAATGAACACTAAAAGAGTCATTCTTCCTCAGTTAGTCCAATCTGACCAAAATTGATTGCACCTTTTGCCACATTGCAAGGATTTCCCCCCACATAACCCTTCTGAATCTAACACTATTATAACCATTTTCTACTACTTTGTCAACAATAATAATAAGTTGTACAATATAGGGAAATAATTGGCCAAAGTTATAGAACCAACCCAAATATCCCCCAGAACGAAGCCCCGCTATCATTCCCAAGTTTGTTTGATTAAACTGGAAAAGCAAATATTTTTCTTTCATCAGCCCACTCCAAAAGTGAGACTGACCAAACTTAAGTCCACATTGAGCCAAAGTATTCTTGATATATTTGGCTCTCAACATATTCTGTCATTCTCCCTCACTAGTTTCTACTTTCCCGAGCCATTTATACAGTAGGCACAAATCAATAACCTCAAGATCTACCACTCTTAGATCTCATTGGTCTTTTGGTTGGACACATCGTATCCTCCTACTTAAGTAAATGGTATTTTTCTTTTATTTTGATCCTGCTACCATAAGAATCTACTTCTATAAAAATTGAATCTCTTGAGAACCCTTTTAAGGCACTCTAGAGAGAGAAAGCAGGAACATAGTCCAACCCAACCTTAAACTAGGATTCTGGTCTGCTAGGCTAGTTTGCCCCCAACCCGGACCATTTATCACCTTGAATTTCACACATTTAGGTTCAGTGGACATCATTGACAGAAAGAAGTCTAACAGGATACCTGTTCTTCAGTACTTCGCAGATACTCGATCACTGTACAGCTGCATATACTCGATCCAGTGATCGATGGAGTTTTTTTACTGTCGTATCATACTCATACATGTACGCTAGGGTGGACAGATCGTGCGCACGAGCCGATGAATATCTACTAGACGTAACGCAGTCAGAAGGCAAGCAAAAATGACCAGCTTCCTGCCAGTAATAATTTTTTAAGTCGACGGCGTTCAGGCCGTACGTCAAACGAGCCGCAGGCATAGACAACGTAATCTGTCCCTTCGTCTCAATCCTGCCGAGGCCCCAAAACCACTCGCGCTGCCTATCACAAATATATAGTATACAAGTACATGTCGCGTCACAGTAATCTGCCATACTCCACCGTACGGCTGCTTCTAGCTAGACGCATGCACCGCAGGTTGCATCCATCGTCGAAACGTACATTACGTTGCAGTGCCTGCACTTAGTTTGGTTGGAGCTCCATTATACGTACCACTTGGTTTTGGTATGAGAGAAAATCAGCACTAGTTAGCGTGTTAAGTGTGGCTCCAATGCAGATTCACATAACTACTATTTAGCCATTTGATCCACGAGAAACGTAATTCTACCGATGGTTAGGAACTTAGGCGTCCATGTACTATCTATACCATATAAGCTATTTTAAGATTTGTGCTAAATTTTTATTAAAAAAACATCCAACTCTATTCATTCTTCAATTATAGCTCTTTTCGTCTTTTAAAAGACTCCTAATCCATCCCCTTCTCATTCTGAAGTCCTCCACTCTCTCTATCTATTCATCCACCATCTCCTCTCTCCTAAACATGAGAGCACACAACTAATTCATAAACAATAAAATTATTATAATCTATTACTATCTATTATATTTGAGTTAGTGGTGATGGTACGTCGTTTTTTCTTCCGATTTTACCCTTCCACCAAGTGCTTCCTCATCTTACGGCTAGAGTTATTATTATCTAACAAAAACAACATGCAGCGTTGTTATCCAACCATGTAGTCATCTATTCATCTATCCAACTAAAAACTAGATTCCAAAAGCAACGTGAAGCTAACAAATAGTTTTAGATCTCCACGTTATTATCCAATCATGCAATCATCTATTCATCTATCCAACTAAAAAAAGATTAGTTAGAGTTGTTATTATCCAATTAAAAATAGATTCCAAAAACAACGTGAAGCTCACAGATTAGTAATCATCTATTCATCTATCAAACTAAAAATAGATTCCAAAAGCAACATGAAGCTAATAGATTAGTTTTAGATCTCACGTTATTATCCAACCATGCAATCATCTATTCATCTATCCAACTAAAAACAGATTAGTTAGAGTTATTATTATCCAACCAAAAACAACATGAAGCTCACAGATTAGTTTAGATCTCCACATTATTATCCATCATTTCTATTACTATATATTAAATGTGAGCGGTGGTGTAGGTGATGGTATGTCATTCTCTAGCAGACCATCCAATCGCTCGTCAATGGTCAAGATTAAGTCAGTGACATTTTTATAATACATGTCCATGTTTTTCTCAACTAACTCGCACAAATCTCTCTTTTCTAACTAACTCCTAACATCCCTCGTTTTTCTCAACTAACTCACTCAAATCTCTCTTCTCTAATTTCTTCTCTAATAACTCCTAACTCCCCCTGTTTTTCTCGACTAACTCGCACAAATCTCTCTTCTCTAATCTCTTATCTAACTAACTCCTAAAGTCCTCTATTGTTCTCAACTAACTCGCACAAATCTCTCTTCTCATATCTCTTCTCTAACTAGCTCCTAACTTTTCCCTTTTCTAAACTAATTCACATAAATCTCTCTTCTCTAATGTCTTCTCTAACTAACTTCTAATGTCTCTTACTTTTCTCAACTAACTCACACAAATATCTCTTCTCTAACTAACTCATAATCCAACTTAAATTCAAAAAATAAATAAAACCCAAACCTACCCATGCTCTCTCTCTCTTCTTGTCTCACCCACCTCCTCTCCTAACCGGACTGCCCTAGCCGCCGGCCAAGGGGAGGAAGATGAGCTCGGTTGGGGGAAGGAGAAGAGAAGGGAGGGGAAGGGAAGGAGGGGATGGAGGAGGAGGAGAAGGAAGAAGAAGAAGAAGAAGAAGAAGAAGAAGAAGAAGAGAGGAAGAAGCCACCACCGTCCCTTGTCGCGCCACCACCAGTCGCCACCTCCCCTCCTAGCCGGATTTCCCTAGCAGTCAGCCAAGGGGAGGAAAATGAGCTATATTGAGGGAAGGAGAGAGAAGAGAAGGGAAGGAGGGGGTGTCGGAGTATTAT